>CM046947.1:45209264-45856416 GCA_025698515.1 Gossypium sturtianum
TGCACTCCTTCCTCCTCTTCCTCATCCGCACTTAAATCGGCCTAATTCATTTTCCATAAGTGCTATGCGATTGTATCCTAACCGGACTTTGTATTTTTGTATAGAGAATAAACCAATAATCGCACTTCACCAAAAGAACAAGAAATCAACGATAGCAAAACTTATTCGTGAACACCAATCCGTGGTAGCAAGACCAAGAAACCGTAAATCAGAAATCGACGATAGCCAAACTCAAACGTGTATCCTCCTTCAATCGGCAGAGACAAAAACTATCAAGAAAAAAGAAATCGGTGATAAAAGAACCAATTGTAAACCCTAGATTTAGTTTAGACGAAAATCGTGCTACATAGAGAGCAGACTATTATAACATTCTTCTTTTAAAATATCTCAAATAATTAATTAATAAATCAATAAAATATCTTGTAAAATAATAAAAATAATCAACCAATCACAATTTAACATCTTTCGTCCTTAATTATTATGTCATATAATTATCTATTTTGAGTATTGACTATTTTACCCTTCATATCTTCAAAATTCCATTCTTGAGTCACTACCCATTTTTAGTAAAATTATGATTTAGTCCCTTATATTTCTTCCACTTATTCAATTTGGTCCTTGTACCCCAATTTCATATATCAAGAAATTGGGTTAATTTCACCTTTAGTCTAACTTCTCATTTTTTTATACTTCACCCCTCAAATTCTAAATAACTATACTTGTGCCTCAAACTTTTCACATTTTTACAATCTAATCCATATCTTATATCACAACATACTTCTTACTTCAAATTTTTCCTTAGCATCATTCAACCTTTCTATCATCTTTATATCTTTTAGAAAAATCATTTATACATTATTTAAATTTACTATTACTTTTATAATATATATCGATTTTAGGGGTGTTATAATTAAACTAAACTTTATTTATTTTTATTTGTAAAATTTGATTAATTTTAAAATTATTTAAGTAAGTAATAAATTTAAAGATTTTTAATTTGGTCGTTGAATAAATTAACCAAGTAATACAACATAATAAATTCAACTTTTTATATTAAAAATCAATATTGGAGAATTACAAAATAGAAAAATTAACTAATGAAAACTAATATGTTAAAAAGGAATAATTATTTGTATATCATTAATTAACTATTTAAAAAAACTAAGGTTTACATTTAATAAACAAATATTTTCTAGAAGATGAATCATACAATTTTATAGCAAAACTTATTTTGACCATGTCACTATAAAATTTTTATTTGCTCATTCTATTGTTTTGTTAGGATGCATTACGTAATAAAAGGCTTAAGTTAGAGTTCTTTAGTAAGTTCATATTCTTGAGTGTTTCAATATATGTATAAGAATGAAGAAACAAAAGTAGTAAGAGAATGAATATTAAAATGATACCAAATAACAAAGAATTTTCTTTTCATAAAATAAAGCAAATGCAATGTATAAATAAAATTTGAGGCATATACAAAGAAAATAAAATTCTACCTTCCCCCTTTTTTTGTTGGCTTGAGTGTGCAAAATCAAAAAAATGGTTGCGTTCCTTTATAGATTTTGATTTGGACTTTGATTCCTATCAAATTCTATTTTTAGGTTTGTTTTTTTATTTAAAATCTAAAAATTAAATGGAAATTATTTGCTACACTATAGGGTTAAGAGGTTAACAATTGTCCTATAAGAGGTTAATAAATAAATCTTTCCCTCCAAATATTTCAACACTCAACAATAGAAAACAATTTAGAAGAGAATTTTTATTTTCTAAGGGACTGGTGGGCAAGAGAGCTGATGGAGTAGAGGGAGCAAAACCCCCTTTTATATAGGCAACTAGGGGAAATATTTTTAAAAAAATTATGTAGGAGCCCATGACCGTTTGGGATTCACGAGATGGGATGTCTAAAAATTATCTTGAGATTCTGTGTTCTAAATTTTTTCACGAATTAGGGCTAAAAATGTGAGGGAAGAAAATGCCTCTTACAAAAGGCGTTTTCTTCCCTCACATTTTGAAACATAACCTTGAACCCTAACCCTAATCCTAAACTAGAGATTCTCGGGCCAAAGAATCCCAAATAAAAATCAGACATCACATCCTATTTTTTTTTGAAAAACGCTTTAACAAGAAGTGGGTTTTCAAAACTATTCATTTTTTTAGCAAAATGCTTCTTGTTAAAAGCGCTTTTTAGAATTTTTGTGTCCAATCTTTTCCAACATTTTAAAGTTATGTTTGATTTCCGGTAGTATTTCCTATAAAATGAATACATTCTTTGTAGAGGTTTTACACTAAAATTTTGAGCAAATTTTTTTCATAATGAGATTTGCTTAAGGAGAAGATTGTTTATGTTAAAAATCTGAATTTCAAAAATTGACCCAACAAAGTAAATTAGTTCAATTAAGTGTCGTTGTTTGAATTTGGATAATGCATACTCATTTTTCTACATAATTTTTTGGTTTTAAACATGTGAAACAGGTTATTTGATTGAATATGAGTAGACGAATTAGAGCCGTTATTTATTACAATGGTCAAATTTGTGACACCAAAATTGAGGCCGTTTTTGCATCACTAAATATATAGAATTAGATTTCAACCGAAGCATAAAATTGCACGAGCTTAAGTAAAAATTAAAAGGAAAATGGTGAGTTCAAGCTGGGAGAAGAATTTTGAGTTTGAAATATAGATATCTAACGCCACCAACCTTGTTAGATATGATATCTTTGAGCTCACAGGCAATGTGGAGGCCAAGACAATGCTCTATTCGTATTGCTCTAGTGGATCACTATACGCAGAACTATATATCCAATTTTTCACGTCAATGAAGGTGCTCTGAGTTCGATTAATAGTTCCAATTAATGACTATCGGGAACAAAAGCAGATAGTCCAACCACGTGGTTGTGTGGTGGGTTAATAGCATTGTTACAAAGCTCCTACTAGGAAATGCCAAAATCATCAATGGGAAGACATTCATCAATTTCGGGTCTTCGATTTGAACTTTGGCGCACATTCCATCCAACAGTTGAGGTTAGTTGGTAACTCAAACTTTAACACCCGAATTACCGACATTTTGTGAGTGCTTTTGATTTCAACTTTAACGCCAATATTCTATGCTAGAAACACTTATACGGGTATGCGATAAGAAGTTACATGGGTAATCCAAAAGTTATTTTAGTTTTAATGTAAGGTTTACAAGTCATTACAACCGGCATCAGTGAAGGGACATCCAACCCTGGACATGCAACTGGGTTGATAACAAACAGGGAGCTGAGAATGAAGATGGATCTGAAACCGGTAATGATCCAATTTGAGAGTCCAGGCTGGATGGCTCGAAGATTGCATTATTTTTTGAACTAGAGGCTGTTCCTACAGAACCAGAATAGAGTGGTTCTGACGGTGAAGGTTCGGATAATACTGGAGGAATCCATCCGGATTTCATAACATATAAGACCGGGTCATGCAAGTTCTTCGTTAGATGTCAGCTATTTACAAGTTGGAATGGAGTTTTCCTCGAAAGATGCTTTTGTTATTGTAATGAAGCGATATAACATAAAGCATGGGGTCAACTTCCTTGTTACAAAATCTCGATCAAAAAAATTTGAGGGCAAGTGCACAATACGTGACAAAAAATGTCCATAGAAAATCATGACATCTATGAGAAAGAAGACGGGGTTCTAGACAATTAAGAAATATAACGCTTCACATACTTGTGTTGTTGCAAGTATGTCATAAGATCATTCAAAATTGGATTATGATCGGATCTCTAACATGATTTTACTTATTTTGAAATACTTGTGTTGTTGCAGGTATGTCATAGGATCATCCTAAATTGGATTCTGACATGATCTCTAACATTATCTTACCTATGGTGGAAGCGAGTCCTAAGATTCCCATGCCAGTTTTGATTTCCAATATTCGTAGTCAGTATGATTGCACTATGTCGTGCTACAAGGCATAGGTTGTAAAATAAAAAGCTATGGAAAAGATACATAACGAGTGGGATAAATCATATAATAATTCATGGCAATAGTGTCATGTACTGAATTAGTACATCCAGGTACCGTAATCAATCTGTCAACGGAACCTGCATATAATGGTGATAGATTGGTCCAAGGGAAACAAGTTTTCCATAGTTTTTGTTGGACATTCAAGCAATGCTTTGAAACATCTTGGTACTGTGAGCCATTAGTCCAAATTGACGACACATTCATATACGAGAAATATGAGCATTGGTTGTTGTTGGCTGTTGCATAGGATGGTAATCGAAAAATCCTACCAATAGTGATAAGTGCCAAAAGTAACATATTTTAGCCTCATTCTTAGTACATTTTGGGTGATTATGTGGTATTAATTATGAATTATATACTCATAATCTTTTATATTTATGTTTTGATGCTTAATAAAGCACTTGGGAGCAATATAAGTGAAAAACGAGTGGAAATTAGAATACTGGAGCATTCCAGAAGTTACACACATGCAACAGAGTTTTACACGAGTAGACCACATGTCTATGTAAGCCAAACGGCCGTGTGTCCAGGGTGTGTGGATTTCAAGAACCATGTGTACTAATAGCTTAAAGTTGCGATTTTTAGGATTTTTGACACTATAATAAGGTATAAATAAGGAAATAAAAGAGTAAGGAAGCAACCATCATAGGATAGCACAAAAATTACTTAAAGAACACCATTGAAGCCAATTTCCAAGCAATTCTCCATCAAGATTCAAGAATCCAAGCTTATTTCCAAGGGAGTTATCATGAATTTATTTTATTTTAGTGGTTATATTGTATTTTTGGTGTTTATTCTTGCAAGTATGATCTAATTCTCTTAATATCTAGGGGAGATAAACCTTGGATGGATTCTATTGTTTGATTTCTATTTTAGACAATAAAACCTTAGTCTCCTTGTTTTCAATTATGAATTTTTAATTATTCTTGGATTAATAATTCTAAAGTGTTAATCCATATTTGATGTGCATAAGTCCGAGGTTGAATAGACCCTTATTGTGATTAGATCTTGCATAATTGAATGGAGTTGCATGCAATCCTAGAAATATGATAACATAAATCTATTGGATTAGAGTCAAATCTAATAGGGGATCTATAGAGCGAATTAATGCAATAATAGGTGTTCTAAATAGAAAGAAATTTTAACCAATCAACCCAGAGTTAGTTTCTCTTATGCTCGAAAGAGATATTAGCACAAATTAGGGATTTCTACGGATCAAAGAGCTAAGAAAATAAATTGCATAAATTAGATTGAGAATTATAGATGAAATCTTGGTGGATTCTTACCTAGGTATTGTTTTGTCACTTGGTTGTTATTTGACTATTTTTGTATTTTATTAGTGCATTCATTAGTTAATTTAAATAGTTTATTTTAAATTTTACTCAATCCTTTGAATTGTTAGGTTAAATAATAGATAGGTGATAATTACTAGTAATAGTAGTCCTCGAGGGAACAATATTTGTGCTTACCATAGCTAGACTATTAAATGATAGGTGCACTTGCCTTAATCAATTTATTAGTTAGTTTAGTGTACATTAAGTTTTTGGTGCCGTTGTCAGAGACTAAAATATTAGGAAATTCTTATTTCTGTTAATTTAACCATTTTTTATGTTATTTTGTTTTTAGTTTAATTTTGATATATTGATTCGCTTTTATTTGGTTTTTGACAGGTTCTTTTAGTTTATGACTAGAGGAAACCTAGTGGAACCAATAATTTTTATAGTGAGATTGAAAGAACTACTTGCGAGTAAATCGAAGAGAGGTTAGAGAAACAAGGCAAGATCAACATCAAATTTTCATAGATAATCAAGAGATAAGAGACATTATTGAAGAAATGGATCCTCCTCTGTTGACTATGTATGATTACGCCAAGCCAACTCACGACTAAGGTGAGTCTAGTATCATTAGATCGATTCGTTGTTGCAAATAATTTTAAGATCAAGCGAATACAATTGGATGGTGCGAGAGTATGTTCGGTTTGATGGGTTACAAGATAAAGATTCAAATGCACATCTAACAAATTTCTTAGAGATATGTGATACTTTCAAGATCAATGGTGCTTTTGATGATGCCATATGCCTGAGGTTGTTCCCATTTTCTTTAAGGAATAAAGTGAAGCAGTGGTTGAATTCACTTCCACGGGGTTCCATCACTATTTTGGCTCAAATGAAAGAGAAGTTCTTATTGAAGTATTTTTCACCAGCCAAAATAGCTAAGTTGAGGAATGATGTTTCTTCTTTTGCCCAATTTAAGCTTGAAACACTGTATGACACTTGAGAGGGATTTAAGGATCTTTTGAGAAGATGCCCTCATAATGGTCTACCTTTATGGCTACAAGTTCAAACATTTTATAATGGTGTGAATCCCTCAACTAGGAAAATGATTGATGCAATAGCTAGGGGAACACTGAATAATAAAACACCTGAAACGACCCAAGAGTTTAATAAGGAGATGACATTAAATAATTATCAAGGGCAAGTTACAATAGTGAAGCCTACCAAGGCAACTGGTGTTTATGATGTAGATGCAGTTACTATGTTGGCAAGTCAGATTGAAGCTCTTAGCAGGAAAATAGATGGTTTGAGTTTAGGGAAGCAGGTGACTCATGTGATGCAATATAATGTGACTGGACCAGGTATGATTAGTTAGGAATGCTTACCTTTGAAGTCTAACATGGAACATGAGCAAGTTGAGTCCATGGGTAATAATTCCAGAACTCAGAATAACCCTTATAACAATAACTATAACCTAGGATGGAGGAATCATCCAAGCTTCTCTTGGGGTGGTCAAGGGAATCAAAGATTACAACCCCTTCCAAGCTTTCAGCAGCCTCACCAGCAAGAGAATAAGCCAGATCTTGAAGAGATGTTGGTTAAATTCATTTCAGTTTTTGAAACTATATTTCAAAAAACTAAATCAGATTTGAGGAATCAACAAACATCTATTCAGGGTTTCGAGAATCAAATTGGTCAACTTGCTAAATTGGTTTCAGAGAGACTACAAGGCGCTTTACCTGAGCATTAAAACCAACCCATAAGAGCAAGTCAACAAAATTACTTTGAGAAGTTGAAAGGTGTTAACGAGCTCAAGAGAAGCTAAAACAAGAAGTTGTTAAGAAAGATGATGGGGTTGATGATAGCAAGAAAGAGCAAAAAAAAGCCAGTGCTTAGAGAATACAAACCACCAATACCATACCTAACAAAGTTGAAGAAAGACCGCATGGATGATCAATTTGGTAAATTTCTTGAAATTTTTAAACAACTACATATTAACTTACCTTTGTTGAAACTCTTTCGCATATGCTCAAGTATACAAAATTCTTAAAGGAGCTTTTGACAAATATAAGGAAGTTAGAGGAGTTATCCATTGTGGAACTTAATGAGGAATGTTTAGCCATTATCCATAACAAGCTACATGCCAAGCTTAAGGATCCAGAGAGTTTCACTATCCCTTGTTGTATTGGTAGTTTATCTATTGAGAAAGCTTTAGCTGATTTAGGTGCTAGCATAAATTTAATACCTTATAAAATGTTTTAGTAACTTGGTCTAAGGGAACCAAAACCTACTAGGATGAGCATTCAACTAGTTGACAAATCAATTAAGTATCCTAATGGTATTGTTGAGGATATACTTGTTAAAGTAGATAAATTTATATTCCCTGTTGACTTTGTGATACTTGACATGGGCGAGGATGTTGAGGTACTTTTGATTTTAGGCAGACCCTTTTTAGCCACTACTAGAGTTGTTATTGATATTGGTAATGGTAAACTTGTGCTGAGGGTAGGTGATGAAGAGGTTACTCTTCAAACACGTAATTTTATGCGAGTATCTAGTGAGCAAGATGATACTTGTTATTTTGTTGATTCTATTGATCATGTAGCTCAACATTCTTTACAAGAAATTACTCATAAAGACATGTCAGAGTTGTATATTGTTCAAGGTGATAGATGCTCGAGGACAAGTGAAAAGAGAACGTTGTAGCTCGATGAGCTAGATGAATGACGAGCAAATGCTTATGAAAACTCAAGAATGTACAAGGAAGTAACAAAGCAATACCATGATACTCATTTAAAGAGGAAAAAGCAATTCATAGTTGGAGATAAAGTGTTGTTATACAATTCAAGGTTACAAATGTTCCATGGAAAGCTTAAGATAAGATGGTCGGGCCCACTTGTGGTAAAACACATGTTTCCATCTGGACAAATTGAGGTAACACATCCTGAATATGACACATTTAAGGTAAAAGATCATCGTCTCAAACTCTATCTTGGTAGTGATGTTGATAATGAGAAAGAGGAGTTCCAACTCCAAGATCTCGATTGATCATGTTTTCCATAGGGAAGTCGAGCTTTAGACTTTAAACATGCGCTTCTCGAGAGGCAACTCGAGCATTTATTATTTATTTTATTTTATTTTATTTATTACATGTCTTTGATATTTGAATTTTATGTCGATTTTCTATTTCTTCATTTTAGTTCTTTATTTTAAAAAAATGAGGTTACTTGAACCACACGAAATTTGGAAACATGGCCATGTGACCCACATGAGCTGATGACACAAATCATGTGAATCTTTGGAGCATAATTTTATCTTAGCGAAACCATATGGGCTGAAGACATGGCCGTGTGATCCACAAGGTCCAACGACATGGCTATGTGGAGACTGGGGACGATTTCTTTCCTTCACTATATCCTTTTTCATTTTTTATTTTATTTTGCTTTCTTTTTACCTTTTTATTTTATTTTGATTTCTTTTGATTGTTGCAAGGATAACTTCATTTAACTTCGAATCTATAATGCTTCAAGATTTCACACTCTCCATCCATTCATCCCAATTCAGGGCAATTTCAGTTCTTTCCTTATTTTATTATTTTATTTTGTATATTGTGTTTACCTTTGTTCGTACATTGAGAGAAATGTACATCTTAAGTGTGGAGAGGATTTTATACTTTCATTCAACTTAATCCTTAAATTATTGCATGTTTTCTTAAGCAATTTTCTTAATTTTTGCATGAGAGTTATCTTTTCTAAACCTAGATTTTTTTATTGCTTCTGCTTTGTGATAATTTGTACATTTTTATGCATTTTTATTTATATTTTAATTCATGAGAGAGTCAAGCATGATAAGCTATATTTAGAAAAAATATTTTAGGATTTCTCCCTAAATTTAATAACTTTCTTGAATTATAACTTTATAAGTTTTGACATCAAAACCATAACTTTGTGAGCTTTTAAGCCTTTAGAGCATCCATCCTTTTATGCTCATGTTATTTTTTGGTTTTGAATGTGTCTGTTATTCTAGAACTTGCTTTTGTTATGCATGTAAAGACCACATTAATGATTTGATATTTTGAGATGATAGAGACACTTAGGATTTAACCTACCCAGCCTTTAAATAACCTACCCACTTTATTGCCCACTACTAAACCCTTTTGAGCCTAATCTCTTTTTGTTCATTTATCACCCACTCATTTTAATCCTTAAAACCCCATTAATCTTTGAATTACCCTTTTATTGCTTTCCTTTAGTCAATATTATATTTTGGTAAGTTGCCTAATTATTTTCGATCATTCATATTGCTGAATTTTTCTTTGTTTCCAAAAAAAGAGAAAAAATGGAAAAACTTTGGGCTATCTTGTTCAATTGTGAGATCACTTTTCATGCTATAAGCCCCATTATATTGTTTGTTGAGCTTAAATAATCACTTTTATATTTTGTATAAAGGCTCACTTCAATTAGTTATTTATTATTCATGTCAAGTCTTTGCAATTCAACATCTTATTCTTTTGGTTTGGTAACTCAACAATTCAACTCTCGACTGTAATCACCTTGTATACCTTTCCATACCCTTAACCTTAGCTCCATTACAACCCTTGTAAAGACCTCTTGATATTTATGTCATCTCATATTTGTAGTGGTGGAGATTTAATTTTAAGCAAGCTTTTGGTAATAACATTCCTCGTTTGACTAACGAGTGCATATTAATTCATTAGCGTTTAAACACTTTGAGTGTTTTGAGTGAATCTTAAGGAGGATGTTAAACCTTTTGAGTTTATATTTCAAGTAATTAGTAAGGTAGAGGAGACTCTTATGTTTTATGCATTAACGTTTTTGCTTGGATTGCTTATGCTTTTACTATCATTTTAGTTTAAATCTTTAATGCATGATAATCTATTAATTATCTTAAGACATTAATTATCTTAATACAATATAAATTAAAATTTAACAAAGTAAATGATACATGAAAAAAATTTAAAAAATTCATCAACGTCGTCGACCCGAATGTGTGCCACAACCCGTTGGTTGTCGGTTGCCAAGAGGATTTCTTTGTAGTTGGGGTTTAAGCTCCTCATCTTCATCATCTTCACCTCTACCTCCACCTCTATCTTCATCTTCATCTCGTTCCTTCGTACTTGAGTGTCATGTCGTCCTAGGTTCCCATCATATATTGTCCCTTATATTAACAGGTGGTTACGAAGATGATCCACCTCAGTAGAACAATGATGCTAGGGGTGTTTGCGACACTATCAGCGGATAAGTATATGGTGTGGCATAACCTGATTGTGGATAGAATGTTGGAATAATCGGCGATGGCGGCGCATACATCGGTGTTGTTGTCGACATTGGCATGTAATATGAACCTCGGGATGGAGGTGGTGCAAAAAATATACCTGGAGAAGGTGTTGATGCATGATATGATGGTGTATAATGTGGTGCTTGTGTTAAAAAAATGGGGTTAGTAAAAGCACCGAGAAAAAAATATGGACCATACTAATCGGGAGGTTGTGCAACCATTGGTGCCTCATGTGGGGTTGAGCGATGATGACTCGAGACATGTACTCTCGACCTAGGATTCATGTGGGGTCTTCTTGGCCTCCTATGACCACATTGCCTACTTCTTTCCTCCTCCCAGTAGTAGATATGGCTTACCGTGAAGTCTAAACCATGTCATGTAATCTGAAGAGGTTGTCAAATCCGGTGGGAGAATTGGTTTGCGCATAGGTATGAAATCGTACCTATGCTCTCAAATGTAGATATATTTGGCATGGAATTTACGCCAATCTTCATCGATTCTCCCCTACAAGTCGATCTTGTGCAATTCATTGAGCTCCTAGGGTGATAGCGAATACTTTACCTAAACTCAAAGCGATGCATCACTTAATTGTATTCGTGCATATTAACCGTTAAAAAAATTATCAATGGCACATTGACGTGCCAGATATTACGATTCGCCAAAAATTCGACCAAGATGCATTCTTGAATTCTCGGATCAATGTATGACATCAAATCAAACTACACTACGAAATTATAAATTTTATTATGTACCTAATATTAAATTTCAAATGCTTATGTAAATATTATATAATTTAAAATTTCAATAACTAACCTTATCTTCCTATCGTTGATCTAACAATAGTCGGATATCTTCGAGCTCATCCGTTATACCCACATGACTTACATCATTGTTCCACCTATTCAAATAATATGTTATTTAAAAAATATAATAATGAAAAAAATATTATGATAACTATATTATCAAATGAATTTTACCTTATTATGAATGAGAATACATAAGGTATGTTTACTTGGGGATGTAAAAATGGTAGCCGATACCATGCCCATGACTAAAGAAGGAGTATGCAACCACCGGTTTTAATTTTTTGTGGTTCCATCGCCCAGCATATCTCTTGGTATAATGTCGCCAACATAACTGATCCCCAACTAAGTCGCCCCGCTTCTTTCAAGTCGACTAGTTGTAGTAGCCACCTTAAATGTACTAGATTTCGAGATTTATCTGGCATTAGAAGACCCTCGATTAACCTCAGGATGAATGCTCGCGTGTATTGTTCGCTTTCAACGGCACTCGCAGAGTGGCCAATATAATTGAAATTGTTTTCTAACCATTTCATCTATATCCGGCTACCACTAAACTTGTCTGACACCTTGCCTAATAGTTGCTCGCAAATTGCGCTCCAATCTCAATGCCCATTACCCCCATAACGACTACCACATTCATCGGTAAACCGAGTTGTAAAGCTACATCCTCGAGTGTAATTGTACACTCACCACATGGAAGATGGAATGTGTGTCTCGAGTCTCCATCTTTCCACTAAAGCGCTAATAAGTGTGGGATCCAATTTAGTCCCACCAACCATATGAGACACATACAAGAATGCTGCCTCTTGCAAGTGTTATTCAATAACATGCGATACCCTCGCACTTAAATTATATATGTACGTCTCTATAATTCGATCTTCGGTCTAATTATATAAGCATAAAAAAATTATAAAATTAATAATGTTAATCCCCTTGTCTGACATTTAGAGTAATACACAATTAAGTAGGATAAAATGATCTATTATTGTCATTTTATTCTAACAACAATAACAAGTTAATATAGTCTAAGTGGATGAGCAGTTGGGTTATGCTATAAGAGTGAACAAGATTTTTTTTAGATTACAAAGATGTCAATGGATTAAAATAAAATTATTCTTCTACTTTTTAACATTTATCTTTAATGTATATAATATTTATTTTTAAATATTCTAAAAATCATATAATGTCTTTCTTTTATAATAATCAATATTATTTTAGAATTATAATTTGTTTTACTAAACATGACATAAAAATTAAGATGTCGAACACGTAAAAAAGATTTATAGTTCCTTCTAATTACAAGATAATGTAATTACTATTCTAATAATTACACTTTTTTTACAATTAATTTCATGTTTGCAAATAAATCAATACAAAAGTAATTTAATATTTTAATTTATAATTAATTTGACCATTTTATTCTACATTTCATTTATTTAAATTGGCTTAAAATATAGATTGCCCTTAAATTTGGAAACTTTCTCAAATTGGCCTAAATTTTTTTTTGGATTGCATTAGTCCCTAAGGTTGACATCTCATTATACAAATTGGTCCCTATGGTTAACATCGTTAGTTTTAGAACAATTAAGTGACATGGCCAAAAACGGAGGTGACATGCAAACAAGAGAATGGATGTGTTTTCCTCTTTAATTATTTTTAAAATTAAAAAAAATCAAAATAAAAAAATAAACAATTTTTTAAAAATATAAGAAATATGTATTATAAAATTCAAAAAAGTTGAATATATATAATTCAAAAAAATAAAATTTAAAAAGTACAAATCAATAATTCAAAAATATGTTGAAAATTTAAAAAAGTAGTTAAAATTTTAGAAAATAAAAAAATTAAAAATATAAAAATCAAAAATAATTTGAATTTTAAAAGTTATAAAAATTAAAAATTTAAAAAAGTTTATCAACATTGACTGGACGCTGATCCAATGTTAATCAATGTTGACCGGCCTGATCACCATTTATTGACATTGATTGAATGTTGATAGATCAATTTTTGTTTTGTTTTATTTATTTTTAATTATTTTTCTATTTTTCTCTAATTTTAACAATACTTTTATTTTTTTGGAATTGTCAAAATACTTTTTGAATTTTTTTAAATTTAACTAAGTTTTTTTTTTTGAATTATATATATGAATGTCTTGAATTTTTATAATTTATATATTTCTTATATTTTTCTAAAAATTTTAAAGTTTTTCTAGAATAATTAAAGAGGAAAACACATGTCATTTTCTTGTTTGTCCACATGTTACATTCTAATTTGACCTAGTCGTAACAACCCTATTTTTATTGGCGTCAGAAAATTGAATTCTTGAAATTTGAGAAATTTGAGATTTCAAACTGGGAAGTTGGTAAGTTGAATGTAAGACTAATAAATAGAATCAAATAGTAATGTACTTAATTTGTAAAATAGTCCAAGGACTAAATTATAAGGTGAATAAAGGAAGAAAATTTGATTGAAGCTTTGTGCATGTCCTTGATGAGTAAATTACCATGTCCTTGAGAATAAATATTCCTAAATTAAAATCAAGCTAGTGGCCTTGCTTAATCATGGCCATAGGATTCCACTTATGTAATTATATTATGACGAGAGCCATTGATTTCAAGGTAATTTTTAATTAAAAATTTATGTTAGCGTGATCATATTAGTGGAAAGAAAGAGAAGAAAACTTCTTCTCCATTCGGTTAAAACAAAACAAAGGAAAGAAAAACATCTCCTTCAAGCTCTCACCATTGCTGTCACCACTATAGCTGCTCTCAACATTGTTGTGACCACTATAGCTATTTAGTAGGTTTTCCTTCTAAATTTTAGTTGAAATTTTAATGAATAATGCTACATAATGAAAGCCCATATAATAAATCTAAGAATTAATAAGTTTTTAAGTTGGATTTCATTGTTAAAAAGCTCTAAAACATTTGATTAAGGTAGCTTAAAATTCATGCATGAATGGGTTAATTAAAATAGGTAAGATCATGCTATAAGTATGATAGATGGTAGTAAAACAAACTAAAATGAAATATTAGGGATCTAATTGAATAAATTAAAAGTTGTTAGAAATTTGTGTGATAAAGTGGAAGGTAGAGGTCCCTGTACTATATTAATTAAGTCGGATCTAAATTTGATTGGATATATTGTGCAATATGGATGTTTCGAATATTAGGGTTGTAAAGGACTAAATTGAATTGAATGCATTCATGTTCGATTTCGTTGAAATTGTGTGATTAATGACGTTTCTATAATTGATTATTGAACGTAGCCAAAAACGATGCAGGAATGTCAAAAACTAAAAAAAAGAGAAAAAAATGGTATAACTTTTGTGGTTTGTGTTTCTATAATTCAATTTCAATAATATGTAATAAATGCCGATGTAACCATATTTTTCCCAAAAACTTTGAGAGGATGAATTTGATTTTATAGTTCTTGAATCAAGTATGAATGGGCATAATAATTATATACATACATAAAAGAGTTGTTTTTTATATATATACATATATGTTTGATATAATTGTATATAATATTGAGACTTTAATATTATATTGAGTTGTGTTATGATGGGCATAATAATAATTATGTCTCATTAGTTGATGTTAGACGTAGTTTGGATATAGTTGGCATTTCATAGGGTCATCGTTATCGGTGGTTTATTAGCCTCAATTCTCAAAAGGTCGTGAGCAATCCCAATTCCCATAAGGTCGTGAGATGAGATACTAAAAGTTATCATTACCGGGCAATCTGGGGTGGCAAAATAAAACAGTTCCAATTCCTAGAGGGTCGTGGTCTTACTTGTTATATAAAGATCTGAGTATCCGTTCTAATGTCTATCATCAGTCAATAAGGGGCCAAAATGAGTATGCAATGAAATTGATATTGAAATGAGAAATGAATAATAAAATGAGAAAATGATGTGATGAGTTACAGTAGTATATAATAATGTATTTGATATTATCTCTATATATTTGCTTTAGTTTAATCTTATTACATTGTAATTGAATTATATTAGCACCAATGAGTATTCAATATTTAGTACGAGTATGTTTGTTTTCGTGCATATCTCTCGAACATGAATAGATATACACTTAAAGTTTATTTCTGTGCGCATCTCTTGGACGTGGGTAGATGTAGACTTAAAGTGGTCAAGGATTCAACTCTCAATTCGGAATCCACTTGATTACCTATTTTGTATGTATATATGAGTTTGAGTTATATGGTATATACCTAGAATATTTATGGTTTGGAATTGAATGTGCATTTTGTTATGTTTGATACATTGGCCTTAATGGTTTATAAAGTTGAATCTCATCATTTAAGTTAGTTAATATGAGTTTGGATGTGATAATAGGTGGCTTAGGTATTGGTGTATGAATTTCTACGATTAGATGTTTGTTGGTGTTATACACAAATTGAGGATTTAAGATTAAGGTAAATTTTAGGTATGATACAGTTACAATTTGGTATGTTTTGAATATTTAAAATTGAACATTTTGGGTCATTTTACCATTAAGTCTCGAGATAGAAAGAACATGTCTTGAGACCTCAAGAGTAAAATAGTACTATTTGAATTGTTGAGAATGATCTATGTCTTGAGACTATTCTTTCATGTCTCAAGACAATTGGATCTAAGTCCTGAGACAGAATGGCATATGTCTCGAGACAAGGAAACATCGAAAGTAAATAAAATTTGCCCTATTCTAGGTTTCAAGACAAACAAGCATTGAAGCAAAAATAGGAAAGCAAGGGAGGTTTGTCTCGAGACATAACATAGAAGTTTAGAAAATTGAGTTTGGATTCGAGCCCTAACTCTGAAATTAACTCGTATAATCATGTAAATTGATGAAATAAAATCAATTAGTGTATAAATGCATTCATATGAATTATTTTGATTATTGAATTTAATGTATTTGTGTTATAGTAGCTTGGGTTGCTTCACCAACGTAATGTGATATCACACATTCAGATCAGGTGATTGGGTCGGTGTGGGGTGTTACACACGTCATGCAATTGTTCAAAAACTAACGATAACTAATCATAAAGATTAATTTGAGTAATAAATGCCAACCTTAAGGACTAATATGATTAAAAAATAATGCCTGGAGGCCAAATGGAGAAAAATATCAGAGTCAACCCATTTAAATGATTCGTGTGATCAATTTTTCAAATAAATTATTAGATTTAGTCTATCAGTGGCACATGCCATTGACGTGGATGAGTGAAGACGTGGAAAGGTGAACTGTTTTTGAGAACGATTATTAAAAAAAATAAAAAATGCATGCAAGGCATACTCTTCTAACTTTAAATTAATAAGGAAAAATATGACTTTCAACTCTTAAGGTGTGCTAACATATTAAATACGACAAGTAGAAGACAGAGGATTTCACAATTTAATATTCAACTTAAATTTGACCCAAGAATTTCCATGTTCACCATATAAACAACACTCAAATCTAGATGTTTTACCCAACAACAAGTATTTGCTTGTTTAACTATTTTACCATTATTAATTCCGAAAAGAGAGAGAAAATGATTAAATAATAGTACAACGTAACAATCAAAATGTTTAAACTTTCTTATTCTTCATGCTTGATTATTGGAATCTTCAACTGGATTTTAGTTATAAAGCTCAGGAGCAAGACGAGGTGAGACCAGTGCTTCAAGCGGGGTAGATTTAATGTTGGTCAATCCATCGGTGCCAGTCAAGTCAATCAAACCATTGGATGGCGTTGAGAAATCGAAGGCGTGCAAGAAGTTAGACATGGTCAAGTACAACATATGAAGTGCAAACGATGTACCAGGACAGCTCCTCCTACCACTACCAAAGGGCATCAATTCAAAATGCTGACCCTTAACATCGATATCTTTGTGGGTAGTGAGAAACCTCTCGGGCTTAAATTCCAATGGTTCCGGCCATTTTTTAGGATCCCTTTGGATCTTGTGAAGGTTTATAATCAACCGAGTGCCTTTGGGGATGTCATAGCCTCCAATGGAACAACTTTCACTGAGCTCACGGGGCGCTGAAAGGGGTGCAGGTGGATACATTCTTAATGTCTCTTTAACTATGGCTTGGATGTACACCAATTTGCCGATGTCTGTTTCATTCACAAACCTATCCCTGCCAATATGGGTGTCTAGTTCTTCTTGAGCCTTTTTGAGTACATGAGGTTTGTTTAACATTAGGGAAAGACCCCATATTAAAGTAACTGTTGTGGTGTCACTGCCTGCTAAAATCATATTCTGCAATGTGCAATTTTCATAGTTTTTAGAACTTTAGAACTGATTAATGGAGAAATAAAATTTGAAAAAAAAAAAAAAAGAGAGAGGAGAAAGATTATACCAGGGAAGTGGCTTTGTTGATGGTGTCAGCATCATAACCTGCAAGACTTGCACCTTTAAGAACAGAGTTCATTACATCCATGAAATCCTTCTCCCTTTTATTTTCATCCCAATGTCCACCCTTCCTATGGTCATCTAGCCATCCCCCGGAAATTTCATCCAACTCTTTAGCAGTTTTCTTCATCTTCTTCTCATAGCCGCCAAAATCCAGCCATCGGAGGAAAGGGACTGCATCTCCCAGCACAAACATCCCTGTCAAGTGAAAGAAATCTCGTAAAGCCGTACGATATCTCAACACTTCTTTCTGGTCTTCCTCCGCACCAACGCTGTACCTCTTCCCAGCAACCGTCCTCATAATAACGTTCAAAGTCAAGTCCGAAAAGTGTTTCTTCATCTCAACCAACACCTTACCAGAGCCATCTTTTTTGTCAGCCCAAGTATTATATAATAGTTTCATTGCGCCTTCTATCTCCGAGACAAAAACTTTCTTGAGTTGATCGATCCTGTGATTGGATAGCACCTCCAACATTGTTATTTTGCGCATTTCACGCCAGAATTGTCCGTAAGGAGAGAAGCCAAACATGGCATAGTTGTAACCCAAGTGTTCAGCGGCGGCAAATTCGGAACGGGAGGAAACATGCATGTCATTGACAGTGAAGATTTCCTTGGCTACATCACTCGAATTCACCACCAGGGCTGGATGAACACCGATCCGGATCATGTAAGCAGGTCCATATTTCTCACCCAAGTCTCCCAACGATTCATGAGGGGCCTTGGGTCCCCCTAACAGCGGGAGGTGACCGATTATTGGCCATGCACCGGCTGCTACCGGTGGAGCTTTGGCACCGCTTCCTGAGCTAGACTTTTTGAATTTGGTGTACAAAAACAGTAGCGTAATACCTAAGACTAGTGCATAACCAAAAATGGAGAGATCAAGAAGATCCATCACGACTTTGATTATAGGGAAGTTAAGAAGTGGATGGGCATGAATTGCTTTTTGCACATATAAATAAAGCTGGGGGGTTGCCAAGTCGGTCAAACTTGTCATTGTGGAAATTGAAGAATTTTTATTCTATTTTCGTTAATTAAATAATGCTCGGGCATCTATGTTTGAACTGCAGTCAAAAAAAGTACAACAATTTTATTCGTGCAATATTTCAATATTGTTGAAGTGTAAGGATAAGAAAAATAATAAGTCACTCCCCAAGTATCATTAAAATAGGAACAAGTTTTCAAAACCTTTATCAATGTATTACTTTTAATATTGCAATTGAAATCAAATAATTTAGCGATTTGATTGAGTCTTGGTACTATTATTATTATCAGTGTAGAAAAATATAAATTCGAGTGCATTAAAATATATTTTTCTTCTATCCAAGAGTTCAAGAAAAAGACTATAAATATTTTTAAGTACGACATAAAAAAACAAATATAATAATAACCATAACGAGATTAATGTTGAAAACTCATGTGAGCCTAAAATGGTTGTTCCATTAGTTCAATAATGGCAACCAAATTAAAAATAGAAGGGTTTGTTTTAGCTCTCTGTCATTCTTGAATGCATTTGGTTGGTACCGGCGGGGTCTTCTTTGGCGGCCCTTCTTTATTAATTAATTACTATTTGGCGGTACTAATAATTTAAATTTAAAATATAAAAATCAGGTCAAATTATTATCACCATAAATTTTTTTATTAAATTTATTAGTGTGATATTTAATGAAAATTCATTTGTTAATGGTATAATAAAAAATAACGTGAAAGAAAATCAATTCGAACTCATTATGATGAAATAAATTTTGGGTAAATTATAAAAATAGTTATTAAACTTTGGTAAAATTTCTTTTCGTTTTGCCACTGAACTATAAAAAGTTACATTTTGATCACTAAAATTATCAACTTATAACGTTTTGATCACTCATCTGTTAATCCGTTATGGCTTTCGTAGAAAAGTGAGGTGACAAATTAATTAAAGGGTTAATATATAATTTGATCTTTGAACTATAGTTAAAGCATTCAATTCGGTACTTTTACAACATTTTTAATATTAAAAGGATTTCAACCTGCACATTGACTTGTATGATGAAATAGGCATTGGTAGAGGCGCTTGAGGAGTCTCTGGAGGACTCCTCCACCCCTATTCTCCTAAAGGTTTTTCATCAACTCCTTTCAATGTATTCTAATCCTTTACGCTTTGAAAAGAACCCAAGTCCTTTTTTGCCATGTTTTGCAACTTTTCTCCCTCTTGAGCTTACCAGTGAATAATGTACGAAGCTCTTAAGCATTGCAGAACAAGCCGTTAGTTCCGAGAAAGATTTGGTTTCCTTAAGTGGTGAATTTGATCAAGATTTTGGTGGGATTTTAGACCGGAGAAGGTTTGTTTTTGTTCTTCATTTCACATAAATTAGAATTTTTATTTCTTTTACATAATTATAATTCAAAAAATATTTTTATCATTTCAAAAATAAATAATGAATTATCAGAATTTTTTTGATATTTTTAGAAATTTTTAATAAATTTTCACAGATTGTTAAAAATGTTGTAAAAGTACCAAATTGAATGTTTTAGCTATAGGTCAAGGATCAAATTGAATCTTAACACTTGATTACCTCACTTATTTATCAAGGCTGTAACGACCATTAACGGACAAGTGACCAAAATGTAACTTTCTATAGTTTAGTGGCAAAAGAAAAATCACCAAAGTTTAATGACAATTTTTGCAATTTACCCATAAATTTTTTTTTTTTTTTTTGCTATAATAGTGTTCTTAAGAAAATATGATGTCAGCATTATAATTGAAATGGTTAATGATATTAACTATTTAGATAAACTAATAACATTATAAAAGTAGAATGATCAAATTATTTCAAAGATTAAAGTATATGGATTAAATCCAAATTTCAACATAGTATAAGGGCCAAAATTTAAATTTGATCATTGTCAAAGAAAAACAACAAGGCAACCTCAAAAGATGTGTTAGTTTTAGGACATTCAAATTATATATAACCACATAATATTTTAATAGAAAAATTTATTATATTAACTATTTAGAGTAACTAATAACATTGTAAAAATATAGAGATAAAATTATGTAAGAAATTAAAGTATAGAGATTAAATTTTAAATTTAAGCATAATATAAGGACTAAAACTAAAATTTAACCTTTTCCTATAATATAAAAAAAAAGAAAGAATTATACATATGTCAACAAAAGGAAAGACTTCCTTTTTATATATATATATAGTTTATATAGATTAATATATTTTCAATTAGTTTGCATACTCGTGCACCTTATTAACTATATTTTCCATTCAATGTTTGTATTATTTTATGAATAATATGAAGACGCATGGGTAATTTTGTCAATTTTATAACATACATTATGAAGACGTGTAACTAGAAAATTATAATGCCATTATTTTTTAATTGAAAATTAAATTATATATTATTTGAAACACCTCTACTATTATAAAACCAATATATTTGTTGATTTCTCAATTAACTAATTAATTCATATTAAAGTTGTAATTTTATTATGATATTTTTTTTATTATAAAAACTTATAAATTTACTGCAAATTAATTTTTTTAAAAATAAAATATTAATTATTGTTATACCCATTCGTCACTAAAACACGTGTCAACATTAGATGCATCATTGACCTTCGCATTGACTCCATCTGAAGTAATGCCTCGACTAGCCACCCATCCTCAACATCTTTGGGTAAAGACCACATGTTCCTCTCAGAGGGAGTCATCCACCTGCCTTTAGGTATGAACACACTCTTGTTATGATAAGGAGTCCATTTAGGCATAATAACTTCGTACTGATAAGGTCCCATGACATGCGCCCATGAATATCCTATACGCATTTGGCGGGATTGAATGCTTATTCGGTCACATCATACCACTGGACAAGAGGACCTCTCCTACAAATACCACGAGGAACAATGAAGAAATGATAGATCTTCCTACACCAAAGTTACTCTGAGCAATTGTCTTCATAATCAGCCTGTTCTCTTGTCTCTGTTCTGGCTCTCAACTTCTTTAGGTGAACTGACATCCCTTGCACCACCTTGATCTCTTCCTTTGTTGTATACTGTATTAACAATTGGTGCGGTGAGCATGGACCGAAAATGTTTCAAAATTAGAATGATGCTAACGATAACCCCATTAACAAAAACAACGATGCCAACCTCGCCAACTCCTCCACTCTAATGAATGACAATGATGCCACCAACACCAAATGATATAAGTCTAAAGGCCCAATTTCAGGCCCATGGGTATGATGAGCTTAGTTTCCCTCAAGGCCTAATCATGAGATCCAAATTCAAGCAATTGAAGTCAAAACTCAACTTATTCATTCAAGACTTTATCACGAAGAAATTTCGAGAAGAAAAGTTGAAGATCCAAGGCGATGAACTTTGGAGTTCAATACGGAGCGATGATGAACTAGAAGGGACCAATTTTGTTTGTGGACTTAAAATCTCAATCCATGATGACAATCCCATGTGGAAGATGTTAACAAGCTTAGGCGTTACACTTCAAGGACCCCAATCAAGCCCACCCGTCTAGCTATGTTATAATTAGTTGACTTGCAATGCATTTTTGGAAGGGATCTATGCATTTTTGGGTCAATATGTCTCTTATCGATCGAAGATCAATCTCTTAGCTTCGCAATGCACTTTGAATCACTTGATTTTGAGTTTGGGAGATCAAGTTATGACCATTTTAGTGAAGATTGCGCGAGTAGAGTTTTTAGACGAGATTATTACAGAAATTACGAGTTTTGGGTTTTTAATTTGAGTTTAAATCACATTGAGTTTGATTTTTAGGCTTATTTTTTATTATATAAGAGCCCAATATTATATTTATTAGGGTTTATTATTTCATTATTTATTTATTCTGAATTTTGGATATTTTAAAGTATTTTAAGTTATTTAGGAGTTTTATGTCAACAAGAAAGTTTAGTTTAAAACTACTTTTTGTTTAGATTAATTAGAGTTCTATTATACTTAAGAGTTTTATTTGGATTTATTTAGCTAGCCTATATAAAGGGCTCTTTATTGTACACAATACTGATTCATTGTTCAACAACTTTCTCTTTTGAGTTAATAAATTCTCTTTGAGTTTTCTCTTCAACAATTTCTCTTGAGTTTTTTTAGAAGAGTTTTAACAATTTTTTCAGATTGTGGGGATCATCATCAAGCTTTTTCTTGTTAGGTTTTCTTTCTTGGAGGGGAAATTAGAACTGTTTGAAGGGGTTGTGGATTCATCTTGTTTCGAAGGCTTCTTATACGTCACTTTCTGTATTTTCCATCTATCTTCTTTATTTTCTTCTTTATTCTATTTTGTTCCTGTTTAATTATTCAAACATTTAATTTATTTAATTGTTTTTTATTTTAATTATCTCTTTTAATTGTTTCCTTTATTTTTGTTAGATATGGCATAGATTTGTGTGAGTTTCAAGTTATGTCAAAATCCAAGTTTCTTTTCGATCATCTAGAGCCATAAGTCAAATTCATCATTTGGACAAACTTGCAATATTGTTCTGTTTGTTCTTATCAATTGATATTAGTTTCTTTGGCGTTTTAGGTGTTCTTTATATTCTTATAAATTAATTTCGACAAACAACCATAAAAGAAATATTTAGTGTGTTGAATTTTTGTGTGAAACTTTCCAGATCAGATCTACACTATTTGAGGAGGATCTAGTTTAAATTTTGTGATTTTTGGAAATCAGGAATACCTCGAATGAAGTTTGTCAAGTTGCTCTACAATTTTCAGGTTTTCCGATTTCAGCGATTTTCATTGACTCTTAGTCTTAGTCATCCACCCGCCTTTAGGTATGAATATCATTTACGCATTTGGTGGGATTGATGCTTATCCAGCCACGTCATACCAGTAGGCAATAGTACCTCTCTTATAAATCCCTTAGGAATGATACAGAAAAGATTGATCTTCCATCACCCTAAAGTTATTCTGAGCAATTGTCTTCATAATCAACATGTTCTCTTGTCCTTGTTTGGAGTCTTGACCTTTTTAGGTGAATCAGTCTTCATTGCACCACCTTAATCTCCTCCATTATTGTAAATTGTATAAAAATTTATATAATTATATAAATTTAAAATGTTAAATAAAATTGTTTTTAGTGACAATAGTAACCAAGTGATTGGATTGATTTTTTTAATATATCATTATAAACGCCGTAGACAACTCCATTCCCAAAATTTTAAAATAAATTGACTTTGTAATTTAAAATATGATAATAAAAAAGTAGGTACTTACATTGATTTTTTTAATCATTTTCCATGTTTATTTCATGATCTTTTATGTCTTACAGAAATTAATAAAATGAATAAGTATAAGCCAAGATAAGTAACTTTGAAAAATATGATAAAAAAAACTTGGTTGAAATGACATTGTTTGTGCACTGATTCATCAAATATTTTGCATTCATTTACTATTATATATTCTAAATAAATGTGTATTAAAACATTAATATATTGTAAAGCTTTATGCTTTCTAATTAAAATAGTATTAATATGTACATTTATATATTTCTTAACTATTATAAGAAATTAGTATTTCTATGTTCTGATAAATTATATATGATATTAACCATGCTGTAGGTAGATTGATGAAAAAGGTTTTTTTTTATCTAAATAATATTTAAAAAATTAAATACTAAAATAGAATGATAGGGCCATTATTTACGAATATAGGTAAATTGCATGTTGAATCCACAGTGTCGTCTAAGTAATCGATGGCACCAACCTCCCCTGAGAACAATGATTGAGCTGATGATTTGATTTGACAAAAAAATAATTTTTCTTTAGTACCGACTGAGCAGTCGACGGCACCTATATTGTATTGGCCTCGTATTTTATAATGTATCACGTAAAAAAATTTATTATCGGAATAATTTAATAGTTAATGTATTTTTTTATTAAACTTTAAAAAAAGTTGGAAAACCGATTTTTGGAGTCAAACTCGTGATTGACTGGTCACGTGTGTGACAGGTCATGTAATGCCCCAAAATTTTAATTTTTGATTTCGTGTATGTGTGACACACAATGTCTATCTGCTTCAGTGGTCATGTGTTCTGGGTGTGTGTGAGAGGTCCCAAGTTCAAGCCTTACTTGGGCAAATTTTGGTATTTTTTATAAATAAAGCCTTAACCTTGTGCAAAGGGCTTAAGTTTAATTATTGGTAAGTTTATATCAGAATGGACTTGCTGGTCTGGTGGTTAAGTGGAGTGTTGGAGTGTTGGAGGTCCTATGTTTAATTCTCTGTGATGGCGTGGAGACAGTATTTTTGCTCCAATTTCGGCTAAGAGTTGTGTTGGGGCAAAATTTTAAGTAGTTGTGTTTTAGTATTTTAATAGGGAGTGATTTTAGGAGATAATTGGGGAGAGGTTATCAGAAAATAATCTGATTATCTTTTTGTTGCAAAAAAGAAAAAGAAAAAAGTAGAGTTTTGGTTTTCTCTTCAATTCCCCATAGTTGCTGACGAAATTTCCATTATTTTTTCCCATTCCTTTTCTTTCTTTTTTTTTCCAATTGATTCGGTTGTTCATCGTTGGTTGCGCGTGTTCGGTAAGTAACGGTTTTGTCTATTGTTAATCGTTCTTGGTTAATCTCTAAAGGGGATTCCTTTTTGGTGTTTAGGAGTTAATCAAGGGGTGGTGGTTTTGAATCGTATTTGTGATTGTGCGAAGTTGTGGTTACTCAAGCGAGGTAAGGGTTTTCTAGGTTTTTAGTCGAGTTTATTCCGAAATTGGTTGATTAAAACGAATTAAGTGATTAATCTGGAGATATGTTGGTCGATTTTTAGGTTCCGAGGCTTAGGAGTGCTTACGCATCGAAACGATGCAGTGTGTGTACCAAACGTAGAAAACGGGATTCATAAAAGCCAAATTGCTTGCTGTCGAGAAATAAGAGAAATAAGAGAAAATGATGCGAAAAATTGTAGAGAAAGGAAATACGGGTGTTATAAACTTAGAAATCAACATTTTGCACTAAAATAGTTTTGGACAACAGCAGTAGTCTAACTTTGAAAAATCATCAAAAATAGTGGGAATTGAGTTAGAGGTTGAACAAAATATGACATTAAATTTTATTGAGTCTAGTTTTTCATGGAAGAAACGTGTAAGCAATGGAATTGTAAATCATGAGATATAATAAATTTTGTGAGACAAGGTCAGAATGATTTTGGGTTCCCCTGTTCTGACTTAGGAAAATCATCAAAAATTGTAAAAAAATAATTAGGGGCTTAAATTTATATTTTTAAATCCTTAATGAGTCTATTTTCAAGAGAAATAAACAGAAACATCATCTAAATTCTGTACTAAGAGATCAATATTTTTTAGTAAGGAAAGGATGAAGCTGTCAAACAGCAGAATAGGGATAACTTTAAAGATTTTACTGTACTTATTTGATAAACTATAAATTCTGAAAATTTTATGGTAGAAAGTTATTTGAGTCTAGTTTCAAAAACATCAAGCGGATCTTAATTTGGAATTCTATAGCTCAATATATAAATAATTTGAGACTGTTTTATCAAAGCTTCCGCAACGAGGGATGTTTCAAAACAAATGTTTTAAATGAATAAAGACGACTTCCCAAGTTCTAACAAAGGTTTACTAAAGATAATAACATGGAATGTTTTCATCGTAACAACGAGGTTTCAAAAATAATATCGTGTAACATTGCCATATACGGCCATAACGTCGAGGTCGGGTTTGGGGTGTTACATAAAGAACTATCATTGAAAGTATGTTAAAACAGACCATCTAACATTCGACCAATATGCCTAACATAGGCACCTTAATCACAACATTCCATTAACACATACCATATATTTGCACAAAACATCTTCCTTAGTTCACCTATCATATTACGTTAACTACTTGCACTTAAGTTCATACTTTAACATTTTACATATCAAAACCATAGTAACAACATACAGGCCTATTACATGCCATATAATCTGAAATGAACATTCCAAAAACTACCGAAAATGAGTGGATAGTGTGACTTGAGTGCCGATCCGACCGTCCAACCTTCAAAATATCTACAAAACATAAAATAAAACAAGTAAACTCATTGAAGCTTAGTAAGTTTGACGTATTAATACGATACATCTTACCGAAATAAGTATAACAAATTATTTAATAATACAACCATATGTGTTCCCTGTCATCCACAATCTCAACCGGTGAATCGCAAAATTCAATTCAAAACTCAAATTCATGACATAACCATCAAAATCACTAAACAAGTTACATTACAGAGATTTACAATCTGATGAACAACTTACGGATATGAGTACATCGATATTCCAACCGAAACACACCAGATGCTCATACGAGTCAGTCCACTCGATAACACACCAATGGCCCCAAAGAGCTAATCCAGCCGAAAACACACCAAAACAGGGAGTACAACACAAGAGTTCGCAAAATATGTTGAACCTTGGTCTACTCGGGAAACATATATATATATCACTCCACAACAATCTCCACTCCAATCCCCCATAACACACCATATCTTTAATGTACTCTATCTCGCATTCAATTCGATCCAAATATTGAAATTCAATAACATTTCTCAAATAACCTTACATCATCTATAATCAATTATATCTACTATACCATTTTATATCATCCAACATTTCATATAGATGCTAAATTTTAAACCGTACGAACTTACCTGGACTAAGTTGTAAGAGTTGCAGAAGTTTAGGGATTATTCTGTAATTTTCCATTTTCCTCGTAAATAAACAAGGTCTTAATTTGTAATGCAAAATTCTCAATTATTAGCCTACATTTCATATTCCAATTTACTTTACATTTTATACCTTTTTCAAAAGTACACAATTGCCCTTAACTTTTATAACTTTTTCAATTTAGTCCTTTAACTTGAAAATCATCAAATAAACCATTTTCCTCAAAATCATATTACAGTTGAATATTCTAGGCCTTAAAAAAGTCCACAAAACACCTCTTATTCACCAATAAACCATGTAATTTTAATATTTTAACAATTTAATCCTTTAATAAAAAACTAACTAAAATCACTTTACAAAACAACCAAAAATCATATTCAAAGCTTAAAACACATAATTATCATCACAAACAACCAATATTCATCAATGGTAACTTCCAAAATTTTTAAAAAATTCGAAAATGAAAGTACGAGCTAGATGGACCTAGTTGCAACGATCTCAAAAACATAAAAATTACAAGAAATGGTTACATGCAAGGTATTATGTTTGGCTAATTCTCCAAGCTTTATCTCCATGGTTTTTCGGCAAGGTTGAAGATAAAATGAAGAAGAAAGTGTTTATTCTTTACTTAACTTTGTTTTAATTACAAAATTGCCATTATACCTAATTTTCATTCAATTTTTCTTTAAATTAAACCCCATTACTGTCCGCCAAATAAAATAAGGACTAATTTCCCTATTGGTCATCCCACATTTATTAATTAGGCCATTAAATCATCCAAATGCATTAATTAATAAGTTTTGCACCTTTTATAATTTAGCCATTTTTCTTTAATTAGCTATCCAAATGATAAGATTTCTTAACAAAAAATTAATACGAACCTAATGAATCCATAAATATTCTATAAATAATATTTACGAGTCAAAATGATAGAAATTTGTGGTCCCGAAACTACTGTTCCGTCACCACTGAAAAATGGGCTGTTATAGGGAGGACTTGTTAGGAATGCTTATCTAGTAGGTGATCCCAACAATGAAAGGATGTCATTCCTCTGATTAAAGCGAATGGTCGACCAAGACATTGTCTCAAGTGGAGTCAAATGAGAGACCAATTCGTTCTGCCTTATTAACACGTGTCGAGGTTGAGAAGGGATATAACAAATTCCAATGAGATAATGTGATGGTAAAATTAATTATTGTAATATGAAATTAAAACTAAGGTTTCAAAATTTCTTGCAATTCTAAAGGATCATAATAATAGTATTATCAAAGGCTTTTTGGTACTTTTCATATTATTTTTGAGCCTCAAATGGCAGAGTTATTGGCTATAAGAGAAGTTTTATCATGGCTGAAATCTTTGAATAATGATAAAAAAAATTTTTGAATCCCTGATTGCATGGAAGCTATACACACTTTGATTATGTCTTTCTTAGGTCTTTTAGAACTTGGAGCTTTAACATAAGATTATTTACATTTATCCATACTTTGGACACAATGAGTTGCTAATAGAGCAGTTTATTATTTAGTTTGGGTGGTCTTATTGTACGCAAATGAATTCTTTTGGGATGATCCTCCTTCATTTCTTTCTAAAACTTTAAGTTTAGATGTTGCTTTAGCTTATTCAAACGATCTTAAGGGACTTTGGAATGGGTGTTTGGGATAAACTTATTAGCTTAGGTTTTAGTACTCTCTTAATATCTTTGGATAACGTTACCTTGCTTTATATTTTGATTGAAGTAGTTGTAAGTTCAATATATATATAGTTTTAATTATTTTGATACAAGTGTACAATAAGGGAGGAGATAGGAGGAGAAGGTGGTGGTGACAAAGAGGCCGGTTCACTTAGACAGGCGAAAAGTTGGAAAAGGAGGAGTGTAACAGCCCGTTTTCAGTGGTGTCAAAAATAGTGGTTTCGAGACCACGTTTCTAACAAACGAGTTAGTATATTGTTAATTATTTAAAGTTTATAGGGTTATATTAGGGTCGTATTAAGGTTTCATTAAGAAATTTTGAGGTTTGGATAGTTAACTAGTTAAAAAGGACTAAATAAAAAAAGATGCAAAAGTTGGTTTCTATTAGTCAAATAGATCAAAAAGCTTTAAAAAGATAAAATAATGGACTTGAATGGTAATTATACCATACTTAAAGTTATTGGATGATGTTGGTTGGTTTTGGTGTAATTTTAATGAATTTTAACATGGAATGTTTTCATCGTAACAACGATGTTTCAAAAACACTATCGCGTGACATTGCCAGATACGGCCATAACGTCTAGGCTGGGTTTGGGGTGTTACATTTAGTGGTATCAGAGCCAGGTTACAAAGCTCGGCTGTGGATGATGGGTTTTATAAAAATGGGCTTTCGAAAATTGATTGATTTCTAAACGATTTGAAATGTTTTTACTGAGTAAGTGGTACACCGAGTCTCCGGCGCCGATCCTGTAAGTATTCTGAACTGTGATTTGTTTAAACTGAAACTGTTATTGATAGTATATTCTGAAACTACTATAGGTAGTAAACTGTATTGAAAACACTCTAGTTAGTGTATACTGAAAATTGTAGAGAAACTGAAAACTGTAGTGAGACTGCGATTTACGAAAATAAACTCTGAATAATCGATACTGTTTTACATAAAACATTTGTTAATAAACACTGAAACTGTAACTGATTTATAAAACTGTTAATATAGATAAACATGATTAGACAATGAGCACACGAGGTGTCCGCGGACGAGGTACTAGAGGCTGAGGTAGAGGCCACAGAGGAGCTCGAGCTGAGTCCTCTTCACTAGGTAGCATATCGAATTTGGATACGAGTGAGACGCTAGTGTCGCCTGCTACTGAGACTGGGTCTCAAGATCGCATGGCTAGGGACGACGCATTGTCCCAGGCTATGCTAAGGATTTTGGAGAGGGTCGCTGGGCCCAATACTGGATCTGGGGGCCGAGGGTTGGTTACAGAACGACTCCGGTCCAATGGAGCTGAGCTCTTCAGGGGTGTCATTGGAGTTGCCCCTAATGTGGCCGAGTACTGGATTGATGCCACAGAGAGGATTATGAATGATTTAGATTGCGACTACGAAAGCGTAAATTAAAGTACAGTCTCACTGCTGCGAGATGAGGCTTATCAGTGGTGGCTTACTGTTAAGGAGGGCACTCAGCCCGAACGTCTGACTTGGGAGTTCTTTAAGACCGCCTTCTAGGGAAAATATGTGAGAGCCAGTTATGTGGACGCCCGTAGGAGGGAGTTTCTAAATCTGGCACATGGAGATCGATCAGTGGCCGAGTATGAGGCCGAGTTTCTGAGACTGAGCCGCTATACGCGAGGTATGGTGGCATCGGAGTATGAGCGATGTGTTTGCTTTGAGGATGGCCTCAGGGATAACTTGAGGGTTCTGATAGCTCCGCAGAGGGAGCGAGATTTTTCTGCCTTGGTCGAGAAGGCGAAGATCGTCGAGGAGGTTAAGCGCACTGAGCACCAAAACTGCGATAGAGAGTGGTAGGAATAAGGGGGATTCCGAGCCCTCGAGTTCTGTACAGAGGCCTAAGAAAAAGGCCAGAGTTGATAGGCCAGTTAGAGCTGGGCCTCCTGTTGCTGCTATTGGACAACATTCATGTGTTGATTGTGGTAGACGCCACCAGGGCGAGTGTTAGAGGAGGACTGGGGCGTGTCTGAGGTATGGATCATTGGATCACCGTATTAGGGAGTGTCCACTGAGGGCTGATCAGATTCAAGCTTAGGGTACTGGTAATGCACAGCCACAGAGGGTAGTACAACAGCCACCGAGAGACCGTGGTCAGGCTAGGGGTGGTAATGGCATGGGCCGTCAGGCGAGAGAGCACCGCATGCAGTCTTTGGGACAGATCGAGGCGAGGCGGCGGCTCTAGTATATGTTGCACGTCACCGAGAGGATGGAGATGCTCCGGACATCATCACGGGTATGTTCCTTATTCATGATGTACCATATATTGCATTGATAGATATAGGATCTACTCACTCCTATATAGCCTGTACTGTGTCTGGAAACTTGGGGATTTCAGTTGAGAGCACTACGAGTGAGGTTACGGTACTGAGCCCGTTAGTGCAATCTGTTAGAGTTAGCAAACTGTATAGGCCCGTTTCCTTAGAGGTACAAGGGGCAATCTTCCTGGCTGATTTGATGGAGCTTTCATTTGGGGAGTTCGACCTAATTCTGGGGATGGACTGGTTGGTCAAGCATCGTGTTAGCTTGGACTGTGCGAATAAGAGGGTCGTACTAAGGAATGAGGAGGATAATGAGGTAGTCATGATTGGAGAATGCCAGAATTACTTATCTAATGTGATCTCTGCACTGGTGGCAGAGAAGATGGTTTGTAAGGGATGTGAGGTATTCTTGGCTTACGTAAGTGTTTCAAATTATGGGATTCTACAGTTAATGATATCAGAACGGTAAAGGATTTTTCGAACGTATTTCCTGAGGAGCTACCGGGGTTACCTCCGAATCGCGAGTTGGAATTTGGGATTGAGTTACTTCCAGGTACAGCTCCGGTGTCCATCGCTCCCTATCGAATGGCACCGAAGGAGCTTGTGGAGCTTAAGGCTCAGATTCAGGAGCTGTGTTTTTGATTTCCGAGGCAGTTGGGAGGATTATCTATCGCTAGCGGAGTTCGCCTATAATAACAGTTTCCAGTCTAGCATCTAGATGGCACCTTACGAGGCACTGTATGGTCGTAAGTGTTGCACTCCTTTATGTTGGACTGAATTGAGCCAGCGACGTGTTCTGGGTCCTGAGTTGGTTTCTGAGACAGAGGATAATGTTAGACTGATTCGGGATCGATCAAAGCGGCCGACAGACAAAAATCCTATGCGGACCAGGCGGCGTGAGATTGAGTATTCAGTGGGGGACTTTGTATTCCTTAAGGTCTCGCCATGGAAGAAGGTACTGAGGTTTGGTCGTAAGGACAAGTTGAGCCCTAGGTTTATTGGACCTTACCGTATTTTGAAGTGAGTGGGACCAGTCGCTTATCAATTGGAGCTACCTCCAAAGTTGGATCGTATCCATGACGTGTTCCACGTCTCGATGTTGATGCGCTACCTCTCTGATCCTACTCACATCGTTTCCGTTGAGGAGATTGAGGTTAGGCCAGACTTGACCTTTGAGGAGGAGCCAGTTCAGATTCTGGATCGAGATGTAAAAGTACTGAGGAGGAAATCTATTCCACTAGTTAAGATTCTTTGGCGTAATCATAGCACAAAGGAGGCTATGTGGGAGCCTGTGGAGACGATGCGCCAGCAATATCCTCATCTATTCTGACCGGGTAAATTTTGAGGACGAAATTTTCTTTTAGGGGTAGAATTTTAACGCCCCAAAATTTTAATTTTTGATTTCGTGTATGTGTGATACACAATATCTATCTGCTTCAGTGGTTATGTGTTCTGGGTGTGTGTGAGAGGTCCTAAGTTTAAGCCTTACTTGGGCAAATTTTGGTATTTTTTATAAATAAAGCCTTAACCTTGTGCAAAGGGCTTAAGTTTAATTGTTGGTAAGTTAATATCTGAATGGGCCTGCTGGTCTAGTGGTTAAGTGGAGTGTTGGAGTGTTGGAGGACCTATGTTCAATTCTCTGTGATGGCGTGGAGGCAGTATTTTTGCTCCAATTTCGGCTAAGAGTTGTGTTGGGGCAAAATTCTGAGTAGTTGTGTTTTAGTGGGTTAATAGGGAATGATTTTAAGAGATAATTGGGGAGAGGTTATCAGAAAATAATCTGATTATCTTTTTGTTGCAAAAGAAAAAAAGAGTAGAGTTTCGGTTTTCTCTCTAATTCCCCAAACTTTTACTGACATTTTCTTCTTTTTTTCCCTCCTCTGCCGATTCTTTCCCCTAGTTGCTATCGAAATTTCAATTATTTTTCCCCGTCCGTTTCTTTCTTTTTTTTTCCAATTTATTCGATTGTTCATCGTTGGTTGCGCGTGTTCGGTGAGTAACGGTTTTGTCTATTGTTAATCGTTCTTGGTTAATCTCTAAAAGGGGAATTCTTTTTTGGTGTTTAGGAGTTAATCAAGGGGCTGGTGGTTTTGAATCGACACTGTGATTGTGCGAAGTCGTGGTTACTCAAGCGAGGTAAGGGTTTTTCTAGGTTTTTAGTCGAGTTCCTTCCAAAATTGGTTGATTAAAAACGAATTAAGTGATTAATCTGGAGTTATGTTGGTCAATTTTTAGGTTTTGGAGGCTTAGGAGTGCTTACGCATCAGAAACGATACCAGGTGTGTACCCGAAACGCAGAAAATAGGGTTCGCCGGAAAGCCAAAATTGCTTGCTGTCTAGAAATAAGAGAAATAAGAGAAAATGATGCGAAAAATTGTAGAGAAAGGAAATAAGGGTGTTATAAACTTGGAAATCAACATTTTGCACTAAAATAGTTTTGGACAGCAGCAGTAGTCTAAATTTGAAATATCATCAAAAATAGTGGGAATTGAGTTAGAGGTTGAATAAAATATGAAATTAAATTTATTGAGTCTAGTTTTTCATGGAAGAAACAATGTAAGCAATGGAATTGTAAATCATGAGATATAATAAATTTTGTGAGACAAGGTCAGAATGATTTCGGGTTCCCCTGTTCTGACTTAGGAAAATCATCAAAAATTTTAAAAAATAATTAGGGGCTTAAATTTATATGTTTAAATCCTTAGTGAGTCTATTTTTAAGAGAAACAAACAAAAACATCATCTAAATTCTGTACTAAGAGTTAAATATTTTTTAGTAAGGAAAGGATGAAGCTATCAAACAGCAGAATAGGGATAACTTTAAAGATTTTACTGTACTTATTTGATAAACTATAAATTCTGAAAATTTTATGGTAGAAAGATATTTGAGTCTAGTTTTAAAAACATCAAGCGGATCTTAATTTGATATTCTGTAGCTCAAGATATAAATAATTTAGTGATAATGAATCAAGTAGACAGCTTTAAATGAACATATAAGTAGATAGTGAAAACATATATGAGTATTGAGCTAGCATGGGTTACTTTAAAAATGGATCACACGGCCAAGGCCAATTTGGGCCGAGTGGGCCACACGGGCGTGTGGGCCCACACAGGCATATCACATGGGCGTGTGGGCCCACACGGGCAGATCACATGGGCGTGTGGGCCTATTTTTACCGAAATGTTTTTAACGTTGCACGGGTCGCCCAAGTCGACTATGAACCTACTGTAGGGTCGATAAGCGCTACTTAGACCCCTAAATGTGTGAAATTAACTGAATGATATCTGAACTGGGCATGTTAATATCTGAACTGAATATATGTACTGAAATTGCATAATAGCATGTCATCCATTGTGTGTTGCATTGTATTGGGTTGGGGTTGTTATTCGGAGGAAGTGTACTGAAAGGCTTTAAGCCTAATTTACTGCCAGCTCAGCTGCAAACTATTGTATTGTGCCACATTCGGTACTACTTGGAGTGTAGGGATGGGTGGGTTGATTATATCCCCACATGGAGTGTAGGGTTGGACGGAGATGGTGTGTAGAGGCTAGTTGGGTAGGATTTTGCTACTGCATAACTATTACTGTGCGCATTTGAATCGTGTGATGGGCTAAGGCCCCTGTGTATTTTTGACACTATCTTCGAGATGGGCTAAGGCCCAACTCGTCATCGATCATTGAAAAGGGCTTAGGCCCAAGGCGTTTCAACTGTGCACTTTGTGAGTACCGATTGTTTGTTTGTTTCTGCGGGATTTACATCGAGTTTACGTAAACTCACCCTTTTTGTTTAATGTGCACAGGTAATCCTCGGACTTAGACGGATCGGTCGGTGACGGAAGACTCAATGTAGTGACCACGTAATTTTTGGACTTCATGGTTTTCAATTTACGACTTATGATTTGATTATTATTGATTATTTGGGTTGTAATTTAAGGACCCTCTGAGACTTTGTTTTTAAATTTGGGTTTTTATTTATTTATTTTACTTTATGGATTTATACCTGCTGGTCGTAGGAAATTCGGTTTTCAAAAAGTTAAAGTAATTTCTAAACGCATGATCACCTAGACTGTTTTATTAAAACTTCTGCAACGAGGGATGTTTCAAAACAAATGTTTTAAATGAAGAAAGACGACTTCCTAAGTTCTAACAAAGGTTTACTAAAGATAATAACATGGAATGTTTTCATCGTAACAACGAGGTTTCAGAAACACTATCGTGTAATATTGCCAGATATGGCAATAACGTCTAAGCCGGGTTTAGGGTGTTGCAGACCATCAGGTTGGTGCCGCCTGATAGCTCGATGACACAGGCCTGACGGCCTGCCACTGACGTGATCGGTCAGTCATGAGTTCAACTCCCAAAAACCAATTTTTTAACTTTTTTTATTTTTTGTAAAATTATATATATATATATATATATATTAAAAATTCATTGTAAAAGGGGTTGGTTTGGTCCCCCAACCCCCCAGACAAACATTCTATCCTGGACAAAAAACTAAGAATCCCCGTCCACCCATAGTTGGAAAAAAAGAAGGTCCCTGTCGGAAAAAAAAAAGGTATTTTAAAATTTTTTTGGTAATATTAGAATTATTTAGATTTTAAATTTGTAATAGTAATTTTTTTAATAATCATTATAATTAGTTTAGATTTGTGTTAAAAGTTTATTTATTAGTAGTATTAAGGTATTTTAACTATGCAAATGATTAGAATTGTGTTAGTTTAGATATTTGAAATATTATATTTCTATTTGAATTATTAGAATTACGTATGTTTATTTTGTAGTGTATGTTTATTAAGATAGTTTTAGTAGTGCATGTTTATTTTAGTAGAGTTATTAGAATTGTTACAATTGTGTATTAAAATAGTTTTTTTAGTGTATGTTTAGTTTTTTTTTTAATGATAATTTTGTATAGTTTTAAATATAACATTGATAATTATATTTTTGTTTGAATGATTAGATTTATGTTGAAAATAATATTAAGATTAGTTTGACTAGTGTATGTTTTTTTTTTCTTATATTGTAATAAATAATTTGTATATTTTAAGATTTAATATTGAACATTATATGTTTGTTTGAATAATTAGATTTGTGTTGAAAATAATATTAATATAATTTTTATATATAAAAAATATTATATAGAAAAAGTTAATTACGAAAATGGGCTTCGAAAAAAATAATTGTAATTATCTTTATATTGTTTATTTGTTAAGTCGATGATTGAAATTTTAATTGTTTTTGCAAATATCGAAATGAGTTCTTTAATCACAGCAGACAATCACACAACAAAGATGATCCATTTGCCGGTAAAAGAATGTTCTATTTTTTATTCATGAGTATATACGTATAGTTGCATGTAATTTTTTTATTTAATTGGAAGATCTTAACTAATGTTGTAATTTAATATGATTAGGATGTATACCGCGTGTCGAGGCCGCACGGCCATGATCCGATCTACAGGCCGGGCGAAGGGATTATGCCCTACCTAGATGCTGCAGGATTTGGATTAGCGGTATTAATCTGCGTGTTTGAGTTGAAGGCCGACTTAATATCGACATTGGTTGAGCAGTGGCGCCCAGAGACACACTCCTTTCATTTGCCGTTTGGGGAATGCACCATCATACTGGAGGATGTTGCACTACAATTAGGGTTCCCCGTGGACAGTGATGCGGTAACCGGTTCAAACCTAGTAGCAAAACGTATGGTGCTCTACTATGACTTGTTTGGACGCTCTCTCGGTGATGGTGGAGCTAAATTTACGAATTTAAAATTTTCATCGTTTAAGGCAAATTTCAAAACATTATCAAGTAATGCAACAGAGAGGGAGAAGATGTCAGCTGCTCGAGAATATATACTACAACTTATAGGGTGTACTTATCCTGGGTGCCAATAATAATAGAGTCCACTTGATGTACCTACCTTTACTATCTGATTTGCAAGCTGCCTGTTCCTACAGTTGGGATACATAAATTCACATTCCTATCGATCGTAACGACTGTCCTAGGTGGTGGTTTTGATACAGTCAATTGTTTCAATTATGACTTATTGTTCTGCACATGCCATAACATTTAGGGTCAACTCTCTCCCTCATGTCCATGTCATTTCTTATTTGGGTGACATGCGGGTGACCTCTGGGCTTCCTACGTAACCCAAAGTCTAGGACTAACTCGAAAGTCAGCGGAGGAACTTCCCACGTCGACACATCCCACATTATTGGGAACTCGTTTCCCTAAATTCGCAATGTGTGTTCTAGTGTGTACACCTCATCGATATATTGTTTGACATAGATGGAGGCATCAACGCATGCTGCAACAACGTGCGCACACGAGTATCAAAGTGTTTGGAACTTCTCACAGTCGCATCGTCTATTTCAGAGATCAACTATGTAGGACCTAGGCGAGATACTTGGTTGACGATTGATGGTCTCTGTCACCCGAAAAGTTTCCACATGTCGAGAATATAATTCTACGTTCATTGTCCTCGTTCTCCAACCGTTGACCTCCATCGCCTTCCTAACCTCCTCGACATACACATATCCCACATTTATTTGATTTACTTGCTTGAGCACCATTCTTGGCATTGATGTTGCTAGCCTATAGATCGTAGCTGAAAAAATAGATGAAATTGGAAGATGCCTGTAACAGCCTGATTTTTTATGGTGTCGGAAACAGTGGCTTCGGGACCATAATTCTGATGTGTCAGTCTGTAATTAATATTTATGATGTCCTTAGGGTCGTATTAAATTATGATTAAGAAATTTTAACATTTAGTCAGACAATTAATGAAAAATGACTAAATTGTAAAGGATATGAAAGTTAGAATCTATTAAATAAAAGTATTAAATAACTATGGAACGATGAAGTGGTGGCCTTAAATGGTAATAATACCTATTATTATAGTAGTGGACAGTTAAGGCTAGATTTTTTGGCTAAATGTTGTAACACCTCTAACCTGTATTCGTCGTTAGAATAGGGTTATGAAGCATTACCATAAAAACGTAACTCAAATCATTCATTTCCAATCATTTCATAAATCATAACATAATCCATTCAAACACATGCATATCATCCCTTATTCGAGCCCTCGAGGCCTTAAAAACATTTTAAAAACGATTTGGGACTAAATCGGAAACATTTAAACTTTGAAGAAAAAGTTAGAAAAATTCCCACTGCAGGGGTCACACGGTCGTGTGACTCACATGGCTGAGACACACGCCTGTGTCTCAGGTCGTATAATAATCGAAATAGGGACACATGGCCATGTCCCAGCCCGTGCCCGTGATCGTGTAAATCACTGACTTAGGTCACACGGTCAAGCCACACACCCGTATGCCAGGTCGTGTAACCTTCGAAATAGCCTCACACGCCCGTGTGCCAGGACGTGTATCTTTCGAAAAGTAACCATTAAAACCTACAGGAGACACATGGACGTGTCGCATTAAAACCTACAGGAGATACATGGCCGTGTTGCAGGGCAGTGTGTCGTACACGGCTGAGATACACACCCGTATCTTAGGCCGTGTGGACAAGAAATAGGCCAAACTCAAGCAATTTCTTTCACCCAATTCAAGCACACCCTTACAAGCCATTTGCACATACAATCAAGATTTAAAAAAATACCTAAATCATGCATATTAATACCAATTCAATAAGTCATTTATCCATACAACCAATATACCATAAGGCACCTTAATCACATACATCAAACATACCTAAACATGTGCATATTTTACCATTTATCAACTAACTTGTTTCCGTACCAAAACATATCAAAATTGACACTCATCAACCATACCATATTAGATTTATGCCATATCAAAATAACCTTACCATTTGGACCACTTATCACATGCATTAAAATCATTTAAGTGACACCAAACTAGCCATTTCCAAATGGTTCCAACAACCAACATATATACATACCAAATTTGACTCATGCACATCTATTCAAAACCTTTCCAAAGAATACCATAACTTGACCATGTTGTGGTCAATCCATCACCTACCATTTTAGCTATTCAAACATACATTAATACATTGTCAAAATGACACACATCAATAAGGCATCAAAAGTACCAAGGTTACACCAACCACAATAACATATACATGCCAAACTCATCAACTAACATGAACCACAAGTTCACCTATACATGCCATTATAACCTTAATCAAGACATCAAAATCTACCAAAATAATCGCTGGATAGTTTGATAGATCTCTGATGAGTTTCCAAACTGACCGAGCTTCCGATAATCTGCAAAGTAAGAGGAAAAATACCATGTAAGTAATGAATGCTTAGTAAGTTCGTATAAACTTGAAACATAACTTATCACTTCAATACTATCATACATAGATTAAACGTGATTCAACAATACTTTAAACTTAGTATAACCCTATTGAACACCATTCAACTCACAATTGAGTATATTTATAAACATCACATACACCTTTCATTTATAACATAATAAGGTCTCATAGGTTGACTTACATAATTATCAACCTTTCCTTAAAACGATGAACCATTTCATTTACTTACTTACCATTCCATTTACATAGCATAAGCTTAATTAAATTATTAACTCACGAATTAGTGTATTTATTCATGACATAAGTAAACTCACATATAGCATAAGTAAATTTCTTCCTTACAAGTAAGTCCTTTTACTCAACAATCCTTTTATTTCATTACATTACATCTCAACTATGAACTTATCATTTCATTACCTATTCTCACCCATTTCATTTGCATAACATACAAGAAATAAACATAACATTAACCATAGCCACAAGCTAGTGTATTTAAGCATAAATATTTTAGAATCAACTACACAATAAACCATTTCATGAGAAATTACATACTTTGATTCTTACCACTCTTTCATGCACATAAGCATCTTTCCATTTGGTAACTTATCATTTCAATACATATCTTTAAAACTAACATAATACAATCCAACCAATAGCTTGGAACAAGCCTAAGCATCATCAACAACACATGTTAATGCATCAATTCATAATTCACTTGAATAACATAAGATAAGTCATTAAACATGAATAACCTCACTTGAAATCATCAATTCCATGAACATAGTCATACTTTCATTTAACATTTCCTTTTCATTTCTTTTCATAGTTTTCATAATATAAGTCATTTGATTACTTACCGTTCCTTCCCTTTTCATGCATGCTGAACCACTTAGAATTACATCGGATATGCAGAAAAGCTCACACAAAGTGTGCTAAACACATAGTCATAGCTCACACGAGTTGTAAAATGGGCCTGCTCACACAAGCTAACAGTCGAAATGTAAGCTACACAATGCTGCTCACACAAGCTGATGAGTATCCACTACTAATGCCAGACCTCAGCCATTGGTAGAACATTCAAGACCAGCACCCGAAACATGGTAACTTGGGTCTGCTCACACAAGCTGACGATCAAAATGTAGCTACACGATGCCGCTCACACAAGCTGACGAGTATCCGCAACAAATGCCGAAACTGAGCCATTGGTAGGACATTTAGGACCAGTACCCGAAACATGGTAACCCTAATGACATGTCATTTGTATCCTATATATTCTTAAGGTTCAAACGGGGCACAATAGTCGTCGAATGTCGTTGGATTTCCATCGTCTCTTTACTTGATTAATTTAGCTTTGAACTTGCCGAAATTTCTAGGTCTAAAATTACTCCCTTTTCTCCTTTACAATCGGTGAAGAAGACAATTAAAAGATGATAAAGCTTTTGGTTTAATTTAATTTAATTTAATTTATCAAATTACCATTTTAACCTTGGTTAATAATTAAATAAAACACAAAATCCATGTCCATATTTGTCCACTAACTCCTTAAATGGTTTAATTACCATTCAAGTCCCTTTACCTTTATTCATTAAGCCATTTAATCACTCAACTCTAATAGTGATCAAATTTTACATCCTTTACGATTTAGTCCTTTTTAATTAATTAACTATCGAAACATTAAAATTTCTTAACAAACTTTAATACAACCTTAATAACACTCTATAAATATTTATAAAAATATTTACGGCTCAATTTATAAAAACGAGATCCCGAACCTCATTTTCTAAAACCACTTGACTTTAGGGTCTTACCGCTTGAACTTAATTAATCATTCATATAACATAAATTACCAAATCAAAAACCTTTTTTAAAACCATATTTGACTAAATATTATTATTACTTGTCGAGTTTGTGGCCTCGAAACCACTATTTTCGACACCACTAAAAAATGGGCTGTTACAAATGTGATGTTTCATCAAGGGTAAATTAGTAATTAGGTAATAAAACATTAAATAACTTAATAGAAACAAACAAATTATCATCTTTCTTTTGCCTTTGTCGAAAATTAAAGTTGGAAGAAGCCATAGTTGTAGCTTGAACTTTTAGTGTAACGCCCCAATATTTGTATAATTATTTCCGTGTATTTGTGACACAACTATGTATCTGATTCAGTGGTTATGTGTTCTGGGTGTGTATGAGAAGTTCCAAGTTCAAGTCTAAGCTATGGAAAATTTTGGCATTTTTATGAATAAAGCCCAGACTCTGGTTAGTAGGCTTATAAGTAAAAGTGTGTAAGTAATTAACAGAATGGGCCTACTAGTCTGGTGGCTAGGTGGAGTGTTGATTGGTTGGAGGTTGTGAGTTCGAATCTCTGCATAGGCAAGGGAGATTATTTTTGCTCGGTTTGATGACGAAGAGTTTGAGTTCGTTTCAAAAATTGAGTAGTGGGTTAGTGGAGAGAATTAAGGGGAAAGATTAGGGGATTAGCAGATTTCCTTTTCAATTTTCGGCTATCACCCTGTTTCCCCCAAAATTTTCTCCTTTTCTTTTTTGACGTGTTGCTGCCTATTCCCTACCAAAATTTCTTTGCTTTTCCCTCTTCTTCAGTTTTTCGATTTATTTCCTCCTTGTTCAACGATGATGTGCTCTTACGGTAAGTCCTACTTCGCTTAATCTTTTTGCTTTGGGTTAGGCGTCTGATGAGGGGTCTGTTGTGCTTTTTTTAATTAGGTGAAAGGCAATAATTGATCGGTGTTGCTGCAGAGAATTAAGAGTTGCAATTTCGGTTGTTAACGGTAAGGGTTCGTTAGATTACCGATGATAGATTCCGATAGAATTTTGATTGAATGACCAAACAAGTGGTTAAATGAGTGTTACGTTGGTTCATTTTCAGGTTCTGGAGGCTTAGGGGAGCTTACGCGTCGAAAACGATACAGGTGTGTACCCGGAAACGCAGAAAATGAGGTTTCAGTGAAAGCCAAAAACCTCACTATCGATGCCACACAGGCGTGTGGTCACCCGTGTGGTAGGCCGTGTGCAAGACTGTAAGTCACGATACGGTCGTGTGATCGACGAGCCAGGCCGTGTGATGGCCGAACGAGGCCGTGTGCGAGACACAGGTTCGACCAATTGGGCCGTGTGGGCGACACGAGCGTGTGAGCCCATACGGGTGAACCATACGGGTGTGTGGAATTTTGGGCCAGGCCGTGTGATCTACACGGTAAAGGCGAATTTGGGTTGTGTGGGCCACATAGGCGTGTGGGCCCACACGGGCAGGCCACATGAGCGTGTGAGCCCATTTTTATGAAATGTTCTAGAAGGTGGCACGGGTCGTCCAAGTCGACTGTGAACCTAAGGAAGGGTCAGTAAGCAGTACTTTGACCCGTAGTTATGTGATTTGATTATGTGAAATCTGTACTGAACATGTTACACTTAGCATGTTTACTGATTTGAATGTATGGACTGTTATCTGCATTATAGCATGACATTCTGCGTATGTTTCAATGCATCGGGATGGGTTGATGATTTATTGGAGGAAGTATCTGAAAGGCTCTTAAGCCTGTTATCTGGCAGCTCAGCTGTAAATTTCTGACTATGTGCCGCATTCGGTACAGTATGGTGTGTAGGGATGGGTGGGTTGATTTTATCCCCACGTGGTGTGTAGGGTTGGATGGAGTTGGTATGTAGAGGCTGGTGGGTAGGATTCTGCTATTATGTCTGATCTACATATTATGTCTGAAATGGGTTAAGGCCCTAGAATATATCTGATTCTGTATCTGAGTGGGCTTAGGTCCACACCGATTCTGTAATGGGCTCAGACCCGAATTGTGAATTTATGTTTGTTTTCTGATATTATACTATGTGTATGTTTCCTGTGGGGATTACACACTGAGTTTGCGAAAACTCACCCTATTCATTTAATTTGTTCAGTAATCCCCCAGATGAGCTGGTGGCAAATGGAAGACTCGACGGTGACCACGATTCTGGACTTTTATGGTTTTCTTATTTTTATTTATGGTTTTTAATTTTATCTAGGAAAAGTTTTACTGTAAATGGCCTTTAAGGGTTTTTATTTTAATTTGGGATTTTTATTTTGATTAATAACTTCTAGTAGTAGGATAAGACGCGAGTTTTCAAAAAGAAAAATGTTTTAGCAAAAAAACCACAAATATGCAACTTACGCAAAAGCTTCCGCAATGAATGACGTTTTGACAAAACTAATGATGTTTAAAAGTGAATAACTTTTGATAATGACTCACGTTTTGAAAATGAATAACACGTCTTTGAATCGTCATAAAACAACACAAGTGGTTGTATAGGAATGGGGGTTTTCATCGATATCTCACTTTACAAAAACACTTCAATATGACATCGCCCGATTCGATCGTAACGTCTAGGCCGGGTTTGGGGTGTTACATTTAGTGGTATCAGAGCCAGGTTACAAAAACTCAGCTGTGGATTTGGGTTTTAAAAATTGGTTTTTAAGAAATGATTTTAAGTGATTTAAAATATTTTTAGAATGAGTATGTGGTACATCGGGTCTCCAGCGCCGATCCTGTAAGTGTTCTGAACTCTGTTTAGATTTGTTTAAAATACTACTAGTATACTTGAAACAACCAATAGGTTGTATACTGTATTGCAAACACTCTAGGGAGTGTAAACTGAAAACTGTAGCGAAACTGAAAATCGTAGTGAGACTACGATTCGCTATAATGAACTCTGAACTTCTGATACTGTTCTGCATAGAATATCTGTCAATAAATATCGAAACTGTAACTAAAGCATAAAACTATTAATACAGATAAACTCTGAATTTACGATGAACGCACGAGGTATGCGCAGACAGGGTACTAGAGGCCGTAGTAGAGGCCGTAGAGGGGCTCGAGCTGGGTTCTCATCATCTGGGAATCTGCCCAATCTGGATACGAGTGAGACACCGGTCTCACCGGTTACGGAGACTGAGTCTCATGATCGTGCGACTGGGGACGACGTTCTGTCCTAGGCCATGCTGAGAATATTGGAGAGGGTCGCTAGGCCCAACACTGGATCTGGGGGCCGAGGGTTGATTACGGAACGACTTCTGTCCAATGGGGCAGAATTATTCAGGGGTGTCAGTCCAGTCGCCCCTAACGTGGCCGAATATTGGATGGAGGCCTTGGAAAGAATTATGGATGAGCTGAATTTTACCGCGGAACAAAAGCTTAAGGGGGCTGTTTCTCTGCTTCGCGACGAAGGTTACCAGTGGTGGCTGACGGTTAAGGAGGGCACTCAGCCCGACCGACTGACTTAGAATTACTTCAAGACGGCTTTCCAGAGCAAGTATGTGGGAGCCAGTTACATTGACACTAGGAGGCGTGAGTTCTTTAATCTCACCCAGGGAGACCGATTAGTGGCCGGGTATGAGGCCGAGTTTCTGAGATTAAGCCGGTATGCTCGGGGCATGGTTGTGACTGAGTATGAGCGTCACGTTTATTTTGAGGATGGACTCAAGGACAATTTGCGAGTTCTGATAGCTCCGCAGAGGGAGCGTGAGTTTGCCATACTGGTGGAGAAGGCGAAGATCGCCGAGGAGGTTAAGCGCGCTGAGCGCCAAAACCACGAGAAATGAAAGAATAAGAGGGAATCGGAGCCCTCGAATTTTGTGATGAGGCCTAAGGAAAAGGTTAGATCTGATGGGTCAGTGAGAGTTGGGCCTCCTGTTGGACCTGCTAGGGTGGCGCTTTGTGGGCACTATGGTAGGCACCACTCGGGCGAATGTTGGAGGACGACTGGGGCTTGTTTGAGATGTGGGTCGACTGAGCATCGTGTTAGGGATTGTCCGCTGAGAACTGATTAGATGCAAGCTGTGGTTACTGGTACTGCGCAGCCACCGAGAGTAGTTTAGTAGCCACCTAGGGGCCGAGGTCAGGCCAGGGGTGGTAATGGTATGGGTCAAGGATAGAGAGCATCGGGCAGAGGTGCTGGACCGATGGAGGTGAGGCAGCCCGCATTGGTTTATGCTGCCCGTCGCCATGAGGACCGAGATGCTCCAGACGTTATCACGGGTACTTTTTTCATTTATAATGTACCTTATTTGGCATTGATAGACATAGGCTCTACACACTCTTACGTAGCTAGTTCTGTGTCTGAAACCTTGGGGATTCCGGTTGAGAATACTTCGAGCGAGCTAACTGTTGTGAGTCCATTGGGGCAATCTATCCGAGTTAGTAAACTATATAGAGACGTCCCGTTAGAGGTTCAAGGGACAGTATTTCTAGCTGATCTGATGGAGCTTCCATTCGGGGAGTTCGATTTGATTATGGGAATGGACTGGCTGGTCAAGCACCGAGTAAATCTGGACTATGCGACAAAAAGGGTGCTTTTGAGAACCGATAAGGACAACGAGGTAGTGGTGATTGGGGAACGTCGAGACTACCTGACCAATGTGATTTCTGCGTTGGTGGCAGAGAAGTGGGTACGGAAGGGATGTGAGGCATTCTTGGCCTACATTAGTGTTTCTGATTCTGGGGACTCTGACGTTAAGGACATCAGAGCTGTGAGGGATTTCCCGGATGTTTTTCCTGAGGAATTACCGGGTCTGCCTCCGAGCCGAGAAGTAGAATTTGGGATTGAGCTCATTTCGGGTATAGCTCTGGTGTCTATCGCGCCCTACCGAATGGCACCGAAGGAGCTTACAGAGCTTAAGGCTCAAATTCAAGAACTGTTAGATCGTGGATTCATTCGTCCCAGTGTGTCTCCATGGGGAGCACCGGTGTTGTTTGTGAAGAAGAAAGATAGGACAATGAGGATGTGTATCGACTACCGGCAGCTGGACAAGCTAACAATCAAGAACTAGTACCCATTGTCGAGAATAGATGATCTATTCGACCAGTTCAGAGGGGCTTCTGTGTTCTTCAAGATCGATCTGCGATTTGGATACCATCAACTGAAGGTTAAGGAGGCCGATGTGCGTAAGACAGTGTTTAGGACTCGGTATGGTCATTACGAGTTCCTGGTTATGCCTTTTGGGTTGACCAGTGCACCAACGGTATTCATGGATTTGATGAACCGTGTGTTCAAGCCTTATCTGGACCAGTTTATGGTGGTGTTCATCGATGATATCTTAGTGTACTCCAAGACTGAGGACGAGCACGATGAGCATCTTCGAGTGGTATTACCGACGCTTCGCGAGAAACAGTTGTATGCGAAGTTCAGTAAGTGCGAATTCTGGCTCCGAGAAGTAAACTTTCTGGGGCATACGGTTTCTGCGGAGGGGATTCGTGTTGATTCTCGTAAGATTGAAGTTGTGTTGGAGTGGAAACAGCCGAAGAATGTGTTCGAAATTCGCAGTTTTCTGGGGCTGGCGGGTTATTATCAACGCTTCGTAGAAGGGTTCTCCTTAATCGCAGCACCGTTGACCAAGCTTCTGCGCAAAGGAGTTCCCTTTGTCTGGACTGATAAGCAACAAGAGAGCTTCGAGAAGCTCAAATCTATTCTGACACAGGCTCCTGTTCTGATACAGCCGGAGCCTGGTAGAGAGTTCGTGGTATACAGTGATGCGTCGCATATGGGTCTAGGTTGCGTTTTGATACAGGATGGTAAAGTGGTAGCTTATGTGTCTCGTCAGCTCAAGATGCATGAGGCTAACTACCCGACGCATGATTTGGAACTGGCGGCTGTGGTCTTCGCTATGAAGATTTAGAGGCATTGCCTGTATGGTGAGAAGTGTACTATCTACACCGATCACAAAAGCCTCAAATATCTTCTCACTCAGTAGGAGTTAAACCTTAGGCAGCGTAGATGGGTTGAACTGCTTAAGGATTATGACTGCACCATCGAGTACCACCCTGGTAAGGCTAATGTGGTGACGGATGCTTTGAGCCGTAGGGCTATGACCGATCTGAGAGCGATGTTCGCTTGACTCAGCTTATTCGAAGATGGGAGTCTGTTAGCAGAACTTCAGGTTAAGCCCACGTGGATTGATCATATTAGAGGTAAACAGATGGAGGATAAGCCGATTGAGGTACGGTTCCGTCAAGTTGAGAATGGGGATACTACTGATTTTGGGATTAACAGTGACGGGGTACTTTGTTTCCGCGGTCAAATTTTTGTACTGACTGATGAGGAGTTACGGCAGTCGATTCTGAGGGAAGCGCATAGTAGCCCTTACGCTATGCATCCCGGTGGGAATAAAATGTACCGAAACCTCCGGGAGTTGTACTGGTGGCCAGGGTTGAAGTGCGAGGTCACAGACTTCATTGCTCGCTGACTTACTTGTTAGCAGGTTAAGGCTGAACATCAGTTGCCCTCGGGGTTGTTGCAGCCGGTAAAGATACCGATGTGGAAATGAGAGCGGGTAACGATGGATTTTGTTAGTGGGTTGCCTTTAACACCCACTAAGAAGGATTTTGTCTAGGTCATCGTGGATCGATTGACCAAGTCTGCTCACTTCATTCCGGTCAGAACGGACTTTTCTCTCTAGAAATTGGCCAAGCTATATATAGCGAAAATAGTGAGACTACATGGGGTTCCTGTCTCAATCATCTCCGATAGGGATCCTCGCTTCACATCTCGGTTCTGGAAGAAATTGCATGAAGCTCTGGGTTCAAGGTTAGACTTGAGATCGCTTTCCATCCTCGCATGGATGGTCGGTGTTGGAGAGGTGATTCAAGGACCTGGAGGATATCCTTGAGAGACAAATGGTCAGTTGGGAGGAGTACTTGCCGTTGGCAGAGTTCGCCTATAACAATAGCTATCAGTCTAGCATTCAGATGGTGCCTTACGAAGCCTTGTACGGTTGTAGGTGTCGCACTCCCTTGTGTTGGACTGAGTTGGGTGGGCGACGTGTTCTGGGTCCGGAATTGGTTTCCAAAATGGAAGATAAGGTCTGAATAATTTGGGATCGTCTGAAAGCGGTGTCTGATAGGCAGAAGTCCTATGCTGATCTGAAGAGAAAGGATATCGAGTATTCTATGGGGGACTCAGTTTTTCTCAAAGTCTCGCTATGGAAGAAGGTCTTGAGGTTCGGTCACAAGGGTAAGCTGAGCCCTCGGTTTATTGGGCCGTACTGTATTCTGAAGCGAGTGGGGCCAGTCGCATATCAGTTGGAGCTTCTTCCGGAGTTGGATCGCATTAATGATGTGTTCCACGTCTCAATGTTGAGACGCTACCGCTCTGATCCCACGCATGTTGTTCCCATTGAGAACGTTGATATCAGGTCAGATCTGACGTTTGAGGAGGAGCCGGTCCAAATCCTAGATCGCGACACTAAAGTTATGCGAAGGAAGTCTATCCCCTTAGTGAAAGTGCTATGGCGGAATCATAGCTCTGAAGAGGCCACTTGGGAGCCAGAGGAGTCGATGCGCCAGAAGTATCCTCACCTTTTCTGATCAGGTAAAATTTCGAGGACGAAATTTTCTTTTAGGGGGGTAGAGCTATAACGCCCCAATTTTTGTATAACTATTTTCGTGTATTTGTGACACAACTATGTATCTGGTTCAGTGGTTATGTGTTCTGGGTGTGTATGGGAGGTTCCAAGTTCATGTCTAAGCTTTGGCAAATTTTGGTATTTTTATGAATAAAGCCCAAACTCTGGTTAGTAGGCTTATAAGTAAAAGTGTGTAAGTAATTAACAGAATGGGCCTGCTGGTCTGGTGGCTAGGTGGAGTGTTGATTGGTTGGAGGTTGTGAGTTCGAATCTCTGCATAGGCAAGGGAGATTATTTTTGCTCGGTTTGGTGACGAAGAGTTTGAGTTGGTTTCAAAAACTGAGTAGTGGGTTAGTGGAGAGAATTTAGGGGAGAGATTAGGGGATTAGCAGATTTCCTTTTAAATTTTAGGCTATCACCCTGTTTCCCCCCAAAATTTTTTCCTTTTCTTTTTTGACGTGTTGCTGCCTATTCCCTGTCGAAATTTCTTTATTTTCCCCTCTTCTTCGGTTTTTCGATTTGTTTCCTCCTTGTTCAACGGTGATGTGCTCTTACGGTAAGTCCTACTTCGCTTAATCTTTTTGCTTTGGGTTAGGCGTCTGATGAGGGGTCTGTTGTGCTCTTTTTGATTAGGTGAAAGGCAACAATTGATCGGTGTTGCTGCAGAGAATTAAGAGTTGCGATTTCGGTTGTTAACGGTAAGGGTTTGTTAGATTACCGATGATAGATTTTGATAGACTTTTGATTGAATGACGAAACAAGTGGTTAAATGAGTGTTACGTTGGTTGATTTTTAGGTTCTGGAGGCTTAGAAGAGCTTACGCGTCGAAAACGATACAGGTGTGTACCCGGAAACGCAGAAAATGAGGTTTCAGCGAAAGCTGAAAACCTCACTATCGACGCCACACGGGCGTGTGGTCGCCTGTGTGGTAGGCCGTGTGCAAGGCTGTTGTAACACCCTTAACCCATATCCATCGCCGGATTAGGGTTACAAGGCATTACCGAACATAGCACAGGGCACAACAATTATTTTCTGTTCATACAGTCATATCTGAATGCATTATGATTAATACACTTTCATAGTAAGTTTAAACAATATCATACATATCTTAAATCCATTATCCAAGTTCACATATAAGCAATTTAAAACAAATAACAAAGGTTACTATTCATTTGGTCACTAAGTCACATTGACCGAATATGCACTTATTCTTTATTAATCTACTAAGCAAATTATCAATTACCAAAACTAAACATACATATATGTTTTTGCATAAACTTTGTTTAACCTAATTCAAAATAGGCCAATCACAAACATCCAAACAAAATATAGATCAATTCATTTATAAGATCAAAATCGAATCAACAAGACCAAGTAAACTTCCATAATTCAAAACACATAAATATAAAACTTTATACACATGTACATACTAGACTTAACTACTAATTCGGGGCATAAAAATTGAAACTGTCCATCTGCGTCATGTTGACTAAATTGACTAAAACTCGAGTTACGAAACTTGAAATTTAGATCCGTAAATTTTCCTTGAAACTAGACTCATATATATTCTTACTATAATTTTTTCAGAATTTTTCATGTGGCCAATTAGTACAGTTTAATCATTAAAGTTTCCCCTATTTCACTGTTTGGTGGTTCTGACCTATCTTTACAAAAACTCAGTTATCTCATTGTAAAAAATTCAAATAATGTTATCGTTTATTCGAATAAAAAATAGACTCATTAAAGATTCTAAGAATATAAACTATGATCCATGATAATTTTTTTGAAATATTTAATAATTTTTCCAAGACAGAACAGGGGATCACGAAGTCATTCAGAACCAGTCTCACTAAGATTTAAATATCTCATAATTTAAAATTCCTTTTCCTACTCTGTTTCTTTCATATAAAAATAGACACAATAATATTTAATTCTATATCTTATTCACTTTATAATTCCATTTCTCATATTTTTGGTGATTTTTCAAAATCACGTCACTGCTACTAACCAAAAACTGTTTCATTGCAAAATATGGTTAACTAGTTTATAACATCATTACTCCATTTCATTTAAACTCTATACATTAACCATACTTATATTTACTAAAACCAAATCAACCAAAACCACAACAAAACATAATCATCAAGCCAAAATATAAATTCTAAGATTAACAAGATGGACAAGCCATTTTCGCATGGCTTATATTTACAACATCAAAACATCATCCAAGTATTAGACTAGCCTATACATGCCTTAAGTTCTACGTCAAAACTTTAAAAGTACCAAAATGAGTCGATAGTGTGGATGACTTCGAAAGCAATTCCCGAGCTCGTAGCTAACAACCGAAAGTCTATAAACAGGAAAACAGAACACGCAAAGTAAGCTAACTAGCTTAGTAAGTCTTAAGCAATTAAAAGTAATTTAAATACTTAATATCAATTAAGCTCTAACAAAAACTCATATGGTATCTCATTGCCGAACCCCAATACCTTATTTAACTAAGCATTCTTCATTATCTTACCTTAACAAATAAATTACTTTCTCGGCTGAAGATTCAAATAATAAGTATCAACTTTCAGCCATATACCCATTTCATGTGCACAACATTCAATAAAACCACATACAAGAACATATATATATATACTTATCCATTCAACATTTCAAATATCTAAGTATTCAATATCCATGTAAAAATATTATAATCACATAACCAAAGGCCGAATATGCATATATAGTCATTAGTCACATTCTTTCCCAATAAAACACATGTATATGCTTACTTAATTGATCGAATATAGAAGCTCAATTAAATATCTTATTGGCACTTACCTGTATGGCCAAATATAAATATCTCGTAATATTAACTTGCTCCATAGCATATCACAATGCACTCTCATAAGCCACAAGTTGATATTTTATCACTGGTATTAAACCTGCTAGGCATAAGCCTGAATTATTCACATCGGCACTAAGCCTGCTAGACTCGAGGTCTGATCTCCATTCACCGGCATTAAGCCTGCTAGGCATAAAGCCTGAATTTTTCCCACCGGCATTAAGCCTGCTAGACACGAGGTCTGATCTCCATTCACCGGCATTAAGCCTGCTAGGCATAAAGCCCGAAAAATTCACCAGCTCAAGGCTTGCTAGGCTCTAAGCCTGAATAGCAATACTTTTTATTATCTCACATAAATCATCTCATATATCAACTTATTACCCATTTCGAATCATAGTATAAACACTCAATTAGCATATAACAACTTCAACTTAACCAACTCAATAATTCATAGTCACATTTGGCTTTCACAAAACATAATTACATGTTTCAATAGTTCAGCATATAATAGATTACGTAAATGGTTTACGACGTATATTTGCTTAAAGACTTACCTCGGATATCGACGGACAACAGAAACCGGCTAATCGATGATTTTCGTTTTTCCCCGATCCAAGTCCGTTTTTCTTTGTTCTTGATCTAAACATGTTCAAATTAAGCTCATTCAAACACATTTTTATTCAATTTAATCCCAAAACACATAAATGGGCAAATTACTATTTTGCCCCTAATGTTTCACATTTTTACAACTTAGTCCTATTTGCTCAAAACACAAAAATACACCAAATTTGGCCACACACCTCAAGGGCCGAATGCTCCTAGGCTTCATACAAGACCATGCATTTCATTAGTCTCATGTTTTAGTCCCTCAAGAATTTTATTCTTTCCAATTTAATCCCTAACACTCAATTTCATTAAAATTTCTAATTCAAAACATGTTGATTTAAAACATACTCTTAATAGTCTACCATCAAACATCACAAATCATGAATATTCATCAATGGCCGAATCCTCAACATGCCTCAACTCCAAAAATTTCAACATGGGTTTTATAGCATTCAAAACAACGAACTCAAACATGTAAAAATTATCAAAAACTAAACAAAATACTTACCCAAATTGAGCTCTCCTAATGCCGAAACCTAAGCTTCAAAATGGTGTTTATTTCCTTCTTACATTCGGCCAAGAAGATGAACATATGAATGTTCTCTTTCTTTCCACTTGTTTCATTATTTTATGACTTAAATTAAAAGAAATAATCATTTAAACTATTTATTTAATTCCACTAACTTAAAGAAAATAATTAAAAATTAAAAAGCCATCATCATGCCATACACTTAACTAGATTTTGGATAATTTGACATGCAAGTCCATGCATGCAAGAAACAAATCAATTAAATCCTTCCAATTAAAATAAAGGCTACTTTTACCTCTTAAACAATTTAATCCTTTTTCTTAAATTAATCACCCAAACTAGCAAATATTCTTATGAAACTTTCACACATACTAATTCACATATAATTAACACATAAAATACTATTTAATTATTATTCGAACTCGGATTCGTGGTCCCGAAACCACCGTTCTGATTAGGGTCAAATTCGGACTGTTACAACTGTAAATCACGACACGGCCGTGTGATCGACGAGCCAGGCCGTGTGCGAGACATAGGCTCGACCAATTGGGCTGTGTGGGCCACACGGGCGTGTGGGCCCACATGGGTAAACCACATGGGCGTGTGGAATTTTGGGCCAGGCCGTGTGGGCCACACGGGCGTGTAAGCCCATTTTTATGCAATGTTCTGGAAGGTGGCACGGGTCGCCCAAGTCGACTGTGAACCTAAGGAAGGGCCGGTAAGAAGTACTTAGACCCGTAGTTATGTGATTTGATTATGTGAAATCTGTACTGAACATTTTACACTTAGCATGTATACCGATTTGAATGTATGGACTGTTATCTGCATTATAGCATGACATTCTGCGTATGTTGCATTGCATCGGGGTGGGTTGATGATTTACTGGAGGAAGTATCTGAAAGGCTCTTAAGCCTATTATCTGGCAGCTTAGCTGCAAATTTTTGACTATGTTCCGCATTCGGCACAGCATGGTGTGTAGGGATGGGTGGGTTGATTTTATCCCCACGTGGTGTGTAGGGTTAGACAGAGTTGATGTGTAGAGGCTGGTGGGTAGGATTCTGCTATTTTGTCTGATCTTCATATTATGTCTGAAATGGGCTAAGGCCCTAGAATATATCTGATTCTGTATCTGAGTGGGCTAAGGTCCACACCGATTCTGTAATGGGCTCAGACCTGAACTGTGAATTTATGTTTGTTTTCTGATATTATACTATGTGTATGTTTCCTTTTGGGATTACACACTGAGTTTGCGAAAACTCACCCTATTCTGTTTAATCTGTTCAGGTAATCCCCAGCAGTAAATGGGTCGGTACAGCGGAGGACTCGACGGTGACCACGGTTCTGGACTTTTATGGTTTTCTTATTTTTATTTATGGTTTTTGATTTTATCTTGGAAAAGTTTTACTGTAAATGGCCTTTAAGGGTTTTTATTTTAATTTGGGATTTTTATTTTGTTTAATAACTGCTAGTAGTAGGATAAGACACGAGTTTTCAAAAAGGCAAATGTTTTAGCAAAAAGACCACAAATATGCAACTTACGCAAAAGCTTCCGCAATGAATGACGTTTTGACAAAACTAATGATGTTTAAAAGTGAATAAATTTTGATAACGACTCACGTTTTGAAAATGAATAACACGTCTTTGAATCGTCATAAAACAACATAAGTGGTTGTATAGGAATGGGGCTTTTCATCGATATCTCACTTTACGAAAAACACTTCAATGTGACATCGCCCGATTCGGTCGTAACGTCTAGGCCGGGTTTGGGGTGTTACATTCAGCACTATTCTTCTATGCATATGAGTGGTTTTAACTTCTATTTTTAGTCATTTTTATGTTTTCGTAATCGTTTTAGCTTAATCTAGTTAACCCGAGGGTTAATTTGTAAAATTATTAAAAGTTTTGGAATATTCCATTAATGAGTTTGGTGTATTTTTAAAGTTTGATGGCAGAGTATGATGCTTGGGTGTTAAATAGGAATATCCTGTTAAGTGAATTTGTATAAGTTTTAAGTTTAAGGATTTAATTGAAAATAAATTAAATTAGATATGATTTTCTTGTGAAATTTTAGCATGTGAGGATTGAATTGGAATAGTTATAAATTTGGTTTAATGGATATAAATTTTAATTATGGAAAATAATAATGTTTTGGTCTTAAGAACCAAACTGAGTAAAAGGTAAAAGTTTGGGGTAAATGTCTAAATTTTAAATAAGAAATTATATGTATTAAATTGAATAGAATATGAAATTGAGGCTAATAATTGAAATAAACTATATTATAGATCAAAATCAAGTTGATAATCGTGGAAAAGGGCAAGTTGTTGATTAGTCAATGAACTTTTGTTGTTTCTGCAATTTAGCTCTGGTAAGTTCGTATGATTTAATTTTGTATACTTTAAATATTTTATTATTTATGGATTGAAATTGTTAAATGTCTTGAAAGTGTTGAATTGTATTAAGTGGATTGATTTGTGAAAGTAATTATATTAAGCGTTGTTATTCGATAAATAATTGAGCCGATGAATGTAGGATAGGATACAATTGGCATGTTAATAGGTTATATCACGTGCTATACGGGATTGATTGGTGTTGAGATGATTATTTCTGATTTATTCTTGTTTACTAAATATACCGAAGCTCAGCATTTGTTGAGGACTATCGTGTTATATTATAGTAATTCTGGTGTGTTTCCAGGGGTGGATGTAAAGCCTTCAGGCTTGGCACTCAGTGCTGAGGTGTGTTTCGGAGGGATGTTAGCCTATGGGCTTGGCACTTGGTGCCCAGCTGTGTTCTAAAATGGTTAGCTCATTTGAGCGATTTGGTGTGTTTTGGATGGTTAACCATGTATCCGAATATGTTATAACTTTCATTGGACATATTCTATAATAGATATGTTAATTTGGTAAGTTTACTGTTTTAACTGTTGAACTTACTAAGCTCAATTAAGCTTACTTGTGCATTTTCTCTTAATTCCTTGTAGATACATTTTTGTGGAAACAAGCAATCGGATCCACTCAAAGAATCACACTATCCAAATATATTTTGGTAGTTTTAAACGTTTACTTTCGGTTATATGACATGTAATAGATGCTGTAACACCCTAAACCTGACCTAGAAGTTTAGACCGAGTCCCGGATGTTACATTGATCACCGAAGTGATCGTAGGTGATTTTGTACAAGACAATTGTCATGACGAACCGAACCATTTAATCGTTTTAAAAAAATCCAGTCAGTAAAATATCAGTTAAGTTAAACATATAATCGAAACTTGTACCACAACTTTATAAGATTTTACAGTTCAAAAACTGAATAACCAATTAAAATCTGAAAATTCAAACTGATGATAATTTATTTTCACTGAGACTATCAAAGACCTTCGCACGCCGAGTCAAGCGTCAAAGTTCAGAAATGTACCTGAAAAGGAAACACTAAGAGGGGGTGAGCTTCTCGAGCTCAGTGTGAGACCGAAACAAGACTAAAAACACATTTTCAGAATTCAAATCAGTATTGCATCAGATTTACATATAAACACCGCGTCAGAAAGAAACTTGGAACTAATGTCCCAACAGAACAGAAATTGCACTCATATCAATTCACAAACAGACGAACAGAGTACAGTCAAACAGTCAAGCACCCAGAACATACAAATAGACATGGATGATATGCAGTCAAATAAAACCCACCCATCCAGCCAACACACCTCTCCGTCCCCCGATCAGACCCCATAAGAGCTATTTAAGCTCATCCAGCTGAAACAGACCACATAGGACCTCGATGGTCCATCCAACCCTACACACCATATATGTGGGCTAAGCCACTCAGATAACAATACGCAGCAAAGATGGCGTATGTGCCGTACAATGCAATGCGATAATCCAGTTATGCTGAGGCGATCTGATTGCTATAAATCGTCATCTGAGTAAATTGCGAGAAGCGCGGATCAAATCAGAATTAGACTCCCTTCTCTTCAAAAACCCACCCAAAATCCTTAACTTTATGCATGTGTATGCATGCACACAAATTCAGAGAACAGAGACACTTACACAGTCAGTCAGACGGAACAAATATGCAACACACCCCACAGACCAGATTCAAAATCATACATCACACACAATCATCACAGATATCGAGTCTTGAACACCCTCACTAAACTTAGCTAAGGGTCAGAGCACACACAAACACATATTCAGATCAGAAATGCACACAGAACCAATAGAAGTATCTTAAAACCACACGCCCATGTGCTCTGGCCGTGTGGTAATGCCTAGGCCGTGTGAGGAGGGGCACACAGCCGTGTGACTGAGGCACACGCCCGTGTGAAGAGAGGCACACGGCTGTGTGACTAAGGCACATGTCCGTGTAGACCAGGGACATGGCCGTGGGAATAGGCCGTGTAACTCTCTGTCCATTTGCACTTAATTTGAGTACAAGGCTGACACGGCCGTGTGAGGGTCTCACATGCCCGTGTGCCCACCAGATACGGCCGTGTGTCCAAAACACACGCCTGTGTGGGATCCCCAAATCCCCAAATTAGCCACACGGCCGTGCGACACCAAATCACTTAAACCATAATACCCAAACTCAGACGCCCGTGTGCCCAGGGGACACGGTCGTGTGAAAATCGAAAAAATCCCCAAAACGGCCACACGGCCGTGTGGCACCCAAATCAGCCCCAAAACCCTAATTCCTAATTCTATACGGCCGTGTGCTCAAGCACACGCCCGTGTGGCTGACCAAGCAGTCGCGAAACTCCTTTGGAATAGGCCGAAAACCTCGTTTAAGCTTTCAAAATAGTCTCCAATCTTTTCAATATCAAAAGTACATCGGAATACGCAGTATTCCCTATACTTTCCAACAACTAAATACCAAAATCAAGGAGTTATAGCACACTCAAGAAAAGCCGAAATAATGATTCGTAAAACAAAATACTTAAGGTTCGAATCCCACACCTGTTTCGCGATCTAAGACGTTCAGACTCTGACTTGTCGACGAGGAAATGATTCTCCAAAATCCACCAGCAACCTGTTTTTAAAAAACAAGAAAATAAGGAAAAACCTCTAGAAGTAAAACAGAAAAAAAAAACCAGAGGAGAAGAAAGAAAAACGTCCAGAACCAAGAAATTATAAAATAAAAGTCAAAATTAAAAAAAATAAATAACTATAATTATTAACTAAACAAAACAAAATAAAAGGCTCTCCAAAAATGCGCACCCAAGACTCGAACCCAGAACCTTGAGGTATAGTAGCACTTACTCAACCATAAGACTAGCAGACCCATTCTGCCACTTAAACGCACTACTAAACACAATAGCGCAACCTTCTCACAGCCCCTAACCATAAAACCCAAAAACTTCTAGTCCCAAAGTTCGGGGTGTTACAGGTGCTTTGTAAATGTGTTGGTTACTAGTTATGTAACACCCCTAACTCGTATCCGTCGCCGGATTAGGGTTACGAGGCATTACCTAACATAACATAACCCCATACAAGCGTTTACAAATAAATAATTTATATACCTATCATTTGTTTTATCAAATATTGAAATCAACTAACATGTAATAAAATTAAACTACTTGTTTAGTTATATATATAACAAGATCGAATAATATAAGCATGTATATACATTTCGAGCATAAAATACACTATTCATATGTAATAATGAACTTCCATAGCATGTTTTAAACATTATCTTATTTATTCCTAATTCGTATAACCCATTTCATGTAAGAGGCATTTGTATTCCTTACAAACAAAAGACTCAATTCATTAGGTCACCGAAACTCCATCCACTGAATATGTACATACTATAATCACTTTACTAAAATGAATTAACCATTATCAAAACCAAATATACATACACCAAACTTTATTTCACACATTCATTCTTATAACCAAGCATCAATCACATACACATCATGAATCATACCTTCTTAATAACATATTAACATGACCGAACTCTCATAAACCCAAAATATCATGTTTTAGCCATTTTCGCATGGCATACATAAATACACAGATATATATACATATCATTTGCAACATTTCCAAAGGTAACATAGCCTATACATGCCATTAATACAAAAGATCAACTTTGATAAGGTACCAAAATAGTAGTTGATAGTGTGCTTGACTTCGACGAGAATCCAGAAGTCTGAGCTTAAACTTCAAGACCTATAAATAGTCAAATGAAATCAACGGTAAGCTTACTTAGCTTAGTAAGTGATAAGCAATGGTTTTTATGAACAACATTCCAATAACCGAACTTTAAATGAATCAATTCAATCGTAAAAGAGCTCATAACAGTATACATATGTAACCGATTAAGATGCAAACCTTACCTATTTTCATATGCCTCAACACCGCATATTATTATACCACATATTCAATTTGAATAAATTCCTTAATTAATATATACATCTCATCCTATAATTTCATGATGTAGGAGTAACTTACCTCGTTAATACCATATTGCCCAAGATATCATGCATCATTTTCATAAGTACAATTTCTAAATATCTCCATTCATTAGTCAATATTTGGATGAATCCGTAACTCTGCACACTTAGTGCCAACTTCCCGTAACGTATCGCTCAAATAGAGCCGTTACTTAACATTTCCACACACTTAGTGCTAACTTCCCGTAACGTATCGCTCACATAGAGCCGTTACTTAACATTTCCGTACACTTAGTGCCAACTTCCCGTAACGTATCGCTCACATAGAGCCGTTACTTAACGTTTCCTCACACACAGTGCCATTCCCTAGTAATGTATCGCACACATAGTGCCATTACTAGTTTATCCGCACACACAGTGCCATACAACCGATTTCGCACACATAGTGCTCGGTGTAAATAATCGCACACAGAGTGCTCATTAATAAATCTCCTCTTCTCGATCACATTAAACATATCCACATTTTGTACATATGTCATACTCATATACCCATACTCTAGTCGAACTTTTCTTACTATGTCTATTTAACACATTCGGCCTCATTCATATAAGCACATAGATAATTATTCAATCATACCATCACCTATTTCAAGGACCACAATTAATTACTACTCATCCCATAATTATATAACCACTTCAAATATATCGAGTTTCCCCATAGTTTAATTTCATAATCAGCTAGTATATATATATTAAATCTTATTTCATACCCTGTTCGGCTAAATTGAATTTTAGTATGTTCATTTGTAACTACTCAAGAGGTATACACAAATACATATACATAGTTAACCACATAGTTAACCACATTCGGCTAACACTCTATAGTATTCCATATCTCATTCAGCAATTTGAAAGATATCAAATCCATTAATTTATTAGAACGTATACATTACATTGTAACAATTATTTGATTAATTCCAATTGCTTAAACACTTACCTCGAAATTTGACGGATTGCCTTCCGACTATTCGTTCAACTTTGTTTTTCCCCGATCCAAAACCTTTTCCTTTTGTACTTGATCTAAATAATTCAAATTGAACTCATTCAAACACATATTTATTCAATTTAATTAAAAAAATCATAATTATAAAATTTACCATTTTACCCCTAATATTTACAACTTTTTACAAAATAGTCCCTAGTACACAAAACTCAAAAAATATTCAAAATTTTAATTTAGTCTTTAAGGGCCGAATGTTCTTTATTCCTATACAGGTCCATACAAGCCATTCATATTGCACTTTAGACCCTCAACTATTTATTTTCATAATTTAAGCCATCCTACATCCATCTCATTCAAATTTCCTACTCAAAACATGTTGATTTCAAACATATATTTAATTTTCATCCATCATGCATAACAAATCAAAATTATTCATCAATGGCCGAATCTATAGCATGCTTCAAACTCAAAATTTTTAACATGGGTTCAATAATACTCAAGGAAATGAACTCAAAAATGCAAAAATTTTAAAAAAATCAAGTTCAAATGCTAACCTTATTGTAACATGCAAGAACCGAATAATGGAGGCTTAAGCTTCTCTTTTCTCCCTTCTTATTTTCGGCAATGAAAGACTAAAGGTGGAAGATGAACATCCACTATGTTTTTCTTTCTTTATTTTATTATAATGATATCACCTTATTAAACTATTATTACATATTATTATTATTATAACATATACACTAATAATTTCCTATCATGATTGCCGTCCACTATCATCTTTTTAGGGCAATTTGACATGCAAGTCCATTCATGTAAGAAACTATTCAATTAAACCATCCAACTTAATAAATGCTACTTTTACTACTTTAACTATTTAATCCTTTCACTTAAATTAGTCACCCAATCACACAAATTAATATATAATATTTTAACACATGCTTGACCATATAACATAGACATCAAATTAATAATAATAATAAATATTTTTCTAATTCGGATTCATGGTCCCGAAACCACCGTTCCGATTAGGGTCGTAATTGGGCTGTTACAACTCTCCCCCCTTAAGGAATTTTCGTCCCCGAAATTCTTACCGACGAATAAGTGTAGATAGCATTCTTTCATTGATTCCTCGGTCTCCTAGGTTGCTTCCTCTACTCCGTGCTTATGCCATATAACTTTAACTAACGATATCTTCTTATTTCGCAACTCTTTCACTTCATGAGCTAAGATGCGAATCGGTTCTTCCTCATAAGTCAAATCGGGCTGAATTTCAATCTCTGATGGGCTGATCACATGAGAAGGATCAGATCTGTATCGTCGAAGCATCGACACGTGGAAAAAATTATGAATCTTGTTTAACTCAGATGGCAACCTCAATCTGTACGCAATCGGTCCAATACGCTCAATAATCTCATACGGCCCAATAAATCTCGGACTCAGTTTTCCCTTACGACCAAATCTTAGTAACTTTTTCCATGGCGATACTTTCAAGAACACACGATCACCCACTTGGAATTCTATATCCTTTCGTTTCAAATCTGCGTACGACTTCTGATGATCTGATGCGACTTTCAAACTTTCTCTAATTACTTTAACTTTCTGCTCCGTCTCTCTGATCAAATCAACCCCGTGCATCTTGCCTTCACTTAGCTCGGTCCAATATAAAGGTGTACGGCATTTTCGACCATACAATGCTTCATAGGGTGCCATTTTAATACTTGATTGAAAGCTGTTATTATATGCAAATTCAATCAAAGGCAAATATCGTTCCCATGTACCCTCAAACTCAAGAACGCAACATCTTAACATATCCTCGAGTATCTAAATAACACGTTCGGATTGACCATCCGACTGAGGGTGAAAAGCCGTACTGAAGTGCAACTTATTACCTAAAGCATCCTGCAGTTTCTTCCAAAACCGCGATGTGAACCTCGGGTCTCTATCTGAAACAATAGAAACAGGTACTCCGTGTAGCCGTACTATTTGCGATAGGTACAACTCGACTAATTTATCGAGTGAGAAATCCGTACGTACTGGGATGAAATGAGCCGATTTCGTCAATCTATCAACAATAACCCAGATTGAATCTTTCTTGCTTGATGTCAAAGGCAAACCCGATACAAAGTCCATCGTAACACGATCCTACTTCCATTCTGGTATCATGATCGGCTGAAGTAATCCCGATGGCACTTGATGCTCAGCTTTCACTTGTTGGCATACTAAACACTTCGACACATATTCTGAGATGTCTCGTTTCAAACCGTGCCACCAGTAATGCTGTTTCAAGTTATTATACATTTTCGTGCTACCAGGATGAACCGATAATCTACTATTATGAGCTTCATCACAAATCATTCGAATTAATTCAGGTTTCTTAGGCACACATACCCGATTTTTGAATCGTAAGCATCCCTCAGCATCTAACTGAAAATCTGAACTCACACACGAGCCACATTGCTCCCTTTTGCTTTTAAGTCATCATAAAACTCTTGAGCTTCTCGAATCTGCTGCACAAACGATGGTCTCGCTTTCAACTCGGCAATGATCCCACCATCCTCGGTCATAACTATATCCGCATTCATTGCGTGTAGAGAAAATAGTGACTTTCGGCTAAGTACATCGGCAACCATGTTAGCCTTTCCCGGGTGATAATCAATCACAAGCTCGTAATCCTTCAACAGTTCTAACCATCATCATTGTCTCAAATTCAGATCCTTTTGAGTCATTAAATACTTTAGACTCTTATGATCTGAATAGACGTGGCATTTCTCACCGAATAGATAGTGACGCCATATCTTCAAAGCAAAGACTATAGTAGCCAACTCAAGGTCGTGCGTCGGATAATTTCTCTCGTGCGGTTTCAATTGTCTCGAGGCATAGGCTACGACTTTACCCTCCTACATCAATACACAACCGAGTCTATTTAAAGATACGTCACTGAAAATAACAAACTCTTTACCCGATTCTGGCTAAACGAGCACTGGAGCTTCCGTTAGTAAGGTCTTCAGTTGATCAAAACTCTTCTGACACCTTTCTGACCATTCGAATTTAACATCTTTCTGTAATAGCTTTGTCATCGATGATGCTATCATAGAAAACCCTTTCACGAAGCGTCTATAATAACCGGCAAGTCCCAGAAAGCTACGAACCTCAGAAACATTCCGCGGAGGTTTCCAATCAAGTATAGCCAAAATTTTACTTGGGTCAACCCGAATACACGATCTTTGAAATGACATGCCCCAAAAAGTCGACTTCTTTCAACCAAAACTCACATTTATCGAATTTTGCGTACAATTGCTTGTCACGCAAAAATCAGAACACTAGCCTCAAATGCTCGGCGTGCTCGGTTTCTGTCGCGCGAATAATAGATCGAGATGTCATCTATGAATACAACCAAAAACCGATCTAGATACGGTCTGAATACACGATTCATCAAATCCATGAAAACTGCAGGGGCGTTAGTGAGCCCAAACGGCATCACCAAGAACTCATAATGACCGTATCTCGTCCGAAAAGCAGTTTTCGGTATATCCGAATCCCTAACTCGCAACTGATAATATCCTGACCTCAGATCAATTTTCGAGAACACCGAGTCTCCCTTAAGTTGATCAAATAAATCGTCAATACGTGGCAACGGGTATTTGTTCTTAACTGTCACCTTATTGAGCTGCCAATAATCAATGCACATTCTCAAAGTTCCGTCCTTCTTTTTCACAAATAGAACGGGCGCACCCCAGGGAGAAAAACTCGGTCGGGCAAAACCTCTATCTGTCAATTCTTGCAACTGAGTCTTCAATTCTTTTAATTCAGTCGGGGCCATTCTATACGGAGCTATCGAAATTGGGGTGGTCCCTGGCACTAACTCAATACCAAACTCCACCTCACGAACGGGTGGTAATCCTGGTAATTCCTCCGGAAACACATCCGGATATTCACTAACAACCGGTACTGACTCGATCTTCTTTTCTGTTATCTTGTTGTCAATCACGTATGCAGGATAGGCTTCACAACCCTTCCTCAAATATTGCCGAGCCAACATCGAAGATATCACAGTAGGTAGTCCATTCAAATCCGCAGACTCAATGCGAATTATCTCGCTATTCTGGCATCTTAAATCAATAGTCTTTCGTCTGCAATTTACTACCGCATCGTAAACTGTCAACCAATCCATACCGAGAATAATGTCGAACTCATCGAAAGGTAATAGCATCAGATCAGCCGGAAAACACATGTCTCGAATCATCAATGGGCAGTTCTTACACACTTTATCAACTAATACACATCGACCCAGGGGGTTTGAAACCCGAATCACAAATTCAGTAGACTCAACAGGTAGAGTCTTACTGGATACTAATGTTTCACACACATACGAATGAGTTGAGCCGGGATCAATCAAAGCAGTTACACTAGTATCAAAGAGAGTAAAAATACCGGTAATGACATCTGGGGATGAGGCCTCCTCTCTAGTACGGGTGGCGTAAGCTCTAGCCGGTACACGAGTATCTGATCGAACAACCGCATCTGTAGTCCCCCTATATGCACCACTCCTACCTCCCCCAAAATGAGATGATCTGCCTCTAGTTGTAGTACCGCTCGGTCTCACACTCTGAGCAGTACCCTTTTCAGCGGTCTCTGGACAATCCCGAATGAAGTGGTCCTGCGAGCCACACTTGTAACAAGTGCGAGAAATGAATTTACCCCAACACTCTCCGAAATGCCGTCTGCCACACTGCTGACACTCAGGTTTGCTCGATCTCTCATTGCCAACACTAGCAACTGATGTAGCCCGAGAACTCACTGGTGGTCGTTCTCGTATAGAAATCCCGGTGTTAGGTTTGGATCGGCTACCATCATTCTTGAACTTCTTTATTACCATCTGCAAAAATTTACCCGTAGATCTCTTTCGAAAATCTTTAGATTCAAGCTCAGCTTTCTGTTTTTCTTTCCACAGTTCTTCAGCTTTACAAGCTCTTTCAACTAGTACAACGAACTCGTTAATCTCAAGAATGCCAACCAGAAGCTTTATGTCTTCATTTAAACCCTCTTCAAACCTCCGGCACATAGTAGCCTCCGATGAAACACATTCACGAGCGTAGCAACTAAGTCACACAAATTTGCGCTCATATTCAGATACGGTCATACGGCCCTGTTTAAGCTCAAGGAATTCTTTGTGCTTAGAGTCTATGAAGCGCTGGCTTATATACTTCTTACGAAATTCCATCTGGAAGAAGTCCCAAGTAACCCTCTCTTTTGGAACAACGGACACGAGTGTATTCCACCAATAATAAGCAAAATCCCGTAATAATGATATGGCACACTTCAGACACTCATCGGGTGTGCAGGACAACTCGTCGAAAACACGAACAGTATTATCAAGCCAAAATTCGGCTCGCTCTGCATCATCATCATCCTCAGCTTTAAATTCTTGAGCTCCGTGTTTTCTTATGCGATCAACTGGGGGCTTATTTATTCTTTCGAGATTGACAATCGGGGGTACCACCGGTACTACAGGAGAAATGTTCAGATTCAGGGGTGGTTGAACAGCCGGATTAGTTCGTATGTATTGACTGAACCAGTCATTCATCATACTATAGAAGGCATGTCTAGCCCCCTCATCAGGATTACTCGTAGCTGGTCGAGATTCTTCTGGCACGGTCCTTAGCGCGGGAGTGGGCGCCACACTCTCGACGTCATCAGCTACAACTCGCTCAGAATCGGGATTCATCACTATATGTAAGAAATAAACACATTTCACTGTCAGAAGTCATCGCACTATCACATTATAAAAATTAATGGCATGTATAGCTAGACTCACACTCGCTACGTTAATCCAAGAATCAACTAAACCGTAGCTCTGATACCAATCAAATGTAACAGCCCTAACCTATATCTGTCGCCGAATTAGGGTTACGAGGCATTACCTAACATAACATAACCCCATACAAGCGTTTACATATAAATAATTTATATACCTATCATTTGTTTTATCAAATATTGAAATCAACTAACATGTAATAAAATTAAACTACTTGTTTAGTTATATATATAACAAGATCGAATAATATAAGCATGTATATACATTTCGAGCATAAAATACACTATTCATATGGTCTTTACCGAATGCCTAATATGTAATAATGAACTTCTATAGCATGTTTTAAACATTATCTTATTTATTCCTAATTCGTATAACCCATGTCATGTAAGAGGCATTTTTATTCCTTACAAACAAAAGACTCAATTCATTAGGTCACCGAAACTCCATCCACTGAATATGTACATACTATAATCACTTTACTAAAATGAATTAACCATTATCAAAACCAAATATACATACACCAAACTTTATTTCACACATTCATTCTTATAACCAAGCATCAATCACATACACATCATGAATCATACCTTCATCATAACATATTAACATGACCGAACTCTCATAAACCCAAAATATCATGTTTTAGCCATTTTCGCATGGCATACATAAATATACAGATACATATACATATCATTTGCAACATTTCCAAAGTTAGCATAGCCTATACATGCCATTAATACAAAAGATCAACTTTGATAAGGTACCAAAATAGTAGTTGATAGTGTGCTTGACTTCGACAAGAATCCCCGAGTACGAGCTTAAACTTCAAGACCTATAAATAGTCAAATGAAATCAATGGTAAGCTTACTTAGCTTAGTAAGTGATAAGAAATGGTTTTTATGAACAACATTCCAATAACCGAACTTTAAATGAATCAATTCAACCGTAAAAGAGCTCATAACAGTATACATATGTAACCGATTAAGATGCAAACCTTACCTATTTTCATATGCCTCAAGACCGCATATTATTATACCACATATTCAATTTGAATAAATTCCTTAATTAATATATACATCTCATCCTATAATTTCATGATGTAGGAGTAACTTACCTCGTTAATACCATATTGCCCAAGATATCATGCATCATTTTCATAAGTACAATTTCTAAATATCTCCATTCATTAGTCAATATTTGGATGAATCCGTAACTCTGCACACTTAGTAACAACTTCCCGTAACGTATCGCTCACATAGAGCCGTTACTTAACATTTTCGCACACTTAGTGCTAACTTCCCGTAACGTATCTCTCACATAGAGCCGTTACTTAACATTTCCGTACACTTAGTGCCAACTTCCCGTAATGTATTGCTCACATAGAGCCGTTACTTAACATTTCCACACACACAGTGCCATTCCCTAGTAATGTATCGCACACATAGTGCCATTACTAGTTTATCCGCACACACAGTGCCATACAACCGATTTCGCACACATAGTGCTCGGTGTAAATAATCGCACACACAGTGCTCATTAATAAATATCCTCTTCTCGATCACATTAAACACATATATAAATATCCACATTTTGTACATATGTCATACTCATATACCCATACTCTAGTCGAACTTTTATTACTATGTCTATTTAACACATTCGACCTCATTCATATAAGCACATAGATAATTATTCAATCACACCATCACCTATTTTAAGGTCCACAATTAATTACTACTCATCCCATAATTATATAACCACTCCAAATATATCGAGTTTCCCCATAGTTCAATTTCACAATCAGCTAGTATATATATATATTAAATCTCATTTCATACCCTGTTCGGCTAAATTGAATTTTAGTATGTTCATTTGTAACTACTCAAGAGGTATACGCAAATACATATACATAGTTAACCACATTCGGCTAACACTCTATAGTATTCCATATCTCATTCAGCAATTTGAAAGATATCAAATCCATTAATTTATTAGAACGTATACATTACATTATAAGAATTATTTGATTAATTCCAATTGCTTAAACACTTACCTCGAAATTTGACGGATTGCCTTCCGACTATTCGTTCAACTTTGTTTTTCCCCGATCCAAAACCTTTTCCTTTTGTACTTGATCTAAATAATTCAAATTGAACTCATTCAAACACATATTTATTCAATTTAATTCAAAAACTCATAATTATAAAATTTACCATTTTACCCCTAATATTTACAACTTTTTACAAAATAGTCCCTAGTACACAAAACTTATAAAATATTCAAAATTTTAATTTAGTCTTTAAGGGTCGAATGTTCTTTATTCCTATACAAGTCCATACAAGCCATTCATATTGCACTTTAGACCCTTAACTATTTATTTTCATAATTTAAGCCATCCTACATCCATCTCATTCAAATTTCCTACTCAAAACATGTTGATTTCAAACATATATTTAATTTTCATCCATCAAGCATAACAAATCAAAATTATTCATCAATGGACGAATCTATAGCATGCTTCAAACTCAAAATTTTTAACATGGGTTCAATAATACTCAAGGAAATGAACTCAAAAATGCAAAAATTTTAAAAAATCAAGTTCAAATGCTAACCTTATTGTAACTTGCAAGAACCGAATAATGGAGGCTTAAGCTTCTCTTTTCTCCCTTCTTATTTTCGACAATGAAAGACTAAAGGTGGAAGATGAACATCCACTACTTGTTTTATGTTTTTCTTTCTTTATTTTATTATAATGATATCACCTTATTAAACTATTATTACATATTATTATTATTATAACATATACACTAATAATTTCCTATCATGATTGCCGTCCACTATCATCTTTTTAGGGCAATTTGACATGCAAGTCCATTCATGTAAGAAACTATTCAATTAAACCATCCAACTTAATAAAGGCTACTTTTACTACTTTAACTATTTAATCCTTTCACTTAAATTAGTCACCCAATCACACAAATTAATAAATAATATTTTAACACATGCTTGAACACATAACATAGACATCAAATTAATAATAATAATAAAAGATTTTTCTAATTCGGATTAGTGGTCCCAAAACCACCGTTCCGATTAGGGTCGTAATTGTGCTGTTACAAGTTACTTATGGTAGTTGCCATACTTGAATGATTTTGGTCTTGAATAGATTTTGGTTTATGTGTATATATACCTTTGATATTTGGCTTGTAATGGTTCATAAATAAGTGTTTTTGGTCATTTGGTTATATGCTACTATTGAATAATTATACTATGGTAGAAGTAAATTTGGATGGTATGTATGAATGAGTAAGATTGACATGTGTTCTTAGTAAAGAATTATAGGCTTTGTATACAACTTGGTTGAAAAATTGAATTGTGGTGTCAACGAGGGCACATTGGTTAGACACTTAGGATGGATGTTTTGACATGTTTTGAGTTTGTTTAATCGTGTTTTGAGTAAGTCTAATTGATAGACAATGGGTTGCTTAATCTCCAAGTAGGTATGTTTTGGTAAACTTCAATTTGAAGGTACAATTAGGAGCACACGGCCTAGGACACGGGCTGTCACATGGTCATGTGCCACACACGGCCACCCCACACAGTCGTGTGTCATTGTTGTTTTAAGTGTAGATTTTATATGGTCTGGGACACGGCCGTGTATTTCAAGTCATTATGTAACACGGTCTGGCACACAGCCTGCAACACGGTCGTGTGTCCATAATTCGAATGTATACATGGTTTTACACACGGCTTGCGACATGGCCGTGTGGCCTAATTTCGAATATTCACACAGTCGGACACATGGGCTGGGACATGGCCATGTATCCATACTTCGATACTCACACGGTCTGGGCTGTGTCACACAGCTTGGCCACACGGGCGTGTGACCCCTATTTTCTAATTTTTACCAGATTTTCTATTTTGTTTCAAAATGATCCCTGATTGTTTTCAAATTATTTTTAGGATCCCGTAGGCTCGATTTAAGGTCCATAAATGTATTTTCTACTTGTTTTAAATGAGTTATTGAATGATATTAGATAATTTGTATAATTGTTTCAATTTGAATTTAAATGTTCTGAATTGTACTGTAATACTCTGTAACCCTAATTCGGTGATAGAAATAGGTTAAGGGTGTTACAATTATGTGTACACTTCAGTACAACATTAACAGCCTTTGCCAGGTTGGTGGCTATATGACTATACTGCGATCCGTCATCGAAACTTTGAGCCCATTGCCAGGGCTCCATGCTCCAAAACCACTACTGTAATGTAGTGGTCGTTTGACCTTGCATATCAGCCTGAAGGTCAGCCAGCCTCTGTCTGAACTGGTGTTGTTCCAGCTCGTACCTTGAACTGTTACAAAATGTTACATTTCATTACACAAACTCTAAATATATTAAAAAATGAAATCAATACTTACCTATGTTCACAAATTGTTTGCGTCAATCTACAATCTTGAATTCCTTATGGAAGTTCATTGCAATATGGCAGATGTAGTAGACGGATCGCCATGAAACACCTGAATGCCTAGTTGTGAAAATTAGCCCCTTTGATCTATTAAAATGATGCAAACATTGTCTTGTGTGACAACATACCTCCACAAGTTCATCAGGAATAATTCCTACAACTCCATGTTCTCTGACTCAACAATGGCAAACACTATCGGTAGTAAGTTCCAGTTCCCGTACAGCCAAGTCACATAATACGGGCAGCCCAAGGCCTCCAACGTGTTGCAAGCTGATGAGCTCGAATTCAAAGCTCGAAGTAACTTGGAGCTCATGTGCATCTTCATGCACTTCCAAATTGAGCCGAATTAGCTCATTCAAGCTAAATTTGAGCTCACTCGAGCTCGCTCCAGCTCATTGAGCCGATTGCATCATTTTAATACTTAAAAAAATTGAGTATTTAATTTATTAATTTTCCTACAGCGATTTAAATGTGTCTAAATAATTAATTTAGTGTTGGATTTAATTTTTCTAAGCCTAAATTAATTTGTCACATTTTATTACATGTTTTTAAGATGTTTTAAAGTTAAAATTAATATGCAGATTTTTCTAGTTTAAATTAGTTGCTGCCGAAAATTCAATGTGTCTTAATGGTGTCTTTAAGTTGTCCAAAGTGTTCATTGATGTCTCCATTGCATGTATTTAATTTTATTCAGCTGAATTGGAAGGATTTAATATGAGTTTCTCATGCATGTAGGTTCAACCGAACCTTTGAGGTGCATTAAAGAAGATACATGCACCTAGGTGCAATGTACTTGGCCGAATACATCAATGAATCTTGGAGGTGTATGGGACGGCTGGAACATGCATGTTGGCTGTTCATTTTTGACTCTCCAAACACACCTATTCATCCAAAAAGGCACCAGCCCATTCAAGACCCCAAGGTGGTCGAATGTCTCCCCAATGCACATCAATGATGTTCACATTTGCTGCACAAATTCAAGGGATATTCGGTTGCTAATTTTTCATCAAAAGGTGCCATTTTAAGAGCCTAATTAAGGCAAGGGACGTACCTATCTGCTGCATGCATCTTTGAGGGCTTAAAAATACATTTCCCATTTTAGAAAGATACCCCTTGACGTTCCCAAAGGCTGCCCATTAACTTGGATGAATTTTGAGTTAATTCTTGCACAGTCATCCTTCTAGAAAACGTCCATTGGAGTGCCCTTGCTGTCCAAATACAATCAGCTCATTTCCTTCTCAACTAAGGTGGCTTTTGGCGTCCCAAGAAGCTGAACAAGGACATGTCCACAAGCCTTCATTTTCCAAGTGACTTCACTCATCTAGAAGCTGTCCATTTGGCTACTAATCAGCCGAATTTAGCCATGGAGTTTAATGGTTTTCTTTCTAGATTTTTCCAGCAATTTACAGCTAAAAATTAACTTAGTCATTAAGTGCTTCATGACCATTCGGCTAGCCCTATCATTAGCTTATAAACATTCGCTAATTTTCATTTGTAAAAAAAGACTTTTGATTATTGAACTTTGAATATATTTTATGAACTTTTGTTCATTGAGTGAGATTATTCTCCTCTCTATCTTTCGCACGAGTTTCGATTCCGACTTATCAAGCTTGCTTGTGGCATCAATCATTTCTCTTCCATTAATCTATAACATTGGTTCTTACTTTGATAAGTAACGGGTCTTTGGTTCACCTTCGATTACCATTTCCCACCTTAAACAATTATAGAACCCGGGGTGACATTATCATAGTGTTGAATCGAATCTTTGTTTAAGTTCTTCTATCCATCTCCATCATATATCACTTATCACTTAACCAAAATATCACCTCTCTTCTACCCATCTTCTTTCAACATAAAACCGAACCTATCTTCTAAACCGTTCCCTTCATTTCTCAAACCTCCATTCCTAACTTAATCCATTTCTTAAAACCAATTCACTTAAAAGCTTCCGCAACCCTTTCATATTTTCTCATTATTACCGAAGGCTTGATTAACTCTTCGTAGATGATTGGGCAACTTGCATACATTTCGAATCTTCCCGAGGCGGATCGTATCATCTGGTATCAGAGCTATAAAACAAGGAGTTTCTGACGACATCGTGAAGCCGGAATTAGGTTCGCGAAGATATAAAAAAATATCGAAAAAAATGTTGTAATTTTATTTTCTTATATTTCGGCATATTGTATTTGACATAGTGAAAAAAAAAGAATTACGAAAATTTGAAAAAAAAATATAAAAAAAAATTGAGTATATATATAAAAAAAAAGAGTGTGTGAAGTTTGAAAGTTTTTGCTTTGTTTTTTTTTCTCTTCTGATCCCGATCTTAGACTCTCATTTCTACCCTCCTCAACTTCCTACCCCGATCTTCAAAATTTTTCTTCTACCATCATTTGGTATTTCCCCTTTTTCACCCAACGCCACCCACCCTTAATCCATTTGTCTTTTCCTTTGTTTTAGCCAACCCGATTCACCTAACGTTTTCCCTTGTTACCCATTTTTGTAGTCAACCCTCAAGCCGCGATGAGTTTATTGAAACGAAGTACGAAATTGTGAGACGAGAAAGAGCGGTAAAAGGCACGAGAGAATTCATCAAAGAACAAGCCTTATACGAGTGAAACACGAGTGTGAGTGAATTTTTTTCTTTGCGAGTGACTTGTGATGATTTTGTGGTGAGGATTTAATTTTATGTTTTATTCTTTTTAACAATCTTTCTTTTCAGAAAATAAACATGAATCAAGAATCGTTGACAGAATCTGACTATCAATACTTGTTGAACGGGATGCGAAAAGTCATGAATTCCAAATTCGACAAGTTGCACGAAAGATTAGATCGTGTGGAAAAAGGAGCCTTCTATGAATGAGACACTTCAAGTCAAAAAAGGACCCGAGAACCCCACGGAGATATACCACCAAATACTACTTGAAGAAGTCCAATCGTGATTCCCATTCGCCATCGATTTCGCGACAAGGAGATTCCAGCTATGACTCCTACTCTTTAAAGAATTCAAGAAGAGATTTCGATCGAGATTATGGTTCATATAGAAGTTTGAGACGGTATGAATCAAACCGTGAATTTGAGACCTCTCAAGGTTACTATCAAGAAGGTATGGTTTCTTCTTCACAAGCTTCAACATATCCATCCACGGAGAAATCTTTACGAAGAAGTGAACGTGGTTCATATACGTCAAAGAATTCATCCACGAAAGATCATTCTCGAAGTATTTCAAATAATGAGTCTTATTAGACAAGGAATTCAAGGCGAAACCAAGCATATGTCGAGTTTGAAGCCAACTACGGTGATGAACACGAAAGCACGATTTATTCGTCATATGATTCAAAGAAGTCCCATTCGAAGAACCTTTCACAAAGGATAGTAAATGATTTTTACGAGAAAATGACTTCTTTCTTTGAGTCAAATCCTTCTCTTTTCGATTATATTGTATCTTCCTCTTGTTGTAATCAAAATGAGATAGAAAGTGAAAAAGAAAAGAAAAACGTGAGTGAAAAAGAAGAGAAAGAACAAAAAAAAATTGAAAAAGAGGAAAAAGAAATCGTGAAAGAAAAAGAAAATAAAGAAAAAGAAATTGAAAAGAAGTTCAAGAGAAAAGAAAATAAAAATGAGAAAAAAATTGAAAAAGAGCTTAAAAAAGAGAAAGAAGAAAAGATTGAAAAGAAAATTGAAAAAGAAAGAGAAAAAGATGTTGAAAAAGAAACGAGAGAGCAAGAAGAACGAGAAAACGAGAGAGTTGATTTAACTAACTCATTTGAAGTTTGTTCTTATTTTGTTTCTTCATTTCAGGATCCCGATAAATCGCACGATGATCTTCAACTACAATACCTTCCCGACGAGCGACATTTTTCTTTGATTGAAAAAGGTAAATTTGAATCACATGAGCCGAAAGGTAAGGAAGGTGAGTGTTTTGAAACAATTTTGTCTCCACTAAATTATTCAAATGATTGCGATTATGTGGATAGCTTCGTTAATTGCCATTCTTTGATTAAGTGTGACGATTTAAAAGATGGTAAGACGAGTTTACCTCATAAAAATCAATGCGTTGCAAAGTGTGACGGTGGAGTAACGAATGTCCAACAAGTGCAAGACTCGAGTAAGTATGACGATGAATTTTCTTTTAATCCCAACTTGTTTGATTGTGGTTATTACGAGATTTTTTCATTATCTAATATGGAATCTTTGAGTTTTTGTAAGACTGTTTTAAAGCACATTAAGATTTTTGATCGCTCGATCTTGAGTTTTCACAATTCCTATTGGTTTAACAAGTTTGATTTTTCAAAACCATTGCCACATTTTGTTTTGAATAATCAAATGCATGTTTTTAAACCGGGAATATGTTTTATATCATCTGGTAAATCTTGTTGGAAAATCAATCAATCCCTATTGTGCTTGAAAAATTTTAATCATTTTGGAAATTGGTTCTTGAATAAGGTAACGAATTTTGTCAACTTTGTTTTCAACTTCTATTTGTTCCTTAAACAATTTTTATGGTTGTACTTGAAATCCACATTCCATTTGAAAAGTGCTGATTCAAATGCGAAGCATCAACTACATTACATGCCCGAGGAGAGAAGGTTCGTATTGATCGAGCAAGGTAAATTCGATCTTCGATTTTTAGCTTGTGAAGACAAGCAAGGTAAGAACGGTCTCTGTCTTTTTGTGCCTAAAGGTCAGTCTTCTGAAATAGTTGATATATTTTTGCTCTCTTCGGATGATGACATGCATTGTGTTGATGAACTACCTTTTGCAAAGCAAGTAGATCATGATATGCTTAGCTATTTCGATTTGCTTCTTTATGATCTATCTGTTTTGGATATTGATAGAACACATGGTGCTGATTTCGTTTTTGTAAAGCATTTAGATCTTGATATGTTCAAATGTTCCATTCTGCCTATTGATGGTCTATCTGCTTTAATGATTGACAAAAAGATTCTTGTGCTCGATACTTGTTACAATTCATGTGCGAGTGGTTCCTTATTTCGTACAAAGCAAGGTTTGGATGTTCAACTTCGAGTGCCATATGCACTTTCTCCACTACTTGTTTGTGACGAATATATCTCTCTTTTGGTGTGCTACTCGCATGATCATCTTGTCTTGTGGAATCCAATTAGATCGTATGCCTGCTTTGAAGCTTATCTGCTTTTGTTCCAAAATTTTGACAAGGCATTGATCCTTTTGTATGATAAAGTGCTTATGCCTGTCCGCATGCGATTTATTTGTTTGGTGTTGTTTTTATTCGGGTTGCAAGTATGTTTAAAACATTTCTTGCTAATTCTTGAATTTTCTTTTCAGGTGTTGCGATTATCATCCGTCCCGTTTGATCGAGGAAAACCGAGTCAAGAGGAATTTTGTTCGGAAAACCAACAGGTCGATTCGAGGACGAATCGTCTTGAAGAGGGGAGGGATGATAAGGGCACACCCAAGGCCTCCAACGTGTTGCAAGCTGATGAGCTCGAATTCAAAGCTCGAAGTAACGTGGAGCTCATGTGCATCTTCATGCACTTCCAAATTGAGCCGGATTAGCTCATTCAAGCTAAATTTGAGCTCACTCGAGCTCGCTCCAGCTCATTGAGCCGATTGCATCATTTTAATGCTTTAAATAAATTGAGTATTTAATTTATTAATTTTCCTATAGCAATTTAAATGTGTCTAAATAATTAATTTAGTGTTGGATTTAATTTGTCTAAGCCTAAATTAATTTATCACATTTTATTACATGTTTTTAAGATGTTTTAAAGTTAAAATTAATATGCAGATTTTTCTAGTTTAAATTAGTTGCTGCCGAAAATTCAATGTGTCCTAATGGTGTCTTTTAGTTGTCCAAAGTGTTCATTGATGTGTCCATTGCATGTATTTAATTTTATTCAGCTGAATTGGAAGGATTTAATATGAGTTTCTCATGCATGTAGGTTCAGCCGAACCTTTGAGGTGCATTAAAGAAGATACATGCACCTAGGTGCAATGTACTTGGCCGAATACATCAATGAATCTTGGAGGTGCATGGGACGGCTGGAACATGCATGTTGGCTGTTCATTTTTGACTCTCCAAACACACCTATTCATCCAAAAGGCACCAGCCCATTCAAGACCCCAAGGTGGCGAATGTCTCCCCAATGCACATCAATGATGTTCACATTTCTTTGCACAAATTCAAGGGTTGTTCGGTTGCTAATTTTTCATCAAAAGGTGCCATTTTAAGAGCCTAATTAAGGCAAGGGACGTACCTAGCTGCTGCATGCATCTTTGAGGGCTTAAAAATACATTTCCCATTCTAGAAAGATACCCCTTGACGTTCCCAAAGGCTGCCCATTAACTTGGACGAATTTTGAATTAATTCTTGCACATTCATCCTTCTAGAAAATGTCCATTGGAGTGCCCTTGCTGTCCAAATACAATCAGCTCATTTCCTTCTCAACTAAGGTGGCTTTTGGCGTCCCAAGAAGCTGAACAAGGACATGTCCACAAGCCTTCATTTTCCAAGTGACTTCACTCATCTAGAAGCTGTCCATTTGGCTACTAATCAGCCGAATTTAGCCATAGAGTTTAATGGTTTTCTTTCTAGATTTTTCCAGCAATTTATGGCTGAAAATTAACTTAGTCATTAAGTGCTTCATGACCATTCGGCTAGCCCTATCATTAGCATATAAATATTTGCTAATTTTCATTTGTAAAAAAGACTTTTGATTATTGAACTTTGAATATATTTTATGAACTTTTGTTCATTGAGTGAGATTATTCTCCTCTCTATCTTTCGCACGAGTTTCGATTTCGACTTATCAAGCTTTCTTGTGGCGTCAATCGTTTCTCTTCCATTAATCTATACCATTGGTTCTTACTTTGATAAGTAACGGGTCTTTGGTCCACCTTCGATTACCATTTCCCACCTTAAACAATTATAGAACCCGAGGTGACATTATCATAGTGTTGAATCGAATCTTTGTTTAAGTTCTTCTATCCATCTCCATCATATATCACTTATCACTTAACCAAAATATCACCTCTCTTCTACCCATCTTCTTTCAACATAAAACCGAACCTATCTTCTAAACCGTTCCCTTCATTTCTCAAACCTCCATTCCTAACTTAATCAATTTCTTAAAACCAATTCACTTAAAAGCTTCCGCAACCCTTCCATATTTTCTCATTATTACCGAAGGCTTGATTAACTCCTCGTAGATGATTGGGCAACTTGCATACATTTCGACTCTTCCCGAGGCGGACCGTATCATCACATCTACCTGTACATACAATGGGGAAAGACCTGAATGCATGGATCGAATGTCCAAAACATCCGGTGGAAAGTTCTTTTCCCTGGATGTAGTTGGTCGTCTTGGTCGTAATAAGGCAGTGTCCACAACTCAATGACAGTCCCTGGAACATACTCTCGCATTGTGGCTATCCACCACTGGAGTTCATTTTACAATGCATCCTAATCTCCATACAACTGATCCATGGACATCTGTTTAGCCACCCATGCCTTTCGGTTTGTAACTCGATACTGGAACCATTCTTGCATTTCAACAATCATCGTTGATACAAGAATGATGGGCACGCCTTTAACCATTCGCAGGAAACAATTGTAGATAGTTTTTGAAACAAGCTTGCGATGGTCCTGCGTTATATGTGCAGAAGTGCATGTATGAGGCCCAACATATTTCCATATCTCTCACTGTTGAGACCTCTGTATAAATGTAACTCGTACCCACCACCTGCGCCCTTCTGCTGACTTCCAATACTCACCAACATAGATTGTTGGTTTAGATCCACTCTGTAGTCAATTGGCACATTCATACTATACCACTTGATGAAACAATGCACTCGTCTTTGCTCATGAATCTTTGACCTACGAACAACTCTTCCGATTCGAGATCTGCTAACATCAAGTGAGCAGGTATTATGTTCATGTACTTGGAGAACTTGGAAGCATGCATCGCGTCGAGATCGATAATCGACATGGTGTATGGCGATGCTACGACTCGGGTTTCCGACTGAAAGGGCATAATCATTTTCATCATCCGTTTCTTTGTCGTTAAAATCATCCGGGACATCGTCTACATCGGGGTCACTAAAATCTTCACCTTCGTGATCATAACGACCATTATTATCGGATCCATCTTCACCATGTGCACCGGTCTCAATAACGTCTGGATGTATCTGTAAAGCAACATAGTGTGGATTTTCGACCTATGTCGATATGGCTCCACCACTGTACTAGTCTGAACATCCAACGTTGAGATTAATGTCAAAACCACACATAAACGACCTCCTATCGACAAACGCTCTGGGAACCTCTATACACAGGTCTTCAACTCTATATTGTTGACTTAACGGAGTTACATCTTCAACGGGCTCCGCATCGACTAACCCAACAAATAACTAAATCGGTTCAGTGTTCACCCTTTCTGGCGAGCAATACAGTGCGACCATTGTCTCGACGTCGTCATCGTTTAAAAGTTCCATCTCGGTAAATTTGATAGGATTTGATGAAATTGGAAATTTATAGAATAGTTTCGACATCCTCCTTCTACAACGTTGAGAAATTTTTGCACTGATTTTCTCTTTTATATCATCGATAGACACATTCCTATTGAACCTCATTCCTATTTTTTGGCGAGTTTCAAAAATACAACCAACGGTTGTTTCTAATATAACACCATCAAAATGAATAGCTGCAAAAAATTGGTTCTCCATTTTTTTTCTGGAACTGCAAAAAAAATTTACGCTGATGCTGGGGAGGATTTTTTTTCTTTCAGCTTCTATTTGTGTGAGGGTTAGGGGACCAAACTCAACCCCTTTTATACTTAATATATATATATATATACATATAATTTTTTAACAAAAAATGAAAAATCGAGTTTTGGGAGTTGAACCCGTGACTGACGAGTCACATCAGTTTTAAAATTTGAAATAATTTCTAAAAGTATTTTGATTGTTTTAAAAATAAATAAATAATACAGCTTATTTTACATTATTAGAATAATGAATAATAGGAGAAGATGCACATTTACTGTCAAATTAATTTAAAATATGTTTTCAGTATTCTTTTTAAAAAATAAAATTATAACCTACCTGACTGTGATTCAAAAACAACATTTCATCTTCATTCATCACCTTAACCCAAAACTTATGTTTTCTTCCTTCTTAAAAAATTCTATAGTTTTTTTCTCCCTTTTATTTAATCTAAAATTTGACTACATAGAGTAAAACCTCATTTTTGTTCTTAATCTCTTTCTCGAATCAGTTGCAACCCCCCATCGAAACACGAAAATGAAAGCGATTAAAATCCATTTTTGTTATTTCTTGCTTTTGAAAAGTAAATACATGAAAGCAAAATTTCTTAAAAAAAAAAAACATTTTGAAAACATAGATATGTTCGATCGAATTGAGTCGAATCGAATAAAAAAATTTCGAGTTAATCGAATATCATCTTAATTCGATTTTAAATTTTTTCGAATTGAGTTGAGTCAAATTGAATGCAATTGTTTGAATTAACTTAAAAAATTAAACATGTCAAATTAAAATCTTGTTACAATATAACTAATTACGTGTCAGGGTATATAAATTTGAAACCATATATATTTGAAAACTTTTTCAAAGAAAAAAAGATACTTTAGTATGATAAACATGAATCATTAATTAGCTTATTTAGGTTCCCAAAATTATTATTTTAGTAAAATTTTATGTTTTTAACTTTCTTTATATATTTTTTTAGAATTTTTTTAAAAATTTTATAATTTTTTAAAAAATATAAATTTTCGAATTTTTATAAATATTTTGAATTTTAAAAATTATTTTTATGTAATTTTTGTTAAGAGAGAACCAAATTGCTCATTTTCAAAATTGGCAAGGACCAAAGGGGTATTTACACCAATCTGTTTTTCGAATAATTCGAGTTATTCAAATTGTAAAGTTCAACTCAACTTGAACTCGAAACTCGAATAACTTGATTCAATTAACTCGAAATTCAAATTTTTTTTCGATTTTTTCGAATATAATCGAGTTTTGTTCACCTTACATGTAAACTCTCCCAAGATTTCAAAAGACGAAAATGAGAACGAGTTTTAAAGGGTGAAAATATGAATGTGTTAGAGTTGTGTGACTCAAATTCCTATTAAAAAAAAGTGGCAAGATAAGAGGTACGGTACAGACTGCACAAGTGGAATCCGTATAGAAGTACACTTCTTCTATTTGATATTCATTTGAATAAGATGTTTCAACCTTACTTCATTGCTTCTATCATTAAACCTATAAATAAACGTTGTAACAGGCCGAATTTGCTTGGGCCCAAACTAGAAGTAAAAAAAACAAACCAATAAACAAAACCAAATTAAAGAGTCCAATAAAGAATAACAGTCCAATCTATTACAATTAACCCTAACCCAAATTACAACAGCCCAATAGGCCCAAAATCTAAATCGACTCAGGAACCCTAGGGTTCCTGAGTCTCCTTGGCGCCACAGCCCCCATGTGCCGGCCTCAGCGCACACAGCACCCGAGGTGGTCTCCCTTGCACCGAAACAGCAAAAAATGCACAGCACTTGCCTCCGTTGACCCTTCGAAGACACCTGCAAAAAGAACAAAGAAGACAGCAAATAGAAAATGGCAGAAGTAGAAGCAAACAGAGGCAATATAATATAATTTATTCGGTTATATAAGCCCAGCAAAAAACACCAATGTATTTTTACAGAGAAAAAACACGAAAAAAACAACAAAAATCCAATACAAAGCAGAAATTTCTGGAATAGATTCAAGAATAAAAAAAAAAGGTGTAATTTTTTTTATTATTCGAAATAAAAGAATAAATAATAAAAAACTTACCCTTTTCTTGCTTTTGCTTCACTGTTGAAGGTCATCACCGAACCCCAGACACCTCGAAACCCGTTGGGTTTCCGATGAGGGTCCGAAAGGGGAAACCACGAGACCGAAAACCTTTTTTTATTTCTATTTTTTTTCTTTTCATTTCCGAGGGCTCAAAAATACCGAAAAATCGGGTTTGAAAAGGGCTCAAAAGCCTGCTTCTGGGCGTCTCAGACCGCCGTGCACGGCGGAATCGCGGCGGGGCCACGGCGAAAGACGCGGCCGAACCCTAGATCGGAGAAACGAAAGAGGGAGAGATATTTTAAGTTTTTTTTTTGTTTTTTTTAGAGAAAGAGAAAAATGTTTTTAAAAAAAATAAAAATGGTTTAAATAGCCTTCGTGAACGGCGTCGTTTCACTTAGGCTTTAAAAATGAAAAACGACGTCGTTTTGAGCTGGATCGGACCGACTCGACCCGAACCACAAGGATCCGCATGTTTTTTTTTAGCAGAATGACTATTTTCGCTTTTGGCCCTTCCGCTTTTTTATCATTTTACAATCAAGTTCTTTTTATTTTTAAATTTGACCCTTACAGTTGGCATTGGTTTCATTTGGGTCCAGTTTAGAACGCCGCGTTTCAGAGAAAAGGGGTATTTCCTCATCTGGTCCCTCCCCTTTTCACGCGCGCCATATTGGACCCTAATTCATTTTTTCCTTTTAAATTCGGATCCTTAATTTTATTTTTCTTTTAATTTAGTCCCTTTTAAAGTTTGATTTATAATTTGAGGCTCCCAATTTTATTTTAATTGCAATTTAATACCGCAATCATTTATGGATTCATTTTTATTTTATTTTTTTGTATATTATTTAATTGTTTAGTTACTTATTATTTTTTTATTTTATTCATTTGTTTATTCACTTATTTTGCTATTTGTATTGTTCATTTTTTTTCTTCTCATATATTGTTGCTTATTATGCTGTTTTTTCATTTTCTTCATTTGTTTAAATTATGCTTTTATTATTTTTACTACCTTATTTTTCATTATTAATTTATTATCATATATCCGTTTATTTATTTATTACCCTTTTGTATTTTTAACAAATCTAAAATAGTATATATATATTTTTACCTATTGTCCTTATTATTATTATTATTATTATTATTATTATTATTATTATTATTATTATTATCATTAATGTTATATTTTTGGGTTTTAATTATTAATATTAGGGTTAACACATTATTTAGTTATCTGTCTGCCCATTATCCTTTATCCTATTTTACGCGTATAAGATATACGCATATGCGATGTTCATATTTTCGCTATTCTATATCGACATTATTTATTTTTTTCCACTATTATCACATTAGTATAGGATAATTGTTTTCTCATTTGGTATTATTATTGTCTACATTTTCGATATTTTAAGTTGTTAATGTCATCAATTTCATCTTCTCGTAGCTACATCGTGAACCAAGTTTAAGCATATTTACGTATTTTTAACCTAAATAAGTATTGTTTCAAATATCATTAATTTTTACTTAAATACGTCAACAAAATTCTCAAAAATAGGCAATGTTCTATATCTGAATGACTCGATAAAATCGTGCCCTAACTTACGGGGTTTCGATTCTTCTCGTTGAATTCGAATAGTTGAATATCCTCTCAAAAATTAAAACACGTAAGATTTCAAATAAAAATCAAAGACCAAATTATTCTCCAAGATTCGAAAAGTCATGTCCTAACTTACGAGATGTGACGTTTCGTTGTCTCGAGATAAGAAGGTCTTTAATATATTTTCGACTTATTTACGGATTTCAAAACAAAATATACATTAATGCAAAAAGGGATCGTATTTTAAATTATTTTTGAGTTTTCGATTTTCGACACTAAGACACTAATTAGTCAACTAGGTACCAATTTTGGGCGTATCGAGGGTGCTAATCCTTCCTCATGCGTAACCGACTCCCGAACCCGCTTTCTGGATTTCGAAGACCAAAAATTGTCGTTTTAGTAAATTTAAATTTTATTAAAATGATTGAATTACGAGGTGACCCGATCACACCTCATAAAAAAGGATTGGTGGCGACTCCCGTTTTTCGTTTTCATTTTCAAAACCAAAGTCGACCCCTTTTACAAAAAATGGTTTCGACAGCTTGGCGACTCCACTAGGGAAAAATAAGAGAGTCAAGCCACGATTTGATTATTTTTTGTCCTTTTGTCGAAAATTGATAATTCGGTTTAAATTTACGGTCCTCTCTTTGCATTTCACTTTCGTGGTTTGCATCATCTTGGTTGCTTTGTTGGTCCGAGTCTTTTAAATACAATGCATCTCCGCACATTGCATCGCATGATCGGTCGATTTTTACTCTTTTAAGTGGGAGTGAGGAACTATTCCTTCGTGAGGTATTCTCCTCCGTATAGGATATTGGATCGCTTTCAGGATACATCCGTACCTATGTCTTCGTGAGATTTTCATCTTCATATAGCCATAGGGAAATGTATTCCCCTGAACTGAACTCGGTCCGTATGAGCCTATAATGGGTGACGATCGAGGAATCTGTCGATTTAGGTACCCTTACTTTAAAATCGAACCACATATAATGAGCCCTAAGAACTTACCCTAGGTAGATCCGTACCAAATCCTAGTGGTTACCCGAATAGGCGCTTTATTATTTCTTGCTTGCTTTAAATTCTTGCTTCGTATACTGACTTGTTTATTTTGCTTTGATTGCATGACATTTTTATCGTAAAAAAGAAGGGTGTTGATTCACATTCGGTTCCTAAATAGATAACTTATCATGGAAAAGGGGTTTTTTGATGAAGTGGAGGATAATGCGGCCGTCCGGATTTGGGCCGAGACAACGCAGCAGGAAAAAAGTGATAGTCTGACCGAGGGATACGTATCAGAGTTGTGGGATTTCACCCGCATTAGTGTGACTCAGAATAATCTCCAGGAATTGAAAGAGATATGGGTCCATTGGGATAAAGAAATCAAGTAGTTATTTTACGATAATTATGGTGATTTACCCTATCTACTCGATGTCAAAGTAGACAAGCATTTGTTTCGAACTCTGGCTCAATTTTGGAACCCTGCCTATAGTTGTTTTACTTTCGAAAAGGTGGACTTGGTACCTACTGTGGAAGAGTATACGACCTTGCTCCATTGCCCAAAGATTCAGACTGACAAGGTCTATTCTAGGGCTGCCAATGTCCTGACTTTCTTAAAAAAGTTGATAAACATCACAGGGATGAGCGAATAGTGGGTTGCAGCCTGAATCAAGCAGAAAGGTGACAGTAAATGCATCCCTTAGAGAAATTTGTGAGATTTGATCCTAGCACATCCCGATGTGAAGAAAAGGGTTGATGTCTTCGCATTAAGCATTTATGGATTGGTAATCTTTGCCAAGGCTTTAGGGCATATAGATGAGGCCGTCTCGGATTTATTTGACCGACTTGATAAAAGGGTCACACCCGTTCCTGCAATTCTGGCTGAAGCCTTCAGGTCCCTGAATGCATGCCAGAGAGCGGGCGAAGAGAGATTCATCGGATGCGCACAACTCTTACTAGCGTGGTTCCACAACCATTTTTGGAAAACGGAAAATATCTCATATCGAATATTCTTCGAAAACTATTATCCACTGAAAGAGTTAGTGGCTACGCCGAGACGGGAGGATATCACGGAGGAAAAATAGATGATGATTCTCCAAAACCTGCAAGACGAATATGTCAAATGGAGAGCCCATTGGATGGTCCCTGACGAGATTCTATACCGCTGTGGAGGGTTCGATTGAGTCCCTCTTCTTGGGATTTAGGGAGCTGTTGGATATGCCCCTCTTCTTGTGTTAAGACAGTATAGATCGAGGCAATTCATACCAGCGACACAAAGGCTGGCTCAATGCGAGTTTTCGTACAAGGGCGATAACTACAAGAAAAAGATCCGAGAAATGTCTAACGCCTGGAACCAAACCCGCCGAATGAAGAGATTTGCTGCAGGTCTGACAACAACCCCCGAATATAATGGATGGTGGGGTAAAAGAGTCAATGATAACATCCCTGGGCCAAGTCAAGAAGGCATTCGACCAATGGAGGAATACCTGCGAGTGGCCCCATCTGAGCTAGAGATCATAAAGCAAGATTTTGAAAGAAAGAATTCAGAACTAGGGAAGAGGATAGAGCGATTAGAAGAAGAAAAGATGCAATTAGGACTAGATGTTGATGTCCAGAAGCTAGAGTCTAATAAGCTAAGAAAAGGATAAAATAAGGCAGAGGAGGATTTAGATAGTTTGAAAACGGATTACAAGAATTTGCGTATGTCCATAAGAACTGCTGGTTTGGGTAAAACGTCTAAGTAATGGAGGAAAGAAATCCGAAAAGAAAAGACTAGAGCTGATCAGTGGGAGAAGAAGTTCCATGACACTCGAGTACGGGAAGACGCCTTAAAAAAGAGCTTGTTGGAGAGCCAAAATAAAAAGAAGAAGCTAAAAGCTCGGGTGGCGGAGTTAGAAAAGTTGTTACACCAGCATCGTAGTCGCAACTCCATGATCGAATTAAGGGCCAGCCTAAGCAAGATTGAGGAACTAAAAGGGACGATAGAAGAACTTGAAACCGTGCTGCAAAACTGTAAACTCCGGGTTGAACTGCTGGAAGCGAATGATGAGCGGTGGAAAGAGCGACTTCATCAATCTCAAGACCAGATCAGGGATAGGAATTACGTCATGGGCGAAGCTTTGGCTCAAGTGCGAGAGGTGGCTGATCATATACAAACCTTGGCAGTTTAGGCTGATGTACTGAGTTTAAAATATTAGTTAGAGTCAGATCGAGGCCGAGAATTAGCTAGGCTTCTTAAGCAAGTCAATGCCTTAAGCATTAGGGCAAAGCCATATATGTAATCCATTTTATGTAAAGAAATTTGTTTTCTAGAAAGGTTATTCTAATGAAATTGAATCAGAGTCAATACCTTTTTGCATTCATGCATTTGCATTACACTACATCATATGCATTAAATTTCACACAAAAAAGACCCTAATTAAGCAAAATTATTTCAGTTAACTTGGAAAACAACAAGAAAGAACCAATCGAACATTGTTATAGTACTCGCGCCAAGACTAGAGAAATGGACCAAAGATTAGAAAGATTGGAACAAATGCAAAAAGAGATCCAGGATCAACTGTACATACAGATGCAGGAACAGTTGGCCAAAATCCAACAGGACATGAGGGACCAGATGCTGGAATCCCAAAGGAATATGATGAATCAATTAACCCAATTACTAACTAGAGGGCTAGAAAAAGGAAAGAGCCCTATGGTCAATACAGGAGACGACAACGAGGACCCTGTTTATCCTCCAGGCTTCACCCCAACAAAAATCCAAGTACAACCACAAAGGGTGTCCGTCAACATCTGACCTCAATATCAGACCGGTACTTCAGCACCGATGAACTTCCCGATGGGTTCAGGCTCCAACCCTGGAGACAATCCAGCAAATCCCGTCGTTCCCAACCTCGATGATATAGTGGAAGGGGGAAAGGCAAGAGTAGAGCTCCCAAAGCAACTAGAAGATAGATGCAAATGGCTTGAAGAGAAATTTAAGGCATTGGCGCTGATTACCATGGTGGGATTGATGCCAAAGAACTGAGCTTGGTCCCAAATCTGGTGCTCCCGCCTAAGTTTAAAACTCCAGAGTTTTAGAAATATAATGGGACCAGCTGCCCCGAAGCTCATATTACCAAGTTCTGTCGGAGGATGGCAGGATATGTCAATAATGATCAGTTGTTGATTCATTGCTTTCAAGACAGCCTGACTGGATCTGCGGCAAAATGGTATAATCAGTTAAGCCGTGCTCAGATTAATTCGTGGAAGGACCTCGCGCAGGCCTTCATGAAACAATATGGCCACGTGACAGATATGGCCCCGGACAGAATCACGCTGCAAAATATGGAGAAAAAGCCAAGCGAGAGCTTTAGACAATACGCTCAAAGGTGGAGGGAAGTCGCCACGCAAGTCCAACCACTGCTGCTGGAAAAAGAAACAACTATGCTCTTCATTAACATCCTGAAGGCACCATTTATCAATCACATGCTGGGAAGCGCAACTAAGAGCTTCTCAGACATAGTAATGTCGGGCGAAATGATAGAAAATGCCATAAGGTGCGGAAAAATAGAGGCCAGCGAAAGCACGAAAAAGGTCGGCACCGAGAAAAAGAGAAAATGATGTGAATAACATAAGCACGTATAACAAGGGTTACTCGAAACTGGTCACTGTGAACCAACCGAGAACGGTAACCACTGGCCATCAAGGCCCACCAAGACAAGAGTCTAACACGAGACAAAATACGGAGAAACTCCAGTTTACGCCTATTCCAATGACGTATCGGGAGTTATACCAAAGTTTATTTGATGCACACGTTGTGTCCCCTTTCTACCTAAAGCCAATACAACCCCCGTACCCCAAGTGGTACTACACACACGCCCAATGTGAATACTATGCGGGAATCACGGGGCACTCGATAGAAAATTGCACCGCTTTCAAAAAGTTAGTCGAAAGGCTCATCAAAATGGGCATTGTGAAATTCGATGATCCATCTGGTGCAGAGAATCCATTACCCAACCATGCTGATAACGGGGTAAATACGATAGTCAAGAATATGGGGAGGAAAATTAAGATGAATATTGCAGAAGTAAAAACCCCATTGAGAGAAGTTTGGAAAAAAATGGTAGAGAGAGGGTTAATCATACAAGACTCGAGGAACGGGTCCCGAAAAGCAAAGAATTATTATGAGTTTCATGATGATGAAGATCGTGAGATTCAAAAATGTAGTGAATTTGAGGCCTTAGTACAGGGTCTAATGGACAACAAGGAGCTCGAGTTCTTTGAGTATACTGAAGGAGCAGAGGTGTGCACATCAGAAGGAGGATCGACAAAGAAGGTCTGTGAGGCCAACCACCCGGTGGTAATCATCTCATGACCAAGAAGCAATGAAGTTGGAGTGCAAATGGCGCCAAGGGTCATAATCCAGAAACCTGTAGCTTTTCCTTACAAGGATAGCAAGAAGGTTCCCTGGAACTACGATTGCAACGTGACAATTCCGGAAAAGGAGAACTCAGCCAGCGCTTCAAAAGAGGATCAAGATGTAGGTTTTCATACACGTAGTGGAAGGCGTTATGATTTGATAAATGCCCGAGCGGAACCTGTAAAAGGAAAGACCCTAATGGTGGAACAAAAGAAGGAAAAAGCAGCCAGACCTGAGCCGCTTGTTAGTGAGCCAGTAAAATAGGAAGAGGTCAGGGAATTCCTGAAGTTTTTGAAGCACAGCGAGTATAGTGTTGTGGAACATTTGCATAAACAACCAGCTCGCATATCTATACTAGCTTTACTCTTGAATTCGGATGTACACCGAAGTGCATTGATGAAAGTGCTGAACGAGACATACGTGGCCAATGATATCTCTGTCAATAAACTGGATCGGCTGGTTAATAACATAAGTGCTGATAACTTCATCTTCTTCAACGAGGATGAAATACCACCAGGGGGTATGGGATCTACTAAAGCTCTGCACATCACTACCAGATGCAAAGGATACACATTGCCAGGGGTCTTGATCGACAATGGATTAGCACTGAACGTAATGCCCCTATCCACGCTTAGTAGGTTACCTATGGATAGCTCACACATGAAGGTATGCCAGAATATAGTGAGGGTGTTTGATGGCACGGAAAGAGGGGTCATGGGAAGAATCAAAATACCTCTATTGATTGGCCCAACTACTTATGAGGTGGACTTCTTAGTAATGGATATCAAGCCCTCCTACAATTACTTATTGGGAAGACCTTGGATACATTTGGCAGGGGCAGTGCCTTCGTCACTACATCAGAAGTTAAAGCTAGTATCAGAAGGTCGGCTGGTGATGATAAATGCTGAAGAAGATATTATCACGGTCGTAACTAGTGATGTGCCGTACTTAGAGGCAAATGATGAGGCAATTGAATGTTTTTTCCGGTCTTTGGAGTTTGTGAATGAAACATTCATTACTGAGGGGAACAGGATTCAAGTGCCAAAAATATCCAAGGCCACCAGGATGAGATTACAGCTGACGGTAGGAAAGGGAGCTTTACCGGGAAAAGGACTAGGGAGACATCTTCAGGGAAGAGTTGAGGCTCCAATGTTGAAGGACAATCATGACCGCTTTGGCTTAGGGTACAAGCCAGATGCGAGACAAAGAAGGAAGGAACTGGAAAAGAGGCAGGAAAGAAGAAGGGCACGCATGAGTGGGGAAGAAATCAAATGGGAACCAATGATATTCCCACATATATCCAAAACTTTCATATCGGGAGGGATTATTCATTCCGAGCGAAGGACGCCAAGGAAAGAAAGTGTTGAAGAAATGTTGGAAAATGTTCACATCAACGCTATAAGTGAAGAAACAACTGAAAGAGGGACCTTGTCAGATATCCGCCCTTACGAACCTGGGAGTGTTCTGAACAATTGGACTGCAGAAGAAATTCCTGTAATTTTTAGAGCCAATACAGAGTAATGTTCAAAACACGCTTATTGCTCTAAGCCTAGGAGCAATGAGAATCCTTTGTGAAATAGGCTTATGTCCGAAATATTTATTTCAATAAAAATGCATTTTTGTGTATCATTTTGAGCAAATATTCCTTTATTCTTTTCATTCATAATCATACCATACAAATATTTATTCTTAGATTCTTTTGTTCTTTGGATTTTTTTCTTCATCCCTATAACAGGTCTCCGGATATCAATGATATGAACGACGTTACTACTGACTCAGAATCTCCTTTTGAGCAAAATATGTACACGGAAGATTCTCAAGATTTTGAAGATGACCGAGAATGTAACCTATCTCCTGATTTGTTGAGGATGGTAGAACAAGATGAGAAACAAATCTTGCCTTATAAAGAGTCAGTGGAAATTGTGAGCCTAGGAGAGGAAAAAGAAGTGAAGATAGGAGCTTGCATTACTGCAGAGACAAAGTAAGACCTCATTGAGTTACTTCAAGAATTTAAGGATGTCTTCGCTTGGTCATATCAAGACATGCCCGGGTTAAGTACTGATGTCGTGGTACACCGGCTCCCCATAAAGGAATAATGCAAGCCAGTTCAACAAAAGCTCCGAAGGATGAGGCCCGATGTTTTATTGAAAATAAAAGAGGAAGTCAAAAAATAGTTCGATGCTAGTTTCTTAAGGGAGGTCAAATACTCAGAATGGGTAGCCAATATCGTGCCCGTCTCGAAAAAAGATGGGAAAATACGAATATGTGTGGACTACAGGGACTTGAACAAGGCCAGTTCGAAAGACAATTTTCCATTGCCACACATTGACACATTAGTGGACAACACGGAAGAGTATTCACTGTTCTCCTTCATGGATGGCTTCTCGGGATGCAACCAAATAAAGTTGCATCCTGAAGACATGGAGAAGACCACATTCGTAACTAAGTGGGGAAATTTTTGCTACAAGGTGATGCCATTTGGATTGAAAAACGCAGGTGTAACATATCAAAGAGCCATGGTAACTTTGTTTCATGATATGATGCACAAAGAAATCAAGGTTTATGTAGACGATATGATCGCAAAATCCCGAACAGAGAAAGAGCACGTACAAGTCTTGAGGAAATTGTTTTTGAGACTGAGGAAATTCCAGCTGAAGCTTAATCCAGCAAAATGCACTTTCGAAGCTAGGTCGGGAAAACTGTTAGGATTTGTAGTCAGTGAAAAGGGGATTGAGATCAACCCAGACAAAGTCAAGGCTATACAAGAATTGTCTCCGCTATGCACTCAAAAAGAAGGTCGAGGTTTTCTAGGAAGACTAAATTACATTGCCCGGTTCATTTCACAACTAACTGAGAAATGCGACCACATATTCCGTCTCCTTAAGAAACACAACCCAGGCGTTTGGGATGAGGAGTGCCAGAAGACTTTCGATAAGGTCAAACATTACTTGTCCAATGCCCCAGTACTGATGCCACCTAATCCAGATAGGCTGCTGATACTGTACTTAGCGGTATTCGGGAATTCCATGGGATGCGTGCTTGATCAACATGATGAGTCAGGAAGAAAAGAAAGAGCGATATACTATCTCAGTAAGAAATTCACTGAATTTGAGACAAGATATTCGCCAATTGATAAATTATGTTGCGCCCTAATTTGGACAACCCGAAGATTGAGACAGTACATGATGTACCACACGACTTGGCTCATCTCAAAGCTGGACCCTCTAAAGTACATGATAGAGTCGACTGCTTTAAATAGAAGAATGGCCCGATGGCAAATTCTGCTTTCTGAATTTGACATGGTCTATGTGAATCAGAAGGCAGTCAAAGGAAGCGCAATAGCAGATTTTTTGGCTAGAAGAGCTCTGGAGGATTACGAGCCTTTGAACTTTGATTTCCCAAATAAAGATCTGATGTATGTTGCAACCACTGAAGAAGACTCGCAAGAAAGTCATTCTTGGAAGCTAAACTTCGACGGAGCCTCAAATGCTGTGGGTAATGGAATTGGGGTAATCTTGATTTCCCCAAACGGAGATCATTATCCCTTCACTAGTAAATTGGATTTTGATTGCACGAACAATATGGCAGAATACGAAGCATGCATCATGGGTATCTGTGCAGCCATAGAACGTGAGATTAAAGTGCTAGAGGTATATGGGGATTCTGCATTAGTAATCTATCAACTCAAGGGAGAATGGAAGACAAGAGATCCCAAGTTAATCAAGTATCGAAAGTTGGTTCTTGAGTTAATGGAGGATTTCGATGATATCACCTTTTATTATCTCCCACGAGACGAAAACCAGATGGCTGATGCCCTAGCTACCTTGGCTTCGATGGTCAGAGTGAACAAACAAGAGGATGTAAGGCCTATCCAGATGAGTATTTATGAAATTTCGGCTCATTGTTACAACATCGAAGAATAAGAAGAAAAGGACGACCACCCTTTGTACAACGATATATTGCGATACGTAAAAAATCTTGAATACCCTGACCAAGCAACTGAGAATGATAAAAGGACGTTGAAAAGGTTGGCCAATGACTACGTCTTAGATGGGGAGATCCTATATAAAAGAAGAAAGGATCAGGTGCTACTAAGATGTGTAGATGCTGTAGAGGCTAAGCAAATCTTGGAAGAAGTCCATGAGGGTGTTTACGGAACACATGCCAATGGTTTTACAATGGCCAGGAAGATCATGAGATTCGGGTATTATTGGTCCACCATGGAAGGAGATTGCGTCAATTACGCCAAGAAATGCCACAAGTGTCAAATTTACGAAGATAAATTCATGTACCTCCCGTTATGACTTCTCCGTGGCCTTTCTCTATGTGGGGCATGGACGTCATTGGGCCAATTTCACCTAAAGCTTCTAACGGGCATCGATTCATCTTCGTGGTCATCGATTACTTTACCAAGTGGGTAGAAGCCGCTTCATATGCCAATGTCACGAAATCGGAAGTCAGTAAATTCTTAAAGAAGGAGATCATATGTCGATATGGAATGCCAGAAAGGATCATATCTGACAACGCACTAAATTTGAACAACAGCACGATATAAGAAGTCTGCAGTCAGTTCAAGATCAAACACCATAACTCATCACCATATCGCCCAAAAATGAATGGTGCAGTGGAGGCAGCCAATAAGAATATCAAGAAGATCATGGGGAAAATGACTGAGACTTATAAAGATTGGCATGAGAAGCTACCATTCGCCCTCTATGCCTATCGAACATCCGTCAAGACCTCAACCGGGGCAACGGCTTTCACTTTTGTTTATGGAATAGAGGCGGTTTTACCAATTGAAGTGGAGATTCCTTCCCTTCGAGTTTTGGCAGACGTAAAGTTGGATGAAGCAAAGTGGATCCAATCCTGATATGATCAGCTAAAGTTGATCGAAGAGAAAAGGTTGAAAGCTATCCGTCATGGCCAGATGTACCAAAAGCGAATGATCCGAGCTTACAACAAAAAGGTTCGTCCTAGAGAATTCTGTGAGGGGGACCTAGTGTTGAAAAGGATATTGCCCATACAGAAGGATTTCAGAGGGAAATGGATGCCAAATTGGGAAGGACCTTACGTGGTAAATAAAGCCTTTTCTGGAGGAGCGCTGATTCTGACTGAGATGGATGGCAAAAGCTTGCCCAATCCTGTAAACTCAGACTCAATCAAGAAATATTTCACCTAAAAAAAAGAAAAAAAAGGAGAGGCCAAGGTGAAAACTCGCAAAGAGTGCCTTGAGACCAAAGGGGTTTTGAATTGAAAACCTAGGAAAAGGGCAATTCAAATCTTGATCAAGGATGGGGCATATGGTAGTCTGGTTATCCCTAAATGAACAAGGAGGAGAGATGCTATGGCTTGGGGCATCAACAAAGTATTTTGGATCTCCGAAACACATATCAAGTTCGAAAGGATCCTCGGGAAGTTAGTACAAAAAAACTCATGCTATGATATCTGGGGCACCTATTTTCGTCTTATTCACTTTGTATTTAAGCAAATCTTCTATTTCGATTAATCTATTCATTTCGAGCCTTGCTCATAATAAATTTCGATCTTGTCCATTACTACAATCTTTTTCGAGCATTTTTACATTGGAATAACGATTAACGGACTAATGATATTTACGTAAAAGGAGTTCTGCATATTACTCTGAAAGTTTCTAAATAGTACAAGGACTTGAAACAAGACTATTATCTAGAACTCACCAAACCTAAGGGTTAGAAACATTTGAGAAAGAATAGTCTAAATTACGACTATTTCTTTGGGTTTCCTGTCAAAGATACCAGCTGAGCAAGAAGGCAGGGTATTACGTCAGTGATAGAACCTTGATGAACAACGAGAAATGACAACCTAAGCATTAAAAAGGGATCATTCTCGCAAAATGACATTCTGCATTCATGCAAATATCATGCATACATATCTAGTTAGGAGCATTTGATTCATTCTGATCAAGACATCCTAATCATTTGGCATAAACATAGGCCCATGAAATCGATTCAACAGGTCATGTTCCCCAGAGGACGGTGTAACAAGATCAGTGAATCCACAAATCCCATACCCCTGAAGTTGTAGTGGGATGGATTGAAGTCATTATTACAAACCTTATCTCCCTGAAGTTGCAGTGGAGTAGGTTGAAGTTACGAGTCTTATCTCCCTGAAGTTGCAGTGGAGCAGACTGAAGATAGCGAATCTTATTTCCCTGAAGTTACAGTGGAACAGATTAAAGCTATAAATCACAGATCTTATCTCTCTGAAGTTGTAGTAGAGCAGATCACGGCAAGCCTTATCTCCCTGAAGTTGCAGTGGAGCAGGTTGAAGTTTCAAGTGGAGAAGACTGAAAACAACAAATCTTATTTCCCTGAAGTTGCAGCGGAACAGATTTAAGCTACGAATTAAAAGTCCTATACCTCTGAAGTTGCAATAGGTCGGATCAAATCTATCATGGCGAATCTTATCTCCCTGAAGTTGCAGTGGAGTAGACTGAAAATAGCCAATCTTATCTCTCTGAAGTTGCAGTAGAGCAGATTAAAGATATAAACCCTATCTCCCTGAAGTTGCAGTGGGGCAGGTCAAAAATAACAAATCTTATCTCCCTGAGGTTGCAGTGGAGTAGATTGAAGTTACAAATCCTATACCCCTGAAGTCGTAGTGGGATGGGTTGAAATTATCATGGCGAATCTTATCTCCCTTAAGCTGCAGTGGAGCAGATTGAAGATAGCAAATCTTATACCCCCGAAGTCGCAGTGGGATAGATTAAGGCTACTTGAAGAAGAGAACCACTAAAGAAGTCGAGGTCCGGAAACCGGGAAAATTTGGTCCTTCTTAAAGGTCTTTGCTCCATCCTCGTTACACGACCATGAGCAAAGAGGGGCAGCTGTAACAGGCCCAATTTTCCCGGGCCCAAACCGGAAGTAAAAAAAAAACCAATAAACAAAACCAAATTAAAGAGTCCAATAAAGAATAACAGTCCAATCTATTACAATTAACCCTAACCCAAATTACAACAGCCCAATAGGCCCAAAAACTAAATCGACTCAGGAACCCTAGGGTTTCTGAGTCTCCTTGGTGCCGTAGCCCCCATGTGCCGGCCTCAGCGCGCACAACGCCCGAGGCGGTCTCCCTTGCACCGAAACAGCAAAAAATGCCCAGCACTCGCCTCCGTTGACCCTTCGAAGACACCTGCAAAAAGAACAAAGAAGACATCAACAAGAAAATGGTAGAAGTAGAAGCAAACAGAGGCAATATAATATAATTTATTCAGTTATATAAGCCCAGCAAAAAATACCAATGTATTTTTACAGAGAAAAAACACGAAAAAAACAACAAAAATCCAATACAAAGCAGAAATTTCTAGAATAGATTCAAGAATAAAAAAAAGGTGCAATTTTTTTATTATTCGAAATAAAAGAATAAATAATAAAAACTTACCTTTTTCTTGCTTTTGGTTCACTATTGAAGGTCATCGCCGAACCCCGGACACCTCGAAACCCGTTGGGTTTCCGATGAGGGTCCGAAAGGGGAAACCACAAGACCAAAAACCTTTTTTTTATTTCTATTTTTTTTCTTTTCATTTCCGAGGGCTCAAAAATACCCAAAATTGGGTTTGAAAAGGGCTCAAAAGCCTGCTTCTGGGCGTCTCAAACCGTCGTGCGCGGCGGAACCGCAGCGGGGCCACGGCAGAAGACGCGACCGAACCCTAGATCGGAGAAACGAAAGAGGGAGAGATATTTTAAGTTTTTTTTTTAGAGAAAGAGAAAAATGTTTTTTTAAAAAAATAAAAATGGTTTAAATAGCCTTCGTGAATCGGCATCGTTTCACTTAGGCTTTAAAAATGAAAAACGGCGTCGTTTTGAGCTGGGTCAAACCGACCCGACCCGAACCACAAGGATCCGCGTGTTTTTTTTAGCGGAAGGGCTATTTTTGCTTTTGGCCCTTCCGTTTTTTTATCATTTTACAATCAAGTTCTTTTTATTTTTAAATTTGACCCTTACAGTTGGCATTGGTTTCATTTGGGTCCAGTTTAGAACGCCGCGTTTCAGAGAAAAGGGGTATTTCCTCATCTGGTCCCTCCCCTTTTCACACGCGCCACATTGGACCCTAATTCGTTTTTTTCCTTTTAAATTCGGATCCTTAATTTTATTTTTCTTTTAATTTAGTCCCTTTTAATGTTTGATTTATAATCTGAGGCTCCCAATTTTATTTTAATTGCAATTTAATACCGCACTCATTTATGGATTCATTTTTATTTTATTTTTTGTATATTATTTAATTGTTTAGTTACTTATTATTATTTTTTTATTCATTTGTTTATTCACTTATTTTGCTATTTGTATTGTTCATTTATTTATTTTTTTTCTTCTCATATATTGTTGCTTATTATGTTGTTTTTTCATTTTCTTCATTTGTTTAAATTATGCTTTTATTATTTTTACTACCTTATTTTTCATTATTATTTTATTATCATATATCCGTTTGTTTATTTATTACCCTTTTGTATTTTTAACAAATCTAAAATAGTATATATATATATATATATATTTACCTATTGTCCTTATTATTATTATTATTATCATTAATGTTATATTTTTGGGTTTTAATTATTAATATTAGGGTTAACACATTATTTAGTTATCCGACTGCTCATTATCCTTTATCCTATTTTACGCGTATAAGATATACGCATATGCGATGTTCATATTTTCGCTATTCTATATCGACATTATTTATTTTTTTCCACTATTATCACATTAGTATAGGATCATTGTTTGCTCATTTGGTATTATTATTGTCTACATTTTCGATATTTTAAGTTGTTAATGTCATCAATTTCATCTTCTCGTAGCTACATCGTGAACCAAGTTTAAGCATATTTACGTATTTTTAGCCTAAATAAGTATTGTTTCAAATATCATTAATTTTTACTTAAATACGTCAACAAAATTCTCAAAAATAGGCAATGTTCTATATCTGAATGACTCGATAAAATCGTGCCCTAACTTACGGGGTTTTGATTCTTCTCGTTGAATTCGAATAGTTGAATATCCTCTCAAAAATTAAAACACGTAATATTTCAAATAAAAATCAAAGACCAAATTATTCTCCAAGATTCGAAATGTCATTTCCTAACTTACGAGATGTGACATTTCGTTGTCTCGAGATAAGAAGGTCTTTAATATATTTTCGACTTATTTACGCATTTCAAAACAAAATATACATTAATACAAAAAGGGATCGTATTTTAAATTATTTTCGAGTTTTCGATTTTCGACACTAAGACACTAATTAATCAACTAGGTACCAATTTTGGGCGTATCGAGGGTGCTAATCCTTCCTCGTGCGTAACCGACTCTCGAACCCCTTTTTTGGATTTCGTAAACCAAAAATCGTCGTTTTAGTAAATTTAAATTTTATTAAAATGATTGAATTACGAGGTGACCCGATCACACCTCATAAAAAAAGATTGGTGGCGACTCCCGTTTTTCATTTTCATTTTCAAAACCAAAGTCGACCCCTTTTACAAAAAATGGTTTCGACAAACGTAATCGTCTCTCTTCTTGTATTATTCAAATTCAACAATTAGTGAATTTTTCTTCTCCCCTGCCCGTAGTTTTTCCCGAAAAGGTGTCCATGTAAAAAATCTGTGTGTTCTATTTTTCTTTTTTCTTTTTTTACGATTCATTTCCATTATCGACATTGAATCTTCAATTCAATTTTCTTTCCTTTATTTATATATTCTTATCCTGTTTTGATTTTGCTTTTTTTACTTTGATTTCCTGATTTCACGTTTTTAAATGATCTCGTCATTTTCCTATAACGATTATGCATGATGTGACTTAATCAATTACTTGATTTCCGGATTTAACTCTATTTATTTTAATTTGTTTGATTTAATCCATATTTATTGTGCTATTTATTTTATTTATAATAATCATCATTTATTCAATTTAGTCCTTAAATAAAATTACAGTAAGTTGGAGAATGATGATGGTGTTTATATTGTTTTGTTTCTGGAAATTTATTTTGTTTAAGAAATTATTTTTATTAAATGAATTTATTTTATATTAAATTTATTTAATATTTTATTATTTGGCATTGATTGAAAGTTAAATGGATGGGTCTTTCTTAAAAGAGTACACCTGGATACATAGTTAAATCAAGCAAATATTATATATATATATAATGAAATATTGGAAAAATGAGATAATTACAAATGTGTTTCACAATTTTTTTATAGTAATACATTACTGAATTGAAAATAAAATATTAAGGACCTATTATGAAATAGAAAGATTAAAATGAATTTGTTGTGTAACTTGTTGAGAAATATTCATCAATTTAATGAATTAAGAATACAAGCTGAATAATTTGAGGTGTGTTACTGACTTTAAAAGGATATTTCGTCATATAGCGTATCTTTTAAGATTCAACAAACTTTTTCGTTATAAAACATGAACAAGAAGCTAATAATAGATTGTCATAGAAAATATTTAGCGAATTCAAAAAAAAAGGGAGGAGGAGCAAGAGGAGAATGATAGATTTTTTTTAGGTGTGCAGGGAGTAAAAATGAGCCATGGTATGTGTCGAAACCATTTTTTTCGAGAGTTTTAAAAAAAAGGGATCGACTTTAAAATGACAAATGGAAATGGAGTCGCCACCGATCTTTTATTCAAGGTGTGATCGGGTTACCTTGAGATGGATTATTTTAATAAAACATTTTGATTTATTAAAACAATAATTTTGGTCTACGTAATCTAAGAGAAACAGGTTCGGAAGTTGGTTACGTACGAGGAAGGATTAGCACCCTCGCAACGCCCAAAATTGGTACCAAATTGATTAATTAATGTCCTAATGTCGAGAATTTGAAAGATTTTAAAATTCTGTTCTTTTTTTTTTCTATAATTTTAAATAACTTGATTGAATATTGAGATTCCCTTATTCCGAAGGAATAGAGTATCACATCCAGCACGATTGGACACGACAATTTGAGTCCTCGAATTCAAGATCATCCCCAAAATTCTCCAAGCGCATGTATTGAAATTTTGGAAGGGTATTTGATTATTTGGACAAACAAAAAAACATACCCAGCACGATTGGGCACGATTTCTTCGAATTTCCAAACGCACAAATATGACCTTATTTTGAAAATATCGATAGAATTTGAAAGGATATTTGTTTATTTGGTCAAACAAAAACCACACCCAGCACGATTGGGCACGATTTCTTCGAATTTCCAAATTATTTTGAAAATATGAACCAATTTTTGAAAGGGTATTCGTTTATTTGGTTAAACAAAAAACCACACCCAGCACGATTGGGCACGATTTCTTGGAATTTCCAAACGCACGAATATTACCTTGTTTTGGAAATATTAAGTAAGAATGATTTTAAAGATCGAATAGTGTTGAAACATGATGTTTTTAAGTGAATACAATGTGATGGCATAATAACATACAATATGGAGCAATTATTTACGAGTGAAATACAATGCTATTGAATCTCAAGCAATAAATAAATATAGAGCAAGAATTAAAACATGCAAGTATTATCAAGCATTAATATAGATCAAGAATTAAATATAGATCAAGAATTATCAAGCGTTAAATCAATGATAAAGAAAATTAATTTAATTCATACAAGTATAACATATGTAAGAAGTATTCTAAAATAAACAACGATTTTAAATATATTATTATAATAATAGATAAAAATCATATATACATATAAAAATGACAACGATATTTAAAAGAGTTTGGAAATTAATATAGAGTATAGTCTTTTAAAGAAACAAATTATATGCATAATAGTATAAAATCAATAGTATATGTATAAAAATAATTTAATGTAAATTATTGGAAATAATAGTAAATTACTAAGTGGATAAAATACTATATGATAATAATAATAACGATGATAAAAATAAGAATGTATTAAGATAATAAAGCATCAAAATGATAATAGAAATGTTAACATTGATTAGAAGTAACAATAATAATATTAGAAATAATATTCATAATAATATTCTAAAATATCATCAATAATAATAACAATATTAATTTAATGATAAATAAGATAATAAAAAGGGACTAAATGAAAAAACATTCAAACAATCAGGGGTTAAAACCGCAAATACTTAAACAACCAAAACGCAGTGTATAAACTGGACCAAATTAAAAGTATGCATGAATTACAGAGACTAATTAAACAATAGAAGCAACGCATAACAGGATTAATTAAAAACAATATAGGAATAGAAGAGACTAAACGCGCAAATCCTCCATTAATTGGAGAAACACGCGGATCTCATGGGACCAAATCGGGTCGGGTCACCGGGTTTAGGTCAGTGCGGTGTCGTTTAAAGGCTATCATTATAAGCCTAAACGGCACCGTTTCACTAACAAGTCTTAAAAAATTAATTAAAATGGATTAGGTTTCATTTGCCCCTCTTAAAACCGAAACCCTAAGCCCTTTTTTTTGTCTTCGTTTTCGTTCCCCGCCGCAAAGAAAACCTTTCCGTTTACCACCCAATCGCCATCGTGACCGGCGAAGAGCAATACACGAATGAAAAACCCTCCTCCGTTCACCGCCCAAATCGCTATTATAACCAGCGAAAAGCAGTGCACGAGTGCGTCGATCTACTTCGAGGATAACGATCTTAAATTCTCGCACATTAACCCACATCTAACTCCGATTACGACGGAGCAGATGAAGATTGAGCGTTCGGTCCAGGTAAACTCGCTTCCCTCTTTTTTATTTATTGTATACCAAAGAAGAAAAGAAAGAGTGATCGCTGTGAATCAGAGCTTTAAAATTTATAAAAGAATGATCGAACCTGGAAACTAAATCTGACAACGATTAAAGGCAAGTGCACCTATCGAACAGTAGTATAGCTTAGGCAAGACCGGATTATCGAACCCAAAGGAACTAAAAGTACTAATACTAACTTTCTTTTTATTATTAGCCTAAAATAAGTGAAGTTGTTTATTAATCTAAATTAATTAACTACTAAACTAAAGACTCTAAGACAAAGAAGAATGAATTTGGAAAATAACTTGGGAAAAACTTAGTTGATTTAGACGATACCCTAGGAAGAATCCACCTAGACTTCACTTGTTATCTAATACTGAACCATACGATTTATTCACTTATTTTGATCCGTAAGACTCCCTAACGTATATTAAACCCTCTCTCGAGGCGAATAATGTCTAACCCTGGGTTAATTAGTGGAACTCTCGTTCTCTTATAATAACCCCCTAGAATAGCAGTAAATCGATCTATGGATTCCCATATTAGGTTTCACCCTAATCCGGCAAAATCTCGTCACCCTATCTCTAGGCGTGCGATCAACTCCGCTTAATTATGTTGGATCTACTCTTGGCGTGGTCTATTCCTCCTCCACCTAAGCACATTAAATTTGGATTAAGCTCACATAATTAAGAACAAACTAAGTATTTATCATATAACTCAAATAATCAAATAACAAGATTCATCATAGGTTTCATCCTTCGGGTATCCAGAAGGTTTAGTTCATAACAATAAAGGAAAACATCTCAAGAGAAAAGATAAAACAAAACATAAGAAATCCCTAAAACCCCTGAAGGAATTGAAGAGGAGATCCTCCGTCTTGAGTATAACTCGGCTTCTTGAGATGGATCAACTGGCTATCTCGAGTGAATCCCCACAAATCGCCTTTTTTCGGCCTAGCACGACGCCCCTAGACGATGGCTTTGGGCTCCCCCTTCGAGTCATACTTAGGGTGTATTTATAGGCTTTTGAAATACGTTTCTTTCTCCCTAAGTATCCTTTCCCGAATGAAATTGCTCTTCTCCACGGCAGAGGCACGACCATGGCGCACGCCCGTGTAAATCGTGGTCAGGCCGTGTGGACTTCGTTGATGAGGCACGGCCGTGTAAATCGTGGTCCAGGCCGTGTTCGAGATCTTTAAAGAGGCACGGCCGTGTGATCTTTGGTCCAGGCCGTGTCGATTTCATGCTTTGGCCCATTTGTCCCGTTTTAAGCCCGTTTTGCGTTCTTTTCATCCCCTGGTGCTTTCCTGAGTATAAGACATGAAAAGAAAGGATTAAGAGCACCTTTTTACATAAATCAAGGGATAATTCATCCAAAATCATACTAAATGTGGGCCTAAAATATGTTACTATTTCGGTTTATCAAAGAGATACAGAAATGGATTAAAAAATAATCGAAAAGATGGAATAAAAACAACCTTTTGTTTGAATCTCTATTGGTATATTCTGTATTCGTAATCACTGGTGTGCGTAAAAAAATTGTGAAGAATGTGTAGCCGATTACAGTGATTGATTTTGAGCCTTTTAAAGCCGAAATCGAAAATAAAAAATAAAATAAAAATGAAAATCAAATCAGAATACAACTGTTTTTCTTTTTTTGTTTTCTCTCTGCTCTCTGTTATTGTTGTGCAGTGCGAGGCGAGCGTGGTCACATCACGGAGGTGTCTGAGCGCGTCACGGAGGTGCTGCAGCGTGTGAGGCTTACGCGCATGTGTGGGGTTCTGGCGTGCTGAAAATTCCAGAAACCCTTAGGGTTTCTGGAAACATTAAGGTGTTGGGCCATTTGGGCCAATTTCGGGATTGGGTTATGTATTGGGCTAGGCTTAGGCAAGTTTGTAAATGGGTTAGGTATTGGGTTTGAAATTTTGTAATTAGCATTTGGGCTTGTAAAAATGGACTTTTAATGGACTTTGTTATTTATTATTTTTTTTTTGGTTTTTATTGGTTAATAATGGGCCCGGGCGAAAATGGGCTCCTACAGCTGCCCCTCTTTGCTCGTTGTCGTGTAACGAGAATGAAGCAAAGACTTCAAAAGGGACCATTTTTGCCCGGTCTTTGGATCTTTGACTTCTTGGCACTTCTTTCCTTCAAGTAGCTTCATTGCGTCTTCCAGGGTATGGGAAATGATGTCTCAACTTGCTCCAGCAGAATTTCAGAGAGAAGAGATTTGTAACCTCAATCTTCTCTACTGAAACTTCAAGGAAGTATAGTTTGATCCTCAATAACCTCAGGGAGAAGGGATTTGTAGCCTTCATCTACTCCATTGGGACTTCGAGGTGATAGGAATTCAGAGAGAAGATATTTGTAACTTTGGTCTTCTTACTGAAACTTCTCAAAAATATAGTTTGATCCTCAATAACCTCAGGGAGAAGGGATTTGTAGCCTCCATCTACTCCACTGGGACTTCGAGGTGATAGGAGTTCAGTGAGAAGAGATTTGTAACTTCGATCTTCTTACTGAAACTTCTCGGAAATATAGTTTGATCCTCAATAACCTTAAGGAGAAGGGATTTGTAGCCTCCATCTACTCCACTGGGACTTCGAGGTGATAGGAATTCAGTGAGAAGAGATTTGTAACTTCAATCTTCTTACTAAAACTTCTCGGAAATATAGTTTGATCCTCAATAACCTCAGAGAGAAGGGATTTGTAGCCTCCATCTACTCCACTGGGACTTTGAGGTGATAGAAATTCAGTGAGAAGAGATTTGTAACTTCGATCTTCTTATTGAAACTTCTCGGAAATATAGTTTGATCCTCAATAACCTCAGGGAGAAGGGATTTGTAGCCTCCATCTACTCCACTGGGACTTCGAGGTGAAAAGACTTGTATGGCTCCTGCAACTTCAGAATTGCCAGATCTACTATCTTCAATCTGCTCCTGCAACTTCAGGATTGCCAGATTTGCTATCTTCAATCTGCTCCTGCAACTTCAGGATTGTCAGATTTGCTATCTTCAATCTGCTCCTGCAACTTCAGGATTGCTAGATTTTCTATCTTCAATCTGCTTCGCCCAGTAAGGCAAGATCTGATGTCTTCGATGTTGTGACAATGTCCTCTAGGGGACCTATCCTATAAAATCAGTTTTTTGTTTATGCTTATGCAAAATGGTTAGGATGCAATGATCGGAATGAATCTAATGCTCCTAACTAAATGCATTATGGATGACATCTACCTGAATGCAGAATGTCATGAGAATGATTAAGATGCAATGATCTGAATGAATCGAATGCTCCTAACTAAATGTGTCTTACATGAATGCAGGATTTTATGAGAATGATCCTCTTTTTAAACGCCTAGGATTGACATTGCTCATTATTCCTCCAGGTTGTATTACTGATGTAATATCCTATCTTCTTGTTTAGCTGGTATTCTCAACAGAAAACCCGAGCAAACGATTATATCTTGCTCAACGAATTTGACCCATTGTAACTTCAGGGTTCATCTCATTGTGACTTACGGGTATAGGGTCTGAATCTCTTCCATCCATCCCACTGCGACTCCAAAACGTAGGATTTGTTTCTTCTTCAATCCATCCCGTTGCTATTCAAGGGTACAAGACTTGTATCAGCTTCCATCTATCCCACTATAACTCGGGGGTATAAGGCCTATAGCTTGTTCCATCAACTGATCACTCCTCTGGTGACCCAATCAGACGTGCATGATGCTCGCGTAAATGCGGGATATCATTTTTTTCTCGAGAATGATCCCCATTTAACACTTGTGTTAACAATGCCCACTGACTTAATATCTTGTTGTTTGCTCAACCACCATCTTTGACAAAAATCCGGAGAGAAAATCTCAGTTTAGACTCTTCCTTAAACTTGGTGAGTTTTAAACAATAGTCCAGTTTCAGTTTCTTGTATTATTTAGAAGCTTCCAGAGTAATATGTGAAACTCATTTTATGAAAATGTTATTAGTCCACTAATTGTTATTTCAATGCAAAATGCCTGAAAAAGATCATAACCATGGACAAGAAGAAAATTAATTAGGAGCATAGCTAGAAACAAATAAGCTAAGCAAAGATAGTAATCGTAATTAAGAAAGAAGTTTATTGTGAACATATTTTGAAAAGAATAATATAATCACAAATAACAAATTTAAAATAGGTAAAATGGAAACTAGGTGCCCCAGATATCGCAGTCTGAGCTTCTCTGTTCCAACTTCTTGATGACCATTTTAAGCTCGACATGTGTTTAGGGGATGCGGATACTTTGTCGATGCCCCAAGACGTAGCATACTTCTTCATTATTAATTTAGGCATAGCAGGACTGCTATATGCCCCACTCTTGATCAAAATTTGAGCCGCCTTTTTCGGGTTTTCAACTCAAATCCCCTTTGGTCTCAAAGCGCCCTTTACGGGTTTTCGCCTTGGCCTCTCCTTGTTCTTTCTTTTGATTAATTTTTTTTAAAGCGAAATACTTCTTGACCGAATTCACCGGATTGGGCATATCCCTACCATCCATTTTGGTCAATGTTTCCAGAACAGACTTTTTCCTTACATAAAGTCTTTTCTAGTTTGGCCTTTATTTTTCTCTGAAATCCTTTTGTATATGAAGGATCTTCTTCAATATCAAGTCCCCCTTTGGGAATTTTCTAGGATGAACCTCTTTGTCACAAAGCCGCATCGGATAGCTATTAACCTTTCCTCACAAATTTGATTGATCACATCGGGATTGGATCCTTTCTGCCTCATCCATCTTCAGTTCTTGATAAAACTCAAAAAAAGGAATTTTAACTTCAATGGGCGAACCAATGAGGAATGTGTTGCCCCGGTGACAGCCCTAGCCAATGTTTGATAAGCATAGAGGGTAAATAGTAACTTCTACATGCCAATCTTTACAAGTCTCGGTCTTTTTTACGATCTCTTGTTTTTCTTTTCTTTTTTTCCTTTTTTTTTGCTGCCCTTGCTGCACTGATGTGACACCTAATCTTTGAACAGACCGCAAACTTTTGACATTTTGCAGTTAAATGTGACTTTTTGACATTTTTTGTGTCGGTGTTTTTTCTTTCTTTTTCTCTCTTTTTTGTTCTGATGACTATCGACTTTGTAATATTGGCATAAGAAGCGACTTTTACCATCTTAGTGAAGTAACCGACATCTACGAAAATGAATCGATGTTGGCTAGAAGCTTTTGATGAGACTGGCTTGATAACATCCATGCCCCACATATAGGAAATCTTATTTCTACGTTGAGCTAGGCTTTGATCTCTATCTCCTTCCTTGGCTCGCGATGTAGGATCTCTTTTTCATCCGGTATTAACAAATCAGAAGACATGTTACAATTTCTGTCATCTTCAAAGTCCTGCGATCCCTTAGACCCATATTTCATTCAAAAAGGGAGTCAGTAACAGCGTTGCCCATGTCATTGATATCTGGGGACCCATTGTGGGTACGAAGGTAAATTCCAAGAATAAATGATTCAAAAAACGATTATTTGTATGGTATGATCATGAATAAAGAATGAAAGAATATTTGAATAGTAATCCAAAGTACAAAAGAATCTATAAATAGAAAGAATGGAAAAATATTTGCTCAAAAAGATGCAATGGAAAAATATTTTCTCAAAAAGATGCATTTTATTGAAATAAAGATTCTGAACACAAGCCTATTTCACAAAATGACTCCTATTACTTCTAGGCTGAAAGCAATAAGCGTGTTTTGAATATTACTCTAGATTAGCCTTAAAAATACATGTCTCTTCCAGAGTCCTATTGTTCAAAACACTCTCAAGTATATAAAGGTCGATGCTTGGAAATCTTTTATTCCTTGGTTCACTCTTTGGATATGCCATTGGTATTCTGACTTCCCGATTTCTAGGCTTCTGATGACTTCTTTAAAGAATTGCAACTCTCTTGCCCTCTCCTTCAATTTACTGCTTCGTTCAGCTCATCGAGCTTCACAACCCCTATCTTAATAAGCCTTTCCACGACTTTCTTAAAGGCAGTGCAATTTTCTATTGAATGTCCCAAAATTCCCGCATGATAGTCACATTGGGCATCTGCATCGTACCACTTGGGGTACGGGGGCTGCAATGGTGTCAGGTAGAAAGGGGACACCACGTGTGTGTCAAACAATCTCTGATATAGCTCTTGGTATGTTATTGGAATAGGAGTGAACTGAAGCTTTTCCGTGTTTGTCCTTTGACTAGATTCATTCCTTGAAGGAGTCTGAAGACTAGTTGTTGTCGTCCTTGGTGATCCCACAGTAACTTGCTTTGAATAACCTTTACTGTATGCTCCCACATTGTTTACCTCATTTTCTTTCTTTCCCGGGGCTGATCTCTTGGCACTTTCCCCCGCATCTATTTTACCACTCTTTATGGCATTCTCAATCATTTCTCCAGTCATTACGACGTCTGAGAAGCTCTTTGTAGCGCTCCCTAGCATATGTGTGATAAATGGAGCCTTCAGTGTATTGATAAAGAGCATTGTGGTCTCTTTTTCCAGAAGTGGTGGCTGGACTTGGATAGCAACCTCCCTCCACCTCTGTGCATACTGCTGAAAACTCTCGCTTGGTCTCTTCTCCATATTTTGCAAGGTGATTCTATCAGGGGCCATATCTCATTCACGTGGTATCTTTGCTTCATAAATGCTGTGCTAAATCCTCCAAGAACCAATTTCGGTACGGCTTAACTGATTGTACCATTTAGATGCTGCTCCCGCTAGACTGTCCTGGAAGCAATGTATTAGCAGTCAGTCATTGTTAACATACCCAGTCATTCTTCGGCAAAACATAGTTATATGAGCTTGGGGCAAGTAGTCCCATTGTATTTTTCAAATTCCGGCATCTTGAATTTGTGGGAAGTATTAGATCGGCACCAAACTTAGATCTTTAGCGTCGATTCCATCTTCGCCTATCGGCATTTTCCATAATACGAATTTGTCCTCTAGCCATTTGCAACGATCCTCTAACTGTCTTGGCAATTCAGACTTTGCCCTTTCTCTCTCTGCTGCTTCATCAAAGTCGGGAATAACATCATAATTGGGTGATCCTCTAAGTTAGAACTCGATCCCGCTTGGAAGCTTGTTGGTATCGAAACACCCTCCTGAAGTTGTTGAGGTTTAATTGTGACAGATGTTTTTCGTGGGTACACCTCAGGATATGTCGGGGTAAAACCCGAAGGATATAGTGGTTTCTCATTATCTTCACCAGCATTAACCATGGGGGTCTTTCCTTTGTCTATTGCTCCCGCCAGTAATTGAGTTAATTGAGTCATCATACTCTTTAGTGATTCCATCATTCTATCCATCATATCTTGTTGGATCTTAGCCAGCTGTTCCTGCATTTGCAATTGAAGTTTATCATGCATCTCCCTTTGGAGTTGTTCAAGCTTCTCTAATCTCTGATCCATATCTTTCATTTTGGTTCGGGTACCGTAGGGATGTTTAGATTTGCAGGTGTCGAGTTAATCTTTGAAATAACTTCAACCAATCAGGGTTTTCTCATGAAAACTGATGCATATGATGTAATGCTATGTGAATGCATGAAATGAATGTAAAGAGGTGTCGATTCTAACTCAATTTCCTTTAGAAAACTTTACTAGAGGACAAATTTCTTTACATAAAACGAACTACAAATATACGAACATCCATATTGTCTTCCGTTTTATCAAGAAATTCGTTCTCCATGTCGAGCCCCCTAATTTAGCAATCGAACCCGAATCGACATCTCTCTAATATAAAAATGCATGCTAAGTAACAAAGCTAAAAAATCAGTACAATAGAAACGAAATTCAAAGCATGTAAAAAAAATCATTCAAACTCCTATCTGAGTGGCCACTAGGGTTTATCACAGCTCTACTTAGGGTGGGCTCTTAGGGCTTTCTATATGCAGTTCGGTTCTAGAGTTGAGGTACCTGAAACAGCAGATTCCTCGATCCTCACCCATTATAGGCTCATACGGACCGAGTTCGGTTCAGGGGAATACATTTCCCTATGACTGGACGGAGATGAAAATCTCACAAAGACATAGGTACGGATGTATCCCGGAAGCGATTCACTATCCTGCACGGAGGTTAAAACCTCACGAAGGAGTAGCTTCTCACTCCCACTTAAGGGTGTGACCCAACGGTCATGCAATATGATGCAAAGTATTCTACAAGACTCGAACCATAGCAATCAAATGAGATGATGCAAGCGAATGCAATAAAAGGATCGTAATTTTTCAAATCAAATTTTTAATTTTCGACAAAAGGACAGAAATTAATCAATTTATGGCCTGACTCTCAACCAGTCCCCAGCGGAGTCACCAAGCTGTCGAAACCATTTTTTTCGAGAGTTTTAAAAAAAAGGGATCGACTTTAAAATGACAAATGGAAATGGAGTCACCACCGATCTTTTATTCGAGGTGTGATCGGGTCACCTTGAGATGGATTATTTTAATAAAACATTTTGATTTATTAAAACAATAATTTTGGTCTACGTAATCTAAGAGAAACAGGTTCAGGAGTCGGTTACGTACGAGGAAGGATTAGCACCCTCGCAACACCCAAAATTGGTACCAAATTGATTAATTAATGTCCTAATGTCGAGAATTTGAAAGATTTTAAAATTCTGTTCTTTTTTTTTCTATAATTTTAAATAACTTGATTGAATATTGAGATTCCCTTGTTCCGAAGGAATAGAGTATCACATCCAGCACGATTGGACACGACAATTTGAGTCCTCGAATTCAAGATCATCCCCAAAATTCTCCAAGCGCATGTATTGAAATTTTGGAAGGGTATTTGATTATTTGGACAAACAAAAAAACATACCCAGCACGATTGGGCACGATTTCTTCGAATTTCCAAACGCACAAATATGACCTTATTTTGAAAATATCGACAGAATTTGAAAGGATATTTGTTTATTTGGTCAAACAAAAACCACACCCAGCACGATTGGGCACGATTTCTTCGAATTTCCAAATTATTTTGAAAATATGAACCAATTTTTGAAAGGGTATTCGTTTATTTGGTTAAACAAAAAACCACACCCAGCACGATTGGGCACGATTTCTTCGAATTTCCAAACGCACGAATATTACCTTATTTTAGAAATATTAAGTAAGAATGATTTTAAAGATCGAATAGTGTTGAAACATGATGTTTTTAAGTGAATACAATGTGATGGCATAATAACATACAATATGGAGCAATTATTTACGAGTTAAATACAATGCTATTAAATCTCAAGCAATAAATAAATATAGAGCAAGAATTAAAACATGCAAGTATTATCAAGCATTAATATAGAGCAAGAATTAAATATAGATCAAGAATTATCAAGCGTTAAATCAATTATAAAGAAAATTAATTTAATTCATACAAGTATAACATATGTAAGAAGTATTCTAAAATAAACAACGATTTTAAATATATTATAATAATAATAGATAAAAATCATATATACATATAAAAATGATAACGATATTTAAAAGAGTTTGGAAATTAATATAGAGTATAGTCTTTTAAAGAAACAAATTATATGCATAATAGTATAAAATCAATAGTATATGTATAAAAATAATTTAATGTAAATTATTGGAAATAATAGTAAATTACTAAGTGGATAAAATACTATATGATAATAATAATAATAACGATGATAAAAATAAGAATTTATTAAGATAATAAAGCATCAAAATGATAATAGAAATGTTAACATTGATTAGAAGTAACAATAATAATATTAGAAATAATATTCGTAATAATATTCTAAAATATCATCAATAATAATAACAATATTAATTTAATGATAAATAAGATAATAAAAAGGGACTAAATGAAAAAACATTCAAACAATCAGGGGTTAAAATCGCAAATACTTAAACAACCAAAACGCAGTGTCTAAACTGGACCAAATTAGAAGTATGCATGAATTACAGAGGCTAATTAAACAATAGAAGCAACACATAACAGGATTAATTAAAAACAATATAGGAATAGAAGAGACTAAACGCGCAAATCCTCCATTAATTGGAGAAACACGCGGATCTCATGGGACCAAATCGGGTCGGGTCACCGGGTTTAGGTCAGTGCGGTGTCGTTTAAAGGCTATCATTATAAGCCTAAACGGCACCGTTTCACTAACAAGTCTTAAAAAATTAATTAAAACGGATTAGGTTTCATTTTCCCCTCTTAAAATCGAAACCCTAAGCCCTTTTTTTGTCTTCGTTCTCGTTCCCCGCCGTAAAGAAAACCTTTCCGTTTACCACCCAATCACCATCGTGACCGGCGAAGAGCAATACACGAATGAAAAACCCTCCTCCGTTCACTGCCTAAATCGCTATTATAACGGTAGCGATTGCACGAGTGCGTCGATCTACTTCGAGGATAACGATCTTAAATTCTCGCACATTAACCCACATCTAACTCCAATTACGACAGAGCAGATGAAGATTGAGCGTTCGGTCCAGGTAAACTCGCTTCCCTCTCTTTTATTTATTGTATACCAAAGAAGAAAAGAAAGAGATACAGAAATGGATTCAAAAACAATCGAAAAGATGGAATAAAAATAACCTTTTGTTTGAATCTCTGTTGGTATATTCTGTATTTGTAATCACTGGTGTGCGTAAAAAAATTGTGAAGAATGTGTAGCCGATTACAGTGGTTGATTTTGGGCCTTTTAAAGCCGAAATCAGAAATAAAAAATAAAATAAAAATGAAAATCAAATAAGAATACAACTGTTTTTCTTTTTTTGTTTTCTCTGCTGCTCTCTGTTATTGTTGTGTTGTGCAGTCACGAGGCAGCGTGGGTTTGTCACGGAGGCGGTTGTCTGCAGCGTCTGAGAGGCTGCGGTGTGTGTGAGGCTTGCGCGCATGTGTGAAATTTGCTTGAAGCTGTGTTGGAAAATTCGAAACCCTTAGGGTTTCGGAAACGATAAGGTGTTGGGCCATTTGGGCCAATTCCGGGATTGGGTTATGTATTGGGCTAGGCTTAGGCAAGTTTGTAAATGGGTTAGGTATTGGGTTTGAAATTTTGTAATTAGCATTTGGCCTTGTAAAAATGGACTTTTAAGGACTTTGTTATTTATTATTTTTTTTTATTGGTTAATAATGGGCCCGGGCGAAAATGGGCTCCTACAGTATGTATGGAAGTTTTACTGGCTAAAAATAACAAAGGTAAATGGATTGAATTAGCAAAAAATAGTTTGAAAATGATTTAATGAATTTTGACTTGGCTAAATATAGATTCAATCGGTTATGCTATTTTTAACTTGATTAAATATAGGTGTTACTAGTTAAGTAGTTTTTTTTTCTCGGACTCTAAAAATTCAGTAAAAAATGGTTCTAAAAATAAAAGAACTCATATGTACATTACACTAGCCTTTTGGACCCATTGTGCAAGTTCACCCTTTCAACTTGGTTCTTACTAGCCTAATGAAGTATAATGACTTGTAAATAAGAGTTTCAAGGTCTTTCTTTAGGAATATGGGATTTGATTCTTTTGAAATATCTCAATTTTTCCAACAATTCTCCACATATTTCAAAAGAACCAATAATAAAATTTTGATGAGGATCTTCTACGTAGATATCATGCATCGATTATGTTGTCATTTAGACCTTGAGCTAGAACTAGAAAGAATGAGACATAATTTATAGAATAATTGGTGAAAATAGTTTCAATGAACCAAGAATTCTTTGTGTTAGTTAAAATTATCATCAATCACATTATACTTATACTATTGTTGTTCAACACAGTTGTGCACTAATAAACCATGCACGTAGTTTGTTTTCATGAGTGCTCTAGAGACTCTTCCTTAAATCTCATAGAAGTGGCCCCACTTTACATTCATATAGGTCAATCCATCAAGTGTATAGTGTAACACCCCTAACCCGTATCCGACGCCGGAACAGGGTTATGGAGCATTACCTAACTTATAACTTATAAAATCAAGCATAAACAATTATCATTCAAAACAAAAACCATTCATAATCATTCATAAGGTCCCTAATACGAGACCTCGAGGCCCAAAATAGACATTAAAAGTGGTTCAGGACTAAACCGAATACTTAAGAAATTTTTAGGAAAACATGGAAAATTTTCAAAGTGTAGGGGACACACGCCCGTGTGGCAGGCCGTATATGTCTCCTGCGGCCAAGGGACATGCCCGTGTCTCAGGCCGTGTGGGCATTCGAAATAGGACCACATGGCCGTGTCCCAGCCAGTGTCTGACCCTGTATAACTCACTGACTTGGGTCACACGACCAGACCACATGCCCGTGTTCCAGACCATGTACCCTTCGAAATGGCCTCACTGCGCCGTGCCAGTGTGTGTTGTGCCGCAGAAAACCGGAGGGTATCTCGACTTGTGCCCTGCGGCTAAAGCCCTGCGCCCGTGTGCTAGGCCGTGTGAAGCTCTTGACTTAGTTTATAAAGAAGTATCGGGGACACACGGTCGTGTCACTGGCGGTGTGTCACTGCGCGGTGAGACACTGCCTTGCCGTGTGGACAAAAATAGACTATTTTCCAAGCTATTTTTCTCACCCAAAGTGGTGCCAACCTAAGCTCAACAATGCACATCCACTCACTCAATTAGTGGTCTAATTACCACATAAGGACCTCCACTTTAAAGTTCTATACCTATTTAACACCTTTAGCTAATAGAACACAACTTTCGCACTTTATGCGATTTGGTCCTTTTTCACAAATTGATCACACAAACGGTAAAATTTCTTAATGAAATTTTTATACCATAATACTATCATGTTGTAGACCACAAAATAATATTAAAATAAATTTTACAACATCAGATTTGTGGTCCTGAAACCACTGTTCCGATTTCACTGAAAACGGGTCGTTACAACTCTCCCACTTTAGGAATTTTCGTCCTCAAAATTCTTACCAGAAAATAGGTTAGGGTATTGTTTTCTCATGGTTTCCTCGAGTTCCCAAGTAGCCTCCTCAATCCCGTGACGATGCCAAAGAACTTTCACTAAGGCTATTCTTTTATTTCTCAACTCTTTGATCTCTCGGGCTAAAATTTTGATCGGTTCTTCATTATACGACATGTCGGGCTGAATCTCAACCTCAGTTGGAGATACAATAAGCGATAGGTCTGATCGATACCGTCTTAACATAGATACATGAAACACATTATGAATCTTTTCTAACTCTGACGATAATTCAAGTCAATAAGCCACTGGCCCGATTCTCTCGATAATCTCATACGGTCTGATAAATCGCGGACTCAACTTTCCTTTACGACGAAATCGAAGAATTCTTTTCCAAGGCGATACTTTCAGAAACACCTTATCGCCGTTCTGCAATTCAATACCTTTATGCTTCAAATCCGTGTACGATTTCTGTCGATCTGAAGCAGCTTTCAAACTGTCACGAATCACTTTCACTTTCTCTTCGGTTTCTTAGATCAAATCAACCCCGTGTATCTTTTTCTCACTAAGCTCGATCCAGTACAATGGATTTCGGCATTTATGACCATACAGAGCTTCGTACGATGCCATCGTAATGCTCGATTGAAAGCTATTATTATACGCAAATTCAACCAACGATAAATATTTTTCCCAATTACCTTCGAACTCTAGAACGCAGCAACGCAACAGATCCTCGAGAATCTGAATCACTCTCTTAGACTAACCATAGGTTTGAGGATGAAATGCAGTGCTAAAATGCAACTGCATACCCAAAGCCTCTTGCAATTTCTTCCAAAATCGAGAAGTAAACCGTGGATCTCTATCCAAAATAATGGAGACTGGTACTCCGTGCAAGCTGACAATCTCAAAAATATACAACTTAGCTAATCTGTCAAGAGAGAAATCTATACGCACCAAAATAAAATGTGCGGACTTTGTCAAATGGTCAACAACAACCTAGATAACATCTTTCTTTTTCGGAGACAAAGGTAATCACGATACGAAATCCATAGTAACCCTGTCCCATTTCAACTCCGGTATCATCACTGGCTGTAAAAATCCCGAAGGCACTTGATGTTCGGCTTTAACCTGTTGACAAATCAAGCATCTTGGCAAAAAATTAGAAATGTCACGTTTCATACCCGACCACCAGTACATCTTTTTCAAATCACTGTACATCTTAGTACTACCCAGATGAACAAAAAAATTACCACTGTGAGCTTTGTACAAAATTTTCTGTATAATTTCTGGATTCCTCGGCACACAAACTCTATCTCGGAACAACAAACAATCATCAGATCCGATCCAAAATTTTGAATCATTAGTCGACTCATACTGTACTCGTTTAGCTTGTAATTCACTATCACATTATTGAGTCTCACAAATTTGTTGTAGAAACATCGGTCTAGCTTTTAGCTCAGCTAAAATCGAACCATCATCAAACAAGCTTAATTACGTATTCATCGCTCTCAGAACAAACAAAGATTTTCTACTCAAGGCATCCACGACTACATTTGCTTTCCCCGGGTGATAATTAATCACTAACTCATAATCTTTCAACAATTCAAGCTATCTTCGTTGTTGCAAATTCAAATCTTTCTGAGACATCAAATACTTCAGGCTCTTGTGATCGGTAAATATGTGGCACTTCTCACCGAATAAGTGATGTCGCCAAATTTTCAACACAAACACGATTGCGGCCAACTCCAAATCGTGTGTCAGATAATTTTTCTCATGCGTTTTTAACTGTCTGGAAGCATACGCTATCACTTTGCCTTCTTACATTAAAACACACCCCAAACCATTCAACGATGCATCACTGAAAATCACAAACTCTTTACCTAACTCCGGTTGAACTAAAACTGGTGCTTCAGTTAACAGTGCTTTCAACTGATTAAAACTCTGTTAGAAATTTTCGGACCACTCAAACTTTACATCTTTTTGCAATAACCGAGTCATTGGTGTAGCTATCATTGAAAACCCTTTTACAAATCTTTGATAATAACCCGCTAATCCCAGAAAGCTTCTGACCTCGGATATGTTTCTCGGTGGTTTCCAATCAACAACTGCTGAAATCTTACTCAGGTCCACTCTGATGCCTTCCGCTGAAACAATGTGTCCCAAAAATCCAACTTCTCGGAGCCAAAACTCACATTTGTTGAATTTAGCAAATAGTTGTTTTTCTCTCAAGGTTTGTAAAACAATCCTCAAATGTTCGGCATGTTCAGACTCGTCTCGGGAATATATCAAAATATCATCAATGAATGCAACGACGAATCTGTCTAAAAACGGCCTAAAAATTCTATTAATCAAATCTATAAAAACTGCAGGAGCATTAGTTAACCCAAATGGCATAACAAGAAATTCATAGTGCCCGTACCTGGTCCTGAAAGCAGTTTTGGGATCCATTACTATATGAAAAACATAATTTTAAACTCTCAAAAGATGTCACATTATCACCGGTTAATAAATGACATGTATAGCTAGACTCACATAAGCTACGTTAGTCCGAGAATCGACTAAACCGTAGCTCTGATACCAATAAATGTAACACCTCTAACCCTTATCCGACGCCAGAATAGGGTTATGAAGCATTACCGGACTTATAACTTATAAAATAAAGCATTTCATAAACAATTATCATTCAAAACAAAAACCATTCATAATCATTCATAAGGTTCTTAATACGAGCCCTCGAGGCCCAAAATAGACATTAAAAGTGGTTCGGGACTAAATCGAGTACTTAAGAAATTTTTAGGAAAACATGGAAAATTTTCAAAGTGCAGGGGACACACGCTCGTGTGGCCAGGCCGTGTGAGGGACACGCCCGTGTCTCAGGCCGTATGGGCATTCGAAATGGGATCACATGGCCGTGTCCCAGCCCGTGTCCGACCCCGTGTAACTTACTGACTTGGGTCACACAGCCAGACCGCACGCCCGTGTGCCAGGTCGTGTACCCTTCGAAATGGCCTCACACGGTCGTGTGCCAGGCCGTGTGAAAACTGGAGGGTATACTGACTTGTGCCACACGGCTAAGCCACACGCCCGTGTGCTAGGCTGTGTGAAGCTATTGACTTGGTTTCTAAAAAAGTATCAGGGGACACACGGCCGTGTCACCTGGCCGTGTGTCACACATGGCTGAGACACACACCCGTATCTCTGCCCGTGTGGACAAAAATAGGCTATTTTTCAAGCCATTTTTCTCACCCAAAGTGGTGCTGTAACACCCCCTAACCCTTATCCGTCGCCGGAACAGGGTTACGGAGCATTACCGGACATCACAGATCAAATACGAGCAATGTATAATTATTCACATATAACATCATATACAATCATTTTCCAAAATAACAAACATAACATCCTAGGTACATGCCATTTACCAAAAAGAAATGTACTTCACCACAATGAGTTCGGGATCGGCCTTGGATGCTGATTCGACAATTTGACTTTAACCTAACTGCTTGACGAAACAAACAAATCTGTTGAGTATAAAACTCAGTGGTATTTCTATAATCTGAATATTTATTAAACAAGAATTTATAATATTTATTTATATAATCACACATAAACAAAATCATTCAATAAATAATCAATTTCATAAATGCATCATTCATAACACTTTCAATTCTCATATCATACTATTTCAATTTCATAATTGATATTTAATAGCTTTTCTCAATAGGATACACCATTCAATTTCAAACCAATATCCATTTCATGAATCCCTGATTCATGCAATTCCATGCATTTCAATTGCATATTTCATTTCATTGTCCATTCCAATCCATATTTAATATCATTCATTGTCAACCAATTGGCAAATCATTTGTTTACCCCTATTAACAAGACTCAGACTTTGACGGATACACGGATCCAACCAAAACACACCAGTACGGCACTCAGTGCCTCATCGACCAAGTCGAAGTAAAACAGTACGGTACTCAGTACCTCATCGGAGTTATCCGAAGTAATAAAACGACACTTATAGTGCCTCATCGACTCAAGGTCGAAGTATCCCTGAACACTTCTAATCCGATGGCATGCCAACTATATCCGACTCAGCCCGATACAGTTAATGGGGTATTCAATTCACTTTTCAGTTTCCAATAAATACACATTTTAATTAATCACATAAATTCATAATCCAATACAATTCAATTCACTATTCAATAACAAATATTCAAATTCCACAATAATCACATATTCATATATATTTCATCACATTCCCAATCAATCCATTTCAATTGTAAAACACAATACAAATAATTCTCACCTTAATTACTTACCATAATATTTAATCAAAATACAACAATTAATAATTAAATTCACTTTTCAATTTCAACCAATATTCATTCCAATTCAAATATTCACATATGTACATGAAATCAATTCCATTCAATTCAATTCAATATCACAAAACCAATATCAATACTCACCTCAATGCACTTACCATACATATTAAGTAATAATTCAACAATTAATTATTAAATTCGGATTATATAAATACAAATCGTAATTTCTGAATCACTCCTCGTCGACTTTCTCTTTTCCTTTCTTAGCCGAGGTCTCCGACACAACGTTAGCTACGGAAATTTAAAACAATTAAAAATCATCAATACACACAATTTCACATTGAATATTTCAATTCATATTCAACTTTAACTCAAATTTCAATTTAATCCCTAAATTGAGACTAACTTTATTTTTCCAAAACAAATCTCATATTTTCATTCAATTCCCACTTTAGACTAATTTCAACTCTCTAATTTCACCATAAAACCCTAATTTCGAAATTCTTTCAATTTAGTCCCTACTATTCAAAACTTATGATTTATTTTACAATTCAATCCCTATTTCACTTCTAACTTGAAATTCTATCAATTTAACCCCTAATTCTTCAAATTGTTCAACATGAATAACATCTAAAAATCTACTATCTTTCAAAATTTCAACATAAATCAAATAGTATTTGTCTCTAGGATTCCAAAAACATCAAATTCTCAAGAAAAGGGGCTAAACTGACTTACCAATTAAACTTTTGAACTTGAAACCCTAAATTTCCCTTTTCTTTCTTTTCTCTTTTCTTTCTTTCCTATTTTGTTTCACTCTCTATTTCTTTTTCTATCTTTTGTTTCTTTTAGTTTATTTGTTTTATGTTTAGTTATATTATTATATTTTACTTATATTATTATATTATAATATATATATTACTTAAATAATAAGTAAATACATATATGTATTACAAATGTACATATGTATTTATTACACATTTACATTATTATTACCACACAATTGTCATAATTTAATTTAATTTATTTACTTTATTTATTTAATTAATATAATATAATAATAATATAATAATAAAATAATATTTACTTAAATTATAAGTAAATATATAATAATTACTAATATATGTATATTATTTATACACATGGAAATTATTTTTACCACACACATGTCAATTTATGGTTTAATTGCTTATTTAGTCCCTTGAATTTTCTCTATTCTACAATTCAACTTTTACCCTATATTCAATCTAGTCCTTATACCCAATTACTCCTAATTTAAAGAAATTCACCTATCCAAAACCTAATTAACCACACAACTAAAAATATTTACGAATTCATTTTTCAAAAACGGAGACCCGAAAATACACTTTCCGATACCCATGACTATCGGGTCATTATAGGTGCCAACCTAAGCTCAACAATGCACATACACTAACTCAATTAGTGGTCTAATTACCACATAAGGACCTCCACTTTAAAGTTCTATAGCTATTTAACACCTTTAGCTAATAGAACACAACTTTCGCACTTTATGCGATTTAGTCCTTTTTCACAAATTGATCACATAAACGGTAAAATTTCTTAACGAAATTTTTATACCATAAAACTATCATGCTGTAGACCACAAAATAATATTAAAATAAATTTTACAACATCAGATTTGTGGTCCCGAAACCACTGTTTTGATTTCACTGAAAAAAGGCCGTTACATATAGTGCCTATCAATACACCACCTATAAAGGATATGTATTTGATTAAGAGTTTTTACTCATCCTTATCATCCATGCAATTTTAGCAATATCGACACCATAGGAGGGACATAATCTTATAGTGCTTTATAGATCAACTAATGACTTTGTTATTACCTATATAAACCTAATTCATGGGATCTCCAATAACATAGGTTGGATTTTCATCATTGCTGATCTCATCATTTAAATAATTGAAGTTCAAAAATTAAATTAAATTAATTAGTCATAATGAATCTGTTGAATAAAAAAATTAAATATATTTCCTTATAGATTTTATTACGGTAAAGTTATTTTGACTTTAACAGAAATAGAATTGGGTTGAAAAATTATTTAATTAAGAAAATAATTAAAATAATTTATTAACATTGATGGGCGTCGAAACCACCAAAAATAATTCCTACAAATAACTCTAAATAGTAGTAAGAGTGGTAGTAGGGTCGAGTCCACAGGGATTGGATGTTATTATCAACTTCTGCGTTTATCTCGTGAACAGAATGTTTGTCGTGTCAAAGGTCGTGGCAAAGGTCGTGCCCACGACTCCAAACGAACCTGCTGAAAAATAAATAAATCAGGGGGTTTTAAAATGTTTAGAAACTAAATAATTGAAACAACATAAATAAATAATTAAATAAATTAGAAATCAAATTGAAAATTAAATTCGGATTTTGTAATCAAAGAAAATAAGCCTTAGCCTTAGACTCGGTAAATTTCGCGTTAAGAATCGATCCTCAAAAATTGATCTTCTCCTCCAAACGATAAGCTGGTTATAGCGATTAAGAACGTCCTAACCGCCAATTCTTCCTCTCGTAGCTGGTCCCGGTACGTCCTGCAAAGCAACCCTTACCGATTATCTAACCGAGATACACGTGTTCCCAATTGAAGATTCCGGTAGCCTTGCGTTCTGAAGAACCTAACTCGAATCAACAGCCTCAATCGCGTGGGCCATTTAAACCCGATCACTTCTTCCTTGATTTGTTCTCGAAAATCTGAATACAGCACGGCTGACTCGAATCTTCAACTGTCAGCAAACACGACTCCAACCCAACGTGCACTTTGACTTGAAATCGAATTTAACCTTAAGGGATGATTTGTGCTATCCCGATACTTAGGAAAAAGGTGAATACCGATTGGAAGGATTTTTTTTTGCGCGAATACGAATCTCACGATTCCTGACTGGAAAGAGTGAGGCTAAGATAGAATTTAGTGTAGCATGAATTTATTCATGCTTGTAAGTTGTGGAAGGTGATTGAATTTTGTATGATAATGGAAGAAATTGGGGAATAAAAGGGCATGGAAAGCAATTGGACGAATTTAGAAAGAACAAAGAAATTGAAATGAAATGAACAAAATTCCCACGTCAAATTGAAAGAGAAAAGAGAATAATTCAATTCCAAATTGAAGTAGAAAAAGACAAAGAGGATAATACAACTTGTAACACCCCAAACCCGGCCCAAACACCACGACCGGATCTGGCATGTCACTAGAAATTTTGGAAGAACATGTCGTATTTTCAGAAAAATATTTTTCTGAAGTTTATCTTCTTATTCGAGAAAAATTTAATAGTTGATAGTTTAAATAAAATATGCCTTTATAAATTAAAAACCCCAAATTTAAATAGATACATTAGTTCAATAAGAATTTAAATAACTAAAAGTAATTAAAGCTCAAAATAAAACAAAACATAAACTAGTGGCCCATAGCCTTATTACAACGAGATTTAAAATCCATTAATTAAAAATATAAAGTATTAACTTGAGACTTTTCTTTGGATCCAGATTGGTCTTTTGCATGGCCACCTTGCGTTCCTCTCCAGCCCGGTCCGAAGCACTAGGTATCACCTGAAAGGTTAATTAATAGGGTGAGTCGCGAGACTCAGTGTGCAACCCTCATGCACCACTAGATTTTGGCCTTAGGCCCATAAAACAGATTAATAATTCCATTTATAAAAAAATAACAAATAATATGCAAGGCCCAACCCATTTGCCTAGGTTTCCATCGCTACTACGCCCCGTACTCACCATTCACACCATTGGGGATTTCTACAATCGACCCACACCGCTACACGCCAAGATGGCAGTCATGTGCGCTCATCAACATATTATGGCCGAAGCCCTTATAATGAATCACGGCATTAGCCACTACAACATATAATGAGATCACGGTATAAACCGCTACACATATAACGTATAACTTCCTCCTTTCATCAACCCAACCCATGCGGTCATAAAATCAATATGCTTTTATCATATAAAGTCAAACATTCATCGACTGGTGATTTACTTCACCCTTTTCGGGTTTCCAACATTAAACCGAGATATCGGTATTTATCACAACATATAAACTTATGAGCATACATTAATAATCAGATCTAGATGGTGGGAAGTATTACACACGATATCACGAAATCCAATATTCTTAGTCGATGTCCTTGCTATCAGGATCTATTATCCTCAATGTAAAGCCTTGCTCAAAAGCCGGAAAAACACACAAAGATTTAGCCCCTTCAACAATCGGCCAAGGTTAATAAATCCAAAATTATACGTTAAAACTAATAGATCCCTTACCTTGAAATCCCGAAAGTAACACGATTTTATAACTTAGAGATCTATGCGATTGACTCCACTAAAGTTCCCTTGATTTCGGCACAAGTAGGCACCACGAAGTAATTCGGCAATCACAGGAGATGAGATCTAGGGATTTGGCTTTAGGAAAATCCTAGAAAAAGTATGAACAAGAGAAGGCTGATGTGTCTTTGGCTTTTAAAATACTTGAGTGAGGAGTTTCGGTTTTCGACAGAAAAGAGAAGAAGAAAAGAAAACAAGGAAGAGACTTGAAGACTTTGGCTAGGAAGAAAAAGAATGGAAAGAGTTTCGACTTTTGAATCAAAGTGAAGATGAGGGAATAGGCTTAGAAATTTCGGCTTTTGCAGAGAATGAAGAAGAAGATGGAACTTTAGGAGTTTTCGGCTTTTACTCAGAGAAGAAGAGAAAAGAATGAGAGAAAAACCCAAATGCCGAAATTGAAGAGATATTCCCCCTATTTATAGAAATTTCGGCACTTACGTAACATTGCAGATAAGTCCTATCTTTTCTCCTTTATCTTAATCTACTAGCTCATCTAAAAGAGACTTAATTATCTCTAACTCCTCCCTCCTTTATCAGCATATTATTCACATATTTTAATAATTAAAATCCCTAAATTTTAGCCTTTATCTGCTTATTATCTACATAAAATAAATTCCTAAATAATAGCTTTTATCTGCTTATTATCCACATATTTTAAACATAGATACTACCTTTTAAACCCTATAATGCCCAAACAGATAATTTTAATCAAGGCCTCTACCTAAGCCTGAGCCCAATTTGGACCCCTAACACTTAAATTAACACATTAAACATATCCACCCATTAAACGCATAGGCCCAAAAATTCAGGATGTTACAGTTCTACCCCCTTAAAGAAATTTCGTCCTCGAAATTTCCAACTAACTATTAATCGTACTACCCAAGTCTCACCCCTATGCTTTTGCTGCGCACTCTAATTCTAAAGTCAAAATAAACACTTAGTATACTATGGTAGGGTACGCACCGGTATTCGCATCTAAAGCGTCCTCGTCCCCTTGTACTCATGCTATCGGTTCGCGTTTATCTGATTAAAAATTTTATGAATTATTGGATTTCTTCCACTGATTATCCACGAACAGTCTTATGATTAGTAGTTTTAAGAGTAGTTCTTTCGAATTCGCAATTGGGTCTCAAGTTCACCTTTCCTAGTTCTAAGAACTACATACATTCAACCATCAACATACTGAGACAACATCCATGCACCCATATTCAACACATAGGGGTATTTTCGTTATTCCACTACCCATGGGTATTTTTCGTAATTTTATCCTACTGGGGTATTTTCGTAATTTTCAAAATAGAGTTCCTTGTTGATTTTGTGAAATAAGGGTATTTTTGGTAATTTTGTAATCAAGGGTACTTTGGTCATTTTACACATTAGGGGCAATTTAGTAATTTTACAAATCGGGAATATTTTCAAAATAATTTTTTTATTTTTAAAACAAATAGGGGTATCTTGAAGGATTTGATTTCAAAAGAAAATAATAGTGTTGTGTGGTTGTGGATTTTGTTTGTTGTCATGTGTTGTGTTGTTTTTTTTTTTTCTGAAAAATTTCGTTGACTATGTAAATCGGGGTATATTTGCAAATCATGGGTATCTTGGTTTTTTTTTTTTCCAAAACAAGGGTTTCTAGCAATTTTGTAAAGATAAGGTATTTGGTCCCTTTCGGGTTTTAATTATAGATTTTGGCCCGTCAACAAGTCCTCGTGGCTAGGGTGAGCAGTCACTACGCACTGCAGGATTCCAAACAAGAGGAGGTGAGTCACTAGGATCGCTTAAATACCGTGCTCTTAGGATCCTTCCTAGACATGCGTATGATGGTTACCACACCCTAGTCTTGCGGCTCGTTAACGGGTTTGTTTAGTGAAATTAAGTTTTATGACATTTTAAGAAGTGGTTTGAACTAAGCCTAGAGTCCATCAAGTTCTAATTCTAACTAATCTACGTCCCACTAGGCCCATTAAGCCCACATATACAAAGATCATACAATGGTTCAAAGTACTTACCTGGCGGACTTGGGCCGGAGACGCAGGTGCCATGCCGAGCTAACAGATCTGTTATTACTTAAAGACATCCATATTTTAAAAGCCCATTTTAGAAAACGTTTTGAGCCCAAAAACCCCAGAGCCAAGTTTTGAACCGGGCTCTGATACCAATTTGTAACACCCCAAACCCAGCCCAAACACCACGACCGGATCTGGTATGTCACTAAAAATTTTGGAAGAACATGTCGTATTTTCAGAAAAAATATTTTTCTAAAGTTTATCTTCTTATTCGAGAGAAATTTAATAGTTGATAGTTTAAATAAAATATGCCTTTATAAATTAAAAACCCCAAATTTAAATAGATACATTAGTTCAATAAGAATTTAAATAACTAAAAGTAATTAAAGCTCAAAATAAAACAAAACATAAACTCATCGCCCATAGCCTTATTACAACGAGATTTAAAATTCATTAATTAAAAATATAAAGTATTAACTTGAGACTTTTTCTTTGGATCCAGTTAGTCTTTTGCATGGCCACCTTGCGTTCCTCTCGGCCGGTCCGAAGCACTAGGTATCACTGAAAGGTTAATTAATAGGGTGAGTCGCGAGACTCAGTGTGCAACCCTCATGCACCACTAGATTTTGGCCTTAGGCCCATAAAGCAGATTAATAATTCCATTTATAAAAAAATAACAAATAATATGCAAGGCCCAACCCATTTGCCTAGGTTTCCATCCGCTACACGCCCGTACTCAGACCATTCACACCATTGGGGATTTCTACAATCGACCCACACCGCTACACGCCAAGATGGCGGTCATGTCGCTCATCAACATATTATGGTCGAAGCCCTTATAATGATCACGGCATTAGCCGCTACAATATATAATGAGATCACGGTATAAACCGCTACACATATAACGTATAACTTCCTCCTTTCATCAACCCAACCCATGCAGTCATAAAATCAATATGCTTTTATCATATAAAGTCAAACATTCATCGACTGGTGATTTGCTTCACCCTTTTGGGTTTCCAACATTAAACCGAGATATCGGTATTTATCACAACATATAAACTTATGAGCATACATTAATAATCAGATCTAGATGGTGGGGAAGTATTACACACACGATATCGCGAAATCCAATATTCTTAGTCGATGTCCTTGCTATCCGGATCTATTATCCTCAATGTAAAGCCTTGCTCAAAAGCGGAAAAACACACAAAGATTTAGCCCCTTCAACAATCGGCCAAGGTTAATAAATCCCAAATTATACGTTAAAACTAATAGATCCCTTACCTTGAAATACCGAAAGTAACACGATTCTATAACTTAGAGATCTATGCGATTGACTCCACTAAAGTTCCCTTGATTTCGGCACAAGTAGGCACCACGAAGTAATTCGGCAATCACAGGAGATGAGATCTAGGGATTTTGGCTTTTAGGAAAATCCCGAAAAAGTATGAACAAGAGAAGGCTGATGTGTCTTTGGCTTTTAAAATACTTGAGTGAGGAGTTTGGTTTTCGACGGGAAAAGAGAAGAAGAAAAGAAAACAAGGAAGAGACTTGAAGATTTGGCTAGGAAGAAAAAGAATGGAAAGAGTTTGGCTTTTGAATCAAAGTGAAGATGAGGGAATAGGCTTAGAAATTTTGGCTTTTGCATGAGAGAATGAAGAAGAAGATGGAACTTTAGGAGTTTTCGGCTTTTACTCAGAGAAGAAGAGAAAAGAATGAGAGAAAAACCCAAATGCCGAAATTGAAGAGATATTCCCCCAATTTATAGAAATTTCGGCACTTACGTAACCTTGCAGATAAGTCCTATCTTTTCTCCTTTATCTTAATTTACTAGCTCATCTAAAAGAGACTTGATTATCTCTAACTCCTCCCTCCTTTATCAGCATATTATCCACATATTTTAATCATTAAAATCCCTAAATTTTAGCCTTTATCTGCTTATTATCTACATAAAATAAATTCCTAAATAATAGCCTTTATCTGCTTATTGTCCACATATTTTAAACATAGATACTACCTTTTAAACCCTATAATGCCCAAACAGATAATTTTAATCAAGGCCTCTATCTAAGCCTGAGCCCAATTTGGACCCCTAACACTTAAATTAACACATTAAACATATCCACCCATTAAACGCATAGGCCAAAAAATTCAGGATGTTACACAACTCCAAATTAAAGTAGGAAAAGAATTAATTGATGCCTTCCTAAGAACAGAAAGCCCCTATTTATATACATAGGGTTTACTAAAAATAGCCTAAACTAATTTAATATAAAATCTAAAATAAAATAAAAATAAATAAAATAAAATAAGATTTTCCTATTTTTGGCTTTTACAAAGTCAAAATATTTGATGTGACCTTGGCTTCCTCCATCTTTTTTATTTGGCCCCATTTCAATGATTGTCTTTCAATTTGGCCCTTTTTATCTTACTTTTGACCAATTGCATCCCTGACAAGATTTAAATCATAAAAACACTAATTTAGCAAGGATTGATTCAGAAATAAACCGAATTACACACAAGAAACTATGCAAATTAACATGTTATCAAACATTTATTTTGGGAAATAAAAAATAAATATTGGGTTGTATTAAATTATAAGGCGCGAGGTCAAAAATCCAGGAAACACATATAACTGGATCCAATATATGAGAGACCCAATTTATCCCTCATGTAACATGAGGGGGCGACAACCCTCGTAAAATTATGAGGGTGTGTCGCCCCCTCCCTTAGTTAGACGAGGAGTATGTTTTCTATTTAAATAATAATATTTATCAAGGGCTTGTTAAACCAAGATTCTTGTACTTCCCTTTATAAATAGAGAGCACCGGTTGACCTAAAAACACATTTCATACAATATTGAGCTATTCTTATTTTTCCAAAAAGTAGTGATAATTTATTTACTCAGAATAAAATTTATTTTATGGGAATTATGATCTTTACCAATTTTTTATAGAGATAACTTACTTTTCTACTAAAAGTAAGTAAATCATTTTCTTTTTGTGTTTTAGTTTGTGTTGCTTGAGCCCACACTGGATGCGATTTGTGAAACGAGGATAACGACGAAGGTCATTCGGTCGAAAGCCATAATCAACTTGAATCCGTTTCGCACAAAACACAAGTACAATTCTAGTTTAATGCTTATTGCTATAAATATTACAAAATGGCTCGATTTTAAAAAAATTTAAAACTTTCATTGTAATTGTTTGATTTTTCCAACATTAGAACTTTGAACACAAATGCAGGTAAGGATTGATGTACTTGGAGGTGGTCTAAGGATGGGCATTTCATAGTGGCGAAGGCATATCAATACCTAATTTAAGAGGACTAGGTCCAAGCATCTAAAATGTAGGCAATTGTATGGAAGCACAAGGCATTACAAAGAGTACAACAAAAATTTTTTTTGGCTACTGGTACATGATAAACACCTCACTAATTTCAAAAGATGTAAAAGAGGCCTTACAAGTGATCTATACTGCCATGCTTATGGTGGGGGATATGAAGCTAGCATGTACGCCTTAAGGGATTGCTACACAACAATCGTTGTTTGGAAGAAAATTATTCCAAGCGCGTACCAGGTTTGTTTCATTAATCTTTTTATAATTGATGGATTATTGAAAATCCCTAATTGAATCATATGTTGTGTTTTGATAGAACTAAGTGGAGCTCACTATTTAGCCTAGTCTGTTGGAACTTATGGAAGTGAAGGAACCACATTGTTTTCAACAATGGCCATCATTCTTTGAATGAGGTGTTGGAAAAAATAGATTCTTGGAAGCTTTGAGGCATATTCTCGATTAGTAAAGGTAGAGATTTGAATCATAAAATTATGGTTTTATATTCTATCCCATTAGACCTTTACAACGGTATATCATATACTCAAAATGGTTGAGTGATGAATGAGAAATTGATGCTCAAAGTAAGCTACTTGTGAATTATGTTGAGGAAAATGGAAAGCTTAGTCCCACATTGATTAGATATCAAGTGTGGAATATGTTTATATATGTGAACCAACTTAGTAGTTATTGAATGACTAAACTAATGCTTTCCCTCGCGCGTAGGGGGTTGCAAATCCAAACCTGCCCAGGTTGGGACGCACCCGCATGATGTGGGCGATGCGAAATGTTTGGACCGGTCGGGTCTTTCTATACACACTGAATTTTCCAAAATTTTGAGACCCTGCATATTTTTCAAAACCGTTTTCGGTGATAGACGAAGGCAAGGTTATAGTTCATTGATCATTGCAGCCGTGCTACTACCATGCTCATCTTGTTGTTGTCTCCTGGGAGACAGTCGACCAACATTTCTCTAGCACCAAAGGAGTGGCCGGATCTGTCTTAAGGAAACTGTGAAAACAAGCCTCAACTACCATTTTGTTTTTCTTGCCTACTTACGAGGATAATATTTCTGTCCAATCTTTAGTTTCTGTTTTCAGATTTTATATATGCATGTATATCTATATTGTTCTGGTTCGATCTTGTGATTTAAATAATATTATATGTTACTGCTTATTTCAATAATGTGTGTGCAACATGAGGTCATTAGGCATAGTGCGGCTTGGACGAGATCTATGATGAATGCTCCTATCGAAAGAATGAACAAACCATCTAGATCTATCCAAAGTATTGGGTGGGTTAAATTGAAGGATAAACTATTAAAACAATCACTTTTGTTTAGCTCAGGTTACATTTTAGTCACTTACGTTTGAAACGTTACATTTTAGTCACTTACGTTATCGTGTTATAACATTTTAGTCACTGAGCCGTTAATTGCCATTAACGGTGTTGACATGACATGCTAAATCATCATTTCAAACAAAAAATTTAGGTTAATTTATACAATTGGTCCCCATATTTTTTTCGTTTTGAGCAATTTAATTTTTTCTTTTATGTTTTTTTAACTTTCCTTTTTTTTTCCTTTTTTTCCATTCTCTTCTACTTCTCCCTCTATTTTTCTCCCTTCTCCATTTCTTTTAACGTAGTTTTTTTTTATGTTTTCCATTTTTTTAAATTAGTCCCTATACTTTTATTTTTTTCAACAATTTAATTTTTTCAAGTGAGACGAGTTTGTGGACTAGTTTTAAGAAATGAAAAGCATAGAAAAACTACGTTAAAAGAGATAAAGAAGGGAGGAAAACAAAGGGAGAAGCAAAAGATAAAGGAAAATAAAAAGAAAAAAGAAAAGTTCAAAGAACATAAAAGAAAAAAATTAAATTGCTTAAAATGAAACAATATAGGGACCAATTGTAGAATTTAACCTAAAATTTTAGTTTGAAATGATGATTTAACGTGCCATGTTAGCTTACCATTACACCGTTAACGGCAATTAACGGCTCAGTGACTAAAGTGTTACAACACGATAAAATAAGTGACTAAAACGTAACATTTCAAACATAAGTGACTAAAATGTAACTTGAGATAAATAAAAGTAACTATTTTAATAATTTACCCTAAATTAAAAGAGAATTAGGTCAAACAAAATACTGACGCGATTGTTAAAGCACGTATGAATAAAGCGACAATAGGGGCTATTTTCCTTGATAACTTTGGTTCATGGGTTTTTGGCTACTCTTGAAATAAAGGGGTGTACAATCACTCGGTCAGAGCTGTGGGGTATATATGATAGCTTGTAGATAACTTGGGAGTATGGCTTTGATAAAGTAATTGTAGAATGTGATGATATCTCAACTGTCAACATGGTAATTGTTGTTGATGTTCAAAGCAACAATTTAGGACTAGTGAGGAGTATTTCCATACTCTGCAATAGACATTGAGAGGTAAGAATCCAACATGTTTTTCAAGAAACAAATTATGTCATGAATTTCACGGTGAACCTCTCGATTGACCATGCATCCAGAGGTGAAGCCAACAAAATTATTTAGGGGCCGAGATAAGATTATAAAATTGGGGAGGGGCAAAACTATTTTTTCTTTTATTAAAAAGGCTTAAATTCAATTATTAACTTTTCAAAAGGCTAAAATTATAAAATTTCTATTTAATCAAAGGCTAAAAAGCCTAAATTGAATCTTTTAATTTTATGGAAGAGCTAAAGAGCAATTTACCCATTTAGCTCGAGGGGAGAGGGGACAAGGCCAGAGGCGTAGGGGCCTCGACCCCCCTAAAATGGAAAATTTTCCATTTAGGCCCTTTAAAATTTTTAAAATTTTAAATTAGTAAAGGTAAAATTGTACTTTGGTCCCCTAAAAATGATAAAAATTTGATTTAATTCTTTAAAAATTATAAAGGTATAGGCTGTTAAAATAGTAAAATTACATTTTTACTATCGTAAAAATTACATTTTAATTTCGGCCGTCCCTGAAAAAGATTCCTGGCTTCGCCCTTGGACAAGACCCTTTGCTACGACCCTGCATGCATCAAGACTTTACAAGGTTGGGAGTCCATTAACTTTGCAATTTCATGAATCATTTGCTTAATCTGACTTTGCGGACTATGAACAATTTAATTTACCTATTAATATAAGTTGTTTTCTCCCATTATAACCCACTCATATAATGCAACTTATTGTGAGTTCAATTTTAGGTCATCAAAGATCATATATTTGCTATACATTTTTTTCATGCAAAAACATTGAGAACACTCATACAAAGATTAAATCAATCAAACATATGGTTATTTTATTTTTTTCAACCAATTTGTAAATTACAAGTAGTATGACGAATTGACTGCACTAAGAGTAAATCCTAACATATCTATCGTCTACAACAAAGCCCCATATGCAAAAAAAGAAAAAAAATTAATAAAAAAAAAAAAGAAAATTTTTAACAAATAGAAGGGGAGCAAAAAAGATAATTGACTTGTAAAGAAAATTAGAATAATTAGGAGACCATTTTGTAACATTTCATAGTTGGGTATCAAAAAAAAAAAATTCCTAATTAAGTGACTAGTAATGTAGTTTACCCAAAATTTTAAAACAAAGAGAGAAAGCTAATGTAAGATTATTGTCAGAAACTGAATAATACTAAGGAGTATGAATATGGATTGAGTTAATTTCCAATGCTAACAATTTAATAAGTAAATCAACAAAAATAATAAACCTTAACTAATATTAAAATAAATAAATAAAATTAAAAGTATTAGTAATATTGAAAATGCAAAACAATATTTAAATAACTAGAAAATATATGTTTTAAAAAATGAAACTGAAAATTCAAGTAAATAAAAGGAACATTATAAATAACTAGAAATTTTATCATATCTTATACGTGTGGAAATCACGTATAGTTTGAAACCAATTAATAATAACACATGGATGAAGGCTTGAATAGAACTTTATTGGTTCTTATTTCGAAAGTTAGGGATCCAGAATCTCTTGCTCAGTTCAAGCTTATTAGCTTTATGTATAGTACTTTATAAGGTAGTTACGAAGCTAATTGTCCATCGTCTGAAACCAATTATGGCCAAACTTACTAGCCTAATCAGGTCAGTTTTATAGCTGGAAGACATATCCATGATAACATCTTAGTTGCCCAGGGAATCATGCATTCTATACACAAATGTAAGGGTAAAAATAAGTAGATGGCTATCAAGATTGATCTGGAGAAAATTTATGACCATCTAAGATGAGATTTCTTGGAGGATACCATAGTTGATGTAGGTTTGCCTACTAGCCTTATTCGGGTAATCATGCATTGTATATCTACATTTCATGTAGATTTTGTGGAATGGAGAGGTCACGTATGAGTTTATGCCTTCTCGTGGAATACGTCAAGGAGATCTCCTATCACCGTATCTTTTTGTATTAAGGATGGAGCGTCTTGGGCAATTGATTGAAGATGCGGTTGTAGATTATTGAGAGCCTATCAGGTTAATTGACACATGCTAGGGTGGTGAGGGATATTCTTGATACTTATTGTTCTTACTCTAGGCATTGAATGAATGTTGCTAAAACGAAGATTTTTCTCTCGAAGAATACGTAAGAGAATTTAGCTTTTACTATCAGCAATAACTCAGGTTTTACTAGGGTTACTGACCTTGGCAAATACCTTGGTAGCCCACATATCCATGGTCGATTGGGAATAGAAACGTACCATTTCCTCATTGAGAAGGTCTAAAAGAAATTGATTGGATGGAATGCAAAGAAGTTGTCAATAGCGGGGCGGGTCACCCTGACTCGAGCAGTGTTATTGGCTATTTCGGATTATTTTATGAGCACTGCACTCATTCATGTGACGGTTTGCAATGAAATTGAAAAACTAGCTAAGGCCTTCATTTGGGGTTCTTCATCTGAGGCGAGGAAACCTACGTTTGGTAATTGGGACCAATGTTGCTAACCACTAAATTATGGAGGATTGGGATTAAGGAAGCTCACTCATCCATGGTCGATATTTACATGTCATTCATATGGTAATTCACGTAAATGTTATATCAACAAATTTAACAAATGTTAATTTTTTTCATCCATTTAGGTGTGATTTAAAAAAAATACAAATTTAAGGGCTAAAAAAGGCGAAAAATAAATAGAGTAAATAGGGATATAACCATTATACCAAATTCAGTATTAAAAGAAAAAAAAATCAGATTTAATAATGAATTTGATAATTACTATTATGCTACTATTTACTGAGAAAAATAAAATGTGTTTGGTATTTGCTCACCAACCATTGCTAGGAGTTCTTGTTCTCATATTTGGAGAGCCTTATCAAACATTTGGCCTGAGGTTATTGAAGGAATTATATGGTCCTTAGGCGACAGGAGAATGGTCAATTTCTGGAACGATGTTTGGATTACTGAGATTGGAACGTTTAAAAATCAATACACTGGGAATGACGAGGTGGATGATACTATTCCAGTTCGAGCTATGGTGGATCAAAATGGGGAATGAGATTGGCATCGTTTAGAGGCGATATTACCTCCTCATATCCTACGAATGATTGAGTGTATATTACCTCCTACTGAGAATGCGGGTATTGATATGTGCACTAGGAGATGGTTAAAAAACGGGATAGTCTCTGTTTCTGAAACTTATAAAGCTATGTATCATGGACAACGAGGGCGATAATAGCCCGATTGGAGTTTTGCGTGGAAATTTAATGCGTCGTAGAGAGTTCGACAGTTCCTATGGCTTCTTGTTCATGATAGACTATAAACCAATGGTGAGCGGCAAAGGCGGGGTATGACAGAGGAAAGTTACTGCGCACGACGCAAGGCTTCATGGAAGAGTGGGTTGCATGTAACTAGGGATTGTTGTTTTGCTAGGATTATTTGGAACATAATTGTTCCCCATGAGGTTCGCTCTATGCTCTTCTCTTTGTCGTTGCCTGAATGGATAACCTGGAATTTGAACAACAGCTTTCTGTCAATAGTGGAGGGTACCACTTGGAGTTCTATGTTCTCTATTGTTGTGTGGCAACTTTGGAAAAACAAGAATGATTTTCTGTTTAATGGTGGGCAGAGTAGCATCTCCAACATACATCCTTGGAACAAGTATCTGGTGGGCCAAGAATATTGGATTTGCTCGTATAGGTATGAATCTGGACATCGACGACACCTCTACTAGCAATTGGTCACCACCAAAGGGAGGACGGGTGAAAGTGAACTCTGATGGTTCAGTTGTGATAGAAACTGGGACTGCCACTATTGGGGGAGTTATAAGGAATGCTCAGGGTGAATGGCTGTTGGGATTTTCACAAAAGATTGGCAACATGATTGTCTGTCAGGCGGAAGCTAGAACTTTATTACAGGGGATCCAGTTACCATGGGGGAGAGGATTTCAAAGGATTGAAGCTGAGAGCGATAATGCGCTACTGATAAATGTTGTCTGTAGTGGATATGCAGAAAGGAACGGGATGACAGAAATAAGGGAAATTCAAAGGCTAGGTAAGATGCATTACCATATTGTTTTTCGGCACATTAGCAGACAACAGAACACGGTGGCTGATGGCATGGAGCGGCTTGGACAACACTCAACTAGCGGATTACATGCCTTCATAGAGCCCCCACGAGCAGTACTGCAACTGTTTGAGCAGGATAAACATGGAATGTTGTCTTCTTTGGTAGATAGTGAACACATAATTGCTTAGGCTACTGTTAGCCTCTCCTTTTACAACATATAAAAAAAAGATAAACACACATCAAATATTTACGATATTAAAATAAAAAAGAATAGATCAAATTATGAGTAAAATGAAATTTAAACACATAAATACTATCAGATTTAGAATACTAAATCAATACAATTGTTTATCATGGTGTTATCAGCAATTCTAAGTTGATATTGAATTAATTTGTGATACTAACTTTATCAACAACATTATTAATATATATACAATTAATGAAAGTAATAAAGTGCACATAATAAAATTAAAATGTATAAAGAAATATTATAATAAAGCTTTAGTTGAGTAGTAAATTTAAAAAATTTCTAATGCAATTGGCATGGTTTCAAGTCTCACATTCACCAAATGCATATTTTTGTTGCTTGTTTTAAAATAAAAAGACTAAAATAGCCTTAAATAATATAACTTTTTTTTTAAATATGAAAGGGCATTTAAGTAAATTTTCTAATCGAGTTGATACCCAATTGACCCGTGATATCAATTTAGTTAGGGGTTTAAATAATAGTATAAATATATACAATTGATGAAGGTAATAAAGTATACATAATAAAATTAAATGTATAAAAAAAATATCAAAATGAAGCTTTGTTAAGTGGTAATTTTAAGGTTTTTCTAATACAATTGGCATAGGTTCAAATCTTACAATATGCATATTTTTTATTTTTAATTTTAAAATAAAAAGACTAAATTACACTCGAATAATATTATTTAGTTTTAAATACAAAAAGAAATTCTAATAATTTTCCTAATCGAGTTGGTGTCTGGTTGATTCATAATACCAACTCAATTAGGGATTTAAATGATAGTAAGTATAGACATTTACAATTGATGTAGGTAATAAAGTGTGCATGATAAAATTAGGAAAATTATTTGGTACATTACCACTGGAGTCTTTTAACTTCACAAGTAGAGTCAGGGGGTTGACAAATATCTTATAAGAGTATAGTAAAATATTAAAAAATAGATATTTAAAAAAAGAAACACATGTCAATTTTTTAAGGCTGCTTGTGGAATATAAAAAGTACATTGCTAGTGTACCAAATACTCACCCATAAAATTAAAGATAATTTTTCTGTACACTAACAATGAAAAATTTTAACTCCACAATTGGGGTTGAGATTTTGTCATGTGTCCTTAAATTGTTTTAATTTTTTAAAATCAATAAATGATTATTATCTTATACACTGTCAGTGGAGTAAAAGAACTCCACAAGTAGGTCTAGGATGATATCATTTGTTTTTAAGGTATAATTAAATAATTAAAAAGGACACTCAACATCATCCTAAATCTGATTACGAAGTTTTTTTACTCCACTGGCGGTGGATAGAATAATTACCAATAAATAAATATGACATGTGACAAAATCTTAACCACGGTTGTGGAGTTAAAAAATTTTCACTGCCTGTGTACCAGATAATTACCCTAAAATTAAAATGAATAATATTTGGTATACTACCAGTGGAGTTTTTAGACTCCACAAGTAGAGTCAGGAGTTGACAAGTGTTCTATAGGGATATAGTAAAATATTTAAAAAAATGAAAAATTTTAAAAATAAAAGAACATGTGGCAATTTGTTAAGGCTACTTATGGAATAAAAAACAGTACATTACCAGTGTACCAAATACTAACCCAAATTAAAATATATAAAAAGAGATATCAAAATGAAACTTTGGTGGAGTAGTAAATTTAAGGTTTTTTAATGCAATTAGGATGGGTTCAAATATCACCATCTGCATATTTTTATTATTTTTTTAATAAAAATATTAAAGTATCCTCAAATAATATAACTTATTTTTAAATACGAAAGGACATTTTAATAATTTCCCTAACTGAGTTGGTGCCCAGATGACTTTTGACACCAACTTAGTAAATGTTTAAATAATAGTATAGATATATACAATTGATAAAGGTAATAAAGTGTACAAAATAAAATTAAAATGTATAAAAGAAATATTAAAATTAAGCTTTGGTTAAGCGGTAAATTTAAGGTTTTCTAATACAATTGGCATGGTTTCAAATCTCACCATTTTTTTTGTTTTTTTTTAAAATAAACAGGCTAAAGTATTCTCGAATAACATAACTGTTAGGATCGACACAAATCTAACAATAACTTATTTTAAATATGAATGAACATTTTAGTAAATTCTCTAAACAAATTTGTGCTCAATTGACTCGTGACACTAACTCGGCTAGGAATTTAAATAATAGTATGGGATAAATATCAAATTTATACATAAACTTTGGTCTAATGTGCAATTTGATACATGAACTTTGATTTGGTGCAATTATATACATGAAACTTAAATTAGGTTCATATGTATATATGAAACTTTGATTTTGATTCAATTGTTAGAAGTGATCATGGGTTGGGCTACCCGGCCCGGCCCGACGGCCCACCCGAAAAATGGGAGGGTTCGGGTAAAAATATAGGCCCGAAATATGAGTTTGGGCAAAAAACGAGGCCCGTTTAGAAAATGGGACGGGCCTCGGGTAAAACATTTTTGGCCTGGGCCCGGCCCGGCCCGAATTATATATTAAATATAGATTTTATTTTTAATCAAATATAATTTTTAAATTTACATATTTTTTATTTATTTTTTTGTTTTAATATTTTTTTAAAAAATTTTATTTAATGAAAAAAGCTAAAAAAAAAATTAATATGGGCCGGGCCGGGCCGGGCTCGGGTTTATCAATTTTCTTTCGGGCCAGGCTTGGACAAATTTTTAGGCCCATATTTCGGGCCGGGCCGGGCTCGGGCCTAGAAAACAGGCCTAAAATTTTGTCTGGGCCCGGCCCATGATCACCTCTATCAATTGTACACATTTAAAGAAATAAATACATATCATATTGGATTAATATAATTATTTTTTTATGCAATATATCAATGTAAAATTATGTTAATTCAATAAAGCTATTAGTGATTTGTAAAAATTGAATCAAATAAAAATTTCAAGTATAAAACTGTATAAAATCAAAGTTCATATATGACATTGTACATTAAATTAAAGTTCATACATAGTTTTGATATTTATCCCTAATAGTATAGATATGACCAACTTTAAGTATTTAAGTTAAATGGCAAATTTAAACTTATCATAACAATGGTTCCATCAACATAAATTATCAATTTCTCCCATAAAAGAGGACTTTTGTCTTCCCCTTTTCTTTACCTTCCTTAATGTATTTTTACATAAATTAATTTTCGCATAATCACTTATTTGAATATTTAATTTTATAAAAAAATTATTTTAGCTCCCCATTTAATTTTTCGTCTTTTTTAGTTTTTAAACTTACGTTTTTTGTCAAATCATCTCAAAATAAATGAAAATTTTAACATTTTCTAACTTTATTGACGTGACATACATGCGGATGACATGTCAGCATTTAATTAATTTTTTAAAATATAAAAAAATCATAAAAATATATAAAAATCATTTTGAACTGCAGCCACCCAGGGCCCAAAGTTAAAAGGAACCCAAAAAATTTATTTATTCAGCTTTTATTTTTAATGTGGGAAAAAATCTTTAAACTAAAATAAATTATTTAAATGCCTAAGGCTTTCAATTATTAGCCATAAATACTCCATCTTCAACTCCTTGGCTTCTCCAAACCTCCTCTAATTCCTAAAAGCCAACTCCTACCATTAAAGTTGAAAACGAATTTCAATTTTCCCTAAAAAAATAAACCGTTACTAGCATTCAACCTTCTTTGTTTACTCATAATCATGGCAAGGGGAGAAATTTTCTACAAATTAAATAAGGCCAAATTTATTTGAGTAATACATTATTCATCATTCATTAGCATCAATCAATTGAAATGATTAATTTTTACTTTATATTTGAGAGATTGAGAGCCTCCCATCCGCAATCTGCCGGATCTACCACTGTTGCAGGTATAATTCTCCTTCCTTCCTCTTCTTTCTTGTAATCTTTTCATCCTTAATTTGATGACATTTTTGGGTTTTAACTAATAAAGTCATTAAGTCAGCCTTATATTTAGCTTCTTCCCCTAATTCCTTTTTTGATGAACCATAGTATAGTATACTACTACATACCATTTCTTTATGATTTTATGCAATTGAAATTTTAATTATTTTTGTTACTCGTTTAATTTTTTAGTTGTATTTTCCTCACATATAATTGGATATTGTTAATTATAGTGTCTATTATTAATTAATTATTATAATTATATTTATAGAATTCCAATGACTCGATTTGACTTTTGAAATTAGCAAATGTTAAAGAAAATATTCAACTTGGAATTCTTCTATCAGGTGCTATTGTTTTATTTTCTTGTGTTACTTGAGTATCTAATTTATCTTTTATATATAATGTTGCCTAAAAGCATTTATCTGGAAGTGAAAAAAGGAAAAAGAGAAAACGTGCTAAAGAATTAAAAAAATCACAGCAATGTGCTATTGATAAATTTATTTTTAAAAAAGTAGTTTTTAATGAAAATTTGGATCAATCAAATGAAAGTTTGCATAATGGTTTCAATGAGAATGATGAAATTAATGATCCAAATGAGCCTAATGATGTGCCAAATGTATCCACTATTGAAAATCTTGGTCTTAATGAGGAACAAACAATTCCTCATAATATTGGTGTAACACGCCCAACCCTTATCCGTCGCCGGAACAGGGTTACGGAGCATTACCGGACATTACAGATCAAATACGAACAATTCATAAATATTCACATATCAACAAATAATTAAATCATATAGTCCCTTTATGAATCTTCAAGGCTCAAAACACGTTCAAATACATTTAAAACATGTCAAATAATTAATCTAATGATCTAACCAACATACCAACATAGGTACTTTACATTTTTTATCAAAATTTAAACAACATTATTTCATTCTAGCTAAATCTAATAACATATCAATTTAACCCAAATTTTGACCTAATTCATACTCATTTTACCTTAACTTAAACATACATTTTTTTTATTTTTTTATTTTTATAACTTAACATGTCAAATATATATTCATATATATGTAAGTAACTAATATCATTTTATATCATTATTTACAATCATTTTCCCAAAATGACTTACATAAACATCCTAGGTACATGCCATTACCAAAAAATATATACTTCACCACTTTGAGTTTGGGATCGACTTTGGATGCTAATTCAACGATCTAACTTTTAACCTAACCTGCGCACGGAAAATAACCGTACGCTGAGTATAAACTCAGTGGTATTTCTATAATCCAAATACTTTAAAATAAAATAATTAAACATGCACATTTTATTCATATAATTTCCAAATCCATTCAATTAATCAATTCACATATAAATCATTTATCACACACTTAATTCTCATCAATAGCTATTTTAAATAGCTTTTCTCACTTTGAATTTACATATCATTTGGCAATAACAATACTCTTTTCATGAACCCTTGGTTCATGCATTTCATTTATACAATTCAATTCAATGTCTAATTTCAAATTCACATTCAATATCATTCAATATCAATTTTATTGCCAATTCATTTATTTACCCCTATTAATACGACTCGGACTTTGGCGGATACACGGATCCAACCAAAACACACCAGTTTGGCACCCAGTGCCTCATCGGATAATTCGAAGTAAAAAGTTGACACCCAGTGTCTCATCGGCCTTGCCGAAGTAAGTTGGTACCCAGTACCTCATCGAATTTATCCGAAGTAATAATATGACACCCAGTGTCTCATCGACTCGAAGTCGAAGTATCCCTGAACACTTCCAATCCTATGGCATACCAACTATATCCGACTCAGCCCGAAACAGTTAATAGGGATTTTCAGTTCACTTTTCAACACAACCAATATTTAATATTCAATTGTCACAATATTCACATTTCAATATCAATCAATAATTTCATCCATCACAAATTCATACAATCTCAATTCAATATCAAGCTAATAATAAACAACACCCACCTTAATTACTTACCATACACATTAATTTAAAAATATATCAAATAAAAATTACTAAATTCGGATTATAGAAATACAAACCGTAATTCTCGAGTTACTCCTCGTCAACTTTCTCCTTTCCTTTCTTGGCTGATGTCTCCGACACAACGTTAGCTACTGAAGTTAAAATAATTTAAAATCATCAATAAACAAAATTTCACATTTAATATTTCAATTTATACACAACTTTTGCCTAAATTCTAATTAATCCTTAACTAAACTAACTTTATTTTTACAAAATTAATTTCATATCTCATTCAAATTTCCACTTTAAACTAATTTCAACTCTCTAATTTCACCATAAAACCCTAATTTTGAAATTCTTTCAATTTAGTCCCTACTATTCAAAACTTATGATTTATTTTACAATTCAATCCCTATTTCACTTCTAACTTGAAATTCTATCAATTTAACCCCTAATTCTTCAAATTGTTCAACATGAATAACATCTAAAAATCTACTATCTTTCAAAATTTCAACATAAATCAAATAGTATTTGTCTCTAGGATTCCAAAAATATCAAATTCTCAAGAAAAGGGGCTAAATTGACTTACCAATTAAACCTTTGAACTTGAAACCCTAAATTTCCCTTTTCTTTCTTTTCTCCTTTCTTTCTTTCCTATTTCTTTTCACTCTCTGTTTCTTTTTCTATCTTTTGTTTCTTTTAGTTTATTTGTTTTATGTATAGTTATATTATTATATTTTAGTTATATTGTTATATTATAATATATATATTACTTAAATAATAAGTAAATACATATATGTATTACAATTGTACATTATTTATTACACATTTATTACACATTTACATTATTATTACCACACAATTGTCATAATTTAATTTATTTTATTTACTTTATTTAATTAATATAATATAATAATAATATAATAATAAACTAATATTTACTTAAATTATAAGTAAATATATAATAATTACTACTATATGTATATTATTTATACACATGGAAATTATTTTTACCACACACATGCCAATTTATGGTTTAATTGCTTATTTAGTCCCTTAAATTTTCTCTATTCTATAATTCAACTTTTACCCTATATTCAATCTAGTCCTTATACCCAATTACTCCTAATTTAAACAAATTCACCTATTCAAAACCTAATTAACCATACAACTAACTTTGTAAATATTTTTAATAAATATTTACGAATCCGTTTTTCGAAAATGGAGACCCAAAAATACACTTTTCGATTACCCATAAATTTCGGGTCGTTACAATTGGCATTGATAAAGAACAAACAATTCCTTCTTTGGATATTTATGATCCTAGAAATTGGGCTAATCTTGATAATAAAAGAAGAGACATTATAGTTGAAAAGGGCCCTATAAGAGAAATGAATCTTGATTTTCCTCTCGATAATAATAATAGGCATTTTTCATATGCTTATTTTTCTAGGGGGTTGAGCAATGGTGAGATTAGCGATAGAAAATGGTTGGTTTATTCCAAACATGTTGACAAAGTGTTTTGTTTTTGTTTTAAGTTATTCAAATCTATTAGTAACAAAAGTTTGTTAGCAAATGATGGTTTAAATGATTGGAGGCATATTAGTGAGAGGCTCAAACAACATGAAAGCAATGTTGAGCATATGACTAATATGAATACTTGGAATGAAATGAGAGTAAGGTTGGATAAAAATGAAACAATTTATAAAAGCTTTCAAAACAAATTATGAAAGAGAATGAACGATGGAGGCAAGTTTTACTTAAAATATTTTCAGTTATGAAATGTCTTGCTACTCATAATTTAGTTTTTCAAGGATAACTCTATCAAGATAGCAATGGTAATTTCCTGGGGTTGATTGAAATGATTGCAAAATTTGATGTGCTAATGCAAGATCATGTTAGACGCATTCAAAACCGTGAAATTCATTATCATTATCTTGGGCTTAAAATTCAAAATGAGTTGATTTCCCTTTTGGTTGGTAGTGTTAAAAGTTCTATAATTAATATCATCAAATAGACAAAATATTTTTCTATAATTCTTGATTGTACCCCTGATATTGGTCATCAAGAACAAATGACTCTAATAGTATAATGTGTGAATATCTCAACTAATAAAATAAAAATTGAAGAGTACTTTTTAGAGTTTTTGAAGGTAGATGCTACATCTGGATTGAGACTTTTTAATAAATTACAAGATGTTTTGAAGTCTCTTGATCTTAATATTGATGATGTAAGGGGTCAGAGTTATGATAATGACTCCAATATGAAAGGGAAGCACCAAGGTGTTCAAAAGTGATTTCTTGAAATAAATCCGAGAGCATTATATATGCCTTGTGCTTGTTGTAATAGACCCAATTTACCCGGGCCCATTAAATTAATATGAACCAAAATTAAAAAAACCCAAAAACAATAAATCCAAATAATAACAGTCTCTTTTTATACAAACCCAATAATTTAAACTAGCCCAAATCTATTATTAAACCCCCGGACCAAAAATCAAAGCCCAAATCACTACCCAAAGTTTGCAGGCCCGAATGGCCCAAATTTTTCAACATGTTCCAGAAACCCTAGAGGGTTCTGGAATCAAACAGCACCGCAACCCTTCCCCGCTTCCACACGTGTGTCGCCCCACGCCAGCTGAACGCTCGGGCCACCCCTCCTCCACAGCTGTACCTGCAACAACCAACAAAGCAAACAGAATTCCAGCAAAGCAAACAATATTTCCGATTCGGCTATAAATAAGGCCAAAATAGAATGTAAACGGATCCCATTTTTTTGTATGTACGAACGCATATACTAAATACAAAGAGAAAAGAAATTGGAAACCAATTTTGAAAGGTGATTTTCAGTGTTCGATAATCTTTTTCTTTCTTTTCTTTCTCTTTCTGCATCTTTATTTTTTTCCTTGTCCATGTGAAAATCAAGAGAAGAAAAAAGATTTACCTTTACCAAGTGAACCGTCGGGATCTTTCTTTCTTCGTTGAAATCGAAGCAAAGAGGGTCTTCAAAGTTGAAAATAGTGAAGCATTTGAGTCCGGTTTTAAAAAGAATGTTCAAAGAGACTCGAATTCGTCGCTAATCGCCAATTGCCATGGCGGTATAGTGGCCGAACTGTGGTTTCTTTTGAGGCGGCGAAGAAAGGGAAGGGGCTAGGGTTCTGGTTTCAAAATAAAAGGGAACCAAATTTCTGATTTGATTTTAGGTTTTTATTTCCTTTTAAACCGTGTGAAACGACACCGTTTGAAGCCTTATGAAGTGGCCTCAAAACGACGCCGTATGTGGCCACCCTGATCCGACCCGACCTAATATACACAAGATCCACGCGATTTGTGGTGAATGGATAATTTGCGCATTTCGTCCCTCTTTTTTCATGCTGCTATTTGATTAGATCTGTTATGCATTTTCTTTATTTATTTTTAAATTGATCTCTGTAAATTGCGCGCCATTCCAATTTGGTCCAATCTGCACGCAGCGTTTTCGCGAATGAGAATATTTCATTTTTAATCCTCGTTCATTTATGCGCATTTTATTTAAGTCCCTGATTCTGTTTTCATAATTTTATTTGTTTAAAAATTACTCTTTTGATTTTGTTTTTATTTCAATTGGGGTCCTTTTCTATTTCAGTTTATGTATTTTATTTTATTTTTCTTAATTAATTCGTTATTCATTTTTTAAATTGTTTTAACATATTTTTTGAAATATTTTACTGATTGTCTAGTTTTTTTTTTATTTTTTACTTGTATATCTTTTTAAACTTAGTTTAATATAATTTGTTCATTTTAAAATTCTCTTTTATGTATATTTCTTTGATTTAAAGATTTATATAATATTTTTTAAATACTTTTATACATCATTATTTTATATATATTATTTAAATTAAACTATTTCTTAGTATATGTATATTATTCATATTATTTTTTTTTACTTTATGAATATTATTCATTTTGATGGATATTTTATCTTGTATATTATGTATTTTGATTTTCTTCTTATAACATTTATTTTAAAATTCATTTGTATACTATGATCTAATATATTTTTAATCTTTATTTTTTGATTGATATATATATTATTTTATACACTACTTATTTTAATTTTCTTTTTATATAATACTTGTTTTAAAATTCTTTAATATATTACCATTTGATATATTGTTTATTTTCATCTTTATTTTATTCTAAATTCTCATATATTATTTGTTTTAAAATTCATATACATATAATTTGTTGTTTGTATATTAATGAGTTCATTTTTTATGTTTTTATATATTATTCATTCTTTCTATTTGTCTTAAAATTTGTTGCATTTTATTTACATTAAGTTGCTTGATATTTCTTTTTAAATTGTCTTTTAATTCATTAGTTTTGAATGTTAATGTTAGTATTTGTATAGCATATGATATGTTGCCATTGTATGAATCCTAATTCGCTCTTTTGTGTTTTCATTATTGCCATGTATTGTTATTTTATGATTGCAATTATACTTTTGTTTTTATTATTGCATTGTAATTAAGGTTTCCAACTTATTTATGAAAAATTGTTTATTTGATATCCAAACAAACCAAACAAATATATTTTGAGTCCATCTTATATTCGCTTAGTAAAAGCTTTCAAAACAAGGCAATATTTGATGTTTGGAAATTCGAGGAATTGTGCCCTAATGTGTTGGATTTCAGTTCTTCATTTGACCAAATAATTAAATACCCTTTTAATCGCATGATTTGGAAATTGTAAGATGATCTTAGTTTCAAGGTTTAAGACGTCATATCCTAACGTGTTGGATATGGTGTTTTATTCCTTCGGAATGAGAAAATCTTAAATTCCAACTTAAATTAATCAAATATTTTTCAAAAGGAATTACATTTTAATTTTTTCTAATTTTCAACATAAGGACATCAGTTAATCAATTTGGTACCAGTTTTGGGCGTATGAGGGTGCTAATCCTTCCTCGTACATAACCGACTCCTGAACCTATTTTTCTATTTCGTAGACCAAAATTATTTTTTTCCAAGGTGATCTAATCACACCTAAACAAAAAGGGTTGGTGGCGACTCCACATCTCGTTTTAAAGTCGACCCCATTTTTTAAACATAAAAAATGGTTTCGACACTTGTCATAGTTTGAATCTTACTCTTACTGATATGACATATTCTTGCATTAGAACTATTTCATTTTTTGGAATTGTTCAACGCATATATTCATTATTTTCGGGTTCTACAAAAAGATGGAAAATTTTGCTTGACAATGTCCTTGAATTAACTGTGAAATTTTTATCTAATACTCGTTGGGAAAATTGAATTAAAAGTGTTAAAGCTATTAGGTTTCAAACTCCCCAAATAAGATTGGCTTTGTCGAAATTATATGAATCTTGTGATGATGCAAAGTCAAAGAGTGAAGCGGAGAGTTTGGTCAATGCACTTGAAATTTTATTTGCTATAAATATGGTGAGCAAGAAATTACAATCTAAGTCTATGTGCATTGACACCACCATAAAGCAATTAGAAGGTGTATTATCATATTTTGAAAAGTATAGAGATGAAGGCGTTACTTCTAGTATGAATATTGCTAAAAGTATTGCACTTGATATGAATGTAGAGCCTACCCTTCCAACAAAGCGTCGTGTTAATAAAAAAAAAACAATTTGAAGAGAATAACCAAGAGGATGAAGAAATTTAGTCGGCTGATGAATTATTTAGATTTGATTATTATTTTTAGTTATTGTAGACATGTCAATTACTTCTTTGAAGAGCATATTTGAGCAACTAAAAACATTTGAAAGTATTTTTGGGTTTTTGTTTGATTCAAACAAGTTAAAGTCACTGGATGAAAATGAATTGAGAGAATGCTGTGCTACTTTTCACTCTACTTTTTCTCATGGTGATTCATCACATGTTGATTTGAATGAGCTTTTCTCTTAATTGAAATTGTTGCAATTTACTTTACCAAATGAATTAACGTCAGCCACTGAAATTCTTGAGTTTGTCAAATCTGCATATTCCTATTTGAATGTTTCAATCGCTTATAAAATTATTTTAACGATCCCTGTGACTATGGCATCAGCTGAAAGAAGTTTTTTGAAGCTAAAGTTAATCAAAACCTACTTGAGGTCGTCAATGTCACAAGAACGGTTGAATGGTCTGGCAATTTTATTAATAGAGAAGGATTTTTTGGAAAACATTGATGTTGATGTTATCATTAATGATTTTACATCTCAGAATGCTCGCAGAACCCATTTTTTTATGATTTTTTGTTGTTTTTGTAGTTGATGACATAGGAGTAGGTTGAATGAAAAATGTTGTGCTTTTATTTTGTTAGAAAAATATATTATTCGCTTAATGTCATAAAACGTATTATTTTAATGAAATCACTAGCATATGATTTTATTTTATTGTATTACATTTTATATATTTTTTAAAAGGGCCCGATTTATTGTTTCGCCTAAGGCCCCAAAAATGTCAAGAACGGGCCTGTAACCATCTTGGTAAGCAAACAATTGTCAATGCAACTAAACCTCTAACTTATTATAAAAAAACCATAATTCAAACATATGTCCAATATAATTTAAAACAAACTAGAAATTCTTTCACACATATATAGAAATAATGTATTTAGAATACATGTATATGCTTAAGAATATCACATAATAAATAATGAAACTTAATGTTTGAAACTATAATAATAACAGATGCAATATGTATAGAATTAAATTAAAAAAATTAGTTTAAACTGTGAGTAAAAAGAAATTTAAATAGGTAAATACATCAGATTAAGAATATTAAATGCACTCAAATTATTTATCATGATATTTTTATTTTTCTTGTATTGATATCGAGTTAACTTATGACGTAAACTCAATTAACGATATTATTAACATATATATACACAAACAATGTGAGTGGAACAATTTGTATAACGACTTTGAAATGTATAAAAAATATTAAAATAAAACTCTAGTTGAATTGGTAAAGAAAAGATTTTATAAATGCTGGTGGTATGGGTTCGAATTTAATATGTGCAAAATTTATATTGGTTTTATTAAAAATAAAAAAATAAAAAAAAAACAACCTTATAAGAATATAACTTATTTCAAATATGTAAAGCTAGTTTAGTAATTTCTCAACCAAGTTGATATTTGGTTGACTCATGGCACCAGGGTTTAAATAATAGTATAGATTGTAACACCCCAAAACCCGGCCCAGAAGTTTTGACAAGATCTCGGAGGTTATATTGACCACCGAAGTGATCTAAAAGCAATTTGCAAAAGAATTGTTTAAAACTCGTTTCGAACACAGTTTGCTAAATTCGAACTAAATCGTTTAACAATTTAGGATTCAAAACAGTAATTAAGTTACGTTTAAAACAATCAGAAATAGAAATCCACAGTTTCTATTATTTAGTCCAATTAACACTTTACGAAAGCACCACATAAAATTGTAACGACCCGATAGTTAGGGGTGTCGAAAAGTACATTTTCGAGACTCAGTTTTCATAAATTGGACTCGTAAATATATATTAAAAATATTTACAAAGTTAGTTGTGTAGTTAATTAGGTTTTGGTTAAGTGAATTTGCATGAATTAACAGTAATTAGGTATAAGGACTAAATTGCATATAGGGTGAAAGTTGAATTATAGATTAAAGAATAATTAAAGGGACTAAAGAAGCAATTATGCCATTGTTCTTTAATGAGGCGGCATTAGGTAAGATATTTGTAAATTTAATATATATTATAATATAAAATCTTAAGTATTAAGTACATATATATTATATAATTATAATAAAACAAGTAATAATAAAAAAAGCTAAACAAAACAGAAAGAAAGAAAGAAAAAAAAAAGGGAAAGAAAGAAGAAACGCAAGGCTTAGGGGTTTCAAAGTTTCCAAGTTCAATTGGTTAGTCAATTTAGTCCCTTTTTCTTGTAATTTTTATGTTTTTGGAATCCCAGTGTTAAGTACTACTCGACCCATGTCGAAAATTTATCAATTACTGAGTTTTTAAGTGTTGTTAATGTTGAATAATTTTAGTATTAGGGATTAAATTGATAGATTTTTAAGTTAGAAATGAAAAAGGATTAAATTGTAGAATGAATTGTAAATTTTGAGTAATAGAGACTAAATAGTGAAAATTTTGAAATTTAGGGATTTAAGTGAAAATAGGGAGTTAAATTTAGTTTAAAGTGAAAATTGTATGAAAATATAGAATTAATTGTGAAGAATAAAAATTAGTCTCAGTTTAGGGACTAAATTGGAATTTAGGCAAATATTGAATAAAAATTGAAATATTCAATATGAAATTGAATTGTGTTGTATTGATGAATTTTAATTGTTTTAATTCCGTAGCTAATGTCGTACCGAAATCCTCAACTAAAAAGGGGAAAGATAAAGTTGACGTGGAATAGCTCGAAATTCCTAGTTTGTATTTCTATAATCCGAAACTAGTTATTAATTGTTGTATTTTTTATTTAATGCATATAATAAGTGTTGAGGTGAGTATTTGGCACTTTGACATTGAATTGAATTAAAAGTTGATTGAATGGATTGAATTGATATATGTATATTATGAATATATTGATTATTTGAATTGAAATGAATATATATGTGCAAATATGATAATTGAATATTGGTTGTATTTGGAAATTGAAATTAAACCCTATTAACTGTATCGGGCAGAGTCGGATATAGATGGCATGCCATAGGATTGGAAGATTTCAAAGATTTCTTCAACTTCGAGTCGATGCAGCATTGGGTGCCAATTTACTTCGGTTTAACCGATGAGACACTGGGTGTCAATTTATATAGCGCTAGGCGCAGTTATTACTTCGGATTTATCCGATGAGACACTGGGTGCCAAACTGGTGTGTTGGTTGGATTTATGTATCCGTCCAAGTTTGAGTCGTGTTAATAGGGGTAAATAAATAATAAAGTTCTATAATTGATATTGATATAGCATAGTATGAGAAATGGAAGTGATATAGTGAATTGAAAATAGAATGTGAAAAGCTATTATATAGCAAGTGATGAAAATTGGGTATGGTATTTATGAATTGAGTATTAAATGGCTAATGCAATTGTATGAATATATGTGGTTTTAAATATTCAATTGTGCTTATAATTAATATTTGTATATTATATTATTATATCTTTAAATATTCAGATTATAGAAATACCACTGAGTTTTACTCAGCATACGGTTTTGTTCTCCTTGCGCAGGTTAGGCACTTAACTTTTGATCGCCGATTCAGCATCCAACAACGATCCCAAACTCAAATGTAGTGATGTCTATCTTTTGTGTCGGCATGTACCTAGGGTGTCTAAATGATAGTTATTTTGTGGATGGATTGTAAATGAGGTTATAAGTTTAATATTGGTTTGGTATATACATATAAACATGTGTTTGTGTTTGTGTTTGAAGCCATATTATGGCATGATAAGTTGAACCAAATCTAGATATGTGCATGTGAATTTAAGTTAGTATTTAAGTGCTTATGAACTAGGCAAAATGAATTGAATTTGGTAAGTTTATAATTTGGATTTGAATGATGCTTTAATGATATGAATAGATGATATAAATGTGGTACCAATGAGGGTACATTGGTCAGGCACCTAGGATGATTGTTTTGACATGTTTTGAATGTATTTGATTGTGTTTTGAACTGGTTAAACAAATGGTTTTTGAGTTGTTTAATGCCCGAGCATGTAGGAAATGGTAATTTGTTGTTTAAGGCACATATTAGGTCCACACGGCTAGACACACGGGCGTGTGACTCGGTCGTATTTGACACATGGCTAGCACACGGGTGTGCGAGGCCATTTCGAAAGGGTACACGGCCTGGCACACGGGTGTGTGGTTTGGCCTTGTGACCCAAGTCAGAGAGTTACACGGGCACGAACATGGGCTAGGACACAGCCGTGTGTCCCTATTCCGAATACTTACACGACCTGAGACACGGGCGTGTCTTCCGACCGTGTGAGTCACACAGCCTGACCAGACGGCTGTGTGACCTCTGCAGTGTTGAAAATTTTTAATATATTCCGTAAATTTTTCTGAGTTTCTAAATTAGTCCCGACTTGTTTCTAACGCGTATTTTGGGCCTCGAGGGCTCGAATAAGGGACAGTATGTATGAGTTTGATTGGTTTCTGACCTGAATATCATATGATATGAAATGTTTGAAATTTCTGTCTGTTTGATCTATAAACTCTGGTAATGCTCTGTAACTCGGTTCCGGCTATGGATACGGGTTAGGGGCGTTACAAAATCTGTACCACAATTCCCGTAAACACTAATGGACCAAAACATTTTAATAAATTAAGAGTTGAAGAAAAACTTTATTAGCTTAACTCAAAACTTATCATTCTGAGACCTCCGGTATGCCGAATCCAGCTTCAGAACACGAGAGTACTTGAAAGGGAGAAAACTAAAGGGTGGGCTACGTGAGCTCAGTGTGAGTCCGAAACATAACAGAAGGTAAAAGAAGGAATTCCAAAAGTAATATCCCCGTTAAGGGCACGCAGTTAAAGTATGAAAACCCCAATCCGGCGATCAAAAACACAGCACATTAACAATAACTATCAAGGATTACGTACATTACTACAACCGCGCAGATGTACTAAAACACATCAACTTACTATTAAGTTCGCAAACAATTCGAAGATGTCATAATTGGAAGCGACTATGATATTCCAACAGTTTTTAGCCATATGAAAACTCAACTATATAATAATTACAATGGACCAAACCCATGAAAACTATGTCCAGTCCACACGTAATAATCAGAACACATCATAACATGTTAAACATATTGTTCACACAATTAGACGTATATTCAAATGCAAAATGGATGCAATAAGTCAAAAACCCACCCCAACCATCCGAACACCACTTCGGCCACCCTGCACACCACATATGAGCTATATCAAGCCCATCCACCCTGCACACCACATATGGACCGTGATAGGCCCATCCACCCTACACACCACGTAACGTGGAACTAAGCCACTCAAATAGGAATGCACAGCTGAGTTGACATAAGTATAAAGTGCGAAATCACCGCTATAAAGTATTGCAGTTAAACTGCCGAAACAGACTCCATTCTCTTCACAACCAAATCCCAGAATTTTCATGCAATGCATAATGCCCACAACTTACAGACAATCATACAATAGTCATATAGAAATAGAAGTACACATATATAATTACACAGGCTCAGTATCAGATTAACCCAGATTTTATCATTTGATAGTGTCTCAATTTCATAATCACATTACATTAACGCTTAAACAAGCCGTAAAATCAACACTATAGTTACGAATACTCACACGATTCTAAGTCGATACAGAGCCCCTAACACAAATACAAAGGCCTCTACAAACGTTGGGTGACACAAGAATTGAAACGGGTCAAAATACGACATAGAACAAAAATTTGCGAAACAAGGCACACGCCTGTGTGCCTCGGCCGTGTGAAGGAGACACACACCCGTGTGCCCAGTGACATGGCCGTGTGAGCAGCCCGTGTAACTCACTGTCCATTAAAATAAGGTGCAGAGTAGACACGGCCGTGTGGAAATCTCACACGCCCGTGTGGCTAAAAGACACGGCCGTGTGCCCAAGGCACACACCCGTGTAAAAATCGACTAAAATGCCCAATATCAGCCACACGGTTGTGTGGCACCAAAAATCGCCCAAAAACCCTAAATCCTAATGTCACACAGCCGTGTGAACCGCCCGTGTGCGGCACACGCCCATGCGGCCACCCGTGTGGTCACGAAACCATACTGAAACAGACCCAAAACTCGTGGATTATCAACCGCAACGCAATCCCTAATTACTAAGGGTTTAGAAACACACCTGATTTTGATCTACATCCCCCAAAAATGTATAACACGTCTCAATTCTACCAATTTGTAACCTCATTAACCAACATAAAACTTTAAGCAATCACCCAAATCGGTACTAACGAACCATCTAAAGCAATTAATCTAAAATTCAAAGAATAACAATAAAACAATGCTAATAATTACCCCGATTCCACACCTAACAATTGAACAAACAAATCCTCTAATGAAAGCGCTTTGGATAACCGAAGAACGAAAAAAAAAAGGCACAAAGGAAGAAGAACAAAAACCAACAAAAATTGAAGTAGAAAACTGAAGAAGGAACAAGCATGAGAGAAGAGAGAAAGAAACATACATGATAGAGGGACAACGTGCCAAAAATTGGGATATTTCCTCTCTTCAAATTAAATAAAAATAAAAATAAAATAATAAATAAATAAATAAGTATTTAGACTTTAAAACAAAACTAAAATAAAATTAATCCCTCAAAACACACAAGCAAGGATTCAAACCTAGGACCTAAAGCTAATTAAAACATGCTCTCTACCAACGAACCAGCAAGCTCATTCTAACATTAAAACGCGAAAACAAACCCAATTGCTCGACCTACTCACTAACCCTAACTACGAACTCCAAAATTTCTGACCCCAAATTTCAGGGTGTTACATAGATTATAAACATTATATGTGTACAAACAATATGGGTGAACCAATTTGTGTAATAACATTGAAATGTACAAAATATTAAAATAAAATAATTTCTTATTTGACCCTCCAACTTTACAATAAAGTCATTTTAGCTCCCCATTTAATTTTTCATCTCTTTTAGCATTTAAACATGCATTGTTTGTCAAATCACCCCAAAATGGATGGAAAAGATAACATTTGTTATAGTAAGCAATTAATTAATTTTTAAAAATTTAAAAATATTTTTTAATGTTTATACTTTTTAAATAATTTAATAATTTTTTATTTTTTATATTTAAAAAATTAATTAATTGCTAATGTGGTAATCCACATGTATGTCATGTCAGCAAAGTTAACCAATGTTAACTTTTTTTATCTAATTTGGAGTGATTTGATAAATAGTGGAAGTTTAAGGACTAAAAAAGGTGAAAAATTAACTAAATGGATCAAATGACTTTTTTTTTTTTTTGTAAATTTGGTGGGCCAAATATATCATTAAGCCATAAAATAAAATTTTGGTTGAAATATTAAAGAAAAGATTTTATAGGCAAATTTTATATTGGTGTTCTTTAAATTGTATAAAGATAAAAATACCCTTATAAGAATATAACTTATTTTAAATATGTAAGATTAGTTTAATAATTTTTCAACCTAGTTAGTGGTTTAAATAATAATACTACATAAGTTTTTATTTAGAATTTGTTTGATTCACTAAAAACTGTTTCCGGAAAATGATTTTCAAAAAATTGTATGATTTTCTGGAAAACGATATGATTTTCAAGTGTTTAGTTGATTTTACGTAAAATATTCCACTATTTGATAAATTTTCCTGAACTCATTTTCTAAAAATTAAGTTTAGTGAAACAAATACAACATAAATATTTTTATGACCGAAAAAATATTATTTTATTAATTAATTTAAAAAATAAATTTAAGTTTTAAATATAAATATAAATCAACAAATAACATTAGTTTGAAAAGCTTTTTTCTATAGAAACAAATATTTTTCTTCTAAAAAAATTTGATTGTCAATATAGCTCTTTTTGATAACAATAGAGGTAGAATCTATGAAATAATAGTTACATACCACTCCTTGAATTTGCAAGATAACCAATGCCCCATATAAAATTAGGTTGGACCAATATTTATTAAAACATGGCATTATATGAGCCAAAAATGCTATTATTTCTTAGGCTCAAAGTTCACCAATCACTTAAGATATACGAGAAAGGATCCATATGCTATCCTTTTTCCTTTTCAATAGTAGAATGACAAATCGGATTTTTCCTCCTGATTTTTATTATTTTTAGATGGATTTGAATATTTTTCAGTAGAAAAAATCTGATTTGTCATTCTCCTAAAAGAAAGTTATAGGGATGGCTTAGAATCATAGTTTCATACAATCTTTTTTCTGAGACATACAAGCAAGTTAGTTGGGTATAACACCAAGTATTCAAGCACTTCAAACAATCATGAATCAAATTGTAAACAAGATTAAATGAAATTTGTTCAATATGCCTTCCAATAAAATATAATTTAAATGATATAGCATCACATTAAATCCAGTAACAAGAGGAAAATTTCCAAAATAGGATGAAAATGGCTCAAAAATACCATCCTCTCCAATACTAATGACTGCATCAATTTGGGAAGAGCATTGGCTGCACAATTTCTAACATAAAAAGGTGGATCTCTAGCACACATGCTCACTGCCACCAAAAGAAGAGGTGCAATAACATGCAAATGAATTCCCATTATAGTACAAAGTGCCTATGTTCAGAGCAATGGATTGGGATCCCCCAAATCCTTTTGGAAACAATTACTTGAAAGCAATGCTACATTCGGATGCCTACAAAGGTAAATAAAAGAAATTATTGGGAACATGTTCCATGGTTATTTTGAACTAAAGAGAAAAATGTAGTACGGAATTCAACAAGTTGATTTACATTATGGAGCATGAAAAGATATTTTCGTTGCTAAAAGTTTGATTGGGACAAATATTTTGTGCGGAATATTGTGGAGGGTAATTTAACACTACAATCTTTTCTTCCTCCCCCTTTTTGTTGCTGTTTTCATTTCCCTTATCCTCGGTTTTCTTTTTATCCTTGGATTCCACTGCCACAATTTCAACATGTTTTCCCAGTCGTCGCCTTATGGTTTCAGCAATATTTGATGCATCCAACCTTCCTGTAATCGTCACCATCGACTTCTTCATATCTGCTTCCACGTTTAAAATCCCTAATAAACATCAACATTAATTATTTATTGACTTCATAGACACAAATCTAAATAATACTTTATATTTTTTTTTTATGTAAGATTTATTCAGGTTCCGACTATTTACTCGTTTTAGTAGGCTCCACTCGTAAGAGTATGAGTTCTTCAAATACGACTCAAATTACTATTTAATAATAAGAAAATTTTAAATTAAATTAATTATTATAAATTTATTTTTGAGTGATACAATTAGAGGTGTTCATGGGCTTGGTCAGACCCAATTAATATGTTAGGCCCATTTGTTAAGTCTGGCCTAAAAAATAGGCCTAAAATTTTGTCCATGTCTGTTCTGGATAAAAATACTAAAACCTAGCTCTGGCCCACCCGTATTATTTTTTTATATTTTCTATATAATTTTTTTAAAAAATATAATACATCAAAAATACTAAAAATATTAAAATAAATATTTCCCAATAAATTGGAAATAAATTAAAAAAATATGCATACCTAAATAACACTAAGATAGATGCAACTTAACAAGCAAATGCCTCTAAAATAGTAATAAAATTAACAATAAAATAAGAATTATACAATATCCAAACAATAACAACATAATAGTAGCAACATAATAGTGAAAAAAAAAGAGCAACAAAACAATAAAAAAAAACAACATGGATTTTTTTTGCATATTCAGGCGGGGCCGGACTCAGGGCCAAAAAAACCTTACTCAAAGCCCAGCCTATTTTCTAAACGGGCTTTATTTTTTCCCAAACTCATTTTTAAGACATATATTTTTACCAAAACCCTCCTACTTTTCAGGCAGGTTAGACCATAGACAAATCTAAATACAATGGATGATTGAGCTTAAGTTGGAAAATAATAACTTAATATTGAGGGTTTATGATTAAACAATCAAATTTTCACAATGTTGAAATTAATTAAAAAAATGGATAATTAAAATTGTAAATTAAAAGAGAAAAAGAGTTTACCTTTCATTTTCTCTATACTTTTCTTAATATCATTTGCGCAACCTTCACAGTGTATGTTCATTTTAAGTGAAACAACTTCAATTATAATCTGTACAAATAAATAAAAAATAAAGTATTCAATTTTTTTAAGAAAAATAAACACAAACAAAAATTTAAAATATACTACATTATCACCAATTCATTTAAATATCAATTCAGTTGTTAGAATTCTAAAAGTTCAATTTTTTTATAATGTAATCAATATATTTTTGAGAATATTTTTATCAGGGGAAAATGCATATACATAATGAGAATTAAACTAAAAGTCTCGACATCTTTAATACCTCAATTTTACTATTTTAATTAAACTCACATCTTATTTTTATATATATTTCACGCACATTGTAGGTGTACCATGATTAGTATTTATTAAAAGTTTATATATATATATATATATTCAATATCATTCTGTATTTAAGTTTGACGTTTTTTTTTTTTTTTACTCATTGATATTTTTTTGATGTGGTACTTAAGTTATTATTATTATTTTAACTAATTTAGTATATGCGTTTGTTAAAAGTTATATATTTTGTTACCCAAATGTACTGGTGTTAACTTTTTAGAGTTTAATTCTGATTTTAGTATTGATTTGATGAAAGTTAATTACTAATATTATGAGGTTTGAATTATTTATGATTTTATTAATAGAGTAAATTTAGTGTAATTATGAATTTGTTTAATTTTATATTTAATTTACTAAATACAATCCCATAAATATGATTTAATTTGGGTTTTAAGGTTAATTTGATTAAAGTTAATTGCTAATATTATTAGCTAATTATGAATTTTCATCAAATCGACTGTAAAACCGAATCAAATACTAAAAAGCTAACATCGTTACTTTTGAATATCAAAATATATATAACTTTTGTCAAATATAGGTACTAACACGTATACTACATTAAAAAAAATGTCAGATTCAAATATCAAAATATATATTAAGCCAATAGGTATGTGTATATGTTTGTATAAATAAAAGTAATTTCTTAAACACCTAGAACCTCCTCTATTGATTTGATTCGATAAATTAAACTCGATTTGATATCAATTTGGTTGAATCTAAACTATTAAAACTCATTTGATCCAATTCAACATGAAATTAGAAGAAATTATCAAATAGAAAAGTAAATAAAGGGATGATTACCTCTTGTTTCTTTGGTAGCTCTTGTACTTTGTGATCATTAGGTATAATTTTTGGTTTGGGCGAAATAAGCTCAACATTTGTACTGTATTTCTTCTTAATTCTTTCCAAGACCTTCAATGGATCAGCCTTTTGTCCCTTCACGACCACTCTATTACTTTTCATATCTGTCTTCACTTCTTCAATCCCTAATCAAATTAACTTAATTACAAAAAGAAAAAAAACCTTAAAATTTTTGTAGTGAAATTTATCTAACCTTCAAAACCTTTCAAGCAATTGATAACCTTTGAAACACATCCTTCACAATGCATGTAAATTTTCAACACAATTTCTTCTTCTACAATTTGCTGTTTATTTCCCATGTTTTGTTCATTTCCCCCTTAATTAAAGAGAGAAAAAGAAACTAATACTAATGCTTGATGGAGTAATCCTCATAAACTTTGACTACATGAGTTAAAGGTATATAGTAGGTTTGCTTTAATAAATATAAAAATAATATGTTTAATTCACACATATTGTATCGATGTTTAATATTTTGATACACAATCTGATATCTGTATTTTAGGAATAATAGAAGAAAATAGAAAGAAGGAATGGATGGATGGATGTCAATTACTTTATATATGCCTTATGAGATTACAATGAAAATTGCTCTTAAATGCATTATTATTTCTTTACCATCTATGTTCAAACCTTAGCAAATTGCCCCAAGTGTTCACTGTTTTTCTTTTTTTGCTTGATTAATTACTATCAAAATATATATCAACTCAAAAAACAGACCTGTGTATTAATTTGAATTTTAAAAATTTCATGTAAATATAACAACATTTAAGATAAATTTTAGTTGTTTATTTTCTAAGTCATTTACCCACCAAGGCATACAAAATACTTAATGTGTTCGTCAAGTGTTTACAAGACACTTTAGTAACCAAGTCTTGAGACTCGGATTGTAAGTCATGAGACTTTATAAGCCAATAGCCTCATAACTCACCTGGAAGACCAAGTATCGGGACTTAGTTTGTAAGTCTTGAGAGTTGGCCTATAAGTTTCAAGACCTAGCCTTATAATGGCTATAAGTAGCTACTTATTTACTTATTTAGGTACAAAATTTGGAGATTTTCAAAATTTGTGAGTAATTTCAAAAGGATTTTAGTAGCTTAATTTCCCTTTTCAAATTCCACCTGAAGACTTCTTTTCTTTTCAAAGTTCCTTATAATTTTATTTTATTTAATATACATGGTCCCACTATAAGATAAATGGAAAGATGGAAATTGCATGAATTAGAGCTCAAAATGTGCTGGAAAAGTTTATATATTTTTGTGTTTCCACACCCCTAAACTTAATTTATTGCTCATCCCTAGTAATGCACAAATTGAAAAGAGGAAGCGCTTGAAATTACCATTGAAAAATATCTTTAGAATACATTTCCCCCATAATTATGAGTTTAGTGTAATTATGCTCTAGGATAAGAATTTTGCAATTAAGCAACGCAAGTATGCATATTGTTTGAATTATTCTCAATTGTTATCATGCTAGCAAGAATAGACTAAACGTTTTCTTAATAAAGCCATGTTAATTCTTACCACTTAATTTTTATTCCCTTATTTGAGACTAAACTGCAATCACTAAGTTTAACTTATGTCTTCATATGTTGAACTTAGCAATTTCTCTCCACTAATGTAGGCAGCACAGAAATCTGAATCGAAAGGTCTTTTAATTAGGTTGTAACGTGGTTGGGCTAGAGGTAGGTAAAAGATAGATAAATTTAAGCTAAAAACCCTAGACTCAGCTTGCATCGGACCTTTAGAATAAATACCCTTAATACACCAACTCATTTTGCATTTGAGTTTACGCATGCTCTTTGTACATCTATTGCTTTCGAGTACATATGCTCTTTCTTCTTCTTCTTTTTCACACGAGCATATTACTATATGTACTACAATTTTTGAGCATTTGATACTTCTTTTCAACTCCCCCAAACTTATTTTCAAAGAATATTCTGGATGGATTGAGTCTAGTGTTTGGGACAATTTAAAGATACTTATAAGAGAAGTGATTGCTAAATATTACAAAGGTTCAAATAAAATTAGGCCATATAGTCTCAAAGTTGTGCTTCAAGGGAAAAATATTCATTAAGGTTGGCTTGAAAAACTCAAACAGTCCAAAAAGTTTGCCTAAGCCATTTTCAAAATTCCATTCTTCCTAGGATTTTGCCTCAAGAAATTACTAAGTCAATTCTAGAGACTTAGACTTTCATGCATGTCTAGCTCTCCTAAAGAATTAAAAAGATTTTATGGTATGATTTGCAAACTTTATTAAGAGTAACATTATGTCATAGTTCAGCTAACATAGCAATTATTGAGATAATAGAACTTTATTTATACTAGAAGTTAACATAATTAACAAAAATTCAAATTTTTGAACAAAATATAATTTAATCATAATTATAAGAATAATGTATCTTGAAAAACAATTTCAATTTTTGGTCCCCCCTACTTAAGATGAACAATGTCCCCATTGTTAAAAATAATAGAGAGAATGAAAATACAGAACTGAATAGATACTATACACCAGGTAGGACCCTAGGAAAAGGAGGTTAGTCAAGTTTGACTGCTTAAATACCAAACTTTTCCAAGGTATATCCAATCCTAGACATGTACATATCTATTGCCACACTTCTTATTTTTTCAATTTGTTCAATTTTATTGATGATTTCCACCTCTTATTTTATTATGTGAGAAATAAAAATCCTAATAGAACCTAATCCTAAAAACTTTAAATATCCTAAAAATAGCTTAACTGTGTGGCTTACGAAGAGTATAATCGAGGAGTTTCCATTTGTTGTTGTTCAATTGAAAGATTATTTGTGTAAGTTCTACCGTTGTTTCCTTTCTTTTCACTAAATTTTGTCTGCTCTCGTTATGGTTGAATAATACTGCCAATTGTTCTGATTTCTCCGTTAATTGTTCAATTGGTTTGTAATTTTAGGCGCGAATCTCGAGGGGAGCTTTCTCCAATGCTTTAGTTTCGATTAGTTGCTAATGTTCGTCGGTAAGTGAATAATTTTCATTTCAAAATTCGTTCGTCGAAGTTTTTGACATAATTTGAATTGCTGGTTAATTTAGCATTTTGACTCAGTCAATTTCTCTAGATGGGATTTGTTGTCGTTTTTAGGTTTCGAGGTCTTCTCTGTTGCCACACGGCTGTGTGTCAAGTCGTGTGGTAGGCCGTGTAACTCACTATTTTGGAATTAGAGGCACATAGCCTAGAGATACGGACGTGTGTCCAAGCCGTGTAACTCACTATTTTGGAATTAGAGATACATGGGCTAGAGACACGGGTGTATGTCCAAGCAGTCTAACACACTGTTTTGGAATTAGAGATGCATGGGCCAAAGGTATGGGCGTGTGTCCAAGCCTTGTAACTCATTATTTTGGAATTAGAGGCACACGGGCTAGAGACGCGGGCGTGTGTCCAGGCTGTGTAACTCACTATTTTGGAATTAGGGACGCACGGGCCAGAGACACGGGCGTGTGTCCAGACCGTGTAACTCACTATTTTTTAGCCACACGGGCCAGCCACCCAGGCTGTGTGAATCCACACGGACGTGTGGGCCAAAAATCAAGATTTTTCCCTAGGGTTGTAATCACCGTTCGAATCGAATGTAAGCCTACCGTAGGGTCCATATGATCTGAATTAGACAATATAATCATCACCTAACGATATATTACTGAATAATCTATATTTTCAAGCAAACACTTGATGTGAAATCTAATATGTATGTAACATCCTAGGAAGGGCCTATGCATTTTTCAGATCAATTGTATGAAATGACAAGTCTTAAGTATTATGAATAAATTTTTGATACTTTTGGAAACCTAGAAATGAATGAAAATGGAAATGAAAATGAAAATGGAAATGAAAATGGAGATGGAAATGAAAATGGAAATGGAAATGGACATTTTTGGAAACTTAGACATTTTTGGAAACCTAAACATTTTTGGAAATGATCCAAAAATGGAAACTTGAACATTTCGGGAAACTTGGAATAATAAGAGATAAATAAAGGAGTTTTATTCACATAAATATGTGAATAATAAGAGATAAATAAAGGATTATTTTCTAATGAGATAATTGAGGAGATAATTGATGGATTAAAGGCTTTTATCTTTTAAATAAAAGAGATAATATTATCAAAAAGAGGAGTGGTGGCCAAGTAAAGGACTCCTAGGCTGATAACTTTGGCTATAAAAGGAGGACAGGAGGGCTACTCGTCAACATTTGCTCCCTCTTCCTCTCTGCCGAAATTCTCCCTAGGCAAAACCCCTCTCTGCGAATTTTCATTAAGCAAAAATCCTCTCTTTTTCTTCTATTTTCTTCTCCGTTTCATCGTGAAGTTGAATCTTTGTGGATTCTAAGAAAGAGGCAATCATCCACAACATCAAAGGGGATCTTTCGGGAAATCTAAGGATCTAAGGTAAGGATTATAAATATAAATATGTGGTTAAAGATTATGATTCACGTTTTCAAAGTTAGATCTAATCTAACACGAAGTTATAGGATTTCAACAAAGCTTATAAAGGAATCCTCTTGATTTGGAATCCCATCATAAGGTAAGGGATATTCGGCCAAGGCATAATTTGTTTAAGTGTTTTCCATTATTTCAAAAACTGAAAACTGACATGGTTACATACCTAGTTTTAGCCGATTTCAAGGAAGAGGAATTCTAGCAACTGTTGGGACTTGATTAAATCAATTTGGCAACTAGGTAAGTGATTCTACTTCTAGTAGGATTTGGTTTTAAGACCAAATAGGTTTATTTATATGTTTTAATTAATGGCCGAATATAGGAGTGAAAGATCTAGATCGGTAGATCGCTCTACGGGAATTCACGGAAACTATTAAGCGAAAAAGGTGTGTACTCTTACTAACTTTCAATAAATTGCATGGCAATCATTAGATATGTAAATATGTAACAGTATGTGAATGTGGCTAAGCACCACAAATGTGGTAAGGAGTACCCAGGTACGTTTCCTACTTTTGATAGGATTGTGAATGTGATATATTTTGAACATGTGATTAGTAACATGAATGAAAATTTAGTATGTGAAATATGTTATGAAATAATTGGGGCATTCGGGATATTTGTGGAGGAAGAAAGTGAAGGTGATGACTACGGTCTCACCAACGTAAAGTGGTGACTACGGTCACATAAAGTGAAAAGTGGTAACTTCGGTTACATCTAGTGAATACAGTGTCTAATGACACAACATAAGTGGGCGATGAGCACGTCGATCGCAAATGATCGCCTTCGATGGTGTGTAGTGGATGGAGGGTCGACTTAGTAGTCCCCGCGATGTACAAAGGTTGGTACGGGTGGTGTGTAGCGGATGGACAAATAGGTTTGGATTTGGGTTGCATCATCCTTTATTTTGTATGAACATGATATTGATATGACTTGTATGCCTGATTTGTTGGAAATTAGTACTATGTACACATTGAGTCTGTTGACTCACCCCGTTGGGGAATTATTTTTCGTGTGATGAGCAAGTAATGGACCAGGGTCGGCAGGAGCTAAAGGTGGCCATGCATCGCTTGAAGAAATTATTTGGAATTTGGACTTTATGAAATTTTAGTACTTTATTTTGGGTTTGAATGATGTAATAAGGCCATAAGGCCCAGTTGGATTTTCTTTATTCCTGTTTATTTTTATTTAAATATGATACAAATTATGTTTGATTAAAGATAAGTAAATTTATTTCTTTTAAAATAATAAACCCAAAAATTATTTTGTCACCTTATTTAAGTTGGATTTCCAGAATTTATTAAATAGGTTTCAAATTAAGCCCAACCCAAAACAATTTTTTTAAAAATTACACAAATTTTCTCTAAGTCATTTAGAACATTGAAAACCGATTTATTTAAGGAACATACCAGATCCGGTTCAAGCTCGTGGGCCGGGTGTGGGGTGTTTCAATGTAAGTGTGATAGCATAACATGAGCATGATCTGAATTTATACTACTGTATATGCATATTTGATATCTGTTAAATCTACATCTGCATTGGGTTGGGATTGTAAAGAAGAAGTGTGGGAAATTTAATAATCTGCCTAATTTGTTGGTTAAGCCACAAACATATATTTAACTTTTGCGATTTATCGCATTATGATCTGGCAACTAGATTGCAATTATTTTGAAATGAGACACACAGTCACTATGTGGTGTGTAGGGATGGATGGGTACTTGATACCCTATATGGTGTGTAGGAATAGACGGAGATAGTGTGTAGCGATTCGAGTTAGCAAACTACATCTAAATCTGAAATGTTCTGCAACTGTATCTGGTTTTTTTTTGTTTCTGTTTCTGCATCTGATTCCGAGAGTTAACTAGTTAATGAAAACCAAAATCACATTTGTTATGTTACTGATTAGTTATAAGTGTAAGTTATACACTGAGTTTTTGACTCATTTAGTCTGTTTGTTGGATTACAGGTAACCCACAAGCTTAGGTGGGTTGCCGTGCCAGGAGCTCGGTCATCTCCCACTTAGTTATCTATTATTTTATTTAGATTTATTTATCATGTGTTTTATTTCGAATGATTGGTTATAAGTTTGGATTTTCACGTTTGGTTTAACTATTTAAATGATTATCGACTGTTAAACTTTGAATGGTTAATGGTTGGATTTTTCTAAAATTATTTGATGTGGCTCTTTAGACTTGGTCTTAACATCTAGGCCGAGTATGGGGTGTTACATTTAGTGGTATCAAAGTCAGGTTACAAAACTTGGGCTGTGTTTTTTAGGCTCTCATTTCTGTAAAAAGTATAGTTTTTAATAAAATGTTTATCTTATTAACTCTAAAAAATGATTATATAAAACGAAGTCTCTAACGTCGAACTTGTAAGTACTTCTGCTTTAGCTATACAAATTAGCTAGAAAATACTGTAGTAACTAAACTTGTTAGCTTTAGTTAAGGATTGTAATATAAACTGTGAAATAAGATACCTGATGAGAACTCTGAACTGATCTATAAACTTCTAGCATTGTAGATAAGTAGACAACGAGTTCGCGCGGTAGTCATGGATGTGGTTCTTTTAGGCGCTGAAGAGAAGCTCGAGCAAAGTCATCCTCTATAGGCAGTATGCCCAATCTGAAGACCAGCGAGACTGTTGGTACTACTACTAAGACTGTAACACTCCTAACCCGTATCCATCATCCGAACAGAGTTACGGAGCATTACCGGAGTTTTTAGAACATTTACAGATAATTCATATCAATTACTATTCATTTTTCGATATTAACCATAACGTCCCTAGGACAAACCCTCGAGGCCCAAAATACATGTTAGGATCGGGTCGGGACTAAACCGAATACATAAGAAAATTTTTGTGAAATTTAAAATTTTACTCATGTACAGGGGTCACACGCCCGTGTGAGTAGACCGTGTGACTCACACGGCCAAGTAACACAGGTCACACGGCCGTGTCTCCAACTCATGTAAATCTCTGACTTGCAAAACATTAAGGTGCAGTTTTCATATGGCCAAAACACACGCCCGTGTTCTAGGTCATGTGGCACACACGGCTGAGACACACGCCCGTGTCTCTGCCCGTGTGCTCAATCCTGAGCATTCTGTTTCTCAAATTTAAGTTGCAGGGGACACACGGCCAAACCACATGCCCATGTGCCAGGCCGTGTGTCACACACGGTCAAGACACAAGCCCGTGTGCCTACCCGTGTGGACAAAAATAGGCCATTTTAAGGCCACTTTTCTCACCCTTTACACAACCAACTTGCACACAATACTATCATTTACCAATATACTCCAATCCAACAACCAATACAAGTTAAAAGTCATATTTATCCATAAATTGTACTATCATAAAACTCCTCTCTTTTTTTTTTTGCCAAACTTATCAAAATAGTTTCATTCATTATTCTACCATAGTCATCAACTAAATATATACATAAACATCATTCACATTCTTAATTTAAGTTTAACCTTTTACCATTTCAACCCTAAACATGCCATATAAATCATAAGTTATAATTCAAAAATTCTACAGATGAAATCTGGATAGTTTGCTTCGATGTGTTGATCTGATCCACCGAACTCACATCAATCTACACAGAACATTAAACACATAGGAGTAAGCTTAAGAAAGCTTAGTAAGTTCATAGGCATAAAACATAAATCTTACCAAGTACACACAATAATGAATCAATAAACAAGTGTTACACTAATATTCCCTGTCATCCACAATTTCAAATAATGAATTCAGTTGATTGAGCTCAATAATTCCATCACTTTAGTTCAAATAACACTTACCATTTCCTGTCAAATTAGAGAACGTCTTACGGAATTGAGTACATCGTTTGCTTAATGCCATAGCCCAATTATGGTCTTACACATATATTACCATGGCCTTGCCATAGTCTTACACATATCACAATGCCATAGCCCCACTATGGTCTTTCACTTTATTACGATGCCATAGCCCAGCTATGGTCTTACACGTACACACATATACTGCCATGGTCCAACCATGGTCTTACGTTCACAATGCCATAACCCAGTTATGGTCTTTTCACTGAAATTCCATAGCCCAACTATGGTCTTACATTCCACACTTTGCCATGGTTCAACCATGGTCTTATCCGTCAATTCATCACTGATCACAGAACGATCGTACTCAATCCTGCGTTCTACTCAATTTGAACTTTTGTTTTGATTTTCATTTTATCACAATAATCATGATTCCATAACAAAGATATAAAATAATACATTATATAATTTCTAATTTTAACAATCAATCACAAAATTCAACCATATGAACTTAACTGGACCAATCGGTAGAATTGGTAGAAATTTAGGGGCTAGTCAGTAATTTTCTCTTTTCCGCGTTTATCTTCGGATTCTCGATACATAATATAAAATTTTTCATTCATCAACACCAAGTTAAATTCTAATTCACTTCAAAATTTATGCCCTTCAATTTTCGAAATTACACTTTTACCCCAAATTTTACAATTTTTACAATTTAGTCCCTGATCAATTCACCCATCAATTGCACTTATTTTTCTCAATTAACACTTTATCTAATCATTTTAGGCTATTATATAGCCTTTGGTATTCATAATTTCAGCACCAAACCCTAATTCCTAACTTTTTCACAATTAGGTCCTAAAAATCAATTTCTATTAAAATCACTTAATAAAATCATCATATAATGAAATCAAAGCTTAAAATCTATGATAATTCATCATACACTTTCAGCACTCATTCATGGTAACTTTCATAACCACTCTTGAAATCAAAAACTAATGAATTCAATAGTTGGACCTAATTGTAAAAGTCATAAAAACATGAAAATTACAAAGAAAAAGCAAGAATTGAACTCACATGGTGCAAAGTATGAAAAACCAGCTTCTTTCAAACCTCCTATGGCGTTTTTAGCTAATAATTTGGGAGAAATGTCTAGATTTTTCAATTTGGTCACTTATTTTATATTTAATTTTAACCAAATTACCATTTTACCCTTAGTTCACATTGTTTTCTTGTCTATTTCTATACCCATACCGTCCAGCCCATATAATTTGGGTCTAATTGCCTTTTAACTCCTTCCTTACTAGACACTGAAGCTATTTAATCACTTTAGCAAATTTTGCACCTTTTACAATTTAGTCTTTTTTAATTAATTAGCTATTAAAACGTTAAAATTTTCTAACGAAACTTTAATACTAACTCAATGACACTCCATAAATATTTATAAAAATATTTATGGCTTGTTTTATGAATTTGAGGTCTTGATACCTTATTTTCGACCCAATTTACCTAATAAATTCTTTTTAAATCTCAAAATTCACTAATTCAGAAATTCTTCTAAAATCACACTTGACTCATAAATATTAATTTATTAAATTTTTAACTCACTCGTCGGATTTAGTGATCTCAAATCACTGTTTCCGACACCACTGAAAATTAGGTTGTTACAACTCTCCCCCCTTTAGGAAATTTCGTCCTCGAAATTTGTTACCTGGAAATAGATTCCGATATTGTGGTCTCATTGATTCCTCTGTTTCCCAGGTTGCCTCCTCCAAACCATGTCGATGCCATAATACTTTGACTAATGGTACTCGTTTATTCCGTAATTCTTTAACTTCACGAGCTAAAATCTTCTCCGGTTCTTCTGAATAAGTCATATCCGATTGAAGGTCAATTTCAGTGTAAGGAATCACATGTGAATGATCTGATTTGTATCGTCTTAGCATAGACACATGGAACACGTTATGAATCTTCTCAAGTTCTGGGGGTAAAGCTAACTGATAAGCCACAGGGCCAATTCTTTCAATTATTTCATATGGTCCAATAAATCCTGGACTTAATTTCCCTTTTCTGCCAAACCATAACACTTTCTTCCACAGAGAAACTTTTAAGAACACTCGATCACCCACATTAAATTCTATTTTTCTTCTTTTCAAATCTGCATATGACTTCTGATGGTCTGAAGCAGCTTTCAAACTGTCCCGGATGATTCAAAATTTTTCTTCGATTTTTCGGATCAAGTGAACTCCAACCAACTTGGATTCACTCAATTCAGACCAATACAATGGAGTCTTACACTTTCTACCATAAAGAGCTTCAAATGTTGCCATTTTTTATACTAAACTGATAACTATTATTATAAGCAAATTCGGCCAACGGTACGTACCTTTCCCAACTATCTCCAAACTCAAGTATACAACATCTCAACATATCTTCTAAAATCTGAATCACTCGTTCTGATTGCCTGTAACATCCCAATTTTGGGTCTAGTCGGAACAGTGGTTTCGGGGCCACAAATCCGACATAAGAAAATTTATTTTCTATTATATTTTTATGGTCATAATTTTCACTGAATGAGTTCGTGAAAATTTCGTTCGAAAATTTCGACGTTTAGGCACTCAATTTAGTAAAAAGGACTAAATCGTAAAAAGTGCAAAACTTGAGTTCTAGAGGCTAGAGGTGTCTAATTGCTATGAAATTTTAAATTGGAGGTCCTTAAATGGTAATTAGACCATTGGTTAAGTTGATGGACAGAAATGGACATGGTTTGGTATATTTCTAAAGTTTTTCATTAAGGGTAATTTGGTCATTTGGTGATTAAAATGAATTAAAAAAAATTAAAAGCCAATTTTTGTCCATCTTCAACCCCATGGCTGAATTTCACAAGGGGAAACCATGGCTAGGGTTTTTCAAGCTTCCAAGCTCGATTGTAAGTCTGTTCTAGCCCCGTTTTTAATGATTTTTACGTTTTTGAAATCCTCGTAACAAGATCTATCTATTTCTACCACTAGTTTGAAGAGATATCAAAGTTTAAAATTTAAACCATGTTGAATATTTGTGTATTTTGATGTTTGATGGTAGAAAATGAATGTTAGTTGTTTGTTAAACGACTTTTGCTAAGTGATTTTCGGTAAAAATGTCAAAAAGGACTAATTTGTAAAAGTTATAAAATGAGTAGTAAAAATGTGTTTTAATGGAAATTGTGGGCTGCTATAGTTATGAAAATGGTTCAGCTAGGCTTGTTTATTAAATAAATTGAATAGATTTCATTTTACGAGCCTAGGGGCAAAAATGTAAATATGAGAAACTTTATGGGCAAAAACATAATTTTTTCAAAATGTGATTTTTGGGTCACATTGAATAATGTGACTAATAAGTGAGCTAAATTTTATATTATAGATCAAGGAAAACGAGGTTCAGACCTAGAACGAGCGAAAAACGGGTATTTGACGGTTAGGTCCTTTTCACCATTTTTGGTATCGAGGTAAGTTTATATGTGAATAATGCAATGCTATATTTATGTTTTAAATTTATTTAATATTATATGATTGATATTATGAGCAAGTTCAATAATGTCAAGATAACGAAGAAGTCCCGGTTGAACCTTAAGAATAGATAGGATACAAATGTCATGACATTAGGGTTAATGAGATTACGTATAAGACCATATCTGGGATATGGCATCGTTATGAGATTTCATGTAAGACCATGTCTGGGACATGGCATCGATATGAGACTTCGTGTTAGACCATAGCTGGGCTATTAGCATCGATACGAGATTTCATGTAAGACCATATTTGGGATATGGCATTGATACGGTACTATGTGCAAGAGATTCCCAAGTATCCTTTAGTATTCCAAGTGATTCAACAGGTAATTCAAAGATTATGTCAAAGATGTGAAAAGATATGATCAGTAAGCTGAGTTAAATGCATGGTATGTACGTAAAGTTTATAAGCATTGGCTTCATGATATTATGAGTTCATGATCACTATGAAAGTGACTTTAAGTTAATCTTGTGAATAAGTATTTATGTTGATGATGTGTAAATTCATGGTAAATTCAGTTGAGAATTATGCATTAGGCTTTTGAGCCATATCAAATTGAGAGATAAGATGTTTATTTCACTTGATTTGTGATTTATTGGATATGTGTGAAAAAGGAAAGATTTGCATAATTGCCTATTAAATGGTTATGAAAGTATGAGAAGTTAAGAGTTTAAATCATTAAAAGATGTTAAGCTCTGGGCTTGAAAATATGAGTACACATAATTAATGTGCATGTTTATTATGAGATTTGAAATGATTTGTTAATTGCTGTAATATGTTATAAAGGAAAGATCATGGTTGTTAGGCTAATGCTAAAATATGTTAAATTATGCTTATAAGTTGAAAGGGGTATGCATTGTCACTAAATATATTATAATCATGAGATTATGGTAGATTATAATAATGTGTGTTCATATTGTTGAACATGATAAACACTCGGTAAGATATGAATGAGTAAGTTATATTTGTAAGACTTAAATGACATTCGTATGATTTTACATTATGTTAATTGTATGGTTGAGGTTGCTTATTGTTAACATATGAACTTACTAAGCTATATAGCTTGCCCTCCTTCCTTTTCCATGTCTTATAGGGTTATTAAGCTAGCTCGAGTTGGAGATCGCTGGAGATTTTATCACACTATCAAGCTATCACTATGGGTATTGATGAATTCAAGTATTTTGAGTCTATGGCATGTACAGGGACTAGGTCAATTTGTTGTATGTGTCATTATTAATTTGGCCATATGTGGTGGCTTGTAGTTATTAATGCTTCATCTTATACATAGCCATGAATGATGGCTTATGCTGATTATAATTTCATTCATATGCTAGTGCCCTCTTGTGGTTGTGAAATTAGTATGTTTTTAATGGGAAGCATGATAAATGATGGCATGAGTATGACGTGTTATTGCCTTAGTTGTGAGTGTTCGGTTGCCTAAGTATGATATGTTTTGTGCTTTTGAATTGATGTGAGTGTATGTGCGAATAAGGGTGACAAATGGCTTGGTAAACAGCCTTATTATTGTCCACACGGGTAGACACACAGGCGTGTGTCTAGGCCGTGTGTGACACGCGGTCAGCCCCATGGACGTGTGATCCAGCCGTGTGTCCCCTGCACCTCAATTTTGGCAAAACAGAATGTCCAGAATTAAGCACACGGGCAGAGACACGGGCGTGTGTCTCATCCGTGTGTGCTACACGGCTTAGCACACGGATGTGTGATTTGGCCGTGTGACCTCAATTTGATGATGATGTCATAAACAGAATGCTCCCTAAGGTGGACACGGCCTGAAGCACGGGCGTGTGATATGCCACACGTGCGTGTCCCTTAATCCACACAGGCGTGTGGTGTAACACCCCTAACCCGTATCTGTCGCCGAATTAGGGTTAAAGGCGTTACCAGACAGATCGAAAATATTTTCAGAAGTTCATACATTCATCCATCAATCTCAAACATAATGTCCTTTAATACGGTCAACGAGACCTAAAATGTAACATCCCCAAACCCGGCCTATTCACTACGACCGAATCTGGTTATGTTAGTGAAAATATGTTTCTTTACTTAGAATTTAAAACATGAAAGTTTATTATCTTCGGTAAAGTCATGTCCATTTAAAATTATTAAGTAATATATGCTTGGGATGAATTAAAACTTTATTATAATTTACTATAATATAACTCTTTTGTAAAAATATTGCTAAATACGTTATAACCTTTAACAACTATAAATAGCGTACTTTAATCAAAAGTGACCCTTATTACATCAAATAAATAAACCAAGTACTTAAAATGCTTGAAATAAAAATATTCAAAACGTCAACTTCTCGCATGAAAATCGTCGCATGGGCCACCTTGTATCCACTCCAACCCGTCCACTAGTCACGACTCACCTGCGATGATGGATAAATAATTGGGTGAGTCACAATGACTCAAATGTGTAAGTTAACCACCGAAATCCACCCACATGCTAGCCACAAAATATCCCACTTACCAAATGCAACAAGTAATATATATATATATCATTTTAACAATTACTACAACGGGCTTGGCCCACATTCAAATCACATCACATACTGGGCTTGGCCCATTTCTCAATAAACCACATATCATCTGGGCTTGGCCCATTTCCACGTATGTTCCCAAAACATACCTATCCACATGTCATATTGGGCTTGGCCCATTTCCATATTATTACAAAAATAATGCAACATGATTCCCAACCCAACCTAGGGTCCATCGCTACACACCCCCTTATCCAAACCTACCACACACCGGGGACTATCGAGTCACCCTCTCCTTTTCCCTCCAAAAAGGCAACCAATGCCATCCACGATGTAGCGTATAGCCAACATCAAACCACGATGGAGCACACAGCAATCCATCAAGCCACGATATGGCATAAAGCCCTTATCAATCAAGGTAACCACGCGAACTAAGTCGCAACGATCCACAACGCGACCTCAGTCAGCGCCAATCCACGATGTAGCACAAAGCTGACATCAACCACGTACTCGAAGTACACCCGTACCTTCTTTTCATAACCCACCCATGCACATGTAACATAATATAATGCGAGGATGATGCATGTGCATGCTATTCACAATCATAGGCATACTTACATATTAAAAATCAATCATCACATATTAGCCAATTTGCTACTAACCTGGTCATCATCATACCCTTTAGAGGTATATATGGCACACTCCTTACTGCACTTGTTAGTAAAACATATAACACATAAAACCCGGAAACAGTGGGTTAGTTACACACCTTATCACTAGGAGTTCTAGACTCTCGATCCTCGACGCTATCGTCTAGCGAAACTACGGCTTTCTGCCTAACGTTTCTTGCTGTTGGCCCACACCCTGGTGGCCAATCTCGAACAGCAGAAACGGATCTCTTCTTGAACTTTGGGATGGGGACTTTCCCTTGCCCACCTTGAGTGGTACTCGAACCCACGTCCATCGTAATCACTTAATTAGAACCCTTTGGTTAAACACCATAATACAAAATCTCAAGCGAACAACTATAATTTAACTACTTACCAAACGATCTTAAATCTCAAAGGCTCTCTCTGTACTTTTGTCGACTTGCCCTTGATGAGTCCAAACAATTCAAGACCTTCCTTTAGAGACTCCTTGGCGGCTACAAGCTCGAATGTCGATGAGACTACACCTCACCAGTTCGGCTTCAAACTTGATAAAGTAGGAGAGTGATGGAGGGCTAAGGATTTCGGCTATCAAGGGACTAAAAGAAAACAAAAGAAATACTTGGCTACAAGGCCAAAGGAGAAATCGGCACACCAAGAGGAGAGGCAAAAGACTTGATGAACAACTAGCACTCTACCCTCCCCTATTTATAGCATTCGGCCAACCCCCTTGAAGTCTCCAAAATTTGGCCAACACCTCACTAATTTAATTCCACTTAAACACTTCACTAATAATCCAATAATAATTCTTTTAATCTTCATAATATCCTTGATTATCTCCTATAACAATCCTAAAAAACTCATATTATCCCATTATCATTAAAAAAACAAATGAATAATAATAATAATAATTCCACTTAATCTAATTAATAAATAATAAATAATAAATAATTATCCCATAATTTATTAAAAAAAATAAAAACTAAACCCATGTTTATCACCTCCTACCAGCCGAATTCCAAAGTGATTAAACCACTTACCCATGTGCCGTCCATCCTTCAAATTTGCTACAAAAATCAAAATAAAAACAACACCCCAAATTCTTTGCCCATAGGTCTCGAACACGGGACACGGGGGAAGCAAGCATGACAAGTAGTGCCCAGGCCATTCGGCCACTTTGATTTTATGCCATAAAGCCACCCATTTTATTTTTAAACCCTTCCTCCGCTTGACCCATAACCGCATATAAAATAAAACACCAAAATGCCGCTTCTACCACTCGAACCAGCGCCCTCACCCTCCTCCAGCGCCTAAGTGGCGCACGGGCACCACTTTGCCAATGCCTTTCTTATGACTTAAACTCCACAATTTTATTTTAAGGCCTTTCTACCCTATTTCCCTCTTATTACCCTAAAATTTAAAAATTTTCTAAGGCATCCCTTGCCTTCTAAGGTTCTCCAAAACCCCTAAAAATTCTCCCAACATGACCATAGCCTACTAAATGCTCGATTTATGCTCCAAACGCATAACCCCTAAATCAGGGTGTTACAATTCTACCCTCCTTAAAAATAATTTCGTCCTCGAAATTACTTTACTAACTAACGTCCATACAATCTATCTTACCACCATACGCTTATGTCTGCTGCAGACTGATCTTACTAAGGCTATCGTACCTACACAATCTCTAAATTCGCTCAAAATTGAAACACCTCTCTTAGCAACACGAGAAAAGGCTAAATCGTAATCAAACCAAGTAATTAAAGCATGTACCAAAGCAAAGGAGCTTACCTAATATCACATCCTTGGTTGACTTTGACTAGAACCATTCCTCCTATGACTTGAACCACGACCCTCGCCGCTTGAGGACAATTCTTAACTAAATGTGCCTTAGATCCGCACCGAAAGCATTCTTTACTATTTCCCCAACACTCTCTGTGTGAGGTCTTCCACATCGAACACAAGAACGATTCCGATCCATTGGTACAAGTACACTTACGGGGTTCTCGGTCCTTGGTCTTTTCTGGACATTACCAAGCGATTGACGGTCCAATATTTCTCGTATTCTCGCTCCTATTCTTTTCTCGGTTTTCTCTTATAGTCTTCTTAACCTCTCAACGATCCGAGCTTTCTCTACTAGCACCGCGAAGTCTCTCTCTCCCTCTGCGAGCAATCACCATTCGAAGTTCATCTCGCAATCCGTCTTCAAACCGGACGCACCTCTCATAATCGGTGGCCACAATTCCCTTAGCATCTCGACTAAGTCGCACGAATTCCGCCGTACTCAGCTATCGACTTACTTCCTTGTACTAGATTTAGAAACGCTTTCCTTTGCGAGTCCAAATAAATGGCTCCTACGTACTTTCCTTCAAACTTAACCTTAAAGAAGTCCTAATCCGCCGATCTGCTGGTACACTTTGCTTGACGGTGAGCCACCAACGATAAGCCGTCGCGCGAAGCAACTAAACAAAGACCCTTGACTTTTCTTTATTGGTGCGGTCCAAATCGTCCATGATTCTTTCGATCGCTTCTAGCCAATACTCCGCCACGTTGAGCTACTCCAGATATTCCTCTAAAGATCTCACTCCGTTCAATCTAAGCCTTTCCGACACCGACTTTCGAGTTCCATTTCCTCTACTAGCTCCTCGCTACACGTTCTAAAAATTCGTAACATGGCCCGCGATCATTTGCGTCATCTTCTCTGTCTGGTCTTGCCTCTCTACGCCCACTTCTTTGGCGGTACTTCACTTTTCGACTCATGGCGGACCTCTACGGGTTCAAAGCGCCATTCTACCTCTACCACGTCCCTAGAACTCATCTCTATCGTCGTGATTTAATCTGCATTTTAAAAGTTTTATGCATTAGAAATTATTGTTTCACTATTTTATCCACGAGCAATTTTATGCAATGAAGTTTCAGAGAGTAGTTCTTTCGAGCAATCAAGTTTCCTTCCCTACCTGTGGGTAATTTCGTCATTTTCCTCTGTGGGTATTTTTTAGAAATTTTAAAACTAAGGACTTTAAAACTGTGAGGCAAATCCCTTTCGGGTTTTAATATTTGGTTTAGCCTATGAACAAGTCCTCTTGGTTAAGGTGAACCGTAGCTACGCACCAGGTAGGATTCCAGCGAAGAGGAGGTGAGTCACTAGGACTGCTTAAGTACCAGGCTCTTCCGGATCCACTCCTAGACATGCGCACAATGGTTACCACACCTTAACTCGGCGACTTAATCACAGGTTTGTTTAGTAGCTTTAAGTTTTATGCATATGTTTGAGTAGACTAGTCCTAAGGTTCAACAGGTCCTAGTTCACTAATCTACGAGCCCAACAAAGCCCATAACAGTTCATATAACAAATTACTTCAAAAGTCCGAAGTACTTACCTGGTGGACTCGGGTTGAAGGTACAGGTGCCATGCCAGAATAACCTGAAAATAATTTCCTAAAAGCCCATTTTTTTTAAAAAGCCCATTTTGAAACGTTTTTGGGCCCAAAACCCTCAAAGCCGAGTTTTGAACCAAGGCTCGATATTAAATCGTAACATCCCCAAACCCGGCCTATTCACTACGACCGAAATTGGGTTATGTTAGTGAAAATATGTTTCTTTACTTAGAATTTAAAACATGAAAGTTTATTATCTTCGGTAAAGTCATGTCCATTTAAAATTATTAAGTAATATATGCTTGGGATGAATTAAAACTTTATTATAATTTACTATAATATAACTCTTTTGTAAAAATATTGCTAAATACGTTATAACCTTTAACAACTATAAATAGCGTACTTTAATCAAAAGTGACCCTTATTACATCAAATAAATAAACCAAGTACTTAAAATGCTTGAAATAAAAATATTCAAAACGTCAACTTCGCATGAAAATATGCTTCGCATGGGCCACCTTGTATCCACTCCAACCCGTCCACTAGTCACGACTCACTGCGATGATGGATAAATAATTGGGTGAGTCACAATGACTCAAGTGTGTAAGTTAACCACTGAAATCCACCCACATGCTAGCCACAAAATATCCCACTTACCAAATGCAACAAGTAATATATATATATATCATTTTAACAATTACTACAACTGGGCTTGGCCCACATTCAAATCACATCACATACCGGGCTTGGCCCATTTCTCAATAAACCACATATCATCCGGGCTTGGCCCATTTCCACGTATGTTCCCAAAACATACCTATCCACATGTCATATTGGGCTTGGCCCATTTCCATATTATTACAAAAATAATGCAACATGATTCCCAACCCAACCTAGGGTCCATCCGCTACACAACCCCCTTATCCAAACCTACCACACACCGGGGACTATCGAGTCACCCTCTCCTTTTCCCTCCAAAAGGCAACCAATGCCATCCACGATGTAGCGTATAGCCAACATCAAACCACGATGGAGCACACAAAGCAATCCATCAAGCCACGATATGGCATAAAGCCCTTATCAATCAAGGTAACCACGCGAACTAAGTCGCAACGATCCACAAGCGACCTCGATCGGCGCCAATCCACGATGTAGCACAAAGTCGACATCAACCACGTACTCGAAGTACACCCGTACCTTCTTTTCATAACCCACCCATGCACATGTAACATAATATAATGCGAGGATGATGCATGTGCATGCTATTCACAATCATAGGCATACTTACATATTAAAAATCAATCATCACATATTAGCCAATTTGCTACTAACCTGGTCATCATCATACCCTTTAGAGGTATATATGGCACACTCCTTACTGCACTTGTTAGTAAAACATATAACACATAAAACCCGGAAACAGTGGGTTAGTTACACACCTTATCACTAGGAGTTCTAGACTCTCGATCCTCGACGCTATCGTCTAGCGAAACTACGGCTTTCTGCCTAACGTTTCTTGCTGTTGGCCCACACCCTGGTGGCCAATCTCGAACAGCAGAAACGGATCTCTTCTTGAACTTTGGGATGGGGACTTTCCCTTGCCCACCTTGACTGGTACTCGAACCCACGTCCATCGTAATCACTTAATTAGAACCCTTTGGTTAAACACCATAATACAAAATCTCAAGCGAACAACTATAATTTAACTACTTACCGAAACGATCTTAAATCTCAAAGGCTCCTCTGTACTTTTGTCGACTTGCCCTTGATGAGTCCAAACAATTCAAGACCTTCCTTTAGACTCCTTGGCGCGGCTACAAGCTCGAATGTCGACAGACACTACACCTCACCGGTTCGGCTTCAAACTTGATAAAGTAGGAGAGTGATGGAGGGCTAAGGATTTCGGCTATCAAGGGACTAAAAGAAAACAAAAGAAATACTTGGCTACAAGGCCAAAGGAGAAATCGGCACACCAAGAGGAGAGGCAAAAGACTTGATGAACAACTAGCACTCTACCCTCCCTATTTATAGCATTCGGCCAACCCCTTGAAGTCTCCAAAATTTGGCCAACACCTCACTAATTTAATTCCACTTAAACACTTCACTAATAATCCAATAATAATTCTTTTAATCTTCATAATATCCTTGATTATCTCCTATAACAATCCTAAAAAAACTCATATTATCCCATTATCATTAAAAAAAACAAATGAATAATAATAATAATAATTCCACTTAATCTAATTAATAAATAATAAATAATAAATAATTATCCCATAATTTATTAAAAAAAATAAAAACTAAACCCATGTTTATCACCTCCTACCAGCCGAATTCCAAAGTGATTAAACCACTTACCCATGTGCCGTCCATCCTTCAAATTTGCTACAAAAAATCAAAATAAAAACAACACCCCAAATTGCTGCCCATAGGTCTCGAACACGGGACACTGGGGAAGCAAACGACCAAGTAGTGCCGGGCCATTCGGCCACTTTGATTTTATGCCATAAAGCCACCCATTTTATTTTTAAACCCTTCCTCCGCCGACCCATAACCGCATATAAAATAAAACACCAAAATGCCGCTTCTACCACTCGAACCAGCACCCTCACCCTCCTCCAGCGCCTAAGTGGCGCACGGGCACCACTTTGCCAATGCCTTTCTTATGACTTAAACTCCACAATTTTATTTTAAGGCCTTTCTACCCTATTTCCCTCTTATTACCCTAAAATTTAAAAATTTTCTAAGGCATCCCTTGCCTTCTAAGGTTCTCCAAAACCCCTAAAAATTCTCCCAACATGACCATAGCCTACTAAATGCTCGATTTATGCTCCAAACGCATAACCCCTAAATCAGGGTGTTACATAAAACATGCTTATAAATCGGGTCGGGACTAAACCAGAACACATACGAAATTTCACGGAAATTTAAAACTTTTCTAAGTTTTAGGGGCTACACGCCCGTGTAGGCAAGCCGTGTGCCTCCCACATTTCGCTGGACACCCCCGTGTCCTCCCGTGGTCGGCCCGACCTCACATCCACGGCCACCAAGCACGCCCGTGTGCCTTGGCCGTGGTCGAATCTGACTTCATATCCACGGCCACCAAGCACTCCTGTGTGCCTTGGCCGTGGTCGAATCTGAATTTACACCCACGGCCACCTAGCACCCCGTGTGCTAAGGCCGTGTACTCTTAGGCTATATACTGAATTTCTCACACGGCTACTAGACACGCCCGTGTGTCTTGGCCGTGTGCTATTAGGCTAGCTACTGACTTAGCCCCACGGTCACTAGGCACGCCCGTGTGCCTTAACCATGTAGGCAAAACAGACCATTTGCCACCCACACAAGGGTCAAACCTACAAGCACATTTAAGCATACTTCCACACACAAATTGGCAACCAATTTTCATGTCAAATGATCAACATATCATCTTATATCATCTCATTTCTAACATGTCAACTTAGGAACTAAATTACACAACTTGAACACATTCAATATCAAACATGATTCATCCCCAAATTCACTAAATCATACTAGCATCATACCATCACTAAGATTACCATTCATAAGACATTTTCTTTACTCACAAGCTATACCAAAATATGCACCATATATCAAAGCCACACATGCATTTTACCAACATTTATCTAGCCACATCACATGGCTATTTACACATCTCAAACATGTCTTACAAAACTAGCCTATACATGCCATATTTCAACTATGTACATCTTTCCCAAAAGTACCAAAATAGATTGACGATAGTGTGATAGAGAATCTTGACGATCCCCAGATCAAGAGCTAGCTCATCGATAATTTGTAAAACAGAGAAACAATCACACAGTAAGCTTTCATAGCTTAGTAAGTCCGTAATATAATACATGTAATTCAACCATTCAAGTCAGTATACAAAAATAAGCCATCACTTAGATTAATTTACCAATGATACACCAACTCAACTATACTCAATGCTCACATAGCATTCCATCCATCTACTTTCATATTTACCAACACATAGATATCATACATTCCTTAACCAACACATAGTTATCATACATACCTTAGTCGACACATAGTTATCATAGATACCTTAGCCAACACATAGTTATCATACATACCTTAGCCAACACATAGTTATTATACATACCTTAGCCAACACATAGTTACTCACCATCCAAGCTACTCAATTGCTCGACTTTACGTTTTGATCAACCTTTACTATTCTTTTGATTTGTTCGCACACTTAGTGTAAATCTTCATAGTCGAAACATAATTATCCTCGCACACTTAGTGCCTCAACATAAACCGAACTTATTTCGGTATCGCATTTTCTGAAGTGCCAATTCGATAAGTCGAAGCTTCTATCTTTCGCACACACTGCAGTGCTAATCATCTTTATTTCGTTTCTAATTTCGCGCAATTTAGTGCCCCTCTAATTCAATCCCGCACATAGCATTTTCTAATCTCATAATTATATATATATCCATTCAATTCACATCACAAAGATATAATTTATAGCTAGTATTACATCCGAACTTACATCAATATCGCACACACAGTGCTAACCACAAAGCCGAAGTTTATATTATTTCGCACACACAGTGCTAATCATCTCGGTCACATTTCCGAATACGCACATTTAGTGCCACATAATTCGAGCTCTCACATAGCATTTACAATTTGATATATCATACCATTCATTTCATAACATTAAGCATAGTTAATTACACGCATTATGTCCGGACTTACCTCGGACGTCATAATACCGAAACGGTCGATTAATCGAGCACTTTGTCTTTGCCTCAATCTCGATCTGAACCTCTCCTCTCTTGGTCTATACACATTCAAATTTAATCCATTCAATCACCAAATCGTTCATTTTAGTCCAAACACACATATTTAGGGTATTTTACAAAATAGCCCTCACATTTTCGCATTTCAACACTTTAGTCCCTATTTCATAAAATCACAAGATACACAAAATTTCACTTCACCCATGCCTAGCCGAATTCTCTATATGTTCATACAAGTCCACACATTTCATTTGCTTCACATTTTAGTCCCTCAAAATATTATTTTCACAATTTAGTCCAATTTACTCAAAATCACCAAAAACTCAAAGACAAACTATGTTAATCTATCACATAGCTTTCATAATTCATCACCAAACTTCACAAAGCTCATGAATTCATCCATGGCACATTTCAAAATCACTATCAAATTCTAAAATTAAAGCATGGGTTTTGTAGAGCACAAAGCAACGATTACAAAAACATAGAAATTATAAAAAATCGAGCTAAAAACACATATCAATTGAAGCTTTAAAGTGCCGAACCCCTAACTCTCTTTTTCTTTTCTTTTTCTTTGCTATATTCGGCTAAAATGGATGAACACCCCACTAGCCCTCTTCATATTGTTTTTATTATTATATCTTATAATATATTAATACAAATTTTTAACTTATAAAATTTAACACATAAAATCATATAATAAGCATGTTGCCGTACACTACCATTATTATTGGGCTAATTGCACTATTAATCCTCCAATTTATAAAGACAACAACAATTAAGCACTTTAACAATCAGCACATAGCTTTTGCACTTTATGCGATTAAGTCCTTTTCTCACAATTTGACACACTGTCGATAAAATCTTCACACAGAAATTTCACACAGGCTAAATCACATACTGTAAACTCAGAAAATAATATTAAAATATTATTCTGATCTCAAATTTGTGGTCTCGAAACCACTGTCCCGACTATGGTCTAAACCAGGCTGTTACATGTGGTCCTGTTTTATGATGAAATTTTTCTAAGTTTTGTAAATTTTCCTAAGTTCTCGGTTTAGTCCCGAACCACTCCCGAAGCATGTTTCGGGCCTCGTAGGCTCGTTTTAGGGATGATATGAATCTGTATGAATGGTTTTAATTTGGATGTAAGTTTATGACTCAGAAATGCACGTATGATATGATGTAAGTCCGGTAATGCCTCGAGCCCTGTTCCGGCGTTGAATACGGGTAAGGGGTGTTACATTGCCCGTCAGTCTGAGGATGAAAAGCTATGCTTAAATTCAACTTAGTACCCAGGGCTTCGTGCAATTTACTCCAAAACCTTGATGTAAACCTCGGATCTCGATCCGAGATAATGGATGTTGGAACCCCATGTAGTCTCACAATCTCAGTCATATACAACTCCGCTAACTTCTCAAGTGAAAAGTCTGTTCTGATTGGAATAAAATGTGCTGATTTTGTTAATCTGTCCACAATCACCCAGATCGAATCTTTCTTTATTAGAGTCACAGGCAGTCCTGATACAAAATCCATCGTAACATGTTCCCATTTTCGTTCAGGAATCATAACAGGTTGTAGTAAACCCGTTGGCATTTGGTGTTCTGCTTTCACTTACTGAAAAATCAAACATTTTGCAACAAATTCACAGATTTCACGTTTCATTCCAGGCCACCAATACATTCTTTTCAAATCACAATACATTTTCGTACTACCCGGATGAATAGAATATATACTACTGTGAGCTTCAGAAAGGATATCATTTTTCATATCTGAATTATTCGGAACACAAATTCTATTACGATAACGTAACATACCGCTATCATCAATGCTATATTCTGAACTTAGATTGTCTTAAACCATCTGTCGTTTCAGCACCAATTTCGGATCATCATCTTGTAACTCACGAATCTGTTGAAGGAACAAAGGTTTTGCTTTCAATTCTGCTAATACAGAACCATCCTCATTAAAAGCCAAATGAGTATTCATTCCCCGAAGTGCAAATAAAGAAGACTTTCGACTAAGTGCGTCAGCTACCACGTTAGCCTTTCCCGGGTGATAATCAATGACTAAATCATAGTCTTTCAATAATTCCAACCACCGTCTCTGCCTCAAATTCAGCTCCTTCTGAGTCATCAAATATTTCAGACTTTTATGATCTGTGTACACAAAACATTTCTCACTGTATAAATAGTGTCTCCAAATTTTCAAAGCGAACATAATTGCAGCCAATTTGAGATTATGTGTAGGATAATTCCTCTCGTGCGGTTTTAACTGCCGAGAAGCATAAGCCACTACTTTTCCCGACTGCATCAATACACAACCCAAACCATTCAGAGACACATCACTATATACAACATATGGTATACCCGGTTCTGGTTGAGTCAAAACTAGAGCTTCCGTTAACATTTTCTTCAACTGATCAAAGCTCTGCTGACATTCATCAGAACATACAAATTCAGCATTTTTCTGTAGTAGCCGAGTCATCGGTGAAGCAATCATTGAAAAATTCTTGACAAAACAACGATAGTATCCTGCTAATCCCAGGAAACTTCTCACTTCTATTATATTCTTCGGAATTTTCCAATTCACCACTACAGATACTTTGCTTGGATCCACATGAATCCCTTCAGCTGACACAATATGGCCCAAAAATCCAACCTCATGAAGCCAGAATTCACATTTGCTAAACTTTGCATACAACTGTTTTTCACTCAAAATCTATAATACAACTCTTAGGTGTTGTGCATGCTCAGATTCAGTCTTGGAATAGATCAGTATATCATCAATAAATACAACCACAAATTTATCCAAATAAGGCTGAAAAATCCGATTCATCAAATCCATAAAAGCAGCAGGAGCGTTTGTTAATCCGAAAGGCATTACCAAAAACTCGTAATGACCATACCGAGTTCTGAAAGCTGTCTTTGGCACATCACACTCTTTAACTTTCAACTGATAATACCCGAATCTGAGATCTATCTTTGAAAATACTGTAGCACCATTCAACTGATCAAAAAAATCATCAATTCGTGGCAATGGATATTTATTTTTAATTGTAACTTTATTCAGCTGTCTGTAGTCAATACACAATCTCCAATATCCGTCTTTCTTTTTCACAAACAAGACAGGTGCACCCCAAGGAGACATACTCGGTCTAATAAACCCATTGTCTAATAATTCTTGCAACTGGGTCTTTAACTCCTTTAACTCAGCCGGTGCCATTCTGTATGGTGTTACTGATATCGGGGCTATTTTCGGAATCACATCAATCACAAATTCAACTTCATGATCTGGGGGTAAGCCCTGTAATTCCTCAAGAAACACATCCACAAACTTATTAACAACTTGTAACTGTTCCAGCTTTGATTCAGAACCCCGAGTATCAAGAATGTAGGCTAAAAATGCTTCATTACCTTTCCGCATTAATTTCTTAGCTGAAAAGGCTGAAATAATTCTGACAACATCTTTTGTATTCCCAAATTCAGCCAAAATTACTTCCCCTGACTAACATTTCAAATTAATCCGTTTCTCTCTACAGTTTACTACAACATCATGTTTCGTTAACCAATCCATTCCCAGAATAATATCAAATTCTTGAAAGGGAAACAACATCAAATCAGCAGAGAAATCACAGCCTTTTATTTTCAGTGGACAATTTCGACATATTAGGTTAACTATCACACTTTGTCCTAGTGGATTAGTGACTTGCACATCATAATCGGTAGATTCCACAGACAATTTCTTTTCTGATGCTAATGTAGTGCAAATATATGAATGTGTAGATCCAGGATCAATTAATGCATACACAGAATCATCAAAAAGATAGAAAGTACCAGCTATTACATCTAGAGCAGAAGCTTCCTCTTTTGCTCAAATGGCATATGTACGTGCAGGTTCCCTAACTTCTGATCGGGCCGCGAAATCTTTCATTCCTGAACGAGCAGTCCATGTTGCATTACTTTGACCCGAACGTTTGCCTTTTTTGAGAAGTAATTGATTGTCTCTCTTTTTGTTCTCCCTCTTCGTTAAGTAGGACAATCTCGGATAAAATGATTAGTGGCCCCACATTTGTAGCAAGCTCCTGTCTTGCCTCTACATTCACCGGGGTGTGATTTTCCATAATATTTACATCTAGGCCTGGGGACATTTTGCACACTACTAACACTAACTGCAAGTTTAGTGGTTGCCCTAAATTCTTGCGGAGTCGCTCTATTCTTATTCGATCGTTCCGGCATTAAGGTGGATCGACCTGAATCGTCTCTAAACTTTTTAGTCGGAAATGTTGAGAATGATTTTGAAGAACTTCTCTTGTAAGATTCTTTACTTCTTCTTTCTCATTGTATTTTTCTATTATACACTTCTTCTATTTTCTGGGCTCTATCTGATAAAGCAACAAATTCTCGAATTTCTGTACCTCCAATCATCATTCTGATCTCATCATTTAATCTTTTTTCAAACTGAATACACATTTCCTCTTCGGTAGGTACAATATCTCGGGCATATTTGCTAAGGTATACAAACTCCCTTTCATGCTCAGCTATGAACCGGTTTCCTTGGCGTAAACCGAGGAATTCCCTCTTCTTCTTATCCAGATATCTCTTACCAACATATTTCTTTTTAAACTCACTCTGCAAATATTCCCAAGAAAGTTTCTCTTTAGGTACTACCGCTTCTATGGTCTCCCACCAGTTGTATGCTTCTTCTTTTAGTAAAGAAACCGCATATCTCAAATAATCATCTGGAGAAAAAGCCATTTGTTTAAAAACTCTTACTAAATTCTGTAACCAATATTCAGCTTTAACGGGATCATCATCTGATCTTCCCTGAAATTCTTCGGCCCTAAATTTTTTGAGTTTTTTTATTGGAGTTCGCTTACTAGATTCAGTTGTCAGAGGAGATGGAGGAGCAACTAGGGGTGCTACTGATGGTGCATTAGGGGGAGGAGGTTGCTGAGCCTGATTCCTTTCTTGTATCATCTCATTATACCACTGATTCATAAATCCATAAATCATGTTTTTGAGTTCTTGTTCTCGCATCAGAGAAATTGGAACATTACTGCTTGTTCCTTGTTCTGAGGTCTGCACTCTACTGTTAACTTATTCCTGTTCAGCACGTTCAGGTCTATCAGACATCTTTACAATCTATAATAAAAACAAAGATTAGATCGGATCATACACATCACACTATCACAGATTTATATGGGAGAAATGTCTAGATTTTTCAATTTGGTCACTTATTTTATATTTATTTTTAACCAAATTACCATTTTACCCTTAGTTCACATTGTTTTCTTGTCTATTTCTATAACCATACCGTCCAGCCCATATAGTTTGGGTCTAATTTTCTTTTAACTCCTTCCTTACTAGACACTTAAGCTATTTAATCACTTTAGCAAATTTTGCACATTTTACAATTTAGTCTTTTTAATTAATTTAGCTATTAAAACGTTAAAATTTTCTAACGAAACTTTAATACTAACTCAATGACACTCCATAAATATTTCTAAAAATATTTATGGCTCGATTTATGAGTTCGAGGTCTCAATACCTCGTTTTCGACCCAATTTACCTAATAAATTCTTTTTAAATCTCAAAATTCACTAATTCAGAAATTCTTCTAAAATCACACTTGACTCATAAATATTAATTTATTAAATTTTCAACTCACTCGTCAGATTTAGTGATCTCAAATCACTATTTCAAACACCACTGAAAATTAGGTTGTTATAGAGACTGGGTCTCAAACTCTGACTGTTGGGGACAATACACTGCCCAAGCTATGCTACAAGTATTAGAAAGAGTTTTTAGGACCATTCTGAATCTAGAGGTCGAGGGTCGATTATAGAATGACTCCAGTCGAACGGCGTTGAGGTTTTTAGGGGCGTCACTAGAGTCGCTCCAACAGTGGACGAGTACTGGTTAAAGGCTACCGAGCGTATTATGAATAAAATCAACTGCATTCATGTATAGAAGCTGAAGGGTGTTGTATCTCTGCTCCAAGATGAGGCTTACTAGTTGTGGTTAACTGTTGAGCAGGGCACCCAACCCAAATAGATAAAGTGGGATTTCTTCAAGAACGCCTTCTAGAGTAAGTATATGGGGGCGAGTTATCTGGAGGCTCATAGACGTGAGTTTATGAGCTTAGTTCAGGGTGAGAGGTCTATTTTCTAAGACTGAACAGGTATGTTTGAGCATTAGTTTCGACTGGCTATGATAAGAGTGTACAGTTTAAGGAAGGATTGAGGAATGATCTTAGACTTTTGATAGATCCTCAAAAAGAATGAGTTTTTGTGACCTTGGTTGATAAGGCAAAGATAGTGGAGGAGGTGAAAAGCATTGAGCACGAGAGGAGAGACTGAGAGAAAGGTCAGAGTAAGTTTAAAAGGGATTCGGGTCCTTCTAATTTTGTTCAGCGCCCTAAGAAACGGGCTAGGTTCGAAGGACCTCCGAGGGCTGAGATACCAGCTGTATCGACTGAGATTCAGACATGTAGTGACTATGGTAGACGTCATTCGAGCGAGAGTTAGATGAAATTAGGGGTCTATCTACATTGTGGGTCGATGTAGCACCGCGTTAGGGATTTTCCTCCGTTACGATCGGTGCAAGCTCCCCGCATGTGCTCTAACTCGGGTTCATTTCGATCCACGAGGGCGATACAGTAGCACCTACGGGCTATGGTCTGGCCCGGGGTGGTAATAGTTCTGGTAGAGGTCAGAGTGCACCAGGCAGAGGTGCATATCAAACTGAGGCACAACAGCCTACCTTAGTGTATGTGGCTAGGCGCCACGAGGACAGAGACGACATCGACGTTATAACGGGTACGTTCTTTATCCATTCTGTTCCATATTTTTCTTTGATAAACATTGGCTTTACACACTCGTATGTATCTAGTACTATTTCTATGAATTTAGGGATATCTGCTGAGAATATTGCTAGAGATGTTTCTGTGATTAGTCCTTTAGGCCAGCCGATTCTGGTTAGTAAAATCTATATGAGGGTTCTGTTAGAGATATAGGGCGTTGTGTTTCCAGCTAACCTAATGGAATTTTTTGGAGAGTTTGGTTTGATTCTATGAATAAATTGGCTCATGGAACATCGACTCAATTTAGACTGTGCCTATAAGAGGTTAACTCTGAGATCTGATGGTGATACTGGAATTGTTATTATCGGTAAGTGTTGAGATTACCTCTCTAATGTAATCTTCGCCCTAGTAGCCGAAAGGTTAGTTTGAAATGGGTGGTAAGTATATTTAGCCTTTATGTCTGACTTTGGTTCTGTAAAACCTTTTATTACTGATATTCGGACTACAAAAGATTTTTCAAATGTTTTCCCGAATGAGTTGTCAGGAATACCTCAAGACAGGGAAGTTGAGTTTGGTATTGAACTTCTAACAGGTACTGCTCCTATGTTCATTGCTCCTTATCACTTGGCACCAAAGGAGCTTATGGAATTAAAGGCTCAACTTCAGGAACTTCTCGATCGATGGTTCATTTGGCCGAGTGTGTCTCCATAAGGAGCAGCGGTGCTGTTCATTAAAAAAAAGACGGCACGATGAGGATGTGTGTAAATTATTGTCAGCTGAATAAGTTGACAGTGAAGAATAGGTATCCACTTTCGAGGATCCATGATTTGTTTGATCAATTCTGTAGGGCATCTGTATTCTCTAAAATCGATTTTTGTTCTTGGTACCATCAGCTCAAGGTTAAGGAGACTGATGTGTACAATACTACGTTTAGGACTTGTTATGGGCATTACGAATTCCTAGTTATGCCCTTTAGTTTAATGAATGCCTTGGTTGTGCTTATGGATCTAATGAACCAGGTATTCAGCCGTATCTGGATCAGTTCATTATAGTTTTCATCAATGATATCTTGATTTATTCTAAGACTGAGAGTGAGCATGATGAGCACCTTCGAATAGTGCTATAGATACTCCGTGAGAAAAAGCTCTATGCCAAGTTTAGCAAATGTGAATTTGGTTGTAAAAGGTTACTTTTCTGCAACATGTTGTATCTGTTGAGGGGATTGGAGTTGATCCTAAAAAGTTTAAGGTTGTGATCAAGTGGAAACAACCGAGGAATGTGTCTAAAATCCAGAGTTTCCTTGGGCTAGCAGGGTACTACCGGAGATTTGTTGAGGGATTTTCGCTTATTATAGCTCCTCTGACTAAGTTATTTCATAAAAATGTACCGTTTGTATGATCTAATGAGTAGCACGTGAGCTTTGAAAAGCTCAAATCAGTTTTCACTCAGGCACCTATTTTGGTACAGCCCGAATCTGGTAGAGAATTTGTGGTCTACAATGATGCTTTGCATGTCAGTTTGGGTTGTGTTTTGATGCAGGATGGTAAGGTTGTGGCTTATGCATCTCGACAACTTAAGTCACACGAAGGCAACTATCCCACGCACAACCTTGAGTTGGCTGCGGTTGTCTTCACTCTAAAAATATAGAGGCATTATCTGTATGGCGAGAGGTCTATCATTTACACTGACCACAAGAGCCTCAAGTATCTACTAACTCAAAAAGAGTTGAAACTTAGGTAGCATAGATGGGTTGAGTTACTTAAGGACTACGACTGCACCATAGAGTACCATCCCGGTAAGGCCAATGTTGTGGTCGATACTCTTAGTCGTAGAGCGATGATCGATCTAAAAGTGATGTTAGCTCGCCTGAGTTTGTTTGATGATGGTAGTCTATTGGATGAGTTGCAGGTTAAACCGACCTGGGTTGAGCAGATTCGAGTTAAACAGTTGAGTGATGAGTCTCTGGTTTCGCCTTTTCGATAGGTCAAAGATAGTGGGACTTCTTATTTTGGATTGAACAGGGATAGGGTTTTGTGTTTCAAGGGTCAGATCTATGTGCCCAACGATGCTGAGTTGAGGCAATCGATTTTTCGAGAAGTGCATAGTAGTCATTATTATATGCATCTTGATGGAAATAAGATGTACAGGGATTTTCGAGAGTTATACTGGTGGCCTGGTTTAAAAAAGGAGGTAACTTCCTTCATTTCTCATTATCTGACGTGTTAGCAAGTTAAGGCTGAGCACCAACTGCCTTCAAGTTTGCTACAACCGGTTAAGATTCCCCTTTGGAAGTGAGAATGTGTGATTATAGACTTTGTTAGTGGGTTGCCTCTGACACCCACTAAGAAAGATTATGTCTAGGTCATCGTGGATTGATTGACCAAATCTGCTCATTTCCTACCTATCAGGACAGATTATACGCTTCAAAAGTTGGCTAAGTTTTATGTCTCTGAGATTGTGAGGTTGCATGGCATGTCGAGTTCTATCATTTCTGACAGAGACCCGCGTTTTACCTCACGAATCTGGAAGAAACTCCACGAGGCACTAGGCACTCAATTGGACTTTAGCATCACAGACGCAAATTTCTGCATCGATGGATGACCGAGTGAGTTATTTAGATTCTGGAGGACATGTTACGGAGCTATTTGATTGATTTCTGAGGTAGTTGGGAGGAATTTCTACAGTTGATTGAGTTCACATATAACAACAACTTTCAGTCCAGCATTCAGATAGCATCTTACGAGGCTTTGTATGGTTGTAAGTGTCATACCCCTTTGTGTTGGATCGAGCTAGGTGAACGTCGAGTGTTAGGTCCTAAACTAGTTTTGTAACAGCCCGATTTTGACCCTAATCGGAACAGTGGTTTCGGGACCACAAATTCGAGTCTAAAAAATATTTTAAAATTATTTTTAGTGTTTATTATGTGTGAATTTGCTTGTGTTAAATTTTTCGTGTTTTAATTTAAATCGTTTGAGTGTCCGATTAAGAAAAAGGCTTAATCGCGTAAAATGAAAATTTGATGGTTAGTTGTGAAAGTGCCTAATTGTTGTTGTCTTTTTAATATGGAGGATTTATGTTGCAATTAGGCCATTTTTTTATATATATAGTGGACGGCAACATGTGGTTATTATATGTTTTTATATGTTAAATTTTATATAAAATTTAAAGTTTATATTAATATAATATAAAGTTATAATATAATAAACTTAACATAATTAAAAAGCCAAAGTTTATTTTTTCTTTCATAACCGAATAACAAAAACAAAAAGAAAAGAGAAAAGAGTTAGGCATTCGGCTATCTTTGGATTTGATTAAGGTATGTATCTAGCTCGGTTTTTGATAATTTTTACGTTTTTGATATCGTTGCTATGAAATGTACAAAGCCCATGTTTCAATTTTTAATTTTGATGAATATTTTGAGTTGAGCCATTGATGATAGCTTGTTGTTTGTGTTGTTTGATGATGAAATATGAAATATATGTATTAGATTAACATGTTTTGTCTTTGAATTTTTGATGAATTTGAGTAATTTGGACTAAATTGCAAAAATAAATTTTTGAGGGACTAAAATGTGAAATAAATGAAATTTTTGGATTTGTATGAAGACTATGAATATTCGGCCCTAGCATAGTATGTTCAAATTTTGTGTATTTTGTGTTTTGTGAAAAAGGACTAAATTATAAAAAGTGTGAAATGTTAGGGGCAAAATTGTAAGTTTCCCATTTATGTGTTTTTAGACTAAATTGATTAGAATGGTGTTTAAATAAGCTTAATTTGAATATGTTTAAATCAAGAACCAAAGAAATCGGATTTGGACCGGGGAAAAACGAAAGTAGTCGATTAGTCAATTTTACCGACCGTCGACGTCCGAGGTAAGTCAATAAGCCTATAAATGTTGTTAAATTTGCTAGTACATATAATTACATGATGAATGGAATTTTTGTGAATTTTTCTGTGTATGGCCGAATATATATTGTGCTAAGGAGCTATGTTCCGAGTTTGATTCGATCGAAATTCGATGTCCGAAAGCCCCGTATGAACCCTAGGAATAGTTAGGATACATATGTCATGACAAAGGATATCCGATATGTGTTATTGTGTAAGACCACGTATGGGACGTTGGCATCGACTTGTGTTTACGTGTAAGACCATGTCTGGGACATTGGCATCATATTTGATTCGTGTAAGACCCTGTCTGGGACAGTGGCATCGATATGTGATTACATGTAAGACCACGTCTAGGATGTTGGCATTGTACGAGCTTCCGACTATCCGCGTATCCTTTTTAATTCCGAACGGTTCAACGGGCATTGTTAAGAGATGACCTAATGTGAAAATCGAATTAAAAGGGCTCAGGTATGTATTTAAACTATGTTATGAAAGTAAGGTAAGTTAATTGCTTATTCGATTGTATAAATGCTAAAGTTATGAATGTGTTCCATGTGTAAGCATTTTGAATTAGTATATTCAGTCAAGTGAGCTATATGAGATCTTAATATTGAGAACTGTATAAGTTCTTATGTATATGTATAATTTACCTTATGATATGTGTATGGAAGATTTTAATGCTAAGTTGTGCTTGTGACTTTGTTTATTTGGTTTTGTTAATTTGATTAATATTTACTTGCTTATGACTTACTAAGCTTAAATAGCTTACTCTGTGTGTTTCTATTTACCTCTATTTATAGATTTTGGATTCACTTTACGAGCTCGGGGATCGTCAGCAAAGCCTATCACACTATCGTCTCTTTTCGGTATTTTGTAAAGTTTGAATCTGAATTTATGGCATGTATAGTCTAGCCTAAATATTTGACTTTGAGATATGTATATGTATAAAGCCATGCGAAAATGGCTTGTTCATTATGTTTAAATCTGTTTTTTTTTATGTTCTTGATTCAGTGTTTGATGTGCTTGGATTGTGATTTCGGTCATGGCATTAGTTTATTATGGAAGTGTATTCCATAGGTATTTATGTTAGGTGTTTGGTTATGTGGTTCGATTGTTAATTGAGTTAGTTGATAGTTGTGTAGTAATGATCATGGTATTTGTGTGATTTGGTAAGTAAGTTTCATGATATGTATGAATGGAGTATTGGGTTATATATCTTGGTTGTGAAAAGATATGCATGATTTATAAATGAAATAAGTGAATGGATACATATATATTGATGTTAAAATGGTTAATTGGGTTGGTTGGAAACGGTATATTAGAAATTGAGAATAAATGTGTATGAATGTGTACGGCTTTGTTAAATGGTAAAAATTAGGTATAACTTGACTTAGTAATGAAGTATAAAAGATGAAATGTGTTTGATTACATATTGGCCTTATTGGTGTGGTTGTTAGTCGATAGATAAAGATCATGCTTTATGATTGGTTTTGGTTAATTTGAGAGACGTGACTTGGGTTATAATGCATGTTTATGTTTGATTACTTATATGTGAAATAAATGCATATATGTTTATGATGTGTTCATTGTTTGGTTAATGGGATTGAATAATTTCATTATTATTGAATGGAGAATTTGTACGAAATTTTGAATCTTATGTAATCGAATAAATAGTTAATTCATTAGCTAAGTGTATGTATTTTGACTATGGTATTTGGACATGTGAGATAAGTGAAATATTAGTTGTAATTTATGTTCAAGATGTTTTAGATTGATAAAGTTTATGCGCATAGCCTTGTGATGAACTAAAATGGCTAAGTATTTGGTAAATTTGGTAATTGTAAAATAAACGAAATAGAATTAATGGATGTATTAGTGCATAATAGGCATGAGATGATTATATGTTTGAACATACTTAGGTTATTATGATTCGGTTGTAATGGCAAAATATACAACTCTACTTTGTTTGAATGATTCAATATACGTATACGAACCTTAGTTTGATTATAAAGCATGTGAATTTGTATACTATGAATTGTTCTTTTTGTCCATGAATGTTATATGTGAGTACAGTGACATACGTACGTTATTATAATATTCAGGTTATGTACAGCTTTGATGTGATATATTTTTTTAAAAAAAAAAACAATATGCATGTTCTGAGCTGTGTTTTGTTTGGTAGTACCTCGTAACCCTAATCCGGTGACAGATATAGGTTAGGGGTGTTACAAGTTTTTAAGACTGAGGATAAGATTCGGTTGATTCGAGACCATCTTAAGGCAGCTTCCGATCGACAGAAATTGTATGTAGATCTAAGAGAAGGGATATTGAGTATTCAGTGGGTGATCAAGTTTTTCTAAAAGTATCTCCTTGGAAAAGGTCCTCCGGTTTGGACGTAAGGGCAGGTTGAGTATGATATTCATTGGACCTTACCATATTTTAAAACGTATTGGACCTGACACCTATCAGCTAGAGCTACCTCCTGAATTAAATCTTATTCACGATGTATTCCACGTCTCTATGTTGAGCGATATTGATCTGATCCATCTCATATTGTTCCCGTCGAGGAGATTGAGGTACGACCAAATCTGACTTTTGAAGAGGAACCTGTTCAGATTCTAGATCACGACGTTAAGGTATTGAGGAGGAAAATCCTTCCTCTAGTTAAGGTTCTATGGCAGAGTCATGGCACAGAGGAAGCCATATGGGAACCTAAGGATTCGATTCGTTAGCACTATCCTTATCTGTTCGAGTCAGGTAAATTTTGAGGTCAAAATTTTTTTTAGGGGGAGAGAGTTGTAATGCCCCAAATTTTGAACATTTGTTTGATAAATCCTATCAACAATTAAGTCTCTGTATCTGTGGTTAAGTATTATATTTATGTGTTTAAGATCAAGAGTTCGAGTCTCCCTTCTTGAACTTTTACTGTTTATTTTGGTTTAACCCCTATCCTTGAACTCTCGACTTAAGTTTAAATCTACGTTAACTTGTATCAAGAATGAGCCTTTTGATTCAATGGTTAAGCTTTTGTATACTCTGTGGTCTTGTGTTCGAGTCTCTGTGTAAGCGAGAAGGGAACGTATTGTTTTTACTAATTTATAAGAAAAATTAGTTACTTTAAATTATCAAATTGTTTCCCTCTTCCTTCTTCTTTTTTTATGTTTTTCCTTTTTCTTTTTCTTCTTTTCCCTTCTTTCTTCTTTCTTCAATACCGTTTTTATTTTTTTCTCTATGTTTTTTCTTTTTCTTTTTGCTTGACTCTGTGGCTTGCGATGAGTATAATCGAGGAGTTTGCATTTGTTATTGTTCAATTGAAAGATTATTACTGCAAGTGTTGTCGTTGCTTCCTCTATTTTCACTAAATTTCGTCTGCTCTCGTCATGGTTGAATAATGCTACCAATTGTTCTGAGTTCTCTGTTAATCGTTCAATTGGTTTATTATTTTAGGCGAGAATCTCAATAGGAGATTTCCTCCAACGCTTTAGTTTCAATTAGTTGCTATTGTTCATAGGTACGCGAATAATTTTTGTTTTGAAATTTGTGTATCGAAGTTTTTGACGTAATTTGAATTGCTGGTTAATTTAGCATTTTGACTCGGTTAGTTTCTCTGGATGGGATTTGGTTGTCATTTTTAGGTTTTGGGGTCTTCTATATTGCTTCTACGTCAAAACTGTACTAGGTGTACAATGAAAACTCGAAATCTTGCGAACGAAAGAGGCCAGAAAACATGGTTGTCGATGCCACACGGCTGTGTGTCAGGCCGTGTAACTCACTATTCTGGAGTTAGAGGCAAACGGGCTAGAGACACAGGCGTGTGTTCAAGCCATATAACTCACTGTTTTGGAATTAGAGGCTAGAGACACGGGCGTGTGTCTAGGCCGTGTAACTCATTATTTTTGAATTAGAGACGCACGAGCTAGAGACACGGGCATGTGTCCAAGCCAAAAAAACTCACTATTTTGGAATTAGAGGCACACGGGCGTGTGTCCAGGCTGTGTAACTCACTGCTTTTGAATTAGAGGAACACTGGCTAGAGACACAGGCGTGTGTCCAAGCCGTGTAACTCACTATTTTGGAATTAGGGACGCACGGGCCAGAGACACAAGTGTGTGTCTAGACTGTGTAACTCACTGTTTTGAGCCATACGGCCGTGTGTTAGGCCGTGTGAACCATACGGGTCAGCCATCTAAGGCGTGTAGGCCAAATACCAGGATTTTTCCCTAGGGTTGTAATTGTCGTTCGAATCGAACATAGGCCTACCGTAGGGTCTATATGATCTGAATTAAACAATGTAACTGTCATATAATGATCTGTTACTAAATAATCTATACTTTCATGTAAACACTTGATATGAAATCTGATATGTAAGTGTAATAGCATAACATGAGCATGATCTGAATTTGTACTACTGTATATGGATATCTAATATCTATTAAATCTGCATCTGCATTGGGTTGGGTTGGGATTGTGAAAAGGAAGAAGTGTGGGCAGTTTAATAATCTGCTGAATTTGGTGGCTAAACCACAGACATATATCTAACTTTGGTGATTTATCGCATTATGATTTGGCAGCTAGATTGTAATTATTTTGAAGCGTGACACATAGTCACTATGTGATGTGTAGGGATGGATGAGAACTTGATACCCTATATGGTGTGTAGGGATAGATGGAGATGGTGTGTAGTGGTTAGGGTTAGGCATCTGCATCTAAATCTGAAATGTTTTGCAACTGTATCTAATGTTTTCTATTTCTATTTTTGTATCTGATTTCGAGAGTTGACTAGTTAATGAAAACTAAAATCTTATCTTTTATGTTACTAATTAATTATAAGTGTAAGTTACACACTAAGTTGCTGACTCATTTAGTTTCTTTGTTAGATTACAAGTAACCCACAGGCTTAGGTGGGTCAGCGTGGCAGGAGCTCGATCATCTCCTTCTTAGTTATCTATTATTTTATCTAAATTTATATTATCGTGTGTTTTATTTCGAATGATTGGTTATAAGTTTGGATTTTCACGTTTGGTTTAACTATTTAAATGATTTTCGACTGTTAAACTTTGAATGGTTGAAGGTTGGATTTTTTTGAAATTCTTTGATGTAGCTCTTTAGACTTGGTCTTAATGTCTAGGTCAGGTATGGGGTGTTACAAAAATTCTTAAAGGGGGGAGAGTTGTAACAACTCGTTTTCAGTGGTACCAGAAATAGTGGTTTCAAAACCACGTTTACCGATAATTGAGTCTATAAGTTTTAATATTTAATATCTACTAGCCTATTATAGTGTTATATGAAATTTTGGTTTGTTAATTTGATTGATTGTATAATTGATTTAGTATAGGGACTAAATGGTAAAAGTGGTAAAAGTTAGACCTTGACCTCTATGAGTTAAAAGGTTTTATATGGCAATTATCCATTTTTCTTATTAGTGGACAGTTGATGGATATATTTGGCTGAACAGATGTTAAAAGGTTAATAAAATAATATTAGGATAAACGTGTGAGTAGGTATTTAATTGGAAAGAAAGAGAATGATTTTCATTCTCATCTTCTCCACCGAAACCTTACCATTGTAAAAGGAAATGAAAGCTTCAAGAATTTCCTTAGCTTTTGACCTTGCATGGTAAGCAAATTTTGGTTTGTTTCTCATAAATTTTATGTTTTTGTGAACGTGGTAGCTTGATTTAGCTAAACCGTGTGTTTGTTTTCAAAACTGTTAAAGTTTTGAAGTGTTGTCATTGAGGCATGCTTGAAATGTTTAAGCTACATGATTAGATTAGACATTTTGATATGAAAAATGGTTACTTGGTAAAGCAATAATTGTTATTTTTTAACTATAAAGACTAAAGAGTAAATGTTTGAAACTGGTTTAAACGCATTTTAAGCTAATGTGTAGTGTTTAGAAGTGTTAAGTTGAATTAAATCATGTTATAGATCAAGAGTTGAACCAACCAGAAAACCGTGGAAAAGGAAATATTGTATGATTGGCCTTTGTTGTTGAGTTTATTTTTATTTTACCAAGTTCAAACGCTATCAACATTGTTTAAATCTTTTTTTTCTTTGTTTTTTCATTGTATAATTGGAAAATTGGTAAGTCAGATTCGGCTGATGAATATAGTAAGGAGATATTGAATTATGATTGGTATGTGAAGTCTAAGGTCTTAAGCCTCATGTATGTAAGCAAGTTCCACGGCCATGGGTATACACAAAATAATACAGTCCACTAGAATTGTTCTCTAAGCTTCGTGACAAGGTTCCTCATTGACATTCTCCATACGGTAGTCCACAGAACAGTTTGCGTATATGAATCTGTATATATATAAGTATGACAGTCCGTCGATACAAATGAATGGGTAAAAGGTTATAAAGTGAATGTGTCCCGATGAACTTAGTAAAAGACTCATACACATGGTTACACGTTATTTCCTTATCATCCTGAGATTCGGCATTTGTTTCAGACTCGAAGATACACGTGACATAGATTTAGCCTAGAGTGGTAACCTTACATGTATATACAACCCTGGCCAGGCTTTTATTGTGTCGATAAAGGTTTAGCCCGGACGGGTAACCTGACACCTCTATACATTATTAGCTCAGACGAACCTCTAATGTGAAGCACACTTGTGTTTTGAGTTCTTTTACGATGTTTCATCGGGTATCATAAAACATGCGAGATGTGAAATTGGCGAATCGTGGAATAAGAGAAAATGGAAGATTTAATTGTTAAATTTTGAGTTCGCACCAGTGAAAGGAAAAAAAAATATGAAAGTGTTACTATATCATTTTGTGTACTCAATATACCGTATGTTGATAAAGTATACGCACTTACCTTGTTGACAAATTGTGTTGATTGATAGGTAAACTATGTTTGCATATTAAATTATCACATAATTATTATGTGAGATAAGTTGATTATTGAATTTGTATGAGCTTACTAAGTATTCTTAATACTTACGCCTGGGTTATTTTTATCTTGTAGATTTTGAACATTCAAAGCATGTCAATCGGATTAGCAAGAAGTTCACACTATCCGCCCAAAGTTGTGGTAGACTTGATTTTGTTTGGATCGATCTAAGTGGCATGTATATAGACATTGGGTTATTTGTAAACAAATATGTTAAATTTTGAAAGTGATTACTTTGGACTCTCTTGATGCATGTAAATAAAATGAACTCAGGCTCTGTTATGTTTCGCATTATAAGTTCTGCGGGACCTATTGTAGTGTAAAGTATTAGCGGAACAATCCGCCATTTAGGTATATGCAGGAAATTACGAAAATAGATATCTGCCTTATTTTCTGCAATATTTGTGTCAGTGGGATAATTCGCAGTTTAGCCATCTGCAATTCATTACGCAGTTAGACGACTCATAGGATCAGTCCGCCACATATTAGTTCGCAGCACGGTTCACCATGTATGTTGAAGTATGCGTATGTTATGTGAGCCTTGTGTGGTAACATCTTGTAACTCAGGTTCAGCGACCTAACTGGGTAAGAGGTGTTACAGTTATTGTGGCTTTAGCACATAGAGAATGAAAGGTAAGAGTTTCGAGCCTTTAGCATTAAAAAAGAGAAAAAAAGAAACTTTGGCACTAGTTGAAAATGGTCCATTTGACTAATGGAAAGGTGATCATCATCTTGTTAGTGCTCATGGATTCACATATCTAATGGTCCTACCTTCTTATTTTCTCAACCTTGAAACATTTACTTTTATATGTTGTAGTTGCAAATTGAATTGCATACCATCTTAATAAGGAAGTTATTATAAAATTTTAGGTTTAGGAAATTTCTTTATGAGATAAGTACATAGGATAACTTAAGATAATGAATTCTGAATTTTCTATGAAAAATATTTAAGATGGGTTATTTATAGAGTTTAGGATTAGGATTTTGTTACCATGTTTAAATTAACCTCGAGGTGTCGAAGTATGTTTAAATTTTTATTTAAGTTTTAAAATAAGATTAGAGTTTTGTTAGCGTTGAAATCCATTTTTTTAAAAATTTAAAAAGAAATTAGGATTAAAATTCTGTTAAGGTATTCAAATAGAAACTTGACACATTCTATTTAATTTTTTAAAAGGAAGTAAAACTTGGTATCGTTTGAAATTGGAAAAGAGAATTTAAGCATTTAAAGTCACAATACTTGTAGATTTCAATGTCAATTTAACTAGCGAGAATCCATCTCTTAATATCCAAATGCTAAAAAAAGAATTTAGACATTTCCACATTAAGGGGTGTTGAGATAATTAAATAGATAATATAAGAGTAAGGGTGGATTTGGATGGGCGATTGAGTGCGGTGCGGTGCGTTTAGCTTACTTTTTGTCCCACGCGCTGATGATCGCCATGAAGATCCAATCTCACCGCCACCGCTATTTTTACACTAATCGCAGGTAAACGCACCGTCCATCCAAACCCACCCTAAGTTGTCATGTCAGAAAGCGGTGCGGCCTAAACATCATGCACCACTCGTTAAATTGACCGGTAGCCTCTTTGCTCTTTCATTTGACTTTGAACGTTAGCATTAGTGTCCCCAAGTTCACAGCTTTGAAACCTTTTACTAATTTATTTATTATTTTCCCACTTTTATTCCTTTTACTAACTCAACGGTTGTGCTATCTATCCACATTTTTTTTTTATTTTTTATCAATTTTTTTTAATTTATATTAAAATTTCAGTAATACTAAACATTTTAATAAAACTATTAAAAAATTTTATATACATTCTTTTTAACGTATAGTAAAATTTTCGAAGAGAAAGGTAATAGATTCTATTGACGTCTTTTGAACCATGAAATTTAGTCATTTCTTTTTTTTTAAGTAGTAAAAAATTTAGAGATAATTCGAACTGCTCATATTAAGATTCAATTTTTCAGAGATTATTCGTACAAGAGTCAAACTTTTTAAAATAGTTAAATAATAGTTTAACCTTTATAGAAGTATTCAAATAAGAGTTTTTCACGCACGTCAGCTCAATTTTAAAAAAAAAAAATAGGTATATCTTGATGTATTTAGATAAAACACGTAACACTTAAATCTGATATTACATGAAGAAAAAATAAAGCAATCAAAACATAATTTAAAACCCAATATATGACATTTGAATAGCCCTTATATGTGAACATTTGGCCTTTATTTGAGCACGTTCGAAAATGTTAGATTCTTAATTGACCATTTTAAAAATTTTGACCTTCATTTAAGTATTTTTTATAAAAATTAGATCTTTATATGACTATTTTAAAAGATTTAATCCTTACGTGAACAACCCAATCAAATTTGAACATTTAAGCTAAAAAAAAATAGACTGTATAGTTTTAGTTTCCTTTTATATATTTATATAGATTTTATTCCACCCAAATTTATTTTGAATTATTCGTACTTATTATAACCCAAATTTGGTGTTATGAGTTAAAAGTTGGACATTAATAATCATAATAATAAAATAATGAGAGGAGTGTTTAAGTATTTTAATTTTAATAAATAAAAAGTTACTTTTATATTTTTTAAATAATAAAATAATTATATATATTTGAATAATCTCATTATAGGTTTTGATTATATTTACTATTTTTGACACAATGTCTAGAACTACCCATAGTCTCTCTCTAATCCATAAATAAGAGGGTAATGTATTTCACCGCACTCGAATTTATGTTCTTCTACATTGACAATAACGCCCATACTCATCGAGTTAAAACTCATAACTATATTTCACTTTTTGCTAACTCTGTATATTTTTATTTTTTTCGTTAATAATGAATGACTTAACCCCTAAATTATATCGGGTTTTTTTTTTCAATTTATAAATAAACCGCCTAGATTTTGGTAGTTAACGTTACATTCCATTAACTGATTTGGACATGTGGCATTAACAATATTAAAAAACGACCAACACATTTCACGTATTTGAAAAGTCCCATTGTCACATTTCAGTCCGATCAAAATGCGGCGTGTGGCATTTATGTGAATAAAAATTAATTTTTATTTAATTTTTTAAAAATAAAAAAAAATTCTAGAAAAATGATTTTTTTTAAATAAAATTTTAGAAAACTGTAAATATATAATTATATATTAAAAAATGAAAATGAAAATTTTTAGTTAACATTTTAGGAATTTACAAAAAAAAGAGTTCAATATTCTAGAAAACTTACAAACTTTTAAAATATATAAATTCACAAAACAAAAAACTAACAAAATCTGAAGAAAAAAAAAAGAGTTAAACTTTAAAAAATTAGAAAAGAAGTCAAAATTAACATATATAATTACTCCAAACAAATTGCAATGATTTAAAGGAATAAAAAAATCCGAAAAATATAAGGAAAAAATAAAAAAATTTGAAAAAAATAGTTAAATTTAGAAAATATATATGTTTAACTATCCAACTTTTAGGATACTTTTATTTTAGTCACCCAAGTACTAAGTCTATAACGACGGTTGATTGTACACGCCACATTATACTTACACTTTTATTTTGATCACCCAATTTCTAGATCGCATTCATTTTGTTTAAAAAAATCGTTTTTTAAGTATTAATGAGGGTAAGTAGAAACTAAAATAATACATTAAAAATTTGTTATATTGTATTTATTTACCGCATTGCAAAAAGTACTAAATTTTCTTTTTTTTCAATATTAAAATTTTAAAGTTCAAAACAACAAAATCAAATAAATAAAATATTGAAAAAAAATTATCCCTTAGTCAAGTGATTTGTTACTATAATATTGAAATTAATGAACTTTAAGTTGTGGCCTATTGGTCGGGTGTTCACTTTCCTCAGGAAAAGACTAGGTTCAAATCATAGTTGTACCAAAAATATAATATTGAAATTAATTAATTTAATTAATTTAATCTCCTTCTAAATTTTAAATTTTATTTTATGTTTCCAAATTAAAATCAAATCAAATAACTTATCTTTAATAATTATCTACGAAAATTAAATTTCTTTTCATTATATAATCTTGAATTTTTCATGTTAAGCTAAAAACAAAAAAAAAATCATTGCAATTAATTAAATAATAATAAATTTAAGTTTCACATATAATTTTTAAATATGAGTTATTTGAGTTGATTTTGTTAAGGATAATTTAAAAACATGAAATAAAATTTTAAAATTTTGAAGGAGATTAATTTAATTAATTTCAATATTATAGTAAATCGGCTGACATTATCAAGAGATAAAAAATTGCAAGAATTTATTTAATTGACTTTGATGTTTTAAAAATTATAATTTCAAGCTTGGAAAAAAAATTAATTTAGAATTTCTGGAAATGAGATAAACAAGTACAATTTGAAAAAAAAAAATTAATGTATTATTTTAGTGTAACACCCCTAACCCGTATCCGTCGCGGAATAGGGTTACGAAGTATTAATAAATAAATCATAACTTAAAACCTTCAATTCTAAACATTTCATAACTCATAACAATTTCATTCAAACACATGCGTAATATCTCTTATTCGAGTCCTCGAGGTCCTAGAAACACTTTAAAAATGATTCGGGACTAATTCGGGAACATTTGAAACCTTAAGGAAAAAGATAGAATTTTTCACACTGTATGGGTCACACAGCTGTGTGGCCAGGCCGAGTGACTTACACGGCTGAGACACACTGTAACACCCCAAACCCGGCCCATTCACTACGACCGAATTTGAAATGCCACTGCGGAACACGTTCGAAAATATTCTTACTTAAGAGTAAAAACCGTAAAAAAATTTGTTGCCTTTAATAAAACATTTTTTGTGACTTAAAATATTCTAAGTAAAAATTAAATTGTTATAAAAATACCGGATTCAAAACTTTATTATACATACTTAAGAAAATAAAATCATTTGCAATTAATATTTAAACTGTCAATCCATAATAGAACATAATAATAAAAATACTTAATAAAAATACTTAAACACACTTTAAATACTTTTAGGGGCCTTATTACAATAATTGAATAATCAAAGTACTGAAAATATAAATGCTTAATTAATTAAAAATACCTTTCTGCATGAAAATCTGCTTCTGCATGGCCACCTTTGTATCCACTCCAACCCGGTCCAAGCTTTACGCATCCCTTGAAAGGTTTAGTAAAATATTGGGTGAGTCAAACCGACTCAGTGCATAGTCATTTCACATGTCTCCACATATGGGCTTGGCCCACATCCACACAGTCCATACACATAAATATGCAATTATGAAGCCCATCCCAACCTAGGGTCCATCCATTACTCCTACCTTAGCAGACTCCCTGCCCAAGGCCGTGGCTAATCCACCGATCACATAATGATCCACATATCTTACCTTGGCAGACTTGCTGCTCAAGGCCGTGGCTGAGCCACCGATCCTATAGGGATCCCACATATCATTCAGTCCACGGTGATGCACACAGCTATCAACCGCCGAGATGGGCACTTAGCCAACACCTCCCTTGATGAAGCACACAGCTAACATCAAGCGCTAATGTAGCACGAGGCTAGCATTAGACCACGTACATAAATATGTATACCCTTTTCTTTAATTTTCACATCCCAAGTCCCATGCATATATGTGTATCATGTCAGATTAACAATTAGAGTAAATATTCATCACATGCTCACCACAATTATCACACATATATCATAGGCAAAAGAGAGCACTGACCTGATTAATCGATTACCCATTACGGGTATCCACCATCTTAGCCATTATTTCGGCTTTCATTCACAACATATCACATATACATACTAACATAGTTAAATCAATCAAAAGACAGTGCGATAACTACGCGCCTGATTAGCACAATTGACTAAATCCCGAAACCCACGTCTAACGATTTGCACCTTTGCGATTGTAGAACTCCTTCCTTACGGATCTAAATCCCGAAACTTGCCCTTATGCCTGTCGATTAGCTCCTTGATGCTTTCGAATCCCAAAGAACTCCTTACTGCTCCTTAATATCAGCCTTACACGCTTACCACGAAACCAAAAGCAAGAGATCGATGGTACTACCCTTGCAGATTCGGCCTCAAAGATTGTGAAATAGAAAAGAGAATAAGAGGTTGAAAGATTCAGAAATAGTGACTAATATTAGAGAGGTTTCGGCTTCAAAGACTCGCAACAACGAAGAGAAAATAAAGTACCTTGAGATTCGGCTACAAGAGAATAAGTAAGGAATTTGGGTTGGAAGAAAAATAAAGAAGAGGAGGAGAGGATAGAACAATTTTGCAAGAAGAATTTAGAATGGGAAAAGAAATATCAAAAGGTGAGCACCCTATTTATACTACACACTTTCTCCTATTTTATCTCTTTAACACATATTCAAAGTGAATAAAAATAAATCCATACTTAATCTCTTCTTTATCACCTTAATAAAATAAAATAAAATCCATCTCATTATCTCCTAATCACCTATTCAAAATTCTAAAATAAATCAATTATCCTCCCTTAATCTCCTATTCTATCTACTAATCTACCTATTTGAATAATAAAAAAAAACAATTATCCTACCTTATCATGACCAAATTTTAAAAGGATTAAACAAGCATTATCCTTATCAAATTGAAGCTCCCAAGTGTCGATCCTTTGCTCCTTCTCCCTAACGCGAGAATGCAAAATAAAACCTCAAAATTTTGCTTTCCTTAAATCTTGAACCCATGATCTGCACCAAGACCCTTTAAGCTTTAACGCCCCCAAGCCACTCTGCCAAAGCTTTTTTTTTTTGTGATATAAACTCGCCCCACTTTCTTTTAAAGCCTCCTTCCCTAGCTCCCCCTTGTCTTAACGCCAAAAGCTAAAAATAAAAACACCACCTGCTGCCGCCGTGTTTCGAACCAAGGCCCTTGTTGGCGTTATATCCAGGACCTTAAGTGGCGCATGGAAGCCACTTTACCAAGGCCTGTTTTTATGCCAAAACGCCTAGGATTTTTCCCTTAATGCCTCCCTGGCCTTGCTCCATTTTAACGCCAAAAATAAAACTCCCAAGTGCGATTCCTGCCGCTCGAACCTCCTCCCCTTGGCACTCCACTTGACGCAAAATCCCGGCACCTGTGTGGCGTCCCTTGCCACTTTACCACACGGCTACTTGTGTCCTAAACTCCCCAAAACTTTTCTTAAGGGCTCCTTCACCCAGCTCCCCCTTTTATACTTAAAATCCAATATTTTCCCAAAACTTTCACCTACACCCTAGGGTTCTCAAAACCCTTAATACACTTCCAAATCTTTGCCAAAACCTACTAACTCATGAATTATGCACAAACGCATAACCCCTAATCTAGGATGTTACAGTTCTACCCTCCTTAAAAATAATTTCGTCCTCGAAATTACTTACTAACGAATAATCGTACATCTTAACTCACCGCACTACGCTTATGCTGCGCAATCTGATCTTAATAGAACCATCCTACTTTCTAGGCACAATCTCTAAGTTCACGTCCCCTAGAACTCATTTCTAACGTCGCGATTTAATCTGATTAAAAAGTTTTATGAATTAGTCCTTGTTTCACTTGATTACCCGCGAAGAAGTTTTATGAAAAGAATCTTAGGAGTGGTTCTTTCGTATTCATACATGCACACAGTCTTTTCATTCATACATACATCCATCAACAATTATGAACTTTCGTTCATTCAGAGAAAGGTTATAGTTTTCATTGTTATTGTTTTTCCACTACCCAGGGGTATTTTGGTAATAAATCGGGGTCAATTCGAAAATATTTTTCAAATTAAAGATATTTCAGAATTTACAAAATCTCTGGGTTATTTTTTTTTCCAAATCAGAGGTGTTGCAAAAATTTCAGAAATCGAGGTTATTTCGGTAATTTTGGAAGTCAGGGGCAGTTCCGTAAATTTTCCAAATCAGGGTATCTTGTTATTTTTAAAACAGAAGTTTTTGATATCTTTGTAAAGTAGAAATATTTTAACAAAAGTCGAGGGTATTTTTTTTGAAAATCTTAAAAACTAAGGGTGTTTTAGTAATTTACAACACAGGGGCATTTTTGTAATTTTGTAAATCGGAGATACTTTGGAAAAATTTTCACAATAATCTTTTACTACAATTAAAAGGGTAATTTAGGGATTTTAAAACTAGGAATTTTATAAAAAAAGACGGCTAGTTCCCTTTCGGGTTTTAATCATTGGTTTAGCCGATGACTAAGTCCTCTTGGTTAGGGTGAGCAGTTTACACACGCACAGGTAGGATTCGAGTAAAGAGGAGGTGAGTCGCTAGGACCGCTTAAGTACCAAGCTCTTACTGAATCCACTCCTAGACATGCGCACTGTGATTTGCCACACCCTAGCTCGGCGACTTAGTCACGAGGTTTGTTTAGTGATCCTTAAGTCTTATGCATGTGTTTGAGTGCACTAGCCCTAGGGTTCAATAGCCTAATATTCTAATCTCTGAGCCCAAATAAGCCCATAACATTTCACAAATCACTTCAATAATTAGAAGTACTTACAGTGGACTTGGTAGGAGATACAGGTGCCATGCCAGAATAAACCTGAAATAAAAGTCCATATTTTGAAAAGCCCATTTTTTGAAAACTATTTTCGGGCCCAAAACCTCAAAGCCGAGTTTTGAACCGGGCTCTGATACCAATTTGTAACACCCCAAACCCGGCCCATTCACTACGACCGAATTTGAAATGCCACTGTGGAACACGTTCAAAAATATTCTTACTTAAGAGTAAAAACCGTTAAAAAATTTGTTGCCTTTAATAAAACATTTTTTGTGACTTAAAATATTCTAAGTAAAAATTAAATTGTTATAAAAATACCGGATTCAAAACTTTATTATACATACTTAAGAAAATAAAATGATTTGCAATTAATATTTAAACTGTCAATCCATAATAGAACATAATAATAAAAATACTTAATAAAAATACTTAAACACACTTTAAATACTTTTAGGGGCCTTATTACAATAATTGAATAATCAAAGTACTGAAAATATAAATGCTTAATTAATTAAAAATATCTTTCTGCATGAAAATCTGCTTCTGCATGGCCACCTTTGTATCCACTCCAACCCGGTCCAAGCTTTACGCATCCCCTGAAAGGTTTAGTAAAATATTGGGTGAGTCAAACCGACTCAGTGCATAGTCATTTCACATGTCTCCACATATAGGCTTGGCCCACATCCACACAGTCCATACACATAAATATGCAATTATGAAGCTCATCCCAACCTAGGGTCCATCCATTACTCCTACCTTAGCAGACTCCCTGCACAAGGCCGTGGCTAATCCACCGATCACATAATGATCCACATATCTTACCTTGGCAGACTTGCTGCTCAAGGCCGTGGCTAATCCACCGGTCACATAATGATCCATATATCTTACCTTGGCAGACTTGCTGCTCAAGGCCGTGGCTGAGCCACCGATCCCATAGGGATCCCACATATCATTCAGTCCACGGTGATGCACACAGCTATCAACCGCCGAGATGGGCACTTAGCCAACACCTCCCTTGATGAAGCACACAGCTAACATCAAGCGCTAATGTAGCACGAGGCTAGCATTAGACCACGTACATAAATATGTATACCCTTTTATTCAATTTTCACATCCCAAGTCCCATGCATATATGTGTATCATGTCGATTAACAATTAGAGTAAATATTCATCACATGCTCACCACAATTATCACACATATATCATAGGCAAAAGAAAGCCTTCGACTGATTAATCGATTACCCACTACGGGTATCCACCATCTTAGCCATTATTTGGCTTTCATTCACAACATATCACATATACATACTAACATAGTTAAATCAATCAAAAGACAGTGCGATAACTACGCACCTGATTAGCACAATTGACTAAATCCCGAAACCCACGTCTAACGATTTGCACCTTTGCGATTGTAGAACTCCTTCCTTACGGATCTAAATCCCGAAACTTGCCCTTATGCCTGTCGATTAGCTCCTTGATGCTTTCGAATCCCGAAGAACTCCTTACTGCTCCTTAATATCAGCCTTACACACTTACCACGAAACCAAAAGCAAGAGATCGATGGTACTACCCTTGTAGATTCGGCCTCAAAGATTGTGAAATAGAAAAGAGAATAAGAGGTTGAAAGATTCGGCAATAGTGACTAATATTAGAGAGGTTTCGGCTTCAAAGACTCGCAACAACGAAGAGAAAATAAAGTACCTTGAGATTCGGCTACAAGAGAATAAGTAAGGAATTTGGGTTGGAAGGAAAATAAAGAAGAGGAGGAGAGGGTAGAACAATTTCGGCAAGAAGAATTTAGAATGGGAAAAAGAAATATCAAAAGGTGAGCACCCCTATTTATACTACACACTTTCTCCTATTTTATCTCTTTAACACATATTCAAAGTGAATAAAAATAAATCCATACTTAATCTCTTCTTTATCACCTTAATAAAATAAAATAAAATCCATCTCATTATCTCCTAATCACCTATTCAAAATTCTAAAATAAATCAATTATCCTCCACTTAATCTCCTATTCTATCTACTAATCTACCTATTTGAATAATAAAAAAACAACAATTATCCTACCTTATCATGAAATAGAATTTTAAAAGGATTAAACAAGCATTATCCTTATCAAATTGAAGCTCCCAAGTGCCATCCACTGCTCCTTCTCCCTAACGCCAGAATGCAAAATAAAACCTCAAAATTTTGCTTCCCTTGCGTTTTGAACCCATGATCTGCACCAAGACCCTTTAAGCTTTAACGCCCCCAAGCCACTCTGCCAAAGCGTTTTTTTTTGTGATATAAACTCGCCCCAATTTCTTTTAAAGCCTCCTTCCCTAGCTCCCCCTTGTCTTAACGCCAAAAGCTAAAAATAAAAACACCACCTGCTGCCGCCGTGTTTCGAACCAAGGCCCTTGTTGGCGTTATATCCAGGACCTTAAGTGGCGCATGGAAGCCACTTTACCAAGGCCTGTTTTTATGCCAAAACGCCTAGGATTTTTCCCTTAATGCCTCCCTGGCCTTGCTCCCTTTTAACGCCAAAAATAAAACTCCCAAGTGCGATTCCTGCCGCTCGAACCTCCTCCCCTTGGCACTCCACTTGACGCAAACTCCCCAGCACCCAGGTGGCGTCCCTTGCCACTTTACCACACGGCTACTTGTGTCCTAAACTCCCCAAAACTTTTCTTAAGGGCTCCTTCACCCAGCTCCCCCTTTTATACTTAAAATCCAATATTTTCCCAAAACTTTCACCTACACACCTAGGGTTCTCAAAACCCTTAATACACTTCAAATCTTTGCCAAAACCTACTAACTAATGAATTATGCACAAACACATAACCCCTAATCTAAGATGTTACAGTTCTACCCTCCTTAAAAATAATTTCGTCCTCGAAATTACTTACTAACGAATAATCGTACATCTTAACTCACACGACTACGCTTATTTCGCTTAATCTGATCTTAATAGAACCATCCTACTTTCTAGGCACAATCTCTAAGTTCACGTCCCTAGAACTCATTTCTAACGTCGCGATTTAATCGATTAAAAAGTTTTATGAATTAGTCCTTGTTTCACTTGATTACCCGCGAAGAAGTTTTATGAAAAGAATCTTAGGAGTGGTTCTTTCATATTCATACATGCACACAGTCTTTTCATTCATACATACATCCATCAACAATTATGAACTTTCGTTCATTCAGAGAAAGGTTGTAGTTTTCATTGTTATTGTTTTTCCACTACCCAGGGGTATTTTGGTAATAAATCGGGGTCAATTCGAAAATATTTTTCAAATTAAAGATATTATTTTAAGCTTGCAGATATTATTTTTAAAATATTAAATTTATTATTAGTTTAATATTTTTTATTTTTGAAATCTATATATAGGTAACTTAACATTTTTAATGTTTACATTTTTGTATTATACATCACTATAGATTTAATTTTTTATGTGTTATAAATTACATAATATATAAAAATAATATAATATATTACAAATTTAGAAAACCACTCGAGTTAAGCCAGACTCGGACCTTGAATATTTGAGTTTGAGCCTATCATATATTTTAAATGAGCCTAACATTTTTTGCCCAAGCCTAAGCCCATTTTCGAGCCTAATATTTTGATCAAATCCCTCTAAAATTTCGAGTAAATCTTCAACTTTGAGTAGGTAACCCGACCCTTTAAACAGGGGTATAGAAACTAAAAGATTTATTAAAATATTTAAAAAGTTGAAATAAAAAATTCATCAACAACTCAAACGTATGGTCAAGGGTAATTTACCAAAATATACCAAAATAAAAAAATTACAGAAATAGGCCGAAATTTGCATTATTTACGGAAAAGGGTCATTTTCCCCCAAAACGCGTCCACGTTAGCGCATTTTGGGGGTATGCAGCAGGAAAGCGCGCCCTTGAGACGAGGACGCGCTTTGCTGATGTGGCACAAAGCGCTTCCTCAAGAGCGCGCTTTCCTGCTGCAACGGTCAAATTTTTTTTTGACTGTTGGGCCTCCAACGGTCAGGAAAAAAAAACCTATAAAACCCCCCACCCTTTTATTTTTTTCACAACAAATTCCTTATTCATTTTTCTCTCAACTTTCTCTCAAATTCTTCTCAAATTTCTCTTAAATTCCTTGAAACTTCCTCTCAAATTTCACAATAGTCCTTTAATATTTACAAAAAAGCCCTTTTTTAAATTTTTTGAAATATTTTTTTGATAAATTTTAAAATATTCGATCGTATTACCAATGGCTGGGGAATTAATTCGTCTCGACGATAAACACATCTCCGTCGATCAAATGCAAATGGTAAGTTTTAATTTTAATTTTTCAATACTATTTAATATTTTTAGGTTTATGCAATTTTAATTAAAATTTATTTTATAATTTTTTAAACGATCTGTAGATCGGGTCTTTGCAATGCTATATTCGCAATATGCACAGTCCGCCATCGTAGTTGATCGAGAATTACATGCGGGAGGCGGGTTTTTGGCACGTGGCCACGATAGGCCGGGGGTGCAAGTTGGAGCCGAAGTTAATCAGTGCGTTGATAGAGAGGTGGAGACCCGAGACGCACACTTTCCATCTTCCATGCGGAGAGTGTACTATCACTCTGGAAGGCGTGCATTTGCAATTGGGATTACCGGTGGATGGGTACATAGTCACGGTCCGCAACTTCTGGCGATTGGGCCACCGTATGCTACGAGCTTTTGCGTGCTATTCCGGATAACATTTACGGTGGTCGGATCAAGATGGGCTGGTTACGAGACACATTCCCGGAGCCAAATAATGGTTCGACCGAAATAGAAAGAATACGGTATGCTCGGGCATACATTTTTGAGATGATTGAAGGTTATCTGATGCCGGACACATCCACGAAACCTCATTACACACGAGATGGTCTTTGAAACTCGTTGATTTTAGAGCAGCCGGTGAATTGAGTTGGGGGTCTGCCGTGCTATCAAAATTGTATCGGGAGATGTGCGGGGCGATGCGGTCGAGTAAAGCGAAAATCGGAGGTTGCCAATCACTACTGCAGTCATGGGCACGGTTTCGATTTCCATTTTTACGTTCTCGAGTCGACCACCCATATACATTCCCACTCATATCGAGGTAAATTTAATATTATATTTACAATTATTACGTAGATTTAAAGTATAATTGTATGCTAAAAATTTATTTAATTAGGTGAAACCATTCAGTGAGTTATGTTGGAATACCTACCGAGCTTGAAGATATACTGCTTCTATTAGAGCAACGGTCGGAATCACAAGTAAGTATTAAATAAAATATATTTTCGTAATAAAATGTCGTTTCGAATTTCGTATTTATAATTTAGTATTTCGTATTTAGTATTTAGTATTATATATATACTAATATTTTGGTCATGTTAATATAGTTTTAATGGACACCATACGAGGATCAGGCAATTCGGGCAGTAATTCTGGAGGAGTTCTTGCTAAATCCAAACATTTGGCATGTGAAGGTCCCATTGATCAACTATGCCACCATGGAGATGCACCAGTCAGATCGGGTTCTGCGACAATTTGGATTCCGACAACCGATTCCCGTGCCACCTGAGGTGCTCGATGATGAGCACAAAGTCGACTTATGATAGTTGGACACAGATTGGCCAAGATTTTGGTCAGCATATATCGAAATGTGGGAGAACCGGTATGATTATATACCTATTCGAAAATCGATCGTCTTTCCTGAGTCAGCATGCGTGCCAGAATACATGCCATGGTTTAGGATCCATGGCAAGCCGTATTTATTGTCGAAAGAGGAGAGGCGACGGCAACTTCGTGAACAAAGGGAACGACAGGGCCCTTTAAATCCAAGGAGAAGGGGTGATGAGACGGGACCATCAACAGCGCTGACACAGTCACCGGGCCTATCAACAGTACCTACACAATCACCGGGCCCAACACTTCAGCCGACGACACTGACATCACAGCCTTTGGCCTTTATGCCAGGTGCGTACCCTAGCCCTTATATGTATCCTAACCCATATATGTTTCCTTTTCCCAGTCCCACTGCAGGTTGGAATGCATGGCCTGGTTCGAGTCCGTTCCCGACTACTCCGATTGGCCAGCCGATCTTGAGGCCACCGTCGCATGAGGGATCGCACGAGGCGCCGTCGGGAAGCTCTTCTTTTACCAGTCTCCTTCGCCTTATGGGATTCAGACACCCCCGTCATGGTTTATGCAAACACCTCCACAGTCGTTATTTTATCAAGGTGGGTCATCATCCCAACACCCACAACCAGACCACTGCCGGAGGAACAGAATCCCCACTTTGAGGTTCCACGACCCCGCCGGAAGCTAGAAGAAGGAGAAATCCGGTACAGAATCGCCGACCACCCCCATGTGGCACTGATTCCGACCGGCACCAACATTGATTCCGACCGCCTTTTTTTATTTTTTAATTGTAATATTATTTTTTATTTTTTAATAAAATAAAAGTTATTTTTATTTTTGTTTGTAATTTAATTTTAATATCTTTAATAAAATAGAAGTTGTTTATTTTTTATTGTAATTTAATTTTAATATCTTTAATAAAATAAAAGTTGTTTTTATTTTTGTTTGTAATTTAATTTTAATATCTTTAATAAAATAAAAGTTGTTTATTTTTTATTGTAATTTAATTTTAATATCTTTAATAAAAATAAAAGTTGTTTTTTATTTTTTGTAATTTAGTTTTAATATCTTTAATAAAATAAAAGTTGTTTTTTATTTTTTTGTAATTTAGTTTTAATATCTTTAATAAAATAAAAGTTGTTTATTTTTTTGTAATTTAATTTTAATATCTTTAATTAAATAAAAGTTGTTTTTATTGTAATTTAATTTTAATATCTTTAATAAAAATAAAAGTCCAAGATTTGTTTTTATTGTAATTTAATTTTTATTTTTTGCAAATTAGTCCTTCTACAAAAGTTCACCGTTTTCATCAAGAAATAAATAGAATTTACATAGCCACCAAGAGACAAAAAGCTAAGAAGACTCATCAACTATTCCGATTTGGACACGAGCGAGATGTATGGCCGGGTTCCTACACCATCCGCACAACCTACGTTGGTTGGTCGTTTCTCGGATATCCATATTGTTGCATATTCTAGTCGAGCAAGGTCGACCTTTTGGTTTGCGCCTCAGTTGTCTATCCGGCAACAGCTTATACGGTGCAAGCGATACAGACGACCACTTACGTTCATCTGGGACTGGTGGAAATACGTGTCTCCACACGTTGTACACGTTTTCTATTTTATACACTTCGTCGACATAGCTCATGGGATCAATGCGCTGACAAGCCGCAAGTACATGAGCGCATGGGTAACGAAGTGCATCAAATATCCCACGGTCGCAGGTCATATTTCTCAAGTGTACACGATATTGCCCGCCAATAATACCTTGGTTCGGTCTGTCAAACTCCGTCACACGAAACCATAGGTTGTCACGGTCGTGACACACTGTGTGCATGGTGTTGGCCCGTGTCTTCGCCTTGTTAATTTCTCGCAATACCTTCGCGCACCATACATGTTCTCCCTACATTTGGCCTTTATAACTCGCAGCTCGCTTCGAAAATAGTGCCGCTAAACGAAAATATGTCTCTCGCACAACCGATGTTATCGGCAAATGACGCGTTCCTTTTAGAACAGAATTTATGCATTCGGCCAGGTTTGAGGTCATATGACCATATCGTAGGCCACCGTCGTATGCTTGTGTCCACTGTTCGAAAGGAATATTGCGTAGGTAGTTTGCGCCTTCTTCGTTAACTGAGCGCAAACTCGCTAACATCTCGTGAAACTGGTCCTTATTGACCTCGTACCCTGCCAATATAAGTTGATAGCGAATATTACATACCACTCTTCAATTAAGAATAAATTAAGTATTACAAACGAAATTATATTAATAGATACTACATACCCATATTGGTCACTTACCGTCGTTGACTTGTAGATCGATGTTGCCCGTGGTAGTTGGATGCAACATGCCTTAGACAATATCGATGGTCTGTGCGATGCCACAGGTTTCCCTGTCGCTCTATTGCGGCTAGTATTCCAGGGCCCCGATCCGATATAACGCATATATCAGGTTGTGGGCAGACATGCCTCCTTAACCTAGATAGGAAGAAATCCCAGTCATCAGCTGACTCCCCGGTGTTATTGCAAACGCAATTGGAAGGATTCTCCCACTGCCGTCCTGTGCCACAACTAGCAATAGTCGATGCGTATATCTACCATACATAAAGGTACCGTCAATTTGTACCAATGGCTTGCAGTATATAAATGCGTCTCGGCATTGCTTAAATGTCCAGAAAAAACGCTTGAACACTGCGCATCCACGGAGCAATCAATCGTTGTAGTACGCGGTTCCGTTTCAAGGTCCGTTATCTTTGCTTGGGACATATCTCTCCAAAGACTGACACCACCGCCACACTTCATTATATGAAGCGCCCCACCGACCATGCAACTTTTCCAACGCCTTCTGCTTGGCTATCCAAGTCTTTCGGTAAGAGGGTGTGTACCCCAATTGGCTACGAATATTGCCAATTAAGGCCGACACTGTAGTCTTGGGATCGGCCTTCACTGTCGGTATTATTAATTCAGCCAACATCTCTGAATCCATCTTCGGATGATCTTGTGAAACACCTGTCAACGAAGTACGTTAAATAATGCAACATTGCGTAATATTAGTATTATTAAAAAACATTGAACACATAGTGATACTGTACCGGCAAGACATGTATGTAGACCTTTGTACTTTTTGATCTCCCACAAGCCTGTCCTTTTCCTCAACGAGGCCATGATTTTTCATGAACATGTACCGTTTTGCACTGCACACTTCGCCTCGTACTTATCGAGCTTGGATTTAACCACGTTGTAGTCAACCCCGTTCTTGATGCTGTATTGTTTCAATGCACCAAGAAAAGCATCCTTGTTGGAAAACTCTTTACCAACTTCTAATTCGCCCGAATCTAACGACGAACTTGTACGGTCACGCATCTGGTGTGGTAGTTCAGGAAACTCCAATGCATCGTCTTGAGATAGATCGACATTATGCATGTGGGCTGGAGGCGAGTACGCCCTGAATAGCGGATCTTCTTCTTCTTCATCTGAACCGCCCTCAACATCTTCAGGTACGGTTGGAACAGGCTCTGGTTCAGAAAATAATCTGCAACGAACGAGGGCCCCTCGCCGGTGGATGTTGTGGGGAGTACATTATCCCTCCTTAAACATCTTTCGTAACGTTCCCAATCATATGTGGATTGCCAACCACTAGAAGTTGATGACGTTCCCCAATACGTATTTCTATCATCGGACGTCGAAGGAAGGATAGCATGTCCCATCCACTAACCGAGTGTCGTGCAGGGGTTATGTTTTTCATACTACCACCAAACACGGGCACTTTCGTAGTCTGCCTCCCACTAACAGAGTGTCGGCTTGGGGTCGTGTATTCCCCTCGTACGGCAGTAGATGTTGAGGTCGAAGGAAGATCACTTGGCGATGAAAATTATACATATACCTCAAGATAGGGTGATCCACTAGCAAGATGAGTCTCCACCATTGCCTCAAAGCTCCGAGGACCTTTGATGTCGAATGAGTCATATCTCACCGGATCAACCGAAGCGCAAAATCTATACTTAATAGATTGAACTTTCATTGGCGTTGTTCTGAAGATTTTACGCCTAATTCTTTTGCGAAGTTCTATTAAATCTATGTTCCGATTAAAATCCAATCGCGCTGTGTTCTCCGATAAAAAAATAACACCATTTTCGGTGTCACAAACCTCGCAATCGTAGTAAATAACAGCATTAATACGTTCACTCATTTTGATTTCTATTTTTCTTTTGCCTCAATTTCTATTATGCAACTTTGAGAATGAAATTTGGTGATTTATAATCTAAGGATTGCGAGAGACTCTTTGTAGCAAAATAGCGCCCACGTGGGAGCTCTTTTCGTACTCTTGGCCGATAGTGCATCCCGCTTGAAGCGTTTTGGGCACTATTTGTTTGTAAACGTCTTCTCAAAATTATCTTTTCAGAACTATCGTAGCAAAAGAGCGCCCACGTGGGAGCTCTTTTGGTACTCTTGCCGATAAATTGCATCCCGCTTGAAGCGTTTTGGGCACTATTTGTTGTAAACGTCTTCTCAAAATTATCTTTTCAGAACAATTGTAGCAAAAAAGTGTCCACGTGGGAGCTCTTTTCAGTACTCTTGCTGACAGTGCATCCTGCTTGAAGCGTTTTAGGTACTATTTGTTCAGAAATGTCTTCTCAAAATTATTTTGCCAGATACTACTGTAGCAAAAGAGCGTCCACGTGGGAGCTCTTTTCAAGATTACTCTTCTTTGTGATGCATCCTGCTTGAAGCGTTTTCGGCACTATTTGTTCAGAAATATCTTCTCAAAATTATTTTGCAGATACAATCATCAAAAAAATTCAAATAATTTTTATTTTGCTAATATATTTTCCCCAAAATCCTAAACATATTTTTACTAAATCCTAATTAACCCTATAATCTAGTCCATTAATTTTTCCTTAAAAACTCTAAACCCAACGACCCTAAAAAATCCTAAACCCTAGCCCTAAAACCCTAAAACCTCATACCCTAACACTAAAAACAGTTGAAAAGGTAGTCGGGAGAAGGAGGGTAAAAGCGCGTCCTTTAGGAAGCGCTTTGTGCCACATCGCAAAGCGCGTCCTCGTCGGTAGCGTTTTGTGCTGATGTGGCATAAAGCGCTTCCTAAAAAGCGCTTTTCAGATGCATCCCAAAACGCTACCGACGTGGACGCGTTTTGGGGGGAAATGACCATTTTCCGTAAATAATACAAATTTTGGCCCATTTCCGTAATTTTTTTTTATTTTGGTATATGTTGGTAAATTACCCTATGGTCAAATTTAATAGTAATTTTGAAAAATGTTTAATTATTTTTTAAAAATAAATAATATTAATTAGATGGAAGTGGGCAATGGAGACGACGTCAGCCGGTTTTAAAACGCTAGTTGAGAAAAAAGAAAAAGAAAGTGAAAAAATGGGGTTTAGGGAAAATTATGCATTAAACCTTTTCAATACAAAGACCATTGTCCGATTCTTTCCCTTATTCCACAAAAATCCCTTTCCCATATTTTCCCCTTTAAATCAAAACAATCAAACCTTGGAGCAAAACAAAAGCAACCATGAAGCACAAAAACAAAGGTAAAGTTTACCCCTCCCCTTCTCCGCCGTCTCCATCGCCTCTGCCGTCTTCGTCTGGCGATGACTATCTTTCGATTCTGAAGCTTCTCCCAGCCGCCATTTTAGCTCTAGCTTCACTCCTTTCCGTCGAAGACAAAGAAGTTTTAGCTTACATGATAACCAGGTCCCTCAAAACGACCACCACCGTCGCCGCTGGCGCCATCTCCGCCTCCAACAACCCTTCTTTGACCTCTCAAGATTTCCCCTCTTCTAAGAAAGCATCTCCCAAGAAGCCGCCACCGCCAACCGTCTCCAAACTGACCCAAAACCGTGGCGCTTCCACCCACAAACCACCTGTTTTCGACTGCGATTGTTTCGACTGCTACACGAGCTACTGGTTTCGTTGGGATTCTTCCCCTAACCTTGAGCTTATCCATCAAATTATTGAAGCTTTCGAAGATCATTTAACCAAAGGGGAATCCCAGAAGCTTTCCAAGAAAAACGCCCGCCCCAAACGAAGGGACTGTAACAGCAGAACCGCTACACCGGTATCCGGTAGCCCGGTTCAGCCCGACAACGAGGTTTCCGGCTTGGAGAATCCTACCATGGAAGCAACCCTTTTTTCTGATGACGTCATTTCAATGGAGAAAGAAGAGGTAGATGAAGTGGAAGAAGTGACGGAAGTAGCGAAGGATGCTGACGGGGAAGTGCGGCCGGCGGCAACGGCGACGGCGACGAGTAACCACAAAGGTTTGGCTAGGAAAATGTTGCCGGACGTATTAGGATTATTTAACTCTCGTTTATGGCGTCTTTGGAATCCAAATGTATAAATATTTTTGGGGGAACTTTTCGAGACCTTAAAATTCAGAAATTTTTATTTATTATTATTATTATTTAATTCTTGTTTTAATGGCTTTTTATTTGTCTTAGGAACTAAGTTATAAGATTAGGTACTTTTCATAAAAGGTATCGGATAAGATTAGGTCATTTATTTTATTTTACATTTTTGTATTTTAAATGAAGCATAAAAGAATAGGTTGTCAATATTTCAACATTTAATTCAACTATCATTATTATTCTAATCATCTGTGTTTAATTTCTATTTATATAAACCTAAACATAATAAAAATTTAAATTTAAATGAATATAAGCTCTTTTCAATGGCACTAATATACATTTTTTTTTTCTTCCACGAATTTTATATTTTCGTATTGCGCTAATGGCTTGTTTTATTTTAAATAAACTATAAAAATAGTCACCTCTACCATTAAGCTCCGTTATACGATAGTCTTACGTAGTAGTTTAAATAGATTATAAATGCCAACTTGAATAAATGAGATAAAAATAAGTTTTTAATTAAATAAATTTAATTTGAATTGTCCGTTAAAAAGGTAACAAAGTTTAATGGTAGAATAACGTAAGTGACCAAAATATAACATTTCAAACATAAGTAACTAAAATGTAAATAAAAAGACTAGTTTATTAAAATTCCACCCAATAAAGTTGAGTAATGATTGTTTAGTGAGTAATGAAGTATAGATATTTTTAGTTGACAATCATTAGAATATGACAACAAATTCGTTAAAAGTTTGTATCACAATCCAAGTCCAAATCTAATAATAGATAGCTCCCAATAGAATATGCTTAATTTAGTACAAATATGAGGGTATCTTATAGGAGAAAATGTGTCCAAGAATGTAATTCAACCATACTATCAGTTTCCTTCTGGGTGCAACAAGTATACTTGATGAGGGAAAGAAAGGTTATGCTACTCCAACTCACTTCTATATATAGGATACATATATTTGAAGAATCCTTGAAATACAAATGCCCAACAGACTACTTCAAGTTGAGCAATAGATTAGCATATTTCAACTACTGAAATTATATTAAATCTATCACCAACCAAAGAATGATGTCTCACATTAACTTCAATAACAAACAACTCCTCCCCAGGATTGAAGTCATCTCACATCAAACAACACTTCTGGGATTTTTGCTTTTGCTTTCTTAACTAAAAATAAACAAGGATTGAAATGCATTAGTTCCACAATTACTATGACTCCTCCATTTTTCTTTTTAACTACTTGAGCTTAACATCATAATATGGGTATAGGGATATGACCCTCCAAATATATGAAAAAACATACATGTATCTAGCACTTATACCGAGTCTGACTAACATCATTTCCCATTGCCTTACCAACTAGGTCATACCCTCCCTTGGCTGGCCCTGAGCTTGATATCAGAACTTACCCTATATTGTTGCTAATGCAGCTGGCTCCAGATTAGACATGACAAAAGAATATCATTAGTAATCAAAATATTATCATCCGACTGAAAGTGAAAAAAGAAGCGGGTCCATTGTGATGAACAGCAATGAAACTGACTGCACAACCAATTTTGATTCATGAGATGCTGAGCAAATAATGGTTACAAAGATCAAAAAAGAGAGCCAAAGTAGTTGGCTCAAGTGCTTGTTTGTGGCAAGCAGGAACAGGGGACAAATTTGCAAATAGTTTCCAGTGAACATAAATTTCCAAAGAGAAATCATCAGCTAGCTTTTGGCACTAGTAAATCAAATGATAGAATTAAAATATCAAAGTAGCATTGAGCAATTTTATTTCTAGTCTTTAGCTCTTTGTCTCTTTTAATGTTTTTAACATGAAGAGTTTAATTGAAATTAGATACATTGAATGCATGATGTTGGCAGTTGAGTTACTTGGACTCAGGCGTAAGTGTTGGAATTGGGTTTTTTTTTCCTACATGAGTATGTTCAATTTTTTCTAAGCTTTTCAATGTATTTGAAGGGTCATTAGAGGGTCTTTTCTCCTTATCCATGTCTGAATATAAGTTGGAAACAGGTACTTTAAGAAAGCTGAAAGTTGAAGTACCATAGTTTGTGGGTCATTGAAGGATTTATCTCCATATCTAAGATCAAATATAAGTTGGAAACATGAACTCGAAGCAAAATGAAGGGCTGGAGCAACATGGATATACAGGTCATTGCAGGGTCTTATCTCCATACCTATGTTCAGATATAAGTCAGAAACAAGTACTTCAAGCAAAATGAAGAGTCAAAGCAACATAAATTAGCAGTATTTGGTACATGGTTAGACAAAACAGGCAGCTCTAGCTCCTAAAAGTTATGTAAAAGTGAGAGAAATTAGAAGAACAAGGGGAAAAAAAAAAAAAAAAAACTAACGAAGGAAACTAGAAACCCGAACAATTAAAAGCCCTCGTTTGGAGGAGTAGTAACATTGTAATACACCTTTTAAGTACGCTAGTTAATGATATCCACTTGTTTGAACCAACTGCTTATCACACCACTTAGGACGTTTTTCCTTAACTTGGGAATTTTATGTTTTTCCTTAACTTATTGAAATGGTAAATTCTAATACAAAAAATTTTCCTCCCTCTAATTGTTATGTTTCCAAGAGTGTTCTTCCTCCAAAAAATAAAACTACAATTATGTTTTTTCCCGCTTTACTCCTAGCATTATTTTCAACTAATATGTTTTTTTCTTCTTCAATTTTTTAAAAAATTATATAATTTAAAAACATTTATAAAGTATTTAAAAGAAGTAACAATAACTTTCAATTTTTTTCTAAATATATTATTCCTATAAAATTACATGCCAATTTTTGTTTGAGTTTTTTTTTTTATAAATATTTTATAAAATCATTTAAAAATATTCTTTGAATTAAAATTTTTTCATAGGCACATAAAAAAAGTATAAAACTTTAGCATGTAGTTTTATAAAAATAATATATTTGGTATATCATTTCTGAAAAATAAAAATTAAGACTATTCATAGAAGTACATTTTAAATTTTTTTTATCAAGTCGGGAAAAAAATAATTAAGTTATTAGATTTTTTCCCTTCATTAAGGATAAAAGTGATATTTCATACACTTGTTCAACATTTTTCTCTATCAAACAGTGAACTATTTTAGTACTGATGTCATTACAACTATTTTAGTACTTAAGTGCTAAATAAACTTTTCTTCACGTTATTACACTTACCAGCCAAACGAAACGTAATTGTTCTCCTTGTACTATAACAAAATTTGACCACAAAAGCTTGAAGGCATGTCTCAACCTTAGATTCTTTTGAGCTTTTAAGCCATGTATCTGGATTTGGGGCAATTTGCCTATTCATGATTTTTAGAAGTCCAGGACAAACCGAGCATGAAAAACCAAATAGATAGTCATTATGCTCTCTATTGATCAAAAACATGGGTTGTCTCTTGATTGCTTACCAAATAGAAAGCCAGAATCGATGGCACACTTACTGTTTATCTACATTTCCTCGATCAATGACATTACAAGTGTGTGGCAGCAATTCATGAGTTCTACAATCTACAGAAGAAGCAAAAGGATCATAAGGACATACCACAATTCAATTAGTTGAGGGCCAATCATTGCGCAGAATCAACATCACTGACCACAGATCCAACAGCATTGATTTATACTGATTCACCACTGCACCGCCTGCCTGACACTATCTATTTGACTGATTCTCCTCTGGTTTGGTTGCAAGAATCCTTTGTTTAGGAAAGAGAGAACCTACAGACCCACCTTTGGTAAGGTTCAGTAAAAATATGACCATAACAATATATCCACCATGAATTCACATTGCAGTAGGGTATATGCACTCAGTCTCAATGATAAAATATAATAAGTCAACAAGGAATAAATGAACCTTTTAGTGTCTTCCAAGCTGTCAGTTTTATCATGTTTGAGACCGTAAATTATCACAACAGTTCGTATTCTAGCTTCATGTTGGATAAGTGAAACAGGAAAGCACGAAATTTCACCTGACCCTACACTTGTAGTATATTATCATTTTTCAACACGGATGCCTAACATGCCATTTTGTTTCTGTCAGACCCATTTTTCATTTCCCAAGCATTTTATTTTGTCTGTATGTAATTGTTCTTATGCATGACCATATCACACACGACATAAGACTCCCAGTAAGAAGGGCGAAAAGGAAAACTAAAAAGAAGGAAAATTATGAATTAGTTAACCTACTCAACTAGTGGCTGAAAACTTTCAAATTTGGTTTAAAACCTAGAATCACTAAAGCTGCAGTAACACACACAGTAACTTTATAGTCTTACAAAGATGGATATGTAGATAACTATGCAGGAATTTCCATCACCACCTAGAACCAAGCCATTTTGTAATTCCTATGTTACTCAAACTCAGGTGCGAGTCTCGAATATGGGAATGTGTTCAACACGTATATGTTCAACTTTTTGAAATGTACTTTTATTGGGAGGGTCATCTACATACCAATGTCCTAAAATGTATAGGACATCTCGGATGCAGGTTGTTGGAATTCCTAGAATTGAGGATAGATTACTAATGAAATCTTCTGTAAATAGAAACTAATCATAGTTACTGATTCTTAGGATAATTACAGTTTTCTAGGGATTGTTTCCTTCCTTAGGATAGTTTATCTCTTCTTATACTTGTAAGCTAATTAGCAGAAGTAAGAATCTGATTTCTAAAGTTTTAACATGTAATCGGAGCACTAGAAATTTTACGATCCTCTCGTTCATCTTCCTAAAAATCCCTCCGATTTCTCATCCATCTTCCTAAAACCCTATTTTTTTTCCATGGGTGACCTTAATGAAGCCTTGTCCGAAACTGAGATTTCACAAATATCTCAGAATGGTAACCAGGGAATCAATCAAATTGATCTTAATTCATCACTTATAATCACAAGTCATCGACTAAATGGGAAGAATTATCTACAATGGTCTCAATCTGTTCTCATGGTGATCCGTGGCCGAGGCAAGTTAGGGTACATCAATGGAGAACTTCCACGACCGAACGTAGCAGACCCTACTTATGCTACTTGGGAACTCAATAACTCCATTGTTATGGCATGGCTGATTAATTCTATGGAAGGCCATATAAGTCGAACCTACCTTCTCTTCAAGACTGCAAAAGACATGTGGGATGCAGTCAAAGAGAACTACTCTGATCTTGGAAACGCTTCCCAAGTTTTTGAGATCAAACTCAAGTTGAAAGACATTCGACAAAGGACACTTGAGGTAACTCACTACTACAACAATCTGAAAATCTTGTGGCAGGAGTTCGATATGTACTATGAGGCTGATTGGGGGGAAGGCCTAGAACACACTAGGTTTATGACCCATCTCAACAACGAACGTCTCTATGAGTTTCTAGCTGGACTGAGGCATGAGTTAGACGAGGTCCGGGCCAAAATTTTGGGCAGATCACCTCTCCCAACCATTAGTGAAGCTTTTGCAAAAGTGAGAAGAGAAGAGAAACGTCGTCTTGTCATGATGGGGGAACCCAAACCGATAATCTCTTCTGACCAACCTACTGAATCTACTACTCTTGTGTCAAAAGGTCCTCAAACACAAAAAACTCGTGCTGGAAATGAGTCCGGATCGAATGGACCATGGTGTAGCCAGCACGCAACCGTGTTGGTCACACAAAGGAAAAATGTTTTAAACTCCATGGTTATCCCGATAAGAAAGCAGAAAGACAAGAAAAGCGCCTGCTATCTTCCAATCTGCAGATGAGGTCTTTGGATGTGCGCCTAACCAAGACTCAACTCGAAAATCTCCATAAAATTTTTAGTACCTCTACTGATCATGGGAATCTAGCCGCTCAAGGTCATTGCTCTCAATATTGCTCTTGAATCTAATAACCAATCTTCTTGGATACTAGATTCGGGTGCTTTGGACCACATGACAGGTAACCTCACTCTATTCCAAACTTACACCATCTGTCATAACAAGTCCCGAATCGGGATTGCTGATGGTTCATACTCACACCGTGGTTGTAGGGTAGGGACAGTAAAAGTAACAGAGAATTTCTCCCTTGATAATGTTCTACATGTTCCCAACTTATCTTGTAATTTACTTTCAATAAGTAAACTTACTAAAGATGGGAAAATGCTTGCTGAATTTTCTGCAATTGGTTGTGTAATACTGATGTAAATCGGGAGGATGATTGGCCTTGCTAAGGTTGATGATGGATGTATGTCCGGAATAAAGAGACAGACACACAAGGGGATTAGCTCTATCTACTGCAAAAGAGGATACTATTATGCTATGGCACCGTAGGTTAGGACATCCAAATCTTTTGTACCTTAAAAAGCATCTTCCGCTGTTATTTCGTAATAAAAAAATAAATTCCTTGAAGTGTGATATTTGTGAATTGTCCAAATATACCCGTGTTTCATATCCTTTAAAACCATATACCCAGTCCAAACCTTTTTCATTAATACACAGTGACTTATGGGGAGCTAGCCGAGTGAAAAACATTCTTTGGTGCTAAGTGGTTTATTACATTTATTGATGATCACACTAGGGTATGTTGGGTCTACCTTTTAAAAGAAAAATCTGAAACACCTAAAGTCTTTCAAAAATTTCACTCAATGGTCCGAACCCAATTCAACTCTACCATCCAAACTCTCCACACGGACAACGGGAGAGAATACTTTAATCTGTCCTAAGTTCATACCTTTCGGACCAAGGAATCATACACGAGTTCGTGTCCAAACACTCCTCAACAGAATGGGATCTCACGAGAGGAAAAATCGACATCTCCATCATTGCTCGGGCCTTAATGTTCACCATGAATGTCCCAAAATATTTATGGAAATGAAGCATTCTTCATCGCCTACTACCTAATAAATCGGATGCCATCAAAAGTCCTAAACTTCCAAACACCTCTAAACACTCTTCACAAATCATTTCCTCTATTTCATGTTCCTAATCTTCCAACAAAGATATTCGGTTGCAAAGCATTTGTCCATAATCATCAACCCAATCAATCCAAGCTTGATCCTCAAGCCCACCCCTGTATATTTGTTGGGTATTCCCCCACTCAAAAAGGCTATAGATGTTACTCACCAACCTTGCACCGGCTATTTGTCTCTCGGGATGTCACCTTCTTTGAAACCGAACCTTTCTTTAGACCTTCTCATCTTCAGGGTGAGACTTTTAATGAAGATGAGACCCTTAATACTCTCCTCATCATACCTCCCGACCCTACCACCACTATCACTAAACCTAAACCCAACCTAGACACTGTTATTGTTCCTCCTATACCGCAAGAAACTAGCACTATAATTCTCGATAACAACACCATCACCAAGCGGTCCCACGATCAAGGAAAATAAAGCAACAACAAAGTTCCCGAACTGCGAGTTTATTCGGACAAAATTGACGTCCCCCGAAGCGTCATAAAGCAGTGCCACTCGCATCTTCAACCGAGGACTGTTCTGAAAATGAAGTCTCACCTCCATCACCATCCATCTATCTTCCAATTGCAATGAGAAAGGGCACAAGGAGCTGCACTCAACACCCTATTTCTCGGTTTGTATCCTATGGAAACTTATCTAAGTCTTATAAAACTTTTGTGACTAATGTTGATTCTATAAAAACTCCAAAAACTATAGAAGAAGCATTTAAGTCAGCTGAATGGAGACAAGCCGTGATGGAAGAAATGGAGGCCCTCAAAAATAATGGAACGTGGGAAGTTTCGGATCTGCCTAAAGGAAAGAAAACAGTAGGCTGCAAATGGATTTTTACTACTAAATTCAAACTCGATGGCCGATTGACCAATACAAGGCTCGTCTTGTGGCTAAGGGCTTCACTCAAACTTATGGGCTGGATTATGAAGAGACATTTGCACCGGTTGCCAAACTAAACACAACTAGAGTCCTTTTGTCCATTGTTGTCAATCTTAATTGGCAATTGACCCAATTGGATGTTAAAAATGCTTTTCTCAATGGGGAGTTAAATGAAGAAGTTTACATGGACTTCCCACTGGATTTGAAGAAAGAAAGGGCCAAGTGTGTAAGTTGAAAAAAAGTCTTTGTACGGGCTAAAACAATCTCCAAGGGCGTGGTTTAGTCGATTTGCAAAAGCCATGATGAGCAGGAGTATACTCAAGGACAGTGAGCACCACACCATGTTCTACAAGCATTCGGAACAAGGAAAATGTTGCATCTTAATTGTCTATGTGGGACGATATAATAGTGACGAGGAGATGATACAAGTGAAATTGGGAGGTTGAAAGAATTTCTTGGAGCAATTTGAACTTAAAGATTTGGGAAATATTAAATATTTTTGGGTATGGAGATAGCAAGGTCTCAAAAGGTATTTCTATCTCCCAAAGGAAATATGTCCTCGATTTGCTATCGAAGTTGAGTTGATGGGTTGTAAACCATTTGAAACTCCTATGGAGTTTAATCTCAAGTTGGGTACTAATGAGGATGGAGAAGAAGAAGTCGACAGTGGGGAGATATCAACGCCTAGTAGGAGACTTATCTACTTAGCTCACACTCGTCGACATTGCTTTTAGTGTCGGCGTCATAAGTCAATGCATGCCCCAAGGAGAAACACCTAGAAGTGCATATCGGATACTAAGGTACTTAAAGGGAACTCTGGCAAGGGCCTATTCTTCAAGAAAATGACAGCAGAAATGTGGAAGTGTATCATCTGATCTTGTTGGGCAGGATCTATTAATGATGACGATCAACCAGTGGTTATTGCGGCTATGTTTGGGGTAATCTAGTGACATGGAGGAGTAAAAAGCGATTGTGGTAGCACTTGGCAGGTCGCGGTTTGATGTATCGAGCACTAGAGCATGGTATTTGCGAAGGAATTTGGATACAAAGGCTGATGAAAGAACTAAAGGTTCCTTATAATAGACCTATGCAGTTGCATTGTGACAACCAAGTCTTTGTCGGTATAGCTCACAATCCGTGCATCATGATCGTACCAAACATGTTGAGATAGACCGACACTTCATAAAAGAGAAAATACACTCGGGTGAAGTGAGTGTTACCTATCTATCTACCGGACAACAAAGTTGCGGATATGTTGACAAAAGCTTAAACAAAAACATGTTTGAAGAACATGTTGGCAAGTCAGGTTTGATAAACATCTACACACCGGCTTGAGGGGAGTGTTGGAATTCCTAGAATTGAGGATAGATTACTAATGAAATCTTCTGTAAATAGAAACTAATCATAGTTACTGATTCTTAAGATGATTACAGTTTTCTAGGGATTGTTTCCTTCCTTAGGATAGTTTATCTCTTTTTATACTTGTAAGCTAATTAGCAGAAGTAAGAATCTGATTTCTAAAGTTTTAACACAGGTACTTCAAGAAAAATGAAGAATCAGAACATGTAAAAGTATTCAACATTGACTACCCTCTATTTTTCTTATCAGCCACATTCGACTAGTTAATATCTTCAACTTAACATCTCAGTGATTAAATAGTTGCTATAATAGCATAATAAAGAGGAGCTACATTAAACTCACAATTTCTACATTTCTTGAAAAGTTAATTAGATATTTTTTCCATCATGATAACGGTTACATCCATTCTACTAAATAGCAATCAATTTATTTACTATCCCGAGTTTGCAATAGATCTAGCAGAAATTTAAATGCTTCATCACATTCTCCCTTTTGTACAACAAAAACAAGAATATCTATCCATAGACAAGCTTTGCTAAATTAGAGACTTTAGATGTGGAACTTTTACTAGAAAGGAATTCAAATATATTGTTTTCACAGTTGTTAATTAAAGCTTTAGCAAAGATCCACCAGCAACATCTATTATGATCTATGTTACTCAAACTCAGGTGTGAGTGTCGAATATGGGTATGTATCTAAAACAGGTATAATTAGATTTTTCTAAGCTTTTCCATATATTTGGAGAATCTGGGGAGCCCATATCCCTAAATCCATGTGTCAAACATAAGTGTCAGGCAGTTTTACTTCAAGAAAAATCGAGTCCAAGCAACATAGTCTATCATATTTGTAGTCATTCATGAAATATGGCTTTATTACCTTTGTGCCGCTTTTTCAGCTCAGTCGTATTCACAAAGTTGCTAGCAAGACATTTTCATGGACAACAGTAACGAACTTGATGAGGCCTGCAGAAAATACATATTATAGAGAAATGCTAATGTCAATGAATAATATCTGAGACTGGCTAAGAATGCAAGTAACTTCAAGATTTCATGGAAGCAATACTACGAAGTACTGAGATCACAAGCCATGAACTTTTGCTAATGTTCATTAATTGGCAGCAGTCAAGTAGATAGCAGACAATTTCTTAGCAGTCACTGTAAAGATGTAAAATCTGATTGAGGGTTTATTCATATACAGTGGCAAATTGACAACATACTAAATGCAACTAGATTTATGAAACATAACATGGGAAGAAACGTGTATGTGAAGAGTTAGATTTTAGTCACAACTGTGGTTATAAGCTAACTCAATGCTTTCCATGTTCCAAACTGGCAAAATTAAATAGAACATTGGTTGAAAAATTAAAATTCTTTAAATTCAACTTCAACATTATTGTTATGTTTTGAGTATTAAGATGTTTATTTGAGTAAATTATCTTTTATTCTTATCCATCACACAATGGCTACTCAGTTGGAATACCCCACACAAAAGCAGACCAACCAAGGAGCATCGGCAGACTTAACTTTTGTGTCCATAATGAGAAAAGATCTTCTATTGTCATATCCTTTGAACCGACTGAAATCTGACAAAATAGTCTCCAAAGACCCCACGAGTAAAACCAGTTTCTTTCACCAAATACAAAGTAAATCATTTATTGTAATAATAATAGTCAATCATCAACATCCTAAGCAAAAGTTGAATGCAGATTTACATGTTGGAAAGGGCGGTAACATATAACATGGCACACTTCAAAACAATGATCTGAAATAGTTGAACGTGGTGATTAATTGCATCTTAACATACAGATTTAATGGACATGTGAGTGATTCATATGTGCCACCATAAGAAAGATTTTCAAGTGTAGCAATCTGTGACAAATCATGCAAAAATAACTATAAAAAAAGGTGACAATCAAAAGAAAGAAAGGAAGAAGTCAAAACTCCTAATACCCACCATGCACATAAACATGAGTGGATGGCTCATAAACAGTGGAGAAGCCAGGGGGGATGGCAGGGGCCTTGGCCCCCCCTAAAATTTTCCATTTAGGCCCCTTTATAATTTATAAAATTTTAAATTAGTGATGGTAAAATTGCACTCCCCCCCCCAAATAAAAAAAATTTGATTTAATCCTTTAAAAATTATAAAAATATAGGCTATTAAAATGGCGAAATTGCATTTTTACTATCGTAAAAATATACAATTTAATTCTGAGCCCCCCCCAAAAAAAAAAAAAATATATTTTTCTGGCTTCGCCCCTGCTCATAAAGAATTTCGAGCTCCAGGACTAAAGGACCCACCTCTCCATTAGGCTACCTGATGTGATCTTGACAAATAATAGCCAACCCAAATCTTGTAATGATTTCTGTGTTTCTCTCCAGCCATCTTTATCTCAGACGATAGGAGGCACCAAGGACCTAATTTATCTCACATTCATAAACAGTTCAACATCAAATTGTTAAGTAGATCAAACTCCACTCACCATCTACAACAAGTGACCGAATTTGGTATCCTGAAGAGAGCAGAGATGAAGGTATACACTTTTCACTTATGGCAGGTCAAAGTGATGTTCAATTCTATGGGTTGATTTTTTTTTTCTCTTGGATGCAGTTACTAGGTTGGATGCACCGTAAGTTCCGCCAGAATAGCAGTGAACCACTCAAGGATTTTGCCATTGGTAAGTGTCATCTTGCAATGTAACTTTTTTACGAAGACATTCTTAAGGGGCATTCTTTAATGACTGATTTTACATGTCCACAAGAGCCTTCAAAACATGAATCCTAAAGAAATCCGAACATCATAGCCTTCATGTTGCTCATTTTGATATTGGATAGGACTTAAGATGAAACAAAGCAAACTCTATAATGATAAATACGTAGAAATGGAATAAATATAAAGCTTTTTTTCCCTTCTAACTCAATGTTATCATGGTTCGGAAAAATAATCAATGTTGTCATTGCTGAAATGTTAAGCTAGAACTTATTTTCCATCTAACCTCACCATCATCCAAAATTTTCTATTTTAACATATTCTTGTAATTGTCTTGCAGGGCAGCCATCATTGGATGACCAACAATTCTACTCAAAGCCATACTATGGCACCACGCCTTTCAGGCAACCCCAGAGTCATCTTCGGAAGTCTTTTGCTGGTATAGAATCAGCACAGGTAGAAGAAGAAGACTATGAAGAAGAATCATCATCAGCAATATCTGAGCTATTCCATGGCTTTCTTGCAATTGGTACCCTTGGTTCGGACCCAAACATTCCCGACCCATCAACACCAACATTTACTATTTCTGTAGAAAACATAACTGAAAAAGAAACAGACGTAACAGAGAATGAGCTGAAGCTCATTAATTATGAGTTGGAGAGGGTTCTAGGAGCTGAAGCAAAAGAAGAAGGCTGCAACGACTCATCTGGAAGAAACAGTCATGTCAGCACTGGAAGAAGCAGTCACGTAAGCACTGGAAGAAGCAGCCATGGCAGCACAATTACACTTAGTAGAAAGTCAATCGAAGGTTTAGATTCCAATGGGAATGGCAATACAGTTTGTCCACTCCAAGGTTATCTTTTTGGCTCAGCAATTGAATTGTCAGAAACAACTACAGTAGCGAAAAAGGAACACAGGACCTCACTTGGAGAGCTGTTTCAGAGGACTAAAATAACAGAGGAGAGTTTTGGGAGTAAATATGACAAGGAGGAGAAGCGAATGGAGAAGGAAGGAGATAAATCTGCAGTGCACATTATGAAAAAAATCTTGAAGAAAAAAATGCTCAATGCATCTAAGAGCTCTACTGCAGCTACTGGCGGAAATATCGATTCTGCCTCAGCAGAAACGAAACTGCACAAGGTATGCTGAAATCAAAAAGAAAAAAGAAAAAAAAGAACTCAACCAAGATAAGGACCAATTTGAATGGTCTGCATATCATGTATGCATTCACGATAGTTCCTATTCTTTTTTCTTTCTTCTGTTGCTTTTTTCTCTATGTCTTCTTTATTTCAAGATTTACAAATAATTAAAAAATGACCATTGGTTTGAGTTTTAATCAATACGCTTAAGATTAATATTATAGACAAGGTCAAGTTCCCTAATTCCCAGAATTGTGGCATGTAGATTTTACACAAGTTCCACAGAAAAGTTCATCCTGAAAGCTCAGCAGCCACATATAAGCATGACAAGCCCCAGAAGAATGAGAACAAGAAAGGCATTGGTTATAATGGAGGTCAAGAGAATGGAGGTCCGATCCTTGCGGAGGAAGACATAGTGATATTTCCTCAAAGAGGCCTCTCGAAGGACATGCGACATTACAATAGCCAAGCAAATCCATCTCAGTTCACACTTAGCTGCAATGATTCGAACGGGAACAGGGAGTGCTGGATCAAAACAGATGCAGACTGTAAGTATACAAGCATTTAACATTTTCAGTATCCATAAGAAACCGTGTCCATGGACTGCCTATAATTCATTGTTGAAATCTCATACTTGTCTAATTTTGTTATTTGTTTCTTGATTTCTTTCTAAGAATATTTGGTTTTTTTTTTTTTTTCTGATAGTTACTTTCCATAATAGAGATCCTAATACGGATGCCTATAGCCATGCAATAAAACCTAGTGGCGACTTATAGTTCTAATGTCTTTTTATCCTTCTAGCATAATGACCCTACAGTAAGCATAGTGTCGGTCGATGAGTCGTGACATTTTTAGCACATGGTGGTATTGAATACCAAAAAGGCATATGCTTAAGTCGATTGTTTGCAACTGTTGCACATATATACCGGTGTGTGACTATTTCGAGTTATCAAAATAGATTCCTAATTCGTAAAATGGTTTGTGTTCGCAGATCTGGTGTTGGAGCTCTAAAAGGCAGAAGCAAACTTCATAATGCGGTTTCCCAATTATCATTCCCAGTTACTAAGAATGAAAATGAATGGAGTTTCCCTGTGTTTGTGAGATTCTCTATTATTATTAGTAGTAGTAGTAATTATTGAACTGGTGTTTCCGAGTGGCTATTTTACAAAACAGCTTGAAATAAACAAATAAAGGAGGCCCTCCTCCAGCAACCTATATGTGAGAATGCTTAATGTAAAATTGTAAGACATTTATCATTTTCCTTCCAAACAATATCTCAAATACTATTGAAGTTAAGTTACTACGAATTCTCTGTATTATATAAGATAAACCGGATACACTTGAAGCAACTTGGCTCCTCCAAACTCACTAGGATCTTAGTAATTTTCTTACTTATCCCAAAACTTTACAATTTGATCCTATTTTATTCCGGCTCCTAATATAAATTTCTTGGCGGCGCCTCCAACAGAAGATTCTTGGACACCTTACCTTGAAGCAAAACACATCATCTAACAGCAGACAACCAGAAATCTACAAACAAACGTGAACCAGTCTACTTTTTTTTTTTCTTTTTTCCTTATAACATTTCCTACAAGAAGTACTGCAAATTCAACCAATCCAAAAATAGTGGTGGGAAATAATTCAGCAAGAGTAGTCAGAAACAAAAATTCCTTTTTTCCTTCTGCTTTTACGATAATATAAGAAAATAAAAAATTGTGGGTTCCAGAAAAAATAGAAGGAAAAAAAAAAAACATAGCCTCACAAAAAATTTATATGCCATTTAGTTGGCATTAAGTCAAGTTTTAATGGCCAAGAAATGGGAATTTTAGAAATAAAGAAAAAAACAAGGAGAAACAAACAGAGGGCAAACCACACAAGTCTTTGCAATTATAAGTTTATCAGCAATGGTGATTGCCAGCCTAATGAAATTCATTGAAAACGCCAACTAGAAACAGCCGAGGAAGGAAAATTTTGCATGTAAGAAAAGAAAGAAAGGGTTCACATTCTATGTAAAATGGGATTTCTATGAAATTGCTGGAACATTGCATGAAAGGAAAAGGTGGGTTACCTGGAAAGAAAGGATTGAGTGGCCATTGTTTCTGGTTCGCTTCCTTCTATGTCTTGTTTCCTTGTCGTTTGTTGTATTTGTAATAAAAATGGTCAGTTTTCCATGAATTGAAAGTCTCCTGGAAGCTTTCCTTTGTCACAGAGAAGAAAAAAAAAGGGTAGTTCTTTGCTACAGCTCCCCATTAAAATATAATAAAAGAATCTGCATTATGATAAAAATAGTAAGAATTTATATGATCAAGGAATATCACTAGGCGAAGATCTATTTACACTAGTGTTTTAGTTTACACCTTTTCGGATTTGTAGAAGATTCAATTATCATATTCTATATTAATTACTTCAAGTATACTTATACAAACAGATATAAAAGGGAGTAGTTTTACATATTCCTTGAATTTGATAGCTAGGTTCATTTTAGTACTCTACTTGGTTTTTTTTTTCTACTTTGATTGTTGAACTTAACAACTAAATCCATTTCGGTGCCTGCAATTGAAATCTGTCAAGATTTGATGATATAACCAATGTTACTCGAACATGACCGGATCGAACTGGCCAAAAACTGATCGATATAACAGCCTGAACAAAAGGGTTGAACCGATTGACTCAAAAGCTGCTTGAAATTTGTAAAAATTGAAAATTGAGACAAAAATCGACAGTTGAACCAGTTAAATATTTTTATTTTTTAAAATTTTAATGAAATTTTAATTATTTATTTAATAATTTATAGTCTGGCGATCGAACCGGTCGAACTAATTGCATCGAGAATCGGTGGGTGGACTATTCATGTAACACCCTATACCCAACTCGGTCGTTGGGTTCGAGTTATAAGGTGTCACATTCGTTGCCAGAGCTACTATGATCAAATTACGAATTACAAATTATAAGTAGACAATACAATAAACAATCATTCTCGAGTCTTATACGAGCTTAAAAAAGCTTTAAAGTTAAACCGAGATCGATTTAAGACTGAATTGTAAAAAATTTAAATTACAAGATTGATATCGCGACATAAGGGAGTTCCTCGTCGCGATGTGACATTGTTTTGATCTCGTCGGGACGACGAGGTTCCTCGTCTCGTCATGACATTGTAGGTCATTACTCGTCACGACGTCACATATTATTTCTGCAATTTTGATGAATTACTAACCTGCAATGTTACCAATTCAATTCTAGACATATTCCATTCATCAACAACAATATAGGCAACATACTAACATTAATTTATGCACTCAAATATCTTATTAATCGTAAACCTAATAATCAATGAAATTCATTCAAAACTTATACTTTCAAACCTATAAACTAAGATGTCTTTCACCTTAAACATGTTCACATATATGTATATACATACTCATTCTTTCATAATATTTATACTACCATATTTAAGCATATGTCAAGTCATTTGATTAGTTCAATTATACATTGCATTCAAGGCATCATCTCATCTTTCATACCTTAATTAAACTATGGAAATTCTAAGTTGCATATATATATATACACATATCAAACAAGCTAAATATATATATAACATGTTTAAGACATCAAATTCAACATGACTCAACCTATTAGGTACATGCCAAGTTAAAAACAAAATAGAAAATGAACAAACATTGTTGAGTCCAAGATCGTTGATTGGATGCCGAAGTTGATGCTCAAAATCTCGAATTGAACCTAACTTGCACATGAAAAACAAACTATACGCTGAGAAAAAATGCCCAATGGTAAATTTATGATTCAAGATAACATAAAAAAGGTTATGCAATGCACAAATCTAAATCATGCTCAATTCGTATTCATTCTCATGCCATTTATATCAAACACTTCAATTCCAAATAATCATTCTTACACCAATTTTATTTACCTACTCAAGTGTGTATTCATATTAGCTTAGTTTACCATATAGCCTATTCATATTCATTTGAAAAATATGTATGAAATAATTTAGCATACACTACACATTCATATATGTTCAATTTCATGTATCCTTTCCACATTTTCCGAGTCCATAAGCATTAGTATTATTCAAATAACCCTCGGGGCTAATTTTCAACTTAATTCGCATAATATCGTATTTCACATTTCCAATACATTTCATTCGTTACCATTTAACCAATTCTTGAATTTTTAACTCTATTAACCAGATACGGACTCGGTATGGATATATGGATCCATCACCCCGGGTTGTCCGACAATGATGGTGCTATAACGATATATAATATCATCCTGAATTGCCCGATAATAATGGTTTTGTCAACTCAATCAATCTGTCACCCCGGGTTACCCGAAAATGATGACTCAAAACATAATATCTATCACCTCGAATTGCCTGACAACGATATTTTTGCTCAGTACTTTGACCCTATGGCATGCCAACTATATCCTACTCGGTTCGAACAACTAATAGGGTATTCCATTTTCGATTCATTATATACACTTCAATTTACAATTCAATAATCACAAATCAATCAACATATCACAATTCAATAACTTATATAACATATTTCAACACAATTTCATGCCAATTATCAAATATCAAGTAAATTCTAAGTTTTTTACTTTATTCAATTTGGTCATTGTCTCGAAAATTAATCTCAAACACATCAAATTAGTTCAAGTAATCCTAAATAAACCACCTCAAATAACTGTATAAAATGACATGAAAATGCATCAATTAAATTGGTCCTGAATCATACAAATACAAACCGAAAATTCTAAGCTATTTTTCGACGATTTTGGGTTTTCCTTTCCCTCTCGACGAATCCATGTCAATGTTAGCTACGAATTAACATAAAACATATAAAACTATAAATAATCAACCAATTTCCAATCAATTGTCAATTTACACAAACTTTGCAATTTATTCAATTTAGTCCCTAAAATCGGGACTAACATAAATTTCAATTTAAAGCTCCAAATAGAAATCCAATTTCACTAATATCCATTAGGGACCTCCTTTTTCTTATTTATAAAATCAAATTTACATTTTATTTACTTTGGTCCCTAATGTACGGAACTATCAATTAAGCTTTACAATTTAGTCTTTTTTCACATCTAAGCTTAAAATGTATCAATTTAACACCAAAAACTTCAAGAAATCAACAATTTTACAAATTGATACATGGCTAGCTAAATCAAGCTCTCATGACCTCAAATCTATAAAATTACAAGAAAAGGACTAAATTGTACTAACCAATCTTTGGTCAAAAGCTTCAATGTAACACCCTATACCCGACCCGAACGATGGCTCTGGTTACAAAATGTCACGTCATCTCTAAAAAAACTATGAACAATTTATAACTAAATGGTACGATTAACATGACTAAAACAACCAAATATGCCTTCTTTAATCATACTTAACTTAGTTCACATATTATCAATAACATCTTACCATGTTTAATTAGCTGACCTGCTAAATGAAAATACAACTATAAATTTCTAGTTTAAAAATCTTAACAAGCAGACTTATGAAAAATTAACAATAATAGCTTTAATATTATGGATTTAAACAATGATGTTGAATGGTTTTATTGTGGATTCAAATGTTCAACCCATAAGCTAATTTTCTTTGGGTTGGAATTATTTTGGGTGAATTTTTATTATCTGTAATGACCATGGTTTGATTTTGAGTTGAATATTGTTTCATTCGATTTGTGATTATTTTTAATGCATACATGCAAACTCTAGAAATAGATGACTATGTAGCATGTTATTAGATTTGATTTAATTCTAAAAAGATTAATTAGATTTGATTATAATCGGTTGATACAGGCAAGTATTTGAAAGAATATTTGTAGCACTCTAGACATAGAAGTTGCAATCTGTACAGGGAAAGGGAGAAAAATCTGGATATCATTCTTGAGTTCTGTAGACATACAAAAACTCAGAATGATAGTTCAAAGTCTGGCTTTTGAAAGAATCAGACTGCAGTAGTGATTCCCTGAGCAGTAGAATGGTCAAGATTTTTCCATGGCATTATTATGTTATAGAAATAAACCCAAGTAATGCCAACCTTTATCATTCAACAGTACAAACTCTTTCCCACTTATTCTTTGAGAATTGCCACAACATTTTAATTGCCCTAGCATATTTTTAGTCATAATTGATTTTCTTAATCATGCATTACATTTATTTATCAATTAATCACCTATTCCTTTCGTTCAGTTTAATTAGTTAGTTTCATAGTAATAACATAACCAATTATTTTAGTCAATTCTGATCCTTGTGGAGACGATACTAAATCATTACTTTATTACTTGATTTGATGTGTATACTTGCACATTAGCATTACTCATTCACTCGCGACACTAACCTAGGGCCTATAAATCTAATTACTCAAAATTGTTTAAAGGATTTTTCCCCCTCTATTAGGTTTTCATACTTTTAGATTTTAGGTTTTTATTTTATAAGTTTTTACTTTCAATTTATTCTTGTTCTTATTCCGTTCATTCGATTGATTCAAACTGTGGATCACTTAGACTGTCAAGGATTGCACTTCAAGTCTTCAATACGATCTTTAAAATCTTTCTATTTCTCCTTAATTGATTTTCAATATTTATATGTTTCAATTCAAATCTATGATGATGTTTGATAGATCTATGAATCACTACACCAAAACAGACTTTTAGCGGCGTTTTTAGTGGCGTTTTGATGAAAAACGCCGCAAATATTATACATTAGTGGCGTTTTCTTGCAAAAAGTTGAGCAATAGTGACATTTTTATCCCAAACGCCGCTAAAAAGGAGAAATAGCGGCGTTTTTTCCCCGAACGCCGCTAATGCTCAAGTCTTTAGCGGCGCTTCTGCAAAAACGCCGCTAAAGATATGAGCATTAGCGGCACTTCTTCAAAAACGCCGCTAAAGACCTGAGCATTAGCGGCGCTTTTGTAAAAACGCCGCTAAAGTCCTGAGCATTAGCGGCGCTTCTTTAGAAACGCCGCTAAATGATGAGTATTAGTGGCGCTTCGTCAAAAACGCCGCAAAAATGTTAATCAATACGGCGACGTTTTGTAGTTGAGCTATAGTTGGTAGATCGAGAATTAGTGGCGTTTGTTGTTAAACGCCGCAAAAAGTATGTCATTAGCTGCGTTTTTCTAAAAAATGCCGCAAAAACAATTAATTTAAGGGTTATGATTTTAGGGGTTGGCTATTAGGCTTTAGGGGTTAGGGTTATTAATAAAAAATTAATTTATTTTAGGGTCTATGTAAGCATTAACATTCTATTTTAATTACTTTTGTCCCTTATAAAATTTATATTTAGGGTTAAGCCACTACAAGAAAACAGACTTTATATATATATATGTTATAGTTTAAATTATTTAATTTTTTATATATATATTATAATTATAATTATAGTTTACATTATTTAAAAGATAATAGATAAACTTTATATATATTAAAATTAAAAAAATTGGTAACCCATGCATCTGTAGAGAAACAAAATTAATTAGTAAATTAAAAATGTTATTTAAATTTCTTAAAATATTGAAAGAATATTATATAATATTCAAAATTTATCTAAATAATTTAGGGTTTAAGGTTATAATTAAGGGTACTTTAGTGGTTTGTATGGGCTGACTAGGGTTTCGAGTTCAGTATTTCAAGATTTAGGGTTTAGGATTTAGGGTTTAGGGTTTATGGTTTATGTTTTATGGTTTAGGGTTTATGATTTATGGTTTAGGATTTAGGGTTTATCAAATGAAGACAGGATATCAAATTTGATTTAACCATTAAAAAATTATAAAAATATATGCTATAAAAATCTGATTGTGCATCTGTTTTTCCCTAAACCCTAAACCGTAAACTCTAAACCTTAAACGGTATAAACCCTAAACTGTAAAGCTTGGATCTAGATTCTAAACCTTAAATCATAACTCTAAATACTCGACCATAAACCCCTAAACTACAAACACTAAACCTTAACCATTAAACCCCAAAATATTAAACCCTAAAAACTCTAAACCTTGAAACTTTATTTCATAGGGATATATATTGATGTGTATACATGTAGATATTAATGTAAAATCTTATGTTTATAATAATTAGTGGAAGCACTTAATATTGATTAAAAAAATTATTATAATTTAGAAATTATAATAAATCATAAAATTTGATTTTGCTGTAATAAATAAATTATAATAAATCAAAAATTATAAAAAAAATTATCTAACTATTCTCTATTTTACGCACAAACCTGATCAAAATTTAATTAAAGTTAATGTTTGCAGATTCTATCAATTTAATCTTAATTTTAAAAATTCAACAAATTTAACCCATAACTTTACACATTCTGTTAATTTAATCTTTATTCTTAAAAACACAAAAATTTTAAAACCTAAAAAACTTTGAAAAATATATATATATTTGAATGTTTAATTTCTATAAAAATATATACAAAACTAAAAAATATTTATAAGTAAATGAATATCTATTTTTCAATTTTCTAACATGAAATTTATTTATTAAAGAATAAATCTAATAAATAAAAACAATACTAATAAGTTAGCAATAGTGGCGTTTTTCATAAAAACGCCGGTAATATATGAAAATTACTGAACGATGTCGTTTTCTGCTGAATGTTTAGTGGCGTTTTCGTCAAAACGCCGCAAAAGGTTGTGTTTTACCGGCGTTTTAGCCAAAAAACGCCGCTAATATATATCAAGTGTTTACAAAACGGCGTCGTTTTGGTGGTTTGTTATTAGTGGCGTTTTAGTAAAAACGCCGCAAATATGTATTACGTTAAGGAAACGTCACCGTTTTCCGTTCTTATTAGTGGCGCCTTTAATAAAACGCCAGAAATATGTTCGTTTTACTGATGTTATTAGTGGCGTTTTTGCCCAAAACGCCACAAATTTGAGAAAAAACGACAGCATTTTTGATAATTTATTTTGTGGCGTTTATTTAAAAGCGTCGCAATAGGGATAAATTTTACAGAAACGGCGTCATTCTTTTTACATCCATTTTACTTACTCAAAAACCTTAAGTCATTTCGTCTGTTCCCCATTTTTTCTAACTCCCGAAATCCCTAATTTGTTCATCCCCCTTTAGAATTCCCCTCCGAATCCCTAATTTCTTATTCGATTCTCGTGCGAATTTCTTCCCCAAATTGATTACTTCCCCCATCAAGTATTTATTTATTGTTTTTTAGAATTTTGTATGTCGTCCCTCAAATTTTATTTGTTTGATTCTCGGCATGGATATTATGCTTAGCTGAATATTGTTGGGCGAGGGTTATTGGGCTTTCGTTTCAGTGTTTAATTCAATGTTTATGGTTTTTTACAAGTGTTTTTTGGTTTATGGTTTTCATGTTTAGAAATTTCTGTTTTGCTATGTGTTTGAAATTTATTGATGTGGTCTGTGAGTTACTTTTTTGTTGTTTTATGTTGTTTATTTTATGATGTTTATTTTATGCGGTTCATTACGATTTTCTAAATAAGAGAAGCTAAATTAAAAAAAAAAAAGGTGTCTGACAAAAATGACAGTTACATTTCAGGTATGATTTTCACTTCAACTATCTTTTCTTTTTCACGTATTTTTTAGTTTAAGATATGCTTATTTTCTTTTTCACGTAGTTTTCATCTTTAGAACAAGTTTTCAGATCTATGTTTCTTTCTTTGTTTTTTCAGTGTGTTTTTGTTATAATTTTTGGTGTTCAGCTTTATGAAACACTTCTCCTATTCGATTTTTTGGTAGTTTATCGCCTATTATGTGTGTTACTTTTTCGTTTGTTTATCTCCCTTTGTTTTTAAGTTTATTTTATCTATGTTATGGACAACTATATAAGTGGTACTGATACCGAGTTTCTATGAAACCCAACAGTAACTTTAAAATAGCCTCAAATAAATAATAAACAATGCCCGTTTATTTGTTTTCTTGTTATGCGTAAATTTCCAATCTGTGACCTATTTTACTTGTTACCTCATTTGTTTTCTTTGCATTGTACATATGGCAGTAATAATAGTAGTGATAATCATAGAAGTAATAATTAGGCGCTTACATTTGTTCAAATATCAGTAGGGTAAGTTTGTGTTCTGAACCTTGTATTCCTATTGCATGAGCTGTTATAGAGGCGTTTATTAGACTTCACGAAAAAGGATTAATTTATCAAGGTATATGCCAAAATTTTTCCCTAAATCCCTAAGAGCTTCCTAAGTCCCCAACATTTCACGAATTAAAAATTTCCCAATATCCCAACATTCAACAAACAACGACGGTATGGAATTTGTAAACAGAAACTTTTTTGATTTAGGTATTTTTGTTTATTTATATAATTTTGTTTTTTATTTTGTTTAACTTCTTTATTTTTGTTCGATGTAAAGGTTTGACAGCTGGAAAGACTTTGAGAATGCGACAAGAACCGAAATCAAACCCCAGCTATTTGAATTGCATTATCTATAGTCTAACTTGATCATAATCTATTGCTTAGGATTGTGTTAGTGTTTTAACTTGTTCAACCTTCATCGTGTATTTGGTGGAATAGGTCAAATGTGCTGCTGACTATGATTTAGGTTGCTTCTGTGTTTTATGCTCAGATTTAATCCTTGTCAATCAACTGTTTGCAACTAATATATTCGGTTTCTTTATATGTATATTGCAGGGTCGCGGAACAGAGACTAATCTTTATGCTCAGTTTAAGTGTGATTCACTCAAGATCGGAATGGTAAAAGTTCCACCTCTCTATATATATAGATTTTGCAATATTTCAGGCATTTGCAAAACTTTTATGTAGTTTGACATGTATATTCAATTTGCAGGTAAAACATCCTGAAGTAGCCCAGTTTCTCGGAGGACGGCTATACGATTGCGTTTTTAAATACAATGAAGTTTTGGGTTGATAAGAAGTCATTCAAGACCATATAAAAAAGTGCCACTCAAAGTCACTTGGAACATTATAAAGCTCTCAAATTAGTTTAATAATGAAATGTGAAAGCTAGTTGCATGCCCTTCATTTTTATTTCTACATAAAATGCATGTAAACTAGGGATTGGATGATGAAGAAACTCATGCAGGCTTGAGGCACCATCATATTTATATTTTCATTTTTATAATCTGATGAAATTTGAATACCTTGAAGGTATAGTAACATGTAACAATTGATTCAATTTTCTTTGAACATTTTTTATGGATTTTTTTAAGAGTTCACATAAATTGAACTTGGAATATTTGCATAAAATAATAAGGATAAAATTTAGGGACGATAATGGCGTCAGTCCCTGTTATGGTATCATCATTTAGTCGATTTTTTTTATTAAAATTGTTATTAATTTTTACTTGCATTTAGAGGATTTGTCAAATTAAAATTGTCACTACTTGTTTGTAATAAATCAAAGATATAAAAGTTTAAGGCCAAATTCTGGTTTTGGTGCTAAATTTTGGGTTCTAGGCCTTGTACTTTAATGGTATTTAAAAAAAAAATATAGTTGAACAACTTAATGTGTCAATCGAATGTTTTAAAGCTGTTTTGTTATGAAATTTCACATCAAACACTTAAATGTAAATATAAATTAGGGTTAATAATATTATAAAAGTAGATTTAGATATAAAGATTGAATTTCAAAACTTCCCAACCATCTTAAAATTTTATATTATGTTTAATTGTGAATTTTCTCTCTTTATTTTACGAAAATTGATTGAATTTGGTAATTATATTTTATGAAACTTGAAAATTAGTCTAAGTAGTTAATACAATTATACTTTCCTCCTAAATTAACATTAAAATTTTTAGTTTAGAAAATTATATGCAGCAAATTAGTTAGCAATCGGCATTCTAAATTTATGTGTTTATTAATAGTTGGACTTTATATCCATTATTCTAAAGGACATGAGCACAATATACATATGTGTATGTATAATAAAAGTAATAGGTAATTAAAAAAAAGTGATATAAAATAAGAATACTAATTTGAATATATGTGTAATACATATACATATATTTGTATAAAATTTCATATTAGTGTTTAATAATGTATGTGAATAGACTTTTTGTTTTAATAAATTTCATATGTATTTGTTACAGATTTGTATTGAGAAAGGTATCCGTATTTTGAAAGTGAGTAGAATTGAAGAGGACTTAGACCGACTCTCTGAATTGACTATTTTTCTTTTAGTCAAAGAATGTGAGTATTAGTTTTTAGTAAATAGCATTTTGTAATTAATCAATAGCATTTGTTAATTCATATGTTGTTTGTATTTGATTCCATCGCTTCCCTCGCTTCCCGCAATCGTTGGATTGGATTTGGTGGTAATAACTTAACAAGTATAAAATCATTATTATTCTTATTTATATTCATTTTCTTGATTTATATTCATTTGATAGAAAAACATTAGATATCCACTTGTTAATCGGGATTATTAATCTTTTGTGTTATTGATCTGACCCTGTTGCTTGGTGAGAGTGGAGTAGAACATCTTCTTGAAATTATTAAGGTACGTTTTAGTTCAAAATTCAGATCGAATGATTATATCATGATGAATTTGTCCAAATTGTTTGTCCAAATTGTCGTTTATTATCTTGCTTGGTTGGTATATATGTTGTTTATTATATCGTCTGCTGTCCAAAAAAAAAAGATTCAGTATATATAGGTGGAAACCTAACGGGTTGCCTTATATCTCACTGTAAGATATAACGGATCCTCCTGTGTGTAACAATGCCACGTATGATGAATCTTAAAAATTTTCATTCAAATTGTTGTCCAAATTGTTGTTTATTATCCCGCTTGTTGGTATATATGTCGTTTATTATATTGTTGTCCAAAAAAAAAGATTCAAAGTATATAGGTTTGGAAACCTAACGGGTTGCCTTATATCTCACTGTAAGATATAACGGATCCTCCCCAGGTGTAACAATGCCACGTATGATGAATCTTAAAAAATTTATGTTCAAATTGCTGTCCAAATTACTGTTTATTATATTTATTTGTATTTTTTCTTTTTCACAAAGCTTCAACTTTGTCTCCTTTTTATTTAAGACTACGAATTAAATCACAATTACAATAATAAATAATACAAGTTTAAATATTTATAATTAAAATTATGAGTTACTGAATATCTTCAAATTTAAACCGGAATATATTTAGACAAAACTGATATATAATAAAATTTAAGCGAGAATAAATTTGAAGAAAACTTGCACATAATTTATATAAAGCGATATTTAAACTTGAGGTAAAATGCACAGTGCTAGGAGCTTCAACTTTATGATTAAATAAAATCCTGACGGGTGGTTTGGTTTTAATATTGAGTAAGGATGCAGCCATGGGATTAGTACCCTTACTTTGCATGTAAAATGTAAAATTTCTTAAATAATTATAATACATAATACATAGGTTAAAGATCAAATTATTTAACTTACATAATACATAACTTACATAAATTTAAGATCAAACTTCATAACTTACATAATTTACATAACTTACATAATACCTGTATAGATAAACAACTTACCCGTGTAATTTACTATCAACTTTAGACTTCAACAACTACGAAATGGATAGAACTTGGATGAATTTGTCAAGGGTAAGCAACAGCTATCGATATGGAGTAGAAACTTTTCTAAATTTTGCATTTCAAAATGCAAGCCAAGAGAATATGATTCTTTGCCCGTGTAAGAAGTGTTGCAATATCAATTGGCATTATCGTGAAGTTGTCTACGAACATCTAGTTGTTGATGGATTTGTTCGGGGGTATAAAAAATGGATTTTCCATGGAGAGTGTACATCTAGTGGAGCCTCTTCATCGATGAATCAGGTTATCCTCATAGTGCTTACAATCGAATGTTAGAGAAGATGACATGGATGGCATGTTGCGTGATGCATTTAATATGCGCGGTGATGGTTTTGATCATTTCCACCTGATTTGGGTGCAACCGATGATTATAATTTTGGTGAAACTACTTTCACCGAAAGGGGAAGAAGTGTACCCGATAATCAGCCAAATGAAGAAGCGGCGAAGTTCTACACGTTACTTGGTGAAATAAATGAAGAACTGTATGAGGATCCAAATTTTCAAAAGCGTCTTTTCAGATTCGTCTTTTTCACTTAAAATGTTTGGGAGGGTGGACCGGAAACTCTTTGACAATGTTGTTAGAGTTTTTGAGAGAAATGTTCCCATTTGCGAAAATCCCTCAATCTTCCAAAGACATGAAGAAACTGATCAAAGATTTGGGCCTTGGCTACAATAAAATTCATAGTTGCCCAAATGACTGCATGTTGTATTGGGGTGACCGGAGAAACCAACAGTGCTGTCATGTATGCGGTCAATCCCGTTGGACGAATAGAAATACAGAGGATGGTAACGAGGATGAAAATGATGCACAGCAAGAAAGACGCCAATTAAGATTTTACGGTATTTTCCGCTAATACCAAGGCTTCAAAGGCTTTTCATGTCGTCGAAGGACAGCCGAGTCAATGACGTGGCACCATGATGGACGAACCGATGATGGATTGTTAAGGCATCCTGCAGATTCTTTAGCTTGGAAATCATTTGACTCCAAATTTCCAAGCTTTACAAGCGATCCTCGGAGTGTGAGGCTTGGGCTAGCATCTGATGGATTTAACCCGTACAAAATCATGAGCACTGCGTACAGTACTTGGCTTGTGGTGCTTGTTCCTTACAATTTGCCTCCATGGGTTTGCATGAAACAATCATCCTTCATCTTATCTATGATTATCCTTGGAGAAAAAGGGCCCGGAAATGATATTGACATATATTTGCAGCCACTTATTGATGAGTTAAAACAATTGTGGGCTGGTTTTGAGACATACGATGTACTGAGAAAGGAGAACTTCAATTTACGTGCAGCATTGATGTGGACTATTAATGACTTCCGCCTATGCCAATCATGCGGTTGGAGTACCAAGGGACGTTATGCTTGTCCTCTTTGTCTTTGTGTGAGACATGTTCGCAATGGTTATATAATGGGAAGAAGTTCTCTTACATGGGGAATCGTCGGTGGTTACCGAAAAAACATAGATTTAGATTTCAGAGTACTCAGTTTGACGGTACTGAAGAGTTCAGAGAAGCTCCTTCGCAGACTGGTGGATCTGAAATATTGTTCATGTTGAAAGATATGAATTTCATTTATGGGAAGATGAATCAACCGCCCAACACGCAAAGAAATAGAAGATCAAGGGATGAATCTGATGATGAATCTGATGAAGAGGATGATCCTAATGAGGCGGACTTGTGGAAAAAAAGAAGTATTTTTTTTGAGTTGCCTTATTGGGAGCATCAGATTTTACGACATAATCTTGATGTCATGCACATTGAGAAAAATGTCTGCGAGAACATCATTGGGACTATTTTAAATGTCGATGGAAAATCGAAAGAAAATCTTCAGAGTCAACTTGATTTAGTCCACATGGGAATTCGGCGTGAGCTTCATCCAGAAGCACTTTCGAATATGAAATATCGGTTGCCGCCTGCTATTTTCTCAATGTCGAAGACGGATAAAGAAGTGTTCTGTATGGTGTTGAAGGATATAAAGGTCCCAGATGCGTATGCATCAAATATATCCCGATGTATGAGTCTTAAAGATCGAAGACTATATGGCTTAAAATCGTATGACTATCACATCTTGATGCAAGACTTACTGCCAGTTGCTATGCGGTGTTGTATGTCGAAAAAGGTGACGTCTTGTGTAATTGAACTATCCAATATAATGAAAGGCATTTGTGGCAAAGTTTTGGATGTTCAAGAACTTGAGACACTACAAGATCGAACCGCATTGACTTTATGCAATCTGGAGAAGATCTTTCCGCCTTCCTTCTTCACTATTATGGTGCACTTGTTAATTCATCTCCCTCGTGAAGCAATACTTGGTGGACCCGTTTTCTATCGATGGATGTATCCCATAGAAAGGTCTTACTTTATTTGCAAATTATTCCTTCATTCACCTCAATGCCTTTAGTTGCAACTTTTGATAATGTTGTATATCGTGTTTAGGTTCCTATCCAAATTGAAGTCTTATCGCCGCAATAAGCGTTATACGGAAGGATCAATTGCCGAAGGCTACTTGGCGAGAGGAATGTATGACTTTCTCTGCTCGAGGTATTTGGAAGATGTTGAAACAAGAATGAACAGGACCAAGTAGAAATCTTTGGGCTCACAGATCATAACTTGGCCGAAACTTATTTATTTTAAAGTTTTGGAGAACCGATCGACAAAGTCGAAATTGCAGAATTAGACGATAGATCGTGGGTCCAAGCACATCGATACGTTCTTTTTCATCACGATTCAATGGAACCATTACGTAAGTAAGTTCTAGAATTTGATAAATACTCATCAATTATAATTTGTTTGTCTTCTAACAAAGTAACCCTTTTTTTAACATAGTGAGTACAAACAAATATTGAGAGCTCGTTCACGGTCCCGAAGATTACATCGACGAGAAATTAATAAGTTGTTCACAGAATCATTTCATGAATGGTTAAGCCAAACGGTATGCAATTGAAGTTTTCATTGACAAGTAATAACGTTTTCTCATAACATTTATAATTACTCAATTTACTTTCGATTCAATAGGTTTGGAGTCAGAATGAAGTAAATGACGAAGTTAAATGGCTTTCACAAGGTCCAAACAGAATAGTGAAAATATATAGTGCCTTCCTCATCAATGGATACAGATTTCATACAAGGTATCGCGAGAGATTGAGGAGAACCCAAAATTGTGGAATTGTTGTTAATTATTCAATTACAAGTTATGCTAGTGCTAGGGACAGTAATCCTATCGAGGGGAATCTGGAGTATTACGGACTTATTACTGACATAATTGAGTTGGATTATTACGGTAAATGGAAAGTTGTCTTATTTCGAGGTGATTGGGCTGATGTGAATACGGCTCGCAGAATTAAAAACGATCAATATGGTTTTACAATGGTGAATTTCTCTCGATTGATTCACACCGGAGAACAACTGATAGATGAGTCGTATGTGTTTTCTTCTCAAGTGAAACAAGTTTTTTACTCGAAAGATCCAACTGATGAGGGTTGGTATGTTGTACTTCGAAACACCCCTAGAGACTTGTTCGACATGGGCAATGAAAGTAGAGATGACATCGTCGAAAGATCAGAAACTCTGCCTTTTCTAGAACAAAACTTAAATGAAAATATCCTAGTACTAGTACACAATTTCAATGGGTTCGCCAGGACATGGACGAAGATATTTACGAATTATGATGTAGTAAGATTTTATGATTTTTTTATTTATATGTAATATTATAATTTTAATCTTGGTCATTTTATATAATTTAACTATTTTATATGTACCATTATTGTTGTCATTTGTTACTAAAATTTCAACTATTTTATGTGTATTGCAGGAAAAATGAGTAGAAGAAAATTGCAAGATTTAAATATTGTATGTAATACCGTAAATTTGGAAGAGGGCAATACAATAACAAACAAACAGCTTGTTGGATCCTTGATCGTGGCTCGACATAGATGATGAGCTCGCAGAATTACAAAGTAATGTTAAGTTTATTTTACATGCATGTTGACTTTTATTATTGATTCATTTTTCAATTTTAATATAACAATAATATATCATTGTTCAGCTGAGACTGGTGGGACACGCAGAGGTCGCGGACGACTACGCTTAGAGATTTATACGAATTAAATCCCGTCGAGCGTGTGAAAGTAAGGAGAAAGCGATCATGGCCACCATGGCCCCAAGCTCGACTTCTAGTAGGCTATATGGCCATTATTGCACGAAATGCAAATATGTTGCCCATCAATTACGAGTCATGGCATCACATGCCTGATGCAAACAAAAATCAAGCTCTCGATAACATTAAGGTAACAAAACGTGAATGTAATTTATAATACTTTGGTTGAAGTTTCATTTATATTTACTTTCTAAACTTATGTTTTTTAGGAGAGATTTGCTTTGGAGGTTTCAGATGACTATATAAAGAAGACACTGGGAAAAAATGGAGAGACCATAAAAGCACCTTTGAAAAAGAATATTTTAAGAAAGAAATAAGCCTCGAGGATAAATTACTAAATGTGCCACGGAATGTTGAGGTATCAATGGGAAGATGCGGTTAGATTTTGGAACTCAAAGAAAGGAGAGGTATTACCTAGTTGTAAACTCTTATAAATTTTTCGGTTTATAGTATTTACTATATACGTAATAATAATTTCATTATGTAGGACCGTGAGCGTGTTGGAACGAGCAGCAGGCAGAAACAAAAATTCACGCACACGGCAGGTCCAGAAGTTTTGCTTCGTAGAATGAGGCCGAGGTATTATAATTTATTAATTTCACAAATATTAATGACTTTATACTATTAAATTATATTTTTACTACTACATCGTAGGAAGTCTCCACCGGTCAAAAAGTTGGACGCGTTTGACTTTTTAACATTACGCATAGGAAGAAGGATGGGTCTCCGATGACATCAGAAAGTTGGAGAGATTATGGTATATTTACTTAATAAAATTTGATTTATTATAAATATTTATAATGTTTACTTATAATAGTTTAATTATTCGTTAGTAGTTTTAAATTAATAATGTTAAGTTATGTTGCATTCATTCGTATTGTATATTTCGTTTCTAACTTTTTGATTGATTTATTAGAAGAAACTAAAGGAGAAGAAGGTACGATGATGAAGCGCCGCTTCGAGTGATAGTTCTGTTAATCTTGAGGATATCGATAATGTAATTATTACCGATGTTTTGGGTCCCAAAGGTATGGTCAAAATTTTTATGCTACATTCTTTGTTTTTTTGGCTTAAATTATATGCTACATTTGTTGTTTTTTATTACTGATGTTTTGGGTCCTGAAAGGTATGCTCGGGTCCAATTTCAAGGATCTGGTGTTACCCCGACCCAATATTTTGGATCTGGCTCCCACCAGTACATGCCTTCCGGTAGTCAAGCTCAAGCCGAAGTTCAGAGGTTAAAAGACCAAATGTCTCAAATGCAAGCGAGCACGGTTCAGCAAATTGCTGAGGGTGAAAGAAAATATGAAGAACTTCGAGCGGATGCAGCAGCAAGGGAAGCCGCAGCGACAGCGATGGCAGCAGAGCAGAGCAGAAAATACGATAAGCTCCAGCTACAGCTTCAGCAAATGATGCAGATGTTTCAGCAGTCGCAGAAGCCGCTATCTTAGTCCCTTAGTTTCTCTTTGTAATATTATTTTTAACATTGTTACATTTAACATTATTGTAAGAATAGTTTCAATTATACTTAATTTATTAATTTACATCATATATCTATTATTAAATTTGAAGTATCATTTAGATTTAATGCTTTTGGTGAGATTTAAATGCTATATTTGCTATTTTGGGTTGAAATTATATGCAATTGTTGCTGTTTTTGGTTGGTTTTAGTGCAGGAGGGGTATGATATTGAACAAATTGTACATTGCAAATCTGTACAAATTAGCGGCGTTTGTGGTGAAAGCGCCGCTAAAAGTCTTGACTTTTAGCGGCGTTTGTGGGGAAAGCGCCGCTAAAAGTAATGGCTTTTAGCGGCATTTGTGGTGAAAGTGCCGCTAAAAGTCACGACTTTTAGCGGCGTTTGTGGGGAAAGCGCCGCTAAAAGTAATGGCTTTTAGCGGCGTTTGTGGCAAAATCGCCGCTAAAAGTCAAGACTTGTAGCGGCGCTTTTTTCCCATAAACGCCGCTAAAGTTTGCGGTGCTTTCTTTAGCGGCGTTTTTTACGGCGCTTTACAAAACGCCGCAAATACTATTAGTGGCACTTATAAACGCCGCTAAAAGCCAAAAAAAATGCCGCTAAAAGTTTGTTTTTGTGTAGTGAATAACTAAACCCTTAGGGAGATTAACAAGCGGATGTGGGATTAGTTGACAATTAATTAGGGCTTCTTAGCGGATCAGTTGATTTGGGAAAAGATGGCTTAAACCCTAGGCTTGACGACCCTAGGAAGTTATCTAGGTAGAAAGGAATCTGAGAGGAGAAGTCAACTGGCACCCCTTAGCCTGACCTGGTTTGACCTGTGACATCGAGAGATAAGTAGTGCACTCATTAGGTTAGTAGAAGGCCGAGAGGCCCTGCTTGGTTAATGACTAGCTGATTGGGTAGAACCCGAAATAGGAGTTAACTGTGAACACTGAAGCAAGTTAGTCTTCTGCCTTTAGAATATGAGAAATCTATAATCTGTCTCGCCCGATATTTTATATTCTTTGCATTATTTTTGTTTTCACTTATTTTATGAATAATCGTAATATAATTTGGATTAAGTACTATTTAGACCTATTAGCGTAGAAGTTAGTATTAATGTAATCAAGCCTCCTTTGTGTACGATCCTCGGAATACTTCTGTGTTTCGTTGTAACTTCTATATTACAACCTCACCCGTTTACTTGCGGACACCACCTTAGTTCTTATCTTTAGTTGCAGTATTCTCACTTCTGACGTTAGTATACCGGGAGGCGGTCAAGCATCAGATGTGATATCAACCTGTGTATTGAGTTCTTTTACGATGTTTCATCGGGTAATATAAAAGATATTAAATGTGAAATTATGATATTGATAATGGTAAATGATGAACTGAAATTTAGTATGTGAAGTATGTTGGTTTGAACTTGGAATATTTCCATTTGAGAATTATGAGTGTGATTATATATCAAATCTCACCTTGTTGATGTTGTTGTGTTATGCCATGATAGGTGAAATTGTTTTGCATAATGATTTGTATATGTTAAATGATTAAGGTAAGTTAATTGTTTATATTGTATGAGTTTACTAAGTATTAGTAATACTTATCCGTCGTTACTACTTTCTCTGTAGATTTTGGATATACGAAACGTGCCGATTGGATCAGCGAGAAGCTCACACCATCCTTCTCCCGATTCGATAGACTTTTTATTGTTTTGGACTTGGTTATATGTGGCATGTACATAGGAATGTCAAATGGCTGTAATGTTAAGTATGTTTATGGTATAATTGATGTTGAAAACTTGTGGCAACTTTTGGATGTGATAAAATGTTTATGTTCAATATTTTGGTATTTGGGGTATACAAATATGGAGGAACATGTTCAATAAGTATTGCATATATTTTACTTGTACTATGGATTGAATGTATGACATGAAAGAGATTCAATAGTTGGAATAGTTGAAGTAGTTCATATAATATTGTTGTGTTTTGGTGCCAAATATGGCATATTGGTTTTATGAATTCATTGGGTGATTAAATGATAGGTATTGGTATGGAAACGGCATGTTTTGAATAAGTTTTTAATGGCAAAAAATGCATTATAGGTCACTTTTAAGAATTGGACTTGTAACAAGCACCAAATAGCCTATTTTTGCACCACATGGGCTGACACACGGCCATGTTTCACACACGAGCTAGTGACACGGTTGTGTGCTCACTGGAAATTAGTAAGCATTTGTACCGCACGATTCCCGATTGTCACACGGGCTGGCCACACACCCGTTTATGTACTGTAGATTTGGTCATTTAGTTTTTCACATTGTAATATCCTGAATTTTGGGCCTGTGCATTTTATGTGATGTGTGCTTAAAATATTAATTTAAAAGGGTTAGGGGTCCTGATTGGGCTCAAGAATGGGCTGAGGTTTTGTTTAAATATTCTGTTTAGACACTCAAGGATTTAAAATAAAGTTTTAGTAGTTTAAGTGACATATTGGGCTTGTGGCCCAAAGAACGAGGGGCACATGAAGAAGGGGAGCTATAAGTGGCGCCACAAGTGCATGAGGAGGGCCCAAATTTTGACAGCTTGAAGCCTAAGTTTTAGGGCTAAAATTTGGCACTTAGAAGAGTAAGGGGGGACGGCACAAGGCTAAATTTTAGGAGATTTTATTATGTTTAATTTTAAGGATAATAGGCAGATAATGAAGAGAGGAATTAGGGCTATTTTTGTGGAGATAATAAATCAAGATAAGGGAAAAGATGAGACCTCATCCAAGAGGCTAGAGTTGGCCAAAAATTTGACTCTGTAAAGGGGAAAGAATCGGCCCTATATAGGCAATAAGGTGTGCCGAATTCTTCATTATGTTCTCTGAAAATTCTCTAAAAAATTTCTCTTTTATTTTTCGGCAAACTTGAACTCTCTCGTCTCTTTTCTTTTTCTGACAGAAATAAAAACTCTTTAGATCTCAATAGCCGAAACCCTACCATCCTTTTTCTCTTCTCTTTTGGCCGAATCTCACTAACCACTCATTGTTTATATTTTTCCAATTCTTTGTTTCTCTAAAAGCCGAAATCACTAAGATCACACCTCCTGAAGTTGCCGAATTTTCTTCGTGAGTGCTGCAGCCGAATTTTGAAGGAAGCAATAGGTAAGTATTGATTTCAGGATTTCAATGTTTTTCGGCTTTTCAAAATCCCTAGCCGAATGGCTATTTAGAACTAATCTCTTATTTCTCTCTTATTTTCGGTATTTCGGGATCTGAAGTGGGGCCAATCGTATAGATCTCTAAGTTATAGTTCGGTAACACTCGAATTGTGTTACTTTCGGGATTTCAAGGTAAAAGGAATCTATTAGTTTCAAAGTGTAAATTCGGGTATCTATTAACCCTTGGCCTATTGTAGGAGAGGCTCTATTTTCACATCTTTCCGGCTTTTTGAGCAAAGTTATAGATCGGTTTAGCAAGGGTATCGACATTAATCAGGTGTGTAACCTTTCCCACTATTAGATTGGGTGCTAATATATATATATGTATATGTATAAATCTGCTATACTCTGTTAAATGCTAAAAACCCGACATTATGATTGAAAACTCGAGGAGGGTAAAGGCTAATCATCAGGTTAGTGATTTCTGTCCTTCTTCAGTAATATGCTTTGTATGCCGATTTCTCTGTATGCTTGGGGTTGGGTGAATGATGAAAGGGGAAGTGATATGTTCTGGTGGCTTATGCCATTTCAGCCTGGTGACTTTGTCACAACTCTGTTTCTGGTGGCTTATGCCATTTCAGCCTGGTGACTCTGTCACAACCTTGACGATGAGCAGCTAACTGCAGCATGTCTGCCATCAATGGTGTATAGCAGTGTGGGTTGATTGTAGAAATCCCCAATGGTGTGCTTGGCAGGTAAGGGTGGTGTGTAGCGGATGGAAACCTAGGATTGGGTTGGGTTATGTATGTCATTTGCTAAATTATGTTTTATTTGTTGATTTGTGGGCTAAGGCCCAATATGATGGTGCATGAGGGTTGCACACTCGAGTTTCGTGACTCACCCAATTATTTTAACCATTGGGTGACACTTAGTGCATCGGACCGGGTGGAGGAGGGAGCAAGGTGGCCATGCGACAGAGCATTGAGGATTCACAAAAAGACTTCACTTTATTTATTTATTTTTAAGAAATTTATCTTAAGTGGGTTTTAAGTTTTCGTTGTAATAAGGCCATGGGCCACTAGACTATTATACTTTGCTTTGGGTTTTATTTTGGGCTTTCATTATTGACATTTAAACTTTAACTAAACTAAGGCATGTATTAAGATTTTGGTTTTTATTCATAAAACAACAAGTGAAATTTATATACTATTTAAACTTATCAAGTTATTAAGTTTTCCCGAATAAAAGATTAAATACAAGAAAAATATTTCCCGAAGATTGCGACATCTTTTACAAAACTCTTTTGAGTGGCATGCCAGATCCGGCTGTAGTGTTTGGGCCGGGTTTGGGGTGTTACACACATGGTCTCAGTTTGTTACACGGCCCAGCCATATAGCCGTGTGACTTTTGAAAAGTTTTCAATTTGGTCCTCGTTTGTGCTTGTGTCCACTTGAGAGCTTTCGTAAGCTCGATTGAGACTCAGATTAGTTTGTAATTCATATTATGTATGGATTATGAAATGTGTTTATTGTTTAATTGAATTTTAAAGCCTGAATTGTGTGTGAGTTACTCCGTTAACTGTTGTAGCACCCTATAGCTCGGGTTCGACGACCGGATCGGGTGAGGGGTGTTACAATATGTCTTTAATTAATGGATCTGCAATTCTGAGATTGATTCTAATATTCTCTATAGATGCTTTTTGTTTTTGAACTTCTTTTGTAACAACAAAATATTTTAATTCCATATGTTTTGCAACTTTTGGAATCTATCATTCTTGGAGTAAAATACTACAACAGAATTATCACATTAAATTTATAGTGGCTTGGTAATGATGTCTGCTACCCCAAGTCTTGAAATAAAATTTTGCAATAATAATGCATGAATAGTGGCCTCAAAACATGTCATAAATTTTGCTTCCATTGTAGATAATGCAATGACAGACTGTTTAGCACTTTTCCATGATATGACTCATTTAACAAGTGAAAATAAATAGCCAAAAATGTGGTTTTTTATTGTCAAGACATCTAGTAAAATCTGAATTCAAACATTCAATCACCATTAAATCTCCTATACATGAGCATGTAATTATTTGTTTCTTGTAGGTACGGTAAAACTTTCTTTGCACCCTTCCCATGATCAATTCCAAAATTATTTTGATATCTACCAAGCATCCCAACTGCAAAGCTAATATCAATGCTTGTACAAGTTTGGGCATACATTGAACTACCTACAACAGAAGCATAAGAAAATGATTCTATTCCTTTTTATTCCACATCATTCTTTGGACACTACATAAGACTAAATTTGTCCCTTTTTGTATATGAACAATTTCTACTGAACAATGATGCATATTAAATCTCTTTAGAACTCTTTCAATATAGTTTTTATGAGACGATACTAACAATTCTTATGATCTATCACAAAATATTTCAATTTATATCACATAGGATGCCTCTTTCATATATTTCATTTCAAAGTTATTAGAGAGAAAAACATTCATCCCACGCAATATATTAAAATCCTTTGCAACAAGAAAAATACTGTCAACATATAGAACTAAGAAAATAAATTTTCTCTCATTGATCTTTTGATATGTACATAACAATGTTATCATACGGGGCTGGTCCACGAAACTGGTCAAATAACCAACCATTGAATAAAATAGGCCAACTTGGCTGCCATGAATGATGGATCACGAAATGAAGTTTAATACTTTATATTAATATAAATCACTACTTGGAACTCTCTAATTTTCCCTACTTGCAAATAGGATGCAAATGGAGCGAGGTGAAGATGAATGTTATCAAATTCATTACCTTTTGATAATTGGCACACTCTATCCCACCACTTACCCTGTTCCATTATGGATGTGTAATTTTGAAAAAAAAAACTACTATTTTCATGGACGTGTGATACTTTCATCCTGTTCTGCTTTGCTCTACTTCAATTTGATTTGTGCTAGTTATTTTTAATATTTTCAATCTTCCTAAAGGTAAGCAAATACTTCAACACTATTCTTCAAAAATATATATTTAAATATAAAACCTATCTATGTCTAAACATGAAACTTTATACGAACTTAAACACATTTTATCCTTTTAATAATTATAGATAAAGGTAAAATGATCATACTATATAGCTAGGCGAGGTGGGACAAACAATTACCATAGTTACTTTGTACTCATAGTCTAAAAAGAAATTTGCTTTGTTCTGCCTAAATTAACTTTTCATTAAAAAATTTGGTAAAAAGGCCTCTCCAGTCCTTCTCAGTTTTGAAATTGAGCAAATTGGTCCCTCTAAAAATATCAGAGCAATTTAATACTTGTCAATTTTGAAAGTGAGCAACCAAGGACAAGTGATCACGGTGTTAATATTTTCCATCGATTATATATGATTTTGATTGGTATAATTTCAAATTTAGATCAATTTTAAAATTGAGCAAATTGGTCCCTCTCAAAAAAATCAGAGCAATTTAATCCCTGTAAATTTTGAAAGTGAGCAGCTAAGGACAATTAATCACGATGTTAATATTTCCCATCAATTGTAAATGATTTTGATGGTAGAATATCAAATTTAGCCCTTAAAGTTCACACATTCTATTAACTTGGTCCTAATTTAACAAATTTATCTCGTAACATTTGTGTAAATGTTGAGACCGAATTAGTTGAATTTTTTAGAATTAAGGCCTAAATGACAAAATATGTAAATATTGGAGGCTAAAATTGTTATATACTAATAAAAAATGTATGCAATTGACGGAAGACATTAACATCGTGATTATCTTTAATTGCTTACTTTCGAAATTGACAAAGATTAAATTATTACAATTTTATTGGGAGGGATTAATTTGCTGAATTTCAAAATTTAAAAAAAAAACTTGAAAAAAGTAATTTAAAGTGGATCAATTCAAGTGATTCGGGTTATCCCTACTTGCAAATGAATTTTTGTATAGAAATAATTGTTTTTGTAGATATTATAAATTAAAGGAAAAAGAGAAAGAGATTTAAGATGTGAAAAAGGAATTTGGAGACAATATTTGGTCATATGTTTAGAATTTTAAGTAATACAAGTGGGAATGTTGATTGGTAAACACCAAATTAATAAAAGAGGAGCAATAAGCATAGGTTGAGTGTGATCTTCCTTTGTTATCTTCTTTTATTATGTAGCTTAATTTTTTTTTTTTTAATATTTGCTAAATAAGGTCAAAGTTGAGACCGATAAGATAGGAACCAAAGGGTGCCCATTCTTTTGAGTTTTGCTTTTCCTCACGGAACACAACTATCCAGTCTAGTCCTCCAATCAAACGCCCCTTTTTATTAACTGTCTCAACTTTATCCATTTGCCTTGTTTTTAGCAAAACAATGTCTACTTTAGTTCCTGATTTCCCAAATCTTTCTTAATTTTTCTTCGGATTTTCATTTTCGGGTTTTACAAATAGATTTGGTCTTCCAATTTTCCCTAGAAAAAGAAATAAAAAAATGATGCCAAGTGAACAGCAAAGTCATGATCAACATCGGGATCCGTTGTCGTGTGTTATTTACGAGCTGTCGGCGCTAGTCCTGAATCTCCTCCGATCGCCACCGACGCCGGTTCCGACTAAGATATCGGCGGTGGGATTCGCTTGGCTGATGCTAGGGATATCGGTTTCTTTAATGCTTTGTGGATCAGTGACTTTCTTTTTAGGGTTCATGCTGATGCCCTGGATTCTTGGTCTGCTCATGTTCTTTTACGTTGCTGGGATTGTTTCAACGATTTCGATGTTGGGCCGTTCGATTCTTTGTTATGCCATGGCACCTCCCTCACCGACAAAAGGTATTACCGGTAATTTCTTCATTCATTATTCTTTAAGAAACTAATATATTAGTTGTTTTACATGGGTTGATTTTGAAAGCGTCAAACGACATGGAAGTGTTATGTTTTGCCTCAGAATTGGACAAGTGTGTCCTTAAAATCTGAAACTTCATCTGTGAACTCGCCATGTTTCTTACATGTGTCCTTTATATTTATCCCTTGAGTCAACTTAATAACGTCATTGTTATACATACTTGTTCATACGAAGTTTGATGGAGTTTTCTATTAATTAAGATGTATTAGGATATGATGTGATTATATGTTAATTCTTTTTCTTTTATGGACAAGTTCCGTAGTTAACCTGGCGAGGTACCATGTGCATGTTGCTTTACTTATTTGATTAGAAATGAAGAAGCAGTGTCATGTTTAAACCCTATTTGGTTGAGTAGGATGATATTTAATGATTTGAATATGATTTGACATGGCAGAATGGAAGCTTTTGTGGTGATTGATGAGAGAGAGGGGCATTGCTGCGTGAATTTACCAGAGTTTATGCAGGAGATGTGGATATATATTGCTGCTTTAATTAGTATTATACAACCAACCATTAAACATGTATTTTGGTTTTCTATATTCAAATCGGATGGAATGTGGCATTGTTTGGAAGTAGCAAAAGCTGTTGTGTTTCTTCAAATTTTTTTAATATATATCTCAATATGTATGTTGGCCGTATCTACATGAGATCAATTGAATTTAGAGTATAATTCAATACCTACAATGCTTGGATGGATAAGTGGGACAATGCGAGTGATTCTTCGTATGTAGCGCTGTACATCGCTGCCTGGCTGGGGACCTTAGGTTGAATTAGGTGAATAGTTTTGATGTATTCTTTATTTACAAAATTAATAGAAATAATTAATTTATTTTTTGATATATGAGATTTAGTTTTATATTTAAATGTTAAATTTGAATTGAATAAATATTAAATACACTTTATAAATTAATAAAAATATGTATTTCAACATGGTAGGGGTAGGGATGACCTACCGTCCTCCTCACACTCTATAAAATTTTTCTGCCTCCAGCTTGATTTCATCCACTAAATGATTTGTTTTATTATCTAAAATTTAATTAAAATTTTAAAATTAAATTTATTTTGTTATATATATTTTTTTTAAAAATTACTTATTTTAAATTTGGGTGTATTAGAGTTTAATAAGTTATGAACTAAGTCTTACCTGAAGCAGATCAAATCAATTACGTCCGGCAGATCACTTGGCTAAGGGTGAGTAGAATTTGATTTAATTCAAAAAAAAAATGAAAGAAATTTTAAATTATAAGTTAATTAACTCGAGTCATTCGATTTTTTTTTACTCAAATCGAATAAATAAATTGGTTTTTCAAGTTTGAGTCGAGCTGAATTTTACAATTTGAATAACTCGAATAACATATTGGTGTAAATATATCTTTGGTTCTTACCAATTTCGAAAATGAATAAATTGGCATCTCTAAACAAAAAATATAAAATTAAAAATTCCAAAATATTCTAAAGAATATAAAAAATTTAAAATTTAAAAAATCTAAAACAATAATTTTTAGGACATAAACAAATAACATCGATCAATGAATTAGTTAACAGTTAACAACGTCGATAACCAATGATCACAGCATCATTGACATGGAAAAAAAGGACAAACATGTGGGGTGTTCTCATTGATTAGGTGAACCACCTATTTTTTTTAACATAATTAACTTTTTAGACTAAAATCTATATACCAAAACAAAACAAAAAAAAATTAAGTACCAAAATGAAAAAAATTAATATAGCTTAAGAATCAAATCACATAAGCCTAATATGAATAAAACTTGCTTATAATAAAACTTAAGCCAAAATAAAATATGAACTAAAAACCCGGCTAAAACAATTCCTAAAATTTTGAGTAAATTACACCGCAGGTCACTCTAAAATAGGGTCGTCTCTATTTTGATCACTCTATTTTTTTTGTTAATTTAGTCACTCTAATCAAGATAATTATTTGGATTGGTCACTTTCATAAAAAAATCCATTAATCTACTAACGAATTGCTAACATGGCATATTAGCCAATTAATAACGACACATGACACTTTTTAACTTTTAATTAAAGCTTAGGGGACTCTTAATTATTCCAAAATGTTTTTTTTTTCTTTATTTTCTCTTTGTATCTAAAAAAATTTCTAGGGAAACCAAAACTCCACTATTTTTGAGAAATTGTGCTTCGGTTGTGTGATTTTATCTTTTGTTATAATGACCAGTTATCTCTTATAATAATGAATGAATTCTTATTAGATTGAAAGAAGGAAAATAACTGAGTGTAGTTCTCGAGGATCCTGCTTTACAAGTTGATCCACTGGCTGCCATTCATCAACACTTACAAAACACACAACCTATTTTGGACAAGAAACCAAAGAAAAAGATGAATAGAAATGGTGGGAGGATGAAAAGGAGTAAGATAGTTGATTGTAGTCTCTTCTCTCATTGCAGTCTCTTTGTTTTCCAACTATACTTCAATCATAGGCTCGATTATTAAAATATTGAATATGACACTTTGAAATTGTACCCCATCATCATCTAATTTTTTTTTAAACTCAAAGTGCCAAATTATCAAATTTTTAGATTTTTCAAGTTAAGGGATCAAAATGGACTTAGTTGTTAAGTTCAAAATGGCCCCAAAAAAACAATACAAGTACTAAACTGAACCTAGTTGTCAAGTTCATCTGCCAATGTGGACCTATTCACCAAGTTCAGGGGCCAAAAGTTACATTATCCCCTTTTTTCATGGTCATTAACTGAATGGACTTAAATGAATAACAATTTTCAAGTTCAATGGTCAAAGTGGATAAAAAAAGTTCAGGGGCAAATGTGAATCTACTTGCCAAGTTCAGGGGCCAAAAGTTACATTATCCCAATATGGAAATAAATATTTCAAAGGTAAACTACACTTAAGGTTACTAAATTATTAGTAAATTTATATTTTGGTCACACAACTTTAAAAAGTTACAAAATGATCATTGAACTATTCGGAAGTTTTCATTAAGCTACTGAGCTATTAAACTTGCTGATGTATTATGACATTTTCTATCCGCACTATTTATACTGATTGAAAGCTTTCATTTCTCTTCTTTTCTACCGTTCAATTTTTTTTTCCATGAAATAACTTTAAACGCCATGAATCTACGAACCAAAATCCAAACTTTCTTTCTCGATTTCCGGCATTGATCGTCAGATCGACTTGGATCTAAGGTTTTATTCGAATTTAATTTAAATAATACTTTTTTAGATATTTAAATTTGTTAATTATTTGATGCTAATGAGCTAAAAAAAATTAAAAATTAAAAATTTTAGAATCTATAGCCAACAATAGATTCAGATTATCTAAATTTATTATTCGAAATGATCTACCATTGTATATTCATTCATATTTAGATCTATGGTTTGAATACTTTGTTCGCAAAAGTACAACAGATTTAAATATTCATTCAAAAATTATTATTCACGTTTTCTCTAAATCTACAACGAATAATAATTAAAATATTTAATACAAATATTATCAAAATCAATAATATCATTTTGATTGAGTCTTAGCTCAGTTGCTATTGATATAGTTGTCAATGCACGGCGTGAGTTTGAGCGCGTTGAAATATGTTTATCTTCTTATCTGAGATTGTGAGTAATTCTAGGAATTGTATCAAAAAATATTATTTTACAAAAGTGTTTTTTCAAATGCAAAACATTTTTCAGAAGTGCTTTTACGTTTGGGTTGAAAAATATTTTTTAAAAGTTTTTTTTTTTTTTTTTTTTTTTTGCATTTAAAAACTATATGTTTAACATTTCTTATGGCTCAAAAAAGTTTTTATCCCCAAAATGCTTTTGAAAAAGGTTAAATTTTACTTTTTAATCCTTGTACTTTCTGAAAGTTGTGGATTCAGTGCCTTTAATTTGGTAACCATTAGCACCTTTACTTTTAAAATTTTAAATTTTTAGTCATCGCCAGATGATAACTGTTAAATCCATTAAGTTATGTTATTTCCAAAATCTAATACAACAAACATATTGTCATATATGTAATGCGATGCCAGCTTATTATTTCCATATATTACTCACTAAAAATATAGTTAATGGATTAACAACTATCATTTGCATCAACATTGAATTTCAAAATTTGAAAAAGTAAGGGACTTAGAATGATCCAATTGAAGAATATAGACTAAATTACAAATGTATGCATAGTATAGAACTAGTAATTGGATTTAACTAAACGAATTTAACCACTACTTTTTGAGTTAGGGCTAAAATTTCAAATTTTAAAAAAGATTAGGGACTAAAATTGATCAAATTAAAGTATAAGGACTAAATCCACAACTTTCCTAAAATACAGTGACTAATAGCAAAATTTAACCTTTTTCAAAAGAATTTTGGGATAAAAACATTTTCAAGCCCTAAGAAATGTTAAACATATAGTTTTTATGTAACACCCCTAACCCGTATCCGTCGCCGGAACAGGGTTACGGAGCATTACCGGAACATTCAGAATATTTATCGATTAATTTAGGCAAGTTACTATTCATTCACCGAGGTCATTCATAATGTCCCTTAAATGGACCCTCGAGGCCCAATACGAACATTAGAATCAAGTCGGGACTAAATCGGGAACTCAGGGAATTTTTCGCGAAATTTTAAAATTTTCCAAGGTGCAGGGCTCACACGCCCGTGTGGTCCAAGGGACATGCCTGTGTGACCCTGAGACACGCCCGTGCTGCAGGCCGTGTTCAAAACTAGGTAGCTCTCTGACTTGTGTCACATGGCCATGCCACACGCCCCCGTGTGCTAAGCCGCGTGGTTAATTAATTCAATTCAAATTAGGTGCAGGTTTCACACGGCCAAAACACATGCCCGTTTTCAAGGCCGTGTCTCCCACACGGCTGAGACACACGCCCGTGTCTCTGCCCGTGTGCTCAATTCTAAGCATTCTATTTTCTCGAATTTAAGGTGTAGGGGACACACGGCCAGGCCACACGACCATGGGGTAGGCCGTGTGTCACACAAGGTCTAGACACACGCCTGTGTGTCTGCCCGTGTGGACAAAATAAAGCCATTTCCTAGCCTCATTTGTCACCCAAATTTACCATTTCCTGCACCAAAACATACCAAGTACAATCCAACCATTCCAAGCATTCAAATAAGCAAATTTCATCATTCAACATGGCCTATCGTTGCATGCATACAGGTTGACTAACTTACTTTGGTTCAATTCATGTGTTAAACATGATTTGATCAACTATTTAACACACATGTAACTACCATAGTATGACATTACAAATATATCAAATCAAACCATTACTAGCCATTCCAATATCTAGATTACAAGTATTGTAACAGTTCGGTTTATACCCTAGTCGGAACAGTGGTTTTGGGACCACAAATCTGAGTCCGAATAATATTTTAATATTATTTTCTGTGCCCTTGATGAGTGTTTAAGCATGTATTAAATTTTCGTAAGTTAATTTGTTCGTATATATGTTTAATTTGACAAAAGGATTGAATTGCATTAAATGTGAAAGTTGTTTGCTATTTGTTAAAGTATCCATGTGTTGTGGCTTTGTAAAGGTGAAGGCCTTATGTGGCTATTAAACCACTATTTAGTTAGTGGATGGATATGGAAAAATATATCCTTAATGCATAGTTGTTTTTATTTATTAATTGAATGGATATTTTAGTAAATGGATTAGTAATATGTTATTAATAAAACAAATGAGAAAGCTAGTGGATGTGTTCATCCATTCTAGCCGAAAATACCAAAGAAAAAGAGAAAGAAATATGAAGCTAGGGCGTTCGGCTATAAAACTCTTTGATTAAGGTATGTTTTGGCTTTATCATTTGATGATTTTTATGTTTTAGAGATTGTTACTTTGCCTACTATCAAGCCCATGAAATAATTTTGTGTATTAGTGATGTTCATGAGATATACCATTGTTGATATGTTGAGCTTTGTGATGGTTTATGGTGTTAAATGAAAGATGTGAGCTAGATGAACAAACTTTGTTCTTGAATTTTTGATGAATTTAGCTAATTAGGGCTAAATTGAGAAAATATTATTTTTGAGGACTAAATTAAAAATTTGACAGAAAATATGGGCTTGTATGAGATGTATGAACATTCGGCTAAGCATGTGTATGTATTAATTTTGTGAATTTGATGTTTTGAGAAAGATGGACTAAATTGATAAATTGTGCAAATGTTAGGGTTAATTTACAAATAGCCCTAAATGTGTGTCATTGGATTGAATTGAATGAATAAGTGAATAAAAGAGTTAATTCTGAATATGTTTAGATCAAGAACCGAGGAAAACGAGCTTAGAACACGGGAAAGTGAAAATAACCGAGTAGCCGTTTCCATTTTTGATAAATCGAATCCGAGGTAAGTCATATTGCAAATAAATGTTGTTATATTGAATTGAGCTTATTTATAAGATTATTGATGAAAATGAATGCTTATGAGATACTTTGTATATGAATTCCGAGTTATGGATGATATAGTGTTAAGTCCGAGAAGTCCCGTACGAACCTAGGAATATATAGGATTAGCTATGTCATGACATAGGTATCTGTTCTGTTTTATCATGTAAGACCACATCTGGGACGTTGACATTGATTTAAAATTTCGTGTAAGACCTCGTCTGGGACGTAGGCATCGACATGAGCGTTACGTGTAAGACCACGTCTGGGACGTTGGCATCGATATGATCTTTACGTGTAAGACCATGTCTGGGACATCGGCATCGTATTGATTCGTGTAAGACCACATGCGGGACGATGGTATCGATATCCGATTATATGTAAGACCTAAATGCCGGGGCGTTGGCATTTTACGACCATTCCGAGCTTTCTGAGTATCCTACTAGATTCCTTATGGTTCAACGGGCAAGTCTGTGATAAGAATGGCTAAGTGAATTTGTATATCCGTTTCAGGTACGTTGATTTATCCACTAAGTGTGTATATAAGGTAAGTGCCTATGTGATCTTACTATGATTCTTAAATTGATGAATGTGGCAAATATGGCAAATGGTATGGACCAAAGTATATATGTGAGAAATTTGCTATGTATATGAAATGTGCCAATGTGGTTATATGCTTATATGCTTTTCATATTAAGTTTATTTGTATTATGACTTACTAAGCTTTTGGAAAGCTTACTCTGTGTGTGTATTTTCTCTGTTTTATAGGTCGTCAAAGCTACTGAAGGCTCGGGACCGTTAAGGATCGTCATCACACTACTAAACCTTTTTTGGTACATTTTGAAATGTATAAAGCTAGATATGACATGTATAGGCTAGCATTTGGTATAAGTTTGTTATATGAATTTAGCCATGCGATTTGGCTAGTTATGATGTTAGGAATTTACTTGAAAGAATATGATATATGAAGTATGTTTTGGTATGGTTAGTTGAGGCATAATATGGTCAAGTTTTGATTAAGTGAATGAATGAAATATGTTTGTGATTAGATGAGTTTTAACCTTGTATTTTAGTATGTTTGGAATTTGTATTGAATGTATAGATTGAATGGTTAATTTGGTATGTTTTTGTGTGCCATTTGAGTATGAAATGAGTTGGTAAACATTGCTTGTAGGTATGACCTATGTGGGTGGCATTTTGGCCTTGCAAATGGCCTAAATTTGCAACACGAGTGTGGCACACGGGCGTGCCTAGTGACCGTGGGGCTAAGTCAGTAGCTAGTCTAATAGCACACGGCTAAGACACACGGGCGTATCTAGTAGCCGTGTGAGAAAGTCAGTATATAGCCTTAGAGTACAAGGCCTTAGCACACGGGGTGCTGGGTGGCCGTGGGTGTAAAGACAGATTCGACCACGACCAAGGCACACGGGCGTGCTTGGTGGCCGTGGATGTGAGGTCAGATTCGACCACGGGGAGGACACACGGGGGTGTCCAGCAGCCGTGGGAGGCACACGGCTTGTCTACACGGGCGTGTAACCCCTGAAACTTAAAAAAGTTTTAAATTTCTGTGAAATTTCGTATGTGTTCCGGTTTAGTCCCGACCCAGTTTATAAGCATGTTTTAGGTCTCGTTGACTGTATTAAAGGACATTATGTTTGAGATTGATGGATGAACGTATGAACTTCTGAAAATGTTTTCGATCTGTCTGGTAACGCCTTTAACCCTAATCCGGCGACGGACACGGGTTAGGGGTGTTACATTTGGTTGGTATTAGAGCTACGATTTAGCCGATTCTCAGACTAATGTAGCTTGTCAGAGTCTAGCTATACATGCCATATTTCTGAATTGTGATAGTGTGATGAATCCTGACGTATAAATGTGATTTCTGTATAGTAATGGATCCCGAAAGAGCCGTAGCTGACGACGTAGAAAGTAGTGCGCCTACTCCCGCACAAGGGACAGCGCCCTCTGATCCGAGACCGACTACTAGCGGTCAAGGGGAAGAAGCTAAACAAGCTTTCTTCCAAATGATGAGTGAATGGTTCACTCAATTCGTAAAGAATAACCCGACTGCTTCACAACCCCCGCCCCCGGTTAATCCCCCTCAGACATCAGTTGTGCCTCCGGTGATGGGTATAAATCTGTTGAATAAGCCTCCGGTTGACAAGATCCGCAAGTATGGCGCTGAAGAATTCTGAGCTAACCATGATGATGATGCTGAAAAGGCCGAATTCTGGTTAGAAAATACTATCCGGGTATTTGATGAATTGTCCCTTACTCCGGAAGAATGTATAAAGTGTGTTGTATCATTGCTCCGAGATGCAGCGTATCAATGGTGGAAAACTCTGATATCTGTTATTCCGAAAGAAAGGGTGACATGGGGCTTCTTTCAGAGCGAGTTTTGGAAGAAATATATCAGTGAGAGATTCGTAGATCAGAAACAAAAGGAATTTCTGGAACTAAAACAAGGCCGAATGACTGTTTCGGAATATGAACGAGAGTTCATGAGACTGAGTTAGTATGCTCGAGAATGTGTATCATCTGAAGCTATAATGTGCAAAAGGTTCGAAGATGGGCTTAATGAAGACATCCGTTTGCTAGTCAGAATTTTAGAGATAAAAGAGTTTGTTGTACTCGTTGACCGAGCGTGCAAAGCTGAGGCACTCGGGAAAGATAAAAGAAAAGCTGAGTCAGAAGCTCGAGAAGTGAGAAAGAGATCTCAGAGTAGATTATTTCAGTCTGCTCCAAAGAAATTTAGAGATGATCAAATCCGTTCGAGAGTTAATATGGGATATTCGAATAGAAATCGAGATAGATCACAAATAAGCTCCAAAGCTCCAGCAACTTCAGTGACAAGTGTTGGAAATGTACGACCTGAGAAACCGGAATGTAAGCATTGTGGGAAAAGACATCCGGGAAGTTGTAGAATGAATGACAGAGCTTGTTACAATTGTGGATCACTTGATCATTTCATCCGTGATTGCCCCGAGTCTGCGAGCCGCAGACCTGCTCGTAATCGAGAGCGATAATGCACTGTGAGAGGTAGACCTTGAAGAATGTAAGAAATGTCGGTGGTAGTCGAGAACTACGAGAGAGGCGTTGCGAGATCTGAAGCTAGAGCGCCTGCCAGAGCGTATGCTATCCGAGCTCGTGAGGAAGCTTCATCTCCTGATGTTATAACGGGTACTTTTACACTTTATGATACTTCGTGATTGCATTGATAGACCACGGTTCTACGCATTCATATATATGCATGAATTTAGTATTGATGAAGACTTTGCCTGTAGAGTCTACCGAGTTTGCTATAAAAGTATCAAACCCCTTAGGTAAAAGTGTTCTTGTTGACAAAGTATGTAAGAACTGTCCGTTAATGTTTCGAGATATCTGTTTTCCTGCTGATCTGATGCTTTTGCCATTTGATGAGTTTGATATCATTCTGGGATTGGGCTGGTTGTTTTCGCATGATGCTATTGTGAATTGTAAAAGAAAGACTATTGATTTGAGATGTCTGAATGATGAAATTGTATGGATTGAATCTAATGATTTGAATGGTTTGCCTGCTGTGATATCGGTGTTAAAAGCTCAAAAGTATGTGAAAAAGGGATATGAAGCATATTTTGCTTATGTAATTGATTCGAAAGTATCTGAAAGGAAAGTTGAGTAAGTGCCTATTGTCTGTGAGTTTTCTGATGTATTCCCTGAAGAGTTATCGGGTTTGCCTCCGATTCGTGAAGTTGAGTTTGGTATTGAGTTGTTACCTGGTACTACACCTATTTCGATAGCTCTGTATAGAATGGCACCAACAGAATTGAAAGAGTTAAAGTCACAGTTACAAGAATTAACTGATAGAGGGTTTGCTAGACCGAGTTTCTCGCCTTGGGGTGCTCCTATTCTGTTTGTGAAAAAGAAAGATGGCACGATGAGAATGTGCATCGATTATCGTCATTTGAATAAAGTGACCATAAAGAACAAATATCCATTGCCCAGGATTGATGATTTGTTTGATCAGTTAAAAGGAGCTACTGTATTTTCCAAGATTGATCTGAGATCAGGATATTATCAGTTGAGAGTGAAAGATTCAAATATTCTGAAAACTGCCTTCAGAACGAGGTACGGGCATTATGAGTTTTTAGTTATGCCATTCGAACTAACCAATGCTCCTGCTGTTTTTATGGATCTGATGAACAAAATTTTTAGACCGTACTTAGATCGATTTGTTGTGGTATTCATAGACGATATTTTGATCTATTCACGGGATAAAACGGAGCATGCTGAACATCTGAGGATTGTGTTGCAAACTCTGCGAGAAAAGCAATTATATGCGAAATTCAACAAATGTGAATTCTAGTTGCATGAGGTTAGTTTTCTGGGGCATATTGTGTCAGCTTCTGGGATTCGAGTTGATCCGAGCAAGATTTCTGCTATATTGGATTGGAAACCTCCAAAGAATGTATCTGAAATTCGTAGTTTTCTGGGACTTGCTAGTTATTACCGCAGATTTGTAAAAAGCTTTTCGACGATAGCTACTCCATTGACTAGATTACTTCAGAAAGATGTTAGATTTGAATGGTTTGATAAATGTCAGAAAAGTTTTAATCAGTTGAAAACTCTGTTGCTTGAAGCTCCGGTTCTAGTACAGCCAGAATCGGGTAAAGAATTCGTGATATACAGTGATGCTTCATTGAATGGTCTGGGATGTGTATTGATGCAGGAAGGTAAAGTAATAGCTTATGCCTCGAGACAACTTAAGTCACATGAGAAGAACTATCCGACGCACGACCTTGAGCTAGCTGCGATTATGTTCGCACTAAAGATTTGGCGTCATTATCTGTTCGGTGAGAAATGCCACGTGTTTTCGGATCATAAAAGTCTGAAATATTTGATGACTCAGAAAGATTTGAATCTGCGTCAAAGAAGATGGCTAGAGCTGTTAAAATATTATGAACTTGTGATAGATTATCATCTGGGTAAAGCAAACGTTGTTGCTGATGCATTGAGTAGAAAATCATTGTTTGCAATATGTGCTTTGAATGCTCAGTTAGTTTATCTGGTGATAGTTCTGTGATGGCTGAATTAAAAGCGAAACCATTGTTTATACAGCAGATATGTGATGCTCAGAAATCTGATAATGAGTTATTAGCAAAACGAGCTCAGTGTGGTTCGAATTCTGAATCTGAATTTCGAGTTGTTGATGATTGTTTGAGATTTCAAGATCGTATCTGTGTTCCAAGGAATCCAGAGTTGATTCAGTTGATTTTGAGTGAAGCACATAATAGTCAATTATCAGTCCATCCGGGGAGTACTAAAATGTACCATGATATGAAGCAACACTATTGGTGGTCTGGTATGAAACGAGACATTTCTGACTTTGTTTCGAAATGTTTAATCTGTCAGCAAGTTAAAGCTGAACATCAAGTTCCGTCCGGGTTGCTTCAACCGATTCTGATTCCCGAGTGGAAATGGGATAGAGTGACAATGGATTTTGTTACTGGTTTGCCTCAGACTTCGAGGAAGAAAGATGTGATATGGGTCGTTATTGATCGATTGACAAAAGCTGCCCATTTCATTCCGGTAAGATCTGACTATTCACTTGATAGATTAGCCGAACTTTATATTTCTGAGATTGTGAGATTGCACAGGGTGCCACTATCCATTGTGTTAGATAGAGATCCGAGGTTTACATCGAGATTACGAAGAAAGCGCAAGAAGCTTTAGGCACGGCGCATTTCAAGATCTGACTTTTCATCCAGAACGGATGGTCAATCCGAGCGGATTATTCAGATTCTTGAAGATATGTTAAGATGCTATATACTTGAGTTTAATGGTTCGTGGGAACAATATTTTCCATTGATTGAATTTGCATATAATAATAGTTTTCAGTCGAGCATCAGAATGGCACCATATGAAGCTCTGTACGGACGTAAATGTCGTACACCTCTGTATTGGACCGAGCTCAGTAAAAATAAGCTACATGGAGTTGATATGATAAAAGATTCAGAACAGAAAGTGAAACTGATCCAAGATTGTTTGAAAGTAGCATCTGATCGTCAGAAGTCTTATGCAGACTTAAAACGAAAAGATATAGAATTTGAGATCGGCGAAAAAGTATTTTTGAAAGTGTCTCCATGGAAAAAGGTACTCCGATTTGGACGTAAAGGCAAGTTGAGTCCGAGGTTCATCGGACCGTATGAGATTATTAAACGTGTCGGGCCTGTTGCATATAGATTAAGGTTGCCCTCTGAATTAGAAAAGATCCACAATGTGTTTCATGTCTCGATGCTCCGTAGATATCGATCCGATCCGTCACATGTGATTACTCCATCTAAAATTGAAATCCGATCTAATATGTCATACGAAGAGGAACCGATCCGTATCTTAGCTTGTGAAGTAAAAGAGTTAAGAAACAAGAGAATTCCATTGGTGAAAGTATTGTGGAATCGACATGGAATAGAAGAGGCTACGTGGGAGCCCGAAGATTCATTCAGACAGCAATATTCGACTTTGTTTAACGGTAAGATTTTCGGGGACGAAAATCCCTAAGGAGGAGAATTATAATGACCGATTTATACCCTAGTCGAATAAGTGGTTTCGGGACCACAAATCCGAAGTCCGAATAATATTTTAATATTATTTTTCGTGCCCTTGATGAGTGTTTAAGCATGTATTAGATTTTCGTAAGTTAATTTGTCCGTATATATGTTTAATTTGACAAAAGAATTGAATTGCATTAAATGTGAAAGTTGCTTGCTATTTGTTAAAGTATCCATGTTTTGTGGCTTTGTAAAGGTGAAGGCCTTATGTGGCTATTAAACCACTATTTAGTTAGTGGATGGATATGGACAAATATATCCTTAATGCATAGTTGTTTTTATTTATTAATTGAATGGATATTTTAGTAAATGGATTAGTAATATGTTATTAATAAAACAAATGAGAAAGCTAGTGGATGTGTTCATCCATTCTAGCCGAAAATACCAAAGAAAAAGAGAAAGAAATATGAAGCTAGGGTGTTCGGCTATAAAACTCTTTGATTAAGGTATGTTTTGGCTTTATAATTTGATGATTTTTATGTTTTAGAGATTGTTACTTTGCCTACTATCAAGCCCAAGAATTAATTTTGTGTATTGGTGATGTTCATGAGATATACCATTGTTGATATGTTGAGCTTTGTGATGGTTTATGGTGTTAAATGAAAGATGTGAGCTAGATGAACAAACTTTGTTCTTGAATTTTTGATGAATTTAGCTAATTAAGGCTAAATTGAGAAAATATTATTTTTGAGGACTAAATTGCAAATTTGAAGGAAAATATGGGCTTGTATGAGATGTATGAACATTCAGCTAAGCATGTGTATGTATTAATTTTGTGAATTTGATGTTTTGAAAAAGATTGACTAAACTGATAAATTATGCAAATGTGAGGGTTAATTTGCAAATAGCCCTAAATGTGTGTCCTTGGATTGAATTGAATGAATAAGTGAATAAAAGAGTTAATTCTGAATATGTTTAGATCAAGAACCGCAGAAAACGGACTTAGAACGCGGGAAAGAAAAAGTAACCGAGTAGCCGTTTCCATTTTTGATAAATCGAATCTGAGGTAAGTCATATTGCAAATAAATGTTGTTATATTGAATTGAGCTTATTTATAATATTATTGATGAAAATGAATGCTTATGAGATGCTTTGTATATGAATTCCGAGTTATGGATGATACAATGTTAAGTCCGAGAAGTCCCGTATGAACCTAGGAATATATAGGATTAGATATGTTATGACATAGGTATCTGTTCTGTTTTATCATGTAAGACCACGTCTAGGATGTTGGCATTGATTTGAAATTTTGTGTAAGACCTCGTCTGGGACGTAGGCATCGGCATGAGCGTTACGTGTAAGACCACGTCTGGGACGTTGGCATCGATATGATCTTTACGTGTAAGACCATGTCTGGGACATCGGCATCGTATTGATTCATGTAAGACCCTGTCTAGGACAGTGGCATCGATATTCGATTACATGTAAGACCTCGTCTGGGACGTTGGCATTGTACGACCATTCCGAGCTTTCTGAGTATCCTACTAGATTCCTTACGGTTCAACGAGCAAGTCTGTGATAAGAATGACTAAGTGAATTTGTATATCCGTTTCAGGTACGTTGATTTATACACTAAGTGTGTATATAAGGTAAGTGCCTATGTGATCTTACTATGATTCTTAAATTGATGAATATGGCAAATATGGCAAATGATATGGACCAAAGTATATATGTGAGAAATTTTCTATGTATATGAAATGTGCCAATGTGGTTTTATGCTTATATGCTTTTCATATTAAGTTTATTTGTATTATGACTTACTAAGCTTTTGGAAAACTTACTCTGTGTGTGTATTTTCTCTGTTTTATAGGTCGTCAAAGCTACTAAAGGCTCGGGACCGTCAATGATCGTCATCACACTACTAAACCTATTTTGGTACATTTTGAAATGTATAAAGCTAGATATGGCATGTATAGGCTAGCATTTGGTATAAGTTTGTTATATGAATTTAGCCATGTGATTTGGCTAGTTATGATGTTGGGAATTTGCTTGAAAGAATATGATATATGAAGTATGTTTTGGTAGGGTTAGTTGAGGCATAATATGGTCAAGTTTTGATTAAGTGAATGAATGAAATATGTTTGTGATTAGATGAGTTTTAACCTTGTATTTTAGTATGTTTGGAATTGGTATTGAATGTATAGATTGAATGGTTAATTTGGTATGTTTTTGTGTGCCATTTGAGTATGAAATGAGTTGGTAAACATTGCTTGTAGGTATGACCTATGTGGGTGGCATTTTGGCCTTGCAAATGGCCTAAATTTGCAACACGGGTGTGGCACATGGGCATGCCTAGTGACCGTGGGGCTAAGTCAGTAGCTAGTCTAATAGCACACGGCTAAGACACACGGGTGTGTCTAGTAGCCGTTTGAGAAAGTCAGTATATGGCCTTAGAGTACACGGCCTTAGCACACGGGGTGCTGGGTGGCCGTGGGTGTAAAGACAGATTCGACCACGGCCAAGGCACACGGGCGTGCTTGGTGGCCATGGATGTGAGGTTAGATTCGACCACGGGGAGGACACACGGGGGTGTCCAGCAGCCGTGGGAGGCACACGGCTTGTCTACACGGGCGTGTAACCCCTGAAACTTAGAAAAGTTTTAAATTTCCGTGAAATTTCGTATGTGTTCCGGTTTAGTCCCGACCCGGTTTATAAGCATGTTTTAGGTCTCGTTGACCGTATTAAGGGACATTATGTTTGAGATTGATGGATGAACGTATGAACTTCTAAAAATGTTTCTGATCTGTCCGGTAACGCCTTTAACCCTAATCCAGCGACGGACACGGGTTAGGGGTGTTACAAGTATCATTTATATTTACATGCCAATATGGCCAACATATCCTATACATGCCATTATAACCGTAATTGATTTACCATATTATACCGACATGGGCCGATGGATAGTGTGAGTGATCTCCGCCGAGCTTCCAATCCAACGAGCTTCCGATTTACTCTAAAACAGGGGAAAATAAAACTGGGTAAGCATTGTCTGCTTAGTAAGTTCGTATAACATGGTACTTAACTTACCATTCATTCTATTTTGAGGTAACTATGTAAGGCACATTCATTCAATTTGACTTCAAGCCCTACACATATCCTCATTGCCCTTGTTAGTCATATATTCCATAATAACCTCAACACTTGTTTGGGCTCAACAACAATCAAGTTTCCATGCACATTTGCATTCCATAACATTTGTTCATTTAACATGCATAAATCATCTCTTTATTTTACAAGTATAATTTCATAATAGTTCATCTCAAGTTCAGATTATTTCATATCAAAACTTTATTCATATTTCTCGAAATATCAATGTCTCACGAGTAGTAGTACACTCAAAGTATACAAGTCTGTAATCAAGGATGACATATTCATCAAATGAATTTCATGTACAAGTATCATCATCTCATGTTTTCTTAAATCAATCGTCACGTATCATCATTTTCGTGTATTTCAGGCATATACGTGTAATAACTCATTTCTTATTCATATTCTTCTCATGTCAAGATTTTTACCCGTTGAATTTATTTGGAATATCGATGGATACACCGGTAGTACACTCGAGGTGTACAAATCAAAATTCATCAATTCATACTCGTAGTACCTTGTAGGTACACTCTCGAGCCATGTATCATACAAACAGATTACGATCAAAGCTAAATTCTAGTCAGAACATATACTCTAAGGGCTTTGTCGAATTACGATCCAAAGCTAAATATTTTATATGACAAAGAATTCCCTATAAAGTCTGATCTGGATTACCAGTCCAGGCTAAATCCAGTCAATTAGGATTACCAGTCCAGGCTGAATCCTAATTGAAACATATACTCGAGAGGCTCATTTCGGATTACCCGTCCGGGCTAAATCCATTCTGCAACACATGCAGTTATATCAGGGAAATCACATTTATCCATCGACTTCTATTTATTCAAATGGGATTTAACATTTATCAGGCAATTGTCGAGTATATGTTTAATCTCATAAATTTATGCATTCATACAATTCAAGTGTTCACATTCAACTCAAGTATAAAATTTACATTTTTATCATTTATCATTTATCGAGCATTATTGCTGATCGGGCACATTTAATTTATCGGGCTTTGACGAATATGTGATCATTTCACATTATTAAGGCATTTATACAATTCACAAGCACAACATTTAATTCAAGCATAAAAATATATACAATTTAGTTACACGAACTTACCTCGACAAATGTTCGTGTACATACTTCTACTAATCCGACATTTTCCTCTTTTTCCTCGTTCTAACTCCGAGTTTGGTCTATCCGGATCTATACGAGTAAATTTTACATCAATTTATCATATTTTACATTCATGTGGACTAAATTTTCATCCTAGGCAAAATTACTATTTTGCCCCTAACTTTTTCATAAATTCTATTTTTGTCCCTAGGCTCGGAAAATGAAACTTGTGCAAATTACACCCTATTCCAAGCCTAACCAAAGCCCCATTACAAAATTTACAGCACATATATTCATAAAATTTCAGAATTTTTCCTTCAATTTCACAAGTTTACATTTTAGTCCCTAAATCATGTTTTCATCAAAAATCACTTTGTAAAAGTTGTTTATCTATCAATAATCTTTCATTTTCGACCATAAATTTATAATTTCCAGCATATACATCCATGACCCATTTTCATACTTTGATAACTTTTCAAATTAATCCCCCAAATAGAGAGATTGAGCTATCCCGATTCCAAAAATATCAAAATTACTAAAAATGGGACAAGGAAGCTTACCCAATTTGGCCATGAAAGTCTCTTCTCTCTCTCCTAGGGTTTCCATGTTTATTTTGGGGAAGAAGATGACATAAAAATAAGATGATATCTGTCGAAACCATTTTTAATGTTGAAAAAAAAAATGGGGATCGACTTTTAAAAACGAAAATGGGAGTCGCCACCAATCCCTTTTTACTTAGGTGTGATTGGATCACCTTGAAAATTGTTTCATTTCAAAATACTAATTTTGGTCCACGAAAAACAAGAAAAATGGGTTCGGGAGTCGGTTACGTATGAGGAAGGGTTAGCACCCTCATAACTCCCAAAAATTGGTACCTAATCGATAAAATCATGTCCTAATATTGCAAATTTGAAAAATTTTAAAATAAGATCCTTTTATTAGAAGAAAAACCAAGAATTGCCTATCTCAAAGAGATAAAATACTATATCCAGTAAGTTAGGATATAGTATATCATAATTTCGAAACTAGGCACGTCTTTATTTTAGAAAATTCCTACTTCGAGACACAAAACATCATATCCAGTAAGTTAGGACACAACGTTTTGAATTCCCAAGAATAAGTTTTTGATTTGAAATTTGTAAGTTTCGGTTTTAAAAGAGAAGGGATATTTATTATTTCAAATTCCACGAGAAAAATCGAAACCCAGTAAGTTAGGATACAATTCTTCTCGAAGTCCCCAAATATCACATATCATCGTATTTTTAAAAACTTTGAATAAAATACGACAATTTCGCAAAAACGTGTTTTTATAAAAAAAATGTTATGAATTTGATTTTGCATTGATATATTACAAAATATAAATCTAATATTAATTCACTATAAATACGGGTCGAATTAACAAATGATATAGACAATTAACAAAAGAATAATATGACATAGCGAATGATAATAATTGGATTATGCTAAAATAATATTAAGCAATAAGAAAACATAAATAAATAAATACAAGTTATAAAATATGCAATAAAAATTTTAAAATCTACAGTAAGCACAAGAATTCAAGAAATGGATATAAAGTTCTATAAATAAGATCAATTATGAGAAACAAATAAGTTAACAATATATCTAAACATTAAATAAATATTATAAAAAAATAAAAATAAAAATAGTAAAAAATGATAATTTTGTAAAGTAATTAATATGTATAACAATATATAAAAAGAAACTTAAAATATATAAAAATATTATAATAAATATAATCTAATAATTTAATACATATAAATGATTATATATAATAAAAACAATTAATAAATAATCTACAATAACTTTATATAAAAACATATATACTAATCATAAAATTAAATATGTAAATAAAATAAGTTATATAATATAAATAGATTTTATAAAAAAATAAAATTTTAAAAATAATATATGATATAATATAGAAAAAGTGTATAATATAATAAATAAATTATAAAAAACATGTAATAAAAAAATAATATTAAACCGAATAATAAATAATAATTTAATATATATAAAAATTATACATAAAAAAATATATACATAAATAAATTAATATATAGATAATAAGGAAAATAATATAGACTATTTAATATAATAAAATAGTTTAATACAATGTAAAATAATAAAATAAAATAAAAGGATAAAAATAAAATAAAACAAAGAAAACAGGGGTCAAATAGCAATTAAAACAGATTAAAAGGATTAAATCAAAACGCGCCTTAATCCACAGGGATTTACTGGGCAATTATGCCTTTATTCAAAATGGCGCCGAAATGAATTTGGCCCTTAGTGCAGCCCGAGTGACTAAATTGGAATGTAAATAAACTTTGAGGCATAAATTAGAAAATAATAAAAACTGGATTAAACAAATTGAAAATGCGGAAGGGTCTATTCCGTAAATATACCATCGACATAAAAACACGCGGATCTCTTTGCCCATCGGGTCAGGTTCGGGTCAGAGGCTTTATACGGCGTCGTTTTAATGCTTATTGGCTTAAGCATAAACGACGCTGTTTTATCGTAGCTATATAAGTTACAAAGTTAGTAAAAAATTTCATTTTTATCATTTCAGAAAAAAAAAGGGGGGCTGAGTTCTTGAAACTCTCTGTCCTTTGGCCTGAGGTCTGGCTCCGGCTTAGATTCCGGTGTCCGACCGCCACACGCGCCCCATACGCGCCTCCTCCGACGGCGGTCGAAAAGCCCAAAAGCCTCCGTTTTCAACACCGATTAAAAGGTAAAATCTTATCATTTTTTTAATAATATATGTATAAAAATGCATAAACTGAAAAGATGAAAGAAAAATAAAAGATGAGACGGATAAAAAAGTCACCTCTGGAAACTGTTATTGTATTTTATTTCCTGTATTTTTTGAATATTTGCCTCTCTATTCTTTCTGTGTATATTGTCTGCCTCTTACAAGTTTATCATAGGGCTTTTATAGCCTCAAAAACAAAAATAGAAAAGGAATGCGGATATTTTTGGTTGCGTTTGCCATATTTTGCTGTCGTTCTTTCTTTTTTGCAGGTTAATGGCGAGAATGAGGCGTGATTCCCGGCGATGAAGGCGGCACGATGCTCGGCAGTGAAGGGCTGGTATGGAGGCGGCAGCGCAAAGCAGAAACCCTAGGTTTCGGGGTTTCCAAATTCTGAAACAACATTTGGGCCGTTAGGCCATGTAATTTGGGTTTTAGGTATTGGGTTAGTGAGTCTGTTTTAATTGGGCCGTTTGTACATTAAACTGTAGGGACATTTTATTTCTGTTTTTGGACTTTGTATGGGCCCGGGAAAAATAGGTTATTACAGCTGCCCCTCTTTGCTCATTGTCGTGTAACGAGAATAGAGCAAAGACTATAAAGGACCAATTTTGCCTGGTCTTGTCGAATCTTGACTTCTTGATCCTCATCTTCTCCAAATGGCTTCCAACCCAACTGCAACTTCAGGGGTATTGGAACTGCAACTTTAGAAGTATTGAACTATAAGTCTGATGGCTTCAATCTACTTCACTGCAATTTTAGGAAGGCAGTATCCGCTATCGTTTAATCTGCTCCACTGCAAACTCAGGGAGACAAGATCTGATGTCTTCGATTTGCTTCCTGCAACTTCAAGAATGCCAGATCTGCTATTTTTAATCTGCTCCCTGCAAACTCAAGGATGCCAGATTGGTATCTTCGATCTGCTTCTTGCAATCTCAGGAATGCCAGATCTACAATCTTCAGTCTGCCCCACTACTATCTCGAGAGGACAAAATCTGAACTTTTCAGTCTGCTTCCTTATTATCTTAGGAAGACTTCAATCTTCAATTTGCTCCACTACTATCTCGAGGGAACAAAATCTGAACTTTCCAATTTGCTTCCTTACTATCTCTGGAAGACTTCAATCTTCAGTTTGTTCCACTACCATCTTAAGCGAACAAAATCTGAACTTTTCAATTTGCTTCCTTACTATCTCAGGAAGGCTTCAATCTTCAGTTTGCTCCACTATCATCTCAAGGGAACAAAATCTGAACTTTTCAATTTGCTTCCTTACTATCTCAGGAAGACTTCAATCTTCAGTTTGCTCCACTACCATCTCGAGGGAACAAAATCTGAACTTTTCAATTTGCTTCCTTACTATCTCAGGAAGACTTCAATCTTCAGTTTGCTCTACTACCATCTCGAAGGAACAAAATCTGAACTTTCAAATTTGCTTCCTTACTATCTTAGGAAGACTTCAATCTTCAGTCTGCTCCACTACCATCTCGAGGGAACAAAATCTAAACTTTCAAATTTGCTTCCTTACTATCTCAGGAAGACTTCAATCTTCAATCTGCTCCACTACCATCTCGAGGGAACAAAATCTGAACTTTCCAATTTGCTTCCTTACTATCTCAGGAAGACTTCAATCTTCAGCCTATTCCACTACCATCTCGAGGGAACAAAATCTGAACTTTCCAATTTGCTTCCTTACTATCTCAGGAAGACTTCAATCTTCAGTCTGCTCAACTACCATCTCGAGGGAACAAAATCTGAATTTTTTAGTCTACCCTCTTGCTATATCAAGGAGATTAGACCAATGGCTAAAATCTGCTCCATTACCGATACACGGAGATAGGATTCGCCAGATTTGATACGCTCCACTACTGCTTAGGGCGATAAGATCTGTGAATTCACCGATGTTGCTACACCGTCCTTTGGGGATATGCCCTGTAAACTCGAATGTATGATGGACGACATTTGCATGAATGTAGAATGTCATGAGAATGATCCCTTTTTTAAATGTATAATGATTTGGACGCAATGATCGAAATGAATCTAATGCTCCTAACTAAATGATATTAGGGATGACGTTTGCATGAATGCAGAATGTCATGAGAATGATCTCCTTTTTTCTTTTTCTTTTTTTTTTTATGTACAACGATTAGGACAAAATGACCGGAATGAATCAAATGCTCCTAATTGGAAATGTATGAATGATATTTACATAAATGCATGAGAATGATCCCTTTTTAATGTTTTGGGTTGTCATTGCTCATAGTTCATCAAGGCTCTATCATTGATGTGTTGCCCTGTTTTCTCATTTAGCTGGTATCTTTGACAGGAAACCCAAAGAAACGATCATGTTCTGCTAAAAAAAAACCTGCCCCGCTGTAATTTCAGAGCCCCTTCCCTTGAACCTTAGGACATAAAATTTATACCTCCCACTGCAACTTCAGGGGAATAACATTTGGTTTCTTCCATCCATCCAGTTATCACTCAGAGGTATGGAATTTATATTATCTTCAATCAACTTGATCTGTTACACCATTCCCTGGGTGTAATGACCAGATGAATGCAGGGTATCTTTTCCTTTTCCCAAGAATGATCCCCTTCTACACCTGGGTTAACATTGCTCGTCATTTGCCGAAATGGTATCACCGACGAAATATCTTGTCCAATAAAAATCCGAAGAGATAATCATCTTTCAATGTTCCCAAACCTTAGGCTTGGTGAGTTCTAAACAATAGTCCTGCTTCAGATTTTCATATTATTTAGAAACTTCCAGAGTAATATGCAAAATTCCTTTTATGAAAGTATTATGAGTCCAATAATCGTTATTTCAATATAAAATGCTTGAAAAAGATTACAACAATGGACGAGAGAGAAATTAATCCGGAGCATAGCTCGAAACAAATAAGTTAATTAAAGATAACCAAAATAATAAAATAAAATTAATTAGGGTGTATCTTGAAAAGAATAAAATAATCAAAGATAACAAATAAAAAAATGGGTAAGATAAAAGTTAGGTGCCTCAGATATCGCAGCCTGAGCTTCTCTGTTCGAACTTCTTGAGGACCATTTTAAACTCAATACGTGTTTAGAGGATCCGGAGTACTTTGTCAATGTCCCAAGACGTAGCATACTTTCTCATTGTTAATTCAAGCATAGCAAGACTACCACATGCCCTATCTTTGATCAAAATTTGAGCCGCCCTTTTCGGGTTTTCGGCTCAAAACCCCTTTGGTCTCAAAGCGCCCTTTGCGGGTTTTCGCTTTGGCCTCTCCTTTTCCTTTTTTTTTTTTTTTTTGAACTCAAGGCACCCTTTGCGGGTTTTCACCTTGGCATTTCCCTTTTCAGGTAAAATACTTCTTGACTGAACCTGAATTCACCAGATTGGGCAAGTCTTTGTCATCCATCTCGGTCAATATCAACATTCCTCCAGAATAGGCCTTCTCTACAACATAAAGTCCTTTCCAGTTTGGCATCTGCTTTCCTCTGAAATCTTTTGTAGAAGAAAGATATTTCTCAATACTAGGTCCCCATCATGACATTCCCTTGGGTGGACCATTTTCGACATAAATCAGCATCATCCATTTTTGGTACATTTGACTATGATGAATACTTTCAAACCCTTTCCTTCAGCCAAGTTTACTAGAGATATTCTACTTCACCCAATTCTTGACTCAATCAAAGCTTAGAGCAAAGGAATCTCGATTTTCATGGGCAAGACCACTTCTATTCCATAAACCAATGGGAAAAGTGTTGCCCCAGTGAAAGTCTTGATCGACGTTTGATAAGCATAGAGTAAATAGTAGCTTCTTATGCCAATATTTACAAGTCTCGGTCATCTTCCCTACAATCCTTGTTTTGTTTTTTTGTTTTTTCTTTTTAGCTGCCTTTGTTGCTCTATGATGTGGCATTTGATCTTTGAACAGACTACAAACTTTGGACATTGTCCTTTTTGGCATTCTTTGTCGGCGCCTGATCTTTTTTTTTTGAGAATTTGATGACTATTGACTTTGTAACATTGGCATATAAAGCAACATTCCCTTTCTTAGTGAAGTAACCGATGACCACGACGATGAATCGATATTGGCTAAAAGCTTTTGACGAGATTGGCCCCGTCACATCCATGCCCCACATATGGAAAATTTTTGAAGAATTGAAGAAGGCACATAAATCTTGTCTCCTTAAATACGGCATAACTGATACCATCCATTTCTATGTAGATCAACAATGCCCGATCTTCATGTTTAGCCCGCGTCTTATTAGCCCAGGCATGTCCTGATATGATCGTGCAAGGACATCTTTGAATTCTTGAAAATAACTCAATGATGTCTCGCATTATTTCTATGGTGAGCTGGGCTTCGATCTTTACCCCTTTCCTAGGCTCATAATATCCGCTGACCCTTTGTAGAGTGAGATCTTATTCTACCGTTCTTAACAAAATCAGAAGATAGGTTACAATCTCCATCATCTTCAAAGTCCTTAGATCCCCTAGACCCATATCTCATTCAAAAAGGGAGTCAGTAACAACGTCGCTCATGTCGCTGATATCTGGGTACCTAGGTACGAAGGTAAAAAATCCAAAGAATAAATGATTCTAAGGATAATTATTTGTATGGTATGGTCATGAATAAAGAATATTGTAAAAAAAAAAACAAAAGAATGTACAGTATGAAATGTAAAGAATAAAAAAATTATTTGCTTAAAAAGATGCATTTTATTGAAATAAAAATTCTGGACATAAGCCTATTTCACAAAAGGATTCTTATTGTCTCTAGGCTTAAGGCAACAAGCATATTTTGAATATTACTCTAGATTAATCTTAAAAATACAGGGATTCCTTCCACAGTTCCATTGTTTAAAATCTTCCCAAGTATGTAGGGCTTGGAAACTTTTATTCCCCAATTCTCTCTTTGAATATGTAGTTGATGCTTAGATTCCCCCAACATTCCCATCGGGTCTTTGATCTCCTCAATTTATTATCCATCAAGCCCTGCATTAGAGCCCTGAGCTCGATGCATTCTTGGATCTCCTCAATTTATTATCCATCAGGCCTTGCACTAAGACCCTGAGCTCGATGCATTCTTGGATCTCCTGCCTCTATCTATCGTGGAACTCACAACGTTTACCCCTTTAATAGAAAGGTTGGGTAACGAATTTTCTGCACCAGAGGGATCATCAAATTTTACGACACCCAATTTGATGAGTCTTTCGATTATCTTTTTAAAAGTGACGCAGTTCTCGATCGAATGCCCTGTGATTCCCCCATGGTATTCGCATTGGCCATTTACGTCATACCATTTGGGGTATGGGGGCCGTATTGTCTCTATATAAAAAGGGGATATGACATGTGCGTCAAACAGAATTCGGTACAACTCCCTATACATGATTGGAATGGGTGCGAACTGAGGTTTCTCTGAGTTCGGTCTTGAATTGGGTTCTTGCCCTGGGGAGACCTGATGGCTGGTAGTTACCGTCCTTGGCTGGCTTACTGTGATCAGCTCTAAATGGCCCTTGTTATACCTTCTCATACTATTCAATTTATTTTCTTTTTTCTTTGGGGCTTTTAAAGTACATTCTCCTTTTCCTTTTGTTTCTGCCAGTACAACCGGTTTGGCTTGATCATCATCCAGGTTAAAACCTGAACCCATCGGGAAGTTCAATAGGGCCGAAGTATTAGTCTGACATTGGGGGCCAATAATGATGGGCACCCCATGCGAATGCGTGTCTAGCTGAGTCGGGACACCTATTGGGGAATAAATGATGTCTTCATCATCATCCACACTGTTAACCACTGGGCCACTCCTTTTTTCAAGTCCTCCGGCTAGTAACTGGGTTAGCTGTCCTATCATATTCCTTTGGAATTCTAGCATTTGTTCCCGCATTTCTTGTTAAATCTTGGTCAATTGCCCCTGCATCTGTATTTGCATTTGCTCTATTCTCTCCAACCTTTGTTCCATGTTTTCCAGGTTAACTGAAATATTTTTACCTAATTAGGGTCCTTTTATAGAAGTCTAATACAAATGATGCAATGCAATGCAAATGCATGGAATGAATGCAAAAGAAAGAGAGGCGTTGATTCTGAATTCAGTTACATTAGAACAACTTTTCTAGAAAATAAATTCCTTTACATAAAACGGATTACATACGCGGCATTGCCTTCATATTCCAAGCAAAAACGTCAATCCCCTTCTTCGCAAAGGTCAGATCTTGCAAACTTCTAATAGATGCCTCCACTAGCTCCTTTTTGCTTGGGCCGCGACTCATTACTCACTTATCCTTGCAATGCTCGTTAGCCTATTCAAGAAAGCCGAGACGTGGTGATTCTCGAATAGTCTTTGTCATCTTGAATCCTTGGGCAATAAAGTATTGTATTCCTTCACGGACTATCAGTCTTCTCTCGTTTACTTGGACCATATTCGGACGACCGTATTATAATCCACTTTATCAAAAAATCCATTTTCTCATGACAAACTATTCTATTTAGCAATCGAATTTGAATCAACACCTCTTTTCTATGATGTAAATGCAATGCAACCAAAACAAAACACGTTAGCACAGGCGAAATAAATAACATAGAACACCTATCTGGGTAATCACTAAGGCTTGGTATAGTTCTACTTAGGGTGAGCCCTTAGATTTTCTATATGTGGTTCAGCTCTAAAGTTGAGGTACCCGAACCAGCAGATTCCTCGATCCTCACCCATTATAGGCTCATACGGACCGAGTTCAGTTCAGGGGAATACATTTCCCTATGGCTATACGGAGGTGAAAACCTCACGAAGGCATAGTTTCTCACTCCCACTTAAGGGTGCGACCACAACGGTCATGCAATGCAATGTGTGCAAGAAAATAATAATCATATGTTCAAAATAAAATTTTTAAATTTTCAAATAGAATTTTTAAATTTCCGACAAAGGACAGAAAATAATCAATTTTACGGCTTGACTCTCTTATCAGTCCCCAGTGGAGTCGCCAAGCTGTCGAAACCATTTTTAATGTTGAAAAAAAATGGGGATCGACTTTTAAAAACGAAAATGGGAGTCGCCACCAATCCCTTTTTACTTAGGTGTGATTGGATCACCTTGAAAATCGTTTTATTTCAAAATACTAATTTTGGTCCACGAAAAACAAGAAAAATGGGTTCGGGAGTCGGTTACGTATGAGGAAGGGTTAGCACCCTCATAACGCCCAAAAATTGGTACCTAATCGATAAAATCATGTCTTAATATTGCAAATTTGAAAAATTTTAAAATAAGATCCTTTTATTAGGAGAAAAACCAAGACTTGCCTATCTCAAAGAGATAAAATACTATATCCAGTAAGTTAGGATATAGTATCTCATAATTTCGAAACTAGGCACGTCTTTATTTTAGAAAATTCCTACTTCGAGACACAAAACATCATATCCAGTAAGTTAGGACACAACGTTTTGAATTCCCAAGAATAAGTTTTTGATTTGAAATTTGTAAGTTTCTGTTTTAAAATAGAAGGGATATTTATTATTTCAAATTCCACGAGAAAAATCGAAACCCAGTAAGTTAGGGTACAATTCTTCTCGAAGTCCCCAAATATCACATATCACCGCATTTTTAAAAACTTTGAATAAAATACGACAATTTTGCAAAAACGTGTTTTTATAAAAAATGTTATGAATTTGATTTTGCATTGATATATTACAAAATATAAATCTAATATTAATTCACTATAAATACGGGTCGAATTAACAAATGATATAGACAATTAACAAAAGAATAATATGACATTGCGAATGATAATAATTGGATTATGCTAAAACAATATTAAGCAATAAGAAAACATAAATAAATAAATACAAGTTATAAAATATGTAATAAAAATTTTAAAATCTACAGTAAGCACAAGAATTCAAGAAATGGATATAAAGTTCTATAAATAAGATCAATTATGAGAAACAAATAAGTTAACAATATATCTAAACATTAAATAAATATTATAACAAAATAAAAATAAAAAGAGTAAAAAAAATGGTAATTTTGTAAAGCAATTAATATGTATAACAATATATATAAAGAAACTTAAAATATATAAAAAAATATTATAATAAATATAATTTAATAATTTAATACATATAAATGATTATATATAATAAAAACAATTAATAAATAATCTACAATAACTTTATATAAAAACGTATATACTAATCATAAAATTACATATGTAAATAAAATAAGTTATATAATATAAATAGATTTTATAAAAAAATAAAATTTTAAAAATAATATATGATATAATATAGAAAAAGTGTATGATATAATAAATAAATTATAAAAACATGTAATAAAAAAATAATATTAAACCGAATAATAAATAATAATTTAATATATATAAAAATTATACATAAAAAATATATACATAAATAAATTAATATATAGATAATAAGGAAAATAATATAGACTATTTAATATAATAAAATAGTTTAATACAATGTAAAATAATAAAATAAAATAAAAGGATAAAAATAAAATAAAACAAAGAAAACAGGGGTCAAATAGCAATTAAAACAGATTAAAAGGATTAAATCAAAACGCCTTTAATCCGAGGATTTCATTGGGCAATTATGCCTTTCTTCAAAACGGCGCCGAAATGAATTTGGCCCTTAGTGCAGCCCGAGTGACTAAATTGGAATGTAAATAAACTTTGAGGCATAAATTAGAAAATAATAAAACGGATTAAACAAATTGAAAATGCGGAAGGGTCTATTCGCAAATATACCATCGACATAAAAACACGCGGATCTCTTTGCCCATCGGGTCGGGTTCGGTCGAGAGCTTTATACGGCGTCGTTTTAATGCTTATTGGCTTAAGCATAAACGTACTGCTTTATCGTAGCTATATAAGTTACAAAGTTAGTAAAAAAATTCATTTTTATCATTTCAGAAAAAAAGGGGGGGCTGAGTTCTTGAAACTCTCTGTCCTTTGGCCTGAGGTCTGGCTCCGGCTTAGATTCCGGTGTCCGACCGCCACACGCGCCGCGCCACGCGCCCGACTCGGCGGTCGAAAAGCCCAAAAGCCTCCGTTTTCAACGTCGATTAAAAGGTAAACTCTTATCATTTTTTTAATAATATATGTATAAAAATGCATAAACTGAAAAGATGAAAGAAAAATAAAAGATGAGACGGATAAAAAAGTCACCTCTGGAAACTGTTATTGTATTTTATTTCCTGTATTTTTTTAATATTTGCCTCTCTATTCTCTCTGTGTGTATTGTCTGCCTCTTACAAGTTTATCATAGGGCTTTTATAGCCTCAAAAACAAAAATAGAAAAGGAATGCGAATATTTTTGGTTGCGTTTGCCATATTTTGCTGTCGTTCTTTCCTTTTTTGCAGGTTAATGGCGAGAATGAGGCGTGATTCCTGGCGATGAAGGCGGCACGATGCTCGGCAGTGAAGGGCTGGTATGGAGGCGGCAATACAGCGTAAACCCTAGGTTTCGGGGTTTCCAAATTCTGAAACAGCATTTGGGCCGTTGGGCCATGTAATTTGGGTTTTAGGTATTGGGTTAGTGGGTCTGTTTTAATTGGGCCGTTTGTACATTAAACTGTAGGGACATTTTATTTCTGTTTTTGGACTTTGTATGGGCCCGGGCAAAATAGGTTATTACAATATCTTTTATCATCTTTTTTTTTTATTAATAAGTATTTTCACTTTCCAATTTAGTCCCTAGCCTTTTTCTCATTTTCCATGGACGAGTCACCAAGAAAAATCTACATACTTTTTTTAATGGTCTAATTACCATATAAGGACCTTAAGTTTTGAATTCCATAGCTATTTAATCCTTATAGCTACTAGAATTCAACTTTCATATTTTATGTGATTTAGTCTTTCTCGTAATTAAGCACTAAATCGATAAAATTTTCTTTTCAAAATTTTCACATATCATATCTATCACAATATGGACCATATAATAAAAGAAAAATAAATTTTATTTTCGGCTCAGATTTGTGGTCCCGAAACCACTATTCCGATTTCACCGAAATTTAGGCTGTTACATTTTAAATACAAAAACACTATTGAAAAGTACTTTTCAACCTAAACGTAAAAGCATTTTTGGAAAATACTTTTTATTTGAAAAAACATTTTTTTTGTCAAAATGATATTTTTAACTTTCATTTATCATTAATTATATTATTTGTAATATTTATATTGGATATAAAATCATTTTTCTTTTGAAATTTATTTCAAATATATAGCACCGTATATTTGAATTTAAAACGGTTATATTTTAATTCAAATTAAAATTTGTAGATAATTTATATTAATTGCTTAAAAAGTATTTAAAATTTATATTTCATGTATCAAAATATTAATAACAAATTATAATAAATTATTTTTTATATTTTTATTAAAATATCATAATAAACATTATATCTTAAATAAATAATTTACATTCTAAAAAGACCTTTCAACAATAATACTTAAACACTTATAATTTTAAAATAAATGTTCCAAAAACGATTTCTCACAATAATTTTCATATGTACTTTTCAATAGAAATGGTAAAATTTAAAAAGTCCATTAGATCTCAACGTGAGGGTTAGAAAAATGCTGATTATAGATTTAGAACTAGTTTTGAATCTTATAAATTATAAAAAAAAAATGTTGATTATAGGTTGTTATTGTCTGGTGAGCTCCTTATTGTTTTGAGAGTGTGTTCACGCTTGAAGAGTTTTTACACTTAAAAAGTGAGTGCCTAAGAAATGAGGGCTTATCTCGTTACCGAAGAGTGGGAGTGTAACACTCCTAACCCGTCTCCGTCGCCGAATTAGGGTTACGGAGTATTACTAAACAATCAGAAACATTTGAACATTTTATCAATCAATATAATAATCAAATCACAAACCATTCATGATCATGTACAATATCCCTATATCGAGCCCTCGAGGCTCTAAAAATAACCTAGAAACAATTTGGGACCAATTTGAAAAAAAAAGAAGTTTTAAGAAAAATATGAAAATTTTCAAAACATGGGACACACGACCGTGTGGCCAGGCCGTGTAACTTTCGAAATAGGGACACACGGCCGTGTCTCAGCCTGTGTTCCTGCTTGTGTAACTCCCTGAGTAGGGACACACGGCTATGTCACACGCCCGTGTGTCAGGCTGTGTAACTCTCTAAGTTTCCCCACATGCCCATGTGCCAGGCCATGTGTTAGGCCGTGTAACTCACCGATTTGCACCCTAAAGAAATCATTAGATGACACACGGCCATGTCGCCAGGCCGTGTGGACCCAAATGAACCTTAAACAACAAGTTTACCATTTCAAGCTTACTTAGACTCTAAGCAATCCGTTTACTAGCCAAAAGACCTATTCAAAGTGACATTAAACAAGCTAAAAACATGCTAAATCAACCATCCTAAGTGCCTAACCAATGTATCCTCATTGATTCCACAAGTATATATACAATTTCATAACATAAAGAACTATCATTCAAAGTATGCTAAATCAGACCATCTAACATTCGACCAATATGCCTAACATAGGCACCTTAACCACAACATTCCATTAACACATACCATATATTTGCACAAAAACATCTTCCTTAGTTCACCTATCATATTACGTTAACTACTTGCCCTTAAGATCATACTTTAACATTTTACATATCAAAACCATAGCAACGGCATACAGGCCTATTACATGCCATATAATCTGAAATAAACATTCCAAAAACTATCGAAAATGAGTGGATAGTGTGACTTGAGTGCAGATCCGACCGTCCAACCTTCAAAATATCTACAAAACATAAAATAACACAAGTAAGCTCATTGAAGCTTAGTAATTCGACGTATTAATACGATACATCTTACCAAAATAAGTATAACAAATTATTTAATAATACAACCATATGTGTTCCCTGTCATCCACAATCTCAACCGGTGAATCGCAAAATTCAATTCAAAACTCAAATTCATGACATAACCATCAAAATCACTAAACAAGTTACATTACAGAGATTTACAATCTGATGAACGATTACGGATATGAGTACATCGATATTCCAATCGAAACACACCAGATGCCCATACGAGTCAGTTCACTCGATAACATACCAATGGCTCCGAAGAGCTAATCCAACCGAAAACACACCAAAACAGGGAGTATAACACAAGAGTTTGCAACAAATGTTGAACCTCGGCCTACTCGGGAAACATATATATATCACTCCACAACAATCTCCACTCCAATCCCCCATAACACACCATATCTTTAATGTACTCTATCTCGCATTCAATTCGATCCAAATATTGAAATTCAATAACATTTCTCAAATGACCTTACATCATCTATAATCAATTATATCTACTATACCATTTTATATCACCCAACATTTCATATAGATGCTAAATTTTAAATCGTACGAACTTGCCTGGACTAAGTTGTAAGAGTTGCAGAAGTTTAGGGATTATTCTGTAATTTTCCCTTTTCCTCGTAAATAAACAGGGTCTTAATCTATAATGTAAAATTCTCAATTATTAGCCTACATTTCATATTCCAATTTACTTTACATTTTATACCTTTTTTCAAAATTACACAATTGCCCCTAACTTTTATAACTTTTTCAATTTAGTCCTTTAACTTGAAAATCATCAAATAAACCATTTTCCTCAAAATCATATTACAGCCAAATATTCTAGGCCTTAAAACAGTCCACAAAACACCTCTTATTCACCAATAAACCATGTAATTTTAATATTTTAACAATTTAATCCTTTAATCAAAAACTAACTAAAATAACTTTACAAAACAACCAAAAATCATATTCAAAGCTTCAAACACATAATTATCAATGGTAACTTCCAAAATTTTTAAAAAATTCAAAAACGAAAGTACGAGCTAGATGGACCTAGTTGCAACGATCTCAAAAACATAAAAATTACAAGAAACGGTTACATGAAATGTATTATGTTTGGCTGATTCTCTAAGATTTATTTCCATGGTTTTTCGGCAAGGTTGAAGATAAAATTAAGAAGAAAGTGTTTATTCTTTACTTAACTTTGTTTTAATTACAAAATTGCCATTATACCTAATTTTCATTCAATTTTTCTTTAAATTAAACCCCATTACCGTCCACTATCTAAAATAAGGACTAATTTCCCTATTGGTCCTCCCACATTTATTAATTAGGCCATTAAATCATCCAAATACATTAATTTAATAAGTTTTGCACATTTTACAATTTAGCCATTTTTCTTTAATTAGCTATCCAAACGATAAGATTTCTTAAAAAAAAATTAATACGACCCTAATGAATCCATAAATATTCTATAAATAATATTTACAAGTCAAAACGGTAGAAATTTGTGGTCCCAAAACCACTGTTCCGTCACCACTGAAAAATGGGCTGTTATAGGGAGGACTTGTTAGGAATGCTTATCTAGTGGGTGATCCCAACAATGAAAGGATGTCATTCCTCTGATTAAAGTGAATGGTCGACCAAGACATTGTCTCAAGTGGGGTCAAATGAGAGATCAATTCCTTCTGCCTTATTAACACGTGTCGAGGTTGAGAAGGGATATAACAAATTCTAATGAGATAATGTGATGGTAAAATTAATTATTGTAATATGAAATTAAAACTAAGGTTTCAACTTTTCTTGCAATTCTAAATGATCATAATAATAGTATTATCAAAGGATTTTTGGTACTTTTCATATTGTTTTTGAGCCTCAAATGACAGAGTTGTTGGCTACAAGAGAAGTTTTGTCATGGCTGAAATCTTTGAATAATGATAATAAAAAATTTGAATCCCTGATTGCATGGAAGCTATACACACTTTGATTATGTCTTACTTAGGTCTTTTAGAACTTGGAGCTTTAACATAAGATTATTTACATTTATCCATACTTTGGACACGATGAGTTGCTAATAAAGCAGCTTATTATCTAGTTTGGGTGGTCTTATTGTACGCAAATGAACTCTTTTGGGATGATCCTCCTTGATTTCTTTCTAAAACTTTAAGTTTAGATGTTGCTTTAGCTTATTCCAATGATCTTAAGGGACTTTGGAATGGGTGTTTGGGGTAAACTTATTAGCTTAGGTTTTAGTACTCTCTTAATATCTTTGGATAACGTTACCTTACTTTTATTTTGATTGAAGTAGTTGTAAGTTCAATATATATAGTTTTAATTATGTTGATACAAGTGTACAATAAGGGAGGAGATAGGAGGAGAAGGTGGTGGTGACAAAGAGGCTGGTTCACTTAGACAGGCAAAAAGTTGGAAAAGGAGGAGTGTAACAGCCCGTTTTCAGTAGTGTCAGAAATAGTGGTTTTGGGACCACGATTCTGACGATCGATTTAGTATGTTTTTAATTATTTAAATTTTATAGGGTTATATTACGGTCGTTTTAAGGTTTCGTGAAGAAATTTTGAGATTTGGATAGTTAACTAGTTAAAAAGGGCTAAATCAAAAAAGATGCAAAAGTTGGTTTCTATTAGTCAAATAGATCAAAAATCTTTAAAAAGATAAACTAATGGACTTGAATGGTAATTATATTATACTTAAAGTTAGTGGATGATGTTGGTTGGTTTTGGTGTAATTTTAATGAATTTTAAAGGTTAATTTTGTCATTAGGTAAATTAGGTAATTTAATTAAAAGATGACAAAATTGTCATCATCTTCTTTTCTTTTCTTTTTTCCAAACCATTTAAGGGGGAGAAAAGCTTCGGTCTTTGTCAATTCATTTGCATGGTAAGATTTTGAGCTCCGTTTATAATGATTTTTATGTTTTTGAACTCGTTTTAGCTTAGTTTACTTAGCCCGAGGGTTAATTTGCAAAATTACTAAAGGTTGAGAGACTTTCCATGATAAAGTTTGAATGTGTTTTGATGTTAATTGATATATTATAAATTTTGGATGTTAAATGAACATGTTTTGTTAAGTGATTTTTAAAGAAATTAATGTTTAGAGAGTAAATTGATTAAATAATAAATTCTATGTATTTTGAGTGAAATGGATAAAAATATAGATTAATATAAGCATAGAGAAATATCGGCTAGTATATTTTGGGTAGAGAATCGAGGAATTTTTAAGTTATGGGCTTAAGGACTAAGTTGTGAAAAAGTTAAAATAGGAGGCGTAATTTTGTAATTTTATGGTATTATGAATTATAGATTGAATTGAATAATTGAGGTTATTTGAAGTAATTAATTGACTGAAATTATTATTTAGGTTAAGATATGCAACAACTGGACTTAAATCGAGGCAAAGCTAAGGTGTTGGATTAGTTTTCGACTCTTTTAAAATGATCGTAGTATTGAGGTAAGTTCGTAAGAACTTTATGCATATTACGTATTGTTTTGGTTGATTATTCATTAAGAATATGTTAGATATATTTATTTCGAAAATAATACGATAATGGAGTACTTGACGCTTTAAAAGTCCCGTTTGAATGTAGAGAATACTTAGGATACAAATGACATGTCATTAGGGATTATATGTTTCGGGTGCTGGTCCTGAATGTCCTACCGATGGCTGAGGTCCTGATTTGTTGCGGATTCTCCACAGCTCGTGTGAGCAGTATCGTGTAGCTAATATTCTGACCCACAGCTCGTGTGAGTAGGCCCATTTCGCAACTCGTGTGAGCACTGTTGAAAATGTTATGGTTATATAAAAAGGTGTTCCAGAGTATCCGATGTTATTCTGTATGGTTCAGTTGGTAAGTAAAGGTTGAATGAAAGGCATGTATAAAAACCTATTATTGCTAATGTTCATTTGGAAAGGTAAGATGTGTATGAATTTATGAAATGTAATGAATGAGAAGTTATTATGTGATAAAAAGAAAGGTATGGAATTTATTTCCTAATATATAAGATGATGCATAGATGTTATGTTTTCATGATTTCTACTAACCATGTGAATTATGGTGTATAGGAAAGTTTAATGTTAAATGATGAAATGAGAATGGTTGTATGGATTGTTAATTGATGTCCGGTAAGTTGAAGTTTACCTTCTACGAACTTACTAAGCATTAAATGCTTATGTAGTTGTTTTCCTTTGTTTTGTAAATTATCGAGAGCTCGATCGATTGGAACTTTGTCGGAGTCCTATCACACTATCCCGTGATCACTTTGGTAGTTTTGGCTATTTTGATCTATGGTTATAAATAGCATGTATTGGGTTTAATGTCATTTATACTTTTGTTGTGTTTTGGTTACTTTTGTAAATGGTTATATGCATATATGGTATAGTTGGCTTGTACATGTTAAAAGCTATATGAAAATGGTCATTTTGGTATGCTTATTTTGAATGGTGAAATGGGTCGATAATTGTTGACATTAAGTAGCTATTTTACCTATGTTTTGTGATTGAGATGTGGCATTATAGATTTGTTCTTAATTGATTTTGTTTTGGTATGAAATGAGGTGCTTTTAAATGGCATATTGGTTAGAAGATGTAGGTTGATCGAATTGGTATGTTTATGAATGTTTGAAGTGTGCTTAGGTCCATTGAATGTATGTACAAATAGAGTAGCTTGTTGGGCAAGGTTTGGCTTTGAAATGGCTTGTTTTAGGGGCTAATTATGGAGCACACGACCTGGGGCACAAGCTGTTACATAGCTGTGTGCCACATACAGCCAACCTACACGGTCATGTGTCTTAAACATTTTAGGTGCAGGTTACACACGGTCTACCACATAGCCATGTCTCCTAAAACAGTTTTGAGCACAGTCTGGCACACAGCCTGCGACACGGCCGTGTGACCCAATATCGAATATACACACAGTCTGGCACACGACCTGTAACACAGCTATGTGGCCTTATTTCGAATATACACACGGGCGGACACACGAGCTGGGACACGACCGTGTGACTCTACTTCGAATGTCCACACGGTTTGAGCTATGTCACACGGCCGTGTGACCCCTGTTTCTCAATTTTTCATGTTTTTTCCACAACTTTCTGATTTGTTTTAAATTGATCCAAGGTTGTTCCCAAATTGTATTTAGGGCCTCGAAGGCTCGATTTATGGCCCAAATATGTATATTTGTTATGATTGGAATGAGTTATTAGGAAGTAAAATTTATATTGAACTATTGTTATGTTTTGAAGTTAAAGATTTTGTTTTGACGGTAACGCTTCGTAACCATAATCTGACAACGGAGACGGGTTAGGGGTTTTACAATGAGGATATGAGAGGATTAAGGTAGTTGTAAAGGCAAGGGAGACTGCGTGTTGTATATAAGTGCTTAGGTTGTTGATAGGGTAAAAAGATTCATTCTTCATCATTCTTCAAAGTATTTATAAAGGGAGAGTCTCGTGCTTGGTAATGTCACATCACTGATAGTACGAGTGGTGGCCCGCTCGTGTGGTCAGCCAGGTGACAAGCTGATTGTCCTCAAGTGTGGTACTGCTCTGACATTCCCTTTGTTAAGGTAGTATGAGGTTGTTATACCTCAGTGGTCCCCTAGTGGTACTCTCTTGTAGATGAGTGCGTTCCTGCTTAAAAAAGGGTGGTCTGATGGCGAGTGGAGTGTGTGTGTGGGTGATGCAAGGTGGGAGATCAACTGAGCAATGTAGGGCGGAGAGTGGGTTCTTCTTAGGTAGTTGTCTAGGGTGTCACGTGTTCGGGAGGTGTTGGGGTATAACAAATTATTATCTATTTATAGTTATTTTAAGTGTGACCCCTGACACCAATTCAGTAAGAAATTACTAAAATATTCTCTCATATACAAATTAAATTATATTTTTATGAGTGTGTTTTTGTCTTTTTATATAATAAATCAATACTAATTTGATCATAATGAGATTTAATTGCGGAATACTATGTATGATAAACAATTAACTTTACCATTGTAAATAAAGCATTAATTAATTATTTTTTATGTTAAATTTTAATAAACATATTTATTACATAATTTTTTTCACTCACATCATAGGTATGCCATAAATCTTGTTCTATATTTAAAGGGCTGACTGAGTTGGTGCCATGTATTAATTGAGTCCCAACTTCGTTATACAATTACCAATACCCTTTCTTTTATAAAATATAAACATTACTACAAGGTTATTTTTATCATTTTAAATCAAGTAAAATCTAGAAAAATGCACTTGATGAAATTTGAACTTAAAACACAATAGTTTTAAATGTCTTACTTTTACCACTTCAATTAAAATTTCATTTATTTTAAGATAATTTTTTTATGAATATATTTATTACATAATTTTTTTTACTCATATTGTGTATCATATTATTTAATATAAATATAATCTTAATTATTATTAATAAAACATAATTGTTCGTAATATTTTTTTGGTAGACCATTTTAATATATATTTTTTAATATTAATTTAATTTTAATCAACGCAACTATACTTTTATTTCAATGCACTTTGTGTTCATTTTTTACTCTCATTTTTCTTTATCTCTATGTTTGAATTTAAACACATATCACATAATTGATTTTAGTCTCACAATTATAGTATTTAATCTTATCGTTAACGTAACTATCGTTATTGTTTTCATCTTATCGAAGCTAAACTCACCACTCACCCAAATGTAGGGGTGTAAACGAACCGGGCTCAAACGAACAAAGTTTTGTTTGTGTTTGTTTGTTTTTTAAGTCGTTCATGTTCGGTTCTTGTTTGTTTAAATTTTCAACATCATGTTCAAACTCGGTTCATTTATTATTTAATACGTTTAGGCTCGATTCTTTTAACGTTCACGAACATGTTCATTTATATGTTTGTGGATGTTAAACGAACATGTTCACAAACAATAAATCAAACAAACAAACAAAATTTTTAAATAAACAAACCAACTAAATTTAAATATATATAAAAATAGAGGGAAAATATTGCTGAAATTTTTTCATATGAAAATATTATCTTTAAATAAACGAGTCTATAAGAGAGCTTATAAATGAGCTAATAAACAAGAAAATAAACGAATTCATTTGTGAACATAAACAAACCAAACACATCTCTATTCAAACTTATTCATTTAGTAAATATTCGTTTATTGAACTTAATAATTTGTTAAACACTTTATTCATTTACCGCCTATCCAAATAGGTCATTAAAAAGAAAAATAAAAAAAATAAAAACTGAAAAAATGACATCTATTATGTCCACCGAAGCTTGAAGTTTCGGTGGCAATACAAGCTTTGAATGCAATGAAAATAGCGCCTTTACACCGAAAAGATGCTTAATCGTATCTTAACTTTTCATTATTTAAATTCAAAAGAAGTTTAATCCTTTTCGAATTAAAAAAAAAAAAAATTAAGTTGAATGTTTGAGTTTAAATCAGAAGTGTATTAGCTAAAAATGTGTATTGGCAGTATTGCTTTACGAGTGATGTGTGAGTGGTAAAAAAACTATAATATAGATATTATTCATAAATTTGATTTTTATAATTTTATGTGTAATTTTTTTTTACAATATGTATTGTTATTTTAAAAAATTAATTATTAAATTTAATAATATAATTTTATATAATATTGGAAATTTCGACTGCTTATTTTTATTGTTTTAGGTCATGTTCGAACAACATATTTAGAACAGTTAAAGTCTATTGTGTTTTGTTAGCAATTTTTACTTCTACCAAAATAATATTGATTATTTATATTTTTATTAAGTAGCAAACGTTGAGTTCTTTTATGTGACAACAGTTTTAAAGGAATTAAAAGTTCAATTTCGACTAGAACTCATTGTTATCTTAAAAGATAAGTTGTTGATCCGATTTACTTTAAGTAGGAGACTTATTTACACTACAGCAAAACAGGTTTTTAGCTGCATTTTTCTGGGCCTATAAGCGCCGCTAAAAATATTTGCAGCGCTATAGAATATGACCTTTAGCGGCGCTTTCTCCACAAACGCCGCTATAGAACGTGACATTTAGCGGCGCTTTCCCCAAAAACGCCGTTATAGAACGTGACCTTTAGCGGTGCTTTCCCCACAAACGCCGCAATAGAACGTGACCTTTAGTGACACTTTCCCCACAAATGCCGCCATTGAATGTGACCTTTAGCGGCGCTTTTCCCACAAACGCTGCTAAAGAACGTGACCTTTAGCGGTGCTTTTACTAAAACCGCCGCTAAATGTCATTTCTTTAACGGCATTTTTGGTGAAAGCGCCGCTAAAAGTCTTGTTCTTTAGCGGCATTTGTAAAAAAACGCCACTAACTTTAGCATATTTCTAACATCCATTTTCATTCATATACAACCCTTCCTGTAACAACCAAAAACAGCAAATACAAATCCAACCAAAAACAGTAAATACAAGTTCAACAAAAAACAACAAATCTAAATTATACTTCAAATTCTCTAAATTAATAAATGAAATAACAAAATATTCTTACAATAATATTAAAAGTTATAATGTTAAAATATTCTTACAATAAGAAAACAAACGTCTAAGATAGCGGATTCCGCGACTGCTGAAACATCTTCATCATATTCTGAAGTTGTTGCTGGAGTTCATCGTATTTTCTGCTTTGCTTGCTTCCCTCGCTGCTGCCTCTGCTTTAAGTTGAGCAATTTGCTCAACTGTGCTAGCTTGCTGATGTGAGATGGCCCGGGTTGATTCGAGTCGTTCACGGGTTTGCCCGATCGTCAACGAAGAGTAATTGAGTTGTCGAAAAAAGGATGAAAATAGGCTAAGGATGCAGAAGCTTATCAAAAGGGTTTTAAAATTGGTTAAGTTATGGTGGTAGGTTCGGCTAGGAAAGAAACAAAAGAAAGATGGTTTTGAATTGGGTTCGGTGTTGTTGGAAATAATAAGATATGTGTTGGAATAGTTTGGTGGAGATGGAGAACGGACTTAAACGTCAGAAACGATTCAACACTAAAAAGTGTCACCCCGGTTTCTATATTGTTTAAGGTGGATTTACGGAATAGAAAGGTTGTTGAACGCCACACCAAAATAGGTGATAAGTTCAAAGGAGTTCGGTTGACGCCACTAGCTCGCTAGATAAGTCAATTCGAGACTCACACAAAAATAGGAGAGGAGATAAACTCACTCGAGAACAAATGTTCATTCAAAAGTTTGTCAAAAGTCCTTTACAAAAGAAAATGAACAACTATTTATAGTGCTTGCTAGGTAGCCGAATGGCCTAAGTAAAAGTTTAATAGCTAAGTAAAAATTATACTAGAATAGGCTAGAAAGTTCTAGAAACAAAGCACTAAATTGCTGTAGCTAAATTCAACTAACTTGGAACTCAATGGACGGTTTCTAGAAGGCTGAATGAACTTGGAGCTTTTTGCATGGTTCATGACACAAGTCTAGATTCGGCCTAGGCTTAATTGAGCTCCTTTAATTGCCATCTTTTGGCTGAAAAGTGACCAGCAATAAAGGAGGAGTTGAGCAGCCTTTTGAGTGTGAATGGCCGGCCTTGAAGAGTCTTTATCATGTAAACACCAAGCTGAATGGTCATGGAAGGTGTGAACGCAAGGTGTGAATGGGATCATGCTACTTTGGGGAAAGCAACGGCCAAGCCTTAGGCAATTAAGTTGCTGGACTTCTTTGGCCGAATAGGTGCCTTGGGGAGCCCAAAAGAATCAGCCTTCATGCATTGTACCAGCCGAACATGCACCTTCCACATACATTGCACCTACATGCATGAACCTTGTTAAATGCTCTCCACAAATTCGGCTGCACCTAATTAACACCAAGAAACACTTTAAATTAAGCCATAATCAGCTGAACATAATTAAAACACAATCTAGACATATTAAATAACACTTAGACAAATTAAATAAAATATAAAAACTAACTAGGACACATTAATAATCGGCTAAGACTAGGACACCATTAAAACATGTAATAATTCAGGACAAATTAAATAAACTTAAGACACCATATATTCGGCTATAATAAAACACTTAGGACATATTTATAAGCTGTAGGAATTAATTTATTTAAAAATTAAGGTAATGAGCTGAAAATATTTTAATGAGCTCAATGACCTGGAATGAGCTCAAATGAGCTAATCCGAGCTAAATTGAGCTTGCACCAAGGTGCATGGATGGCTCAAAGTTTGGATCTGAGCTGGCCCTTTGTCTTCGGATTGGAATTCATGCCACAAACGACTCGACAAAGCTACCAAAGCCTCTTGCAATTGCTTAGTCCGAGCTCGAGTCATAGGTCCTTTGGGAAGCTTAAGAGCATCGGAATTCGAATCCTGGGTTGTCCCAGGTATGCTTACATCACCCCCCTTTTCAAAGCGACTTGTCCTCAAGTGGAAATCTGCATCAAAAGGGGACAAATCCGATACATTAAAACTGGCACTTATATTAAATTCACCCGGTAAATCAAGTTTGTAAGAATTCTTATTGATGCGTTCTAAAACTTGAAAGGGCCCGTCTCCTTGAGGTAGTAACTTGGACCTCCGCTGGGCTGGGAAACGCTCCTTGCACATATGAACCCAGACCCAATCTCCGGGTTCGAACACGACTCTTTTTCGACCTTTATTCGCTTGTCGAACATAAGATTCGGTCTTTGCCTCTATGTTTTCCCGCACTTTTTGATGTAACCTTTTCACAAAGTCAGTCTTTTTCCTAGCATCAGAGTGAATCAATTGATTAGTAGGTAAAGGTAATAAATCCAAAGGCGTTAAAGGGTTAAAACCGTAGACTACTTCAAAAGGTGAATGTTTTGTTGCTGAATGGACAGTCCTATTATAGGCAAATTCAATATGGGGTAAACACTATTCCCACGATTTTAAATTCTTTCGAATTATAGCACGCAATAAGGTAGAGAGAACTCGATTGACCACTTCCGTTTGCCGTCCGTTTGAGGATGGCAAGTGGTTGAGAATAATAGCTTGGTTCCTAATTTTCCCCAAAAAGACCTCCAAAAGTGGCTAAGGAACTTGGCATCACGATCGGATACAATGGTGCGCGGAATTCCATGTAAACGAACGACTTCCCTAAAGAACAAGTTAGAGATATGAACAGCATCGTCAGTTTTATTACAAGCAATAAAATGCGACATCTTAGAAAAACGGTCGACAACAACAAAAATAGAATCCTTCCCCGTTTTTGTTCTAGGCAATCCGAGGATGAAATCCATGGATATATCCGTCCACAGAGTTTCAGGAATCGGAAGGGGAGTGTAGAGACTGTGAGGTTGAATCTTGGACTTCACTCGTTTACAAGTTAAACATCATTCGCAAATTCGCTCCATGTCTCGCCTCATCCTCGGCCAATAGAAGTGCTCGTTAAGTGTCGATAAGGTCTTGTTAACTCCAAAATGCCCTATAAGACCTCCACTATGGGCCTCGTGCACAAGGACGTCTCGGATTGAGCTTTGTGGAACACAGAGCTTACCTTCCTTAAACAAAAATCCGTCATACCTATAATAGTTCTCAAAAGCAGTTTTCTCACAGGCAGAATAAATCTCATCAAAGTCTGGATCATTAACATACAATTCTTTTAAGAAAGAAAAACCAAGTAGTTTTGACTCAAGGGAAGACAACAACGTATACCTTCTCGAAAGAGCGTCGGCGACAATGTTGTCCTTACCTTTTTTGTACTTTATGACATAAGGAAATGACTTGAGATACTCGACCCATTTGGCATGTCGTTTATTCAACTTGTGTTGGCCTTTGATATGCTTCAAAGCTTCGTGGTCGGAGTAAATCACGAACTCCTTCGGCCACAGATAATGCTGCCACGTCTCGAGAGCCCGTATTAGCGCATACATTTCTTTGTCATACACCGGATAGTTGAGCAGGGCTCCATTAAGCTTTTCGCTGAAATATGCAATGGGTTGTCCGTCTTGGGTCAAAATAGCTCCCATGCCAACACCGGATGCGTCACACTCAAGCTCAAAGGTTTTTGCAAAGTCGGGTAACGCAAGCAATGGTGCGTTGGTAAGGCACGATTTGATTTCGTTAAAGGACTTCTCTTGTTCGTCGTTCCAATGGAAGGCAGAGTCCTTTTTTATCACACTAGTCAATGGTGCGGCGATGGTGCTAAAATTGGGTACGAACCGCCGGTAAAAACTCGCTAAACCATGGAAGCTCCGAACTTGGCTAATAGTCTTGGGTCTTGGCCAATCTTGTATTGCCTTTATCTTCTCTTGGTCTACTTCCAATCCTTGCGCACTCACTACAAAACCAAGGAAAATAACCTTTTCAGAACAGAAAGTACATTTTTTTTAAATTAGCATAAAGAGTCTCCTTACGCAAAGTTTCCAGAACAGATTTTAGATGCTTCACATGGTCTTCCAATGTCTTGCTATAGATCAAAAAATCGTCGAAATAAACGATGCAAAACTTACCAATAAACGGCCTTAAAACATGGTTCATGAGTCTCATAAAAGTGCTAGGTGCATTGGTTAAGCCGAATGGCATGACCAACCACTCATACAGACTGTGCTTGGTTTTGAAGGCGGTTTTCCATTCGTCACCCTTTTGCATTCGGATTTGGTGGTAGCCACTCTTTAAGTCATTTTTTGAGAAAAGCTTGGCTCCACTTAACTCAACTAACATGTCATCGAGCCGAGGGATTAGATGTCGGTATTTAATCGTGATTTTATTCACGACGCAACAATCGACGCACATTCGCCATGTGCCATCTTTCTTGGGCACTAAAAGAACTGAAACGACACAAGGGCTTAGACTCTCTCAGATTAAACCTTTTTCCATCAACTCGTTGACTTGCAGTTGTAACTCTTTGGTCTCTTCGGGATTCGTTCTATAAGCAGGTCGGTTCAGAATAACAGCTGTGGGCACGAAATCAATTTGATGTTTGATTTCGCGAAGAGGTGGCAATCCGCTCGGAGTTTCTTCCGGAAAGACATCTTTAAAATCCTGCAAAAGAGCCAAAACTGAAGAAGGCAGTTCATTGGGTAACTCGTTAGTGTTAAAAAGAGTTTCCTTGTACATGAGCACAAGGACAGTTTGTTTTGCCAAAAGGGCCTTCCGAATTTCACTTTCTTTTGCAACCAAACTCTTTTTTTCATTTTCTTTTCCTTTTTCTTCTTTTTCTTTTTCTTTTTCTATTTTTGTTTTCTTTTTCTCACTTTTCTTTTCTTTTTATTTTTCTTTTTTCTCTTTTACATTTTTTTCTTTTCTTTTTCTTTCGATAGTCTTATAGACGCTTTCAATCTTGTTTGATCTTCATGGACTTGCGTCGGCGTCAATGGGGCTAAGGTGATTTGCTTTCCCAAATATTTAAACGTGTACCTATTGGTGTAGCCGTCATGAATAACTCTTCGGTCATATTGCCACGGCCTTCCAAGCATCAAGTGTCCCGCTTGCATGGGTACGACATCGCATAGTACTTCATCTTCGTACTTGCTGATTGAGAAAGACACACGAACTTGTTTGGTTACCTTGATTTCACCATCGTCGTTGAGTCATTGAAGCTTGTACGGGCTCGGATGCGGGATGGTTGGCAGGCCAAGTCGTTCCACCATTAGAGTACTCGCCACGTGGGTGCAACTTCCACCATCAATTATCAAGCTACAAACCTTTCCGTGTACTTGGCATCGGGAATGGAAGATGTTTCCCCGTTGCTGCTCATTTTCCGAACATTGGATGCTTAGGCTTCTTTTGACTACGAGTAGCTTGCTAACTCGAATGGCCATGGACACCTCCTTCTCGTGGTATATTATTTCGGCCTCGATTCTGCTCTTGCTTCGATCCATGCTTTTAACAAAGAAGAAAAATAATCAAACCTCACCACAAATACTCACAGTTCACTCGCAAAGAAGAATTCACTCCACTCGTGTTTCACTCTTTTTAGGCTTTTATACACTCGAATAAACTCACACACTCTTGCCTTTTACTGTTCTTCTCACTCTTATAAGTTCGTATTTTGTCTCGTTTAAACTTATTACGACTTGGGGTCGGCTTCAAAATGGGTGCAGAGGATAAATTTTACGGTGTAGGGTAGGCTGAACAAAGAAAATAAAATTGGCTAAGTGTGGCGTTGGGATGTAGAGGTAATGAAGAAGGGTGAAAAATAACACTCGCTTGATCGGGAATAGTAGCAATGAGAACAACTTCAAGAACTTTCAAAAACTTCATTTTTTTTTCTTTTATACTCGAATATATATATATATTTTTACAATTTTTGTATTTTTTTTTTTTGCTTCAAATACACGAAATGCTTATTATAAGAAGAATAAAATACAACTTGATTTTTTTTTTAATTTCAATTTTTTTTCACCTTACGAACCTACTCTGGCTCGATTCGATCTGCGGAGCTCTTCGTTTTCTAGCTCTGATACCAAATGATGTGAAACAGCCCGGGTTGATTCGAGTCGTTCACGGGTTTGTCCGATCGTTGACGAGGAGTAATTGAGTTGTCGGAAAAAGGATGAAAATAGGCTAAGGATGCGGAAGCTTATCAAAAGGGTTTTAAAATTGGTTAAGTTATGGTGGTAGGTACGGCTAGGAAAGAAACAAAAGAAAGATGGTTTTGAATTGGGTTCGGTGTTGTTGGAAATAATAAGATATGTGTTGGAATAGTTTGGTGGAGATGGAGAACGGACTTAAACGTCAGAAACGATTCAACACTAAAAAGTGTCACCCGGGTTTCTATATTATTTAAGGTGGATTTATGGAATAGAAAGGTTGTTGAACGCCACACCAAAATAGGTGATAAGTTCAAAGGAGTTTGCTTGACGCCACTAGCTCGCTAGATAAGTCAATTCAAGACTCACACGAAAATAGGAGAGGAGATAAACTCACTCGAGAACAAATGTTCATTCAAAAGTTTGTCAAAAGTCCTTTACAAAAGAAAATGAACAACTATTTATAGTGCTTGCTAGGTAGCCGAATGGCCTAAGTAAAAGCTTAATAGCTAAGTAAAAATTATACTAGAATAGGCTAGAAAGTTCTAGAAACAAAGCACTAAATTGCTGTAGCTAAATTCAACTAACTTGGAACTCAATGGACGGTTTCTAGAAGGCTGAATGAACTTGGAGCTTTTTGCACGATTCATGACACAAGTCTAGATTCGGCCTAGGCTTAATTGAGCTCCTTTAATTGCCATCTTTTGGATGAAAAGTGACCAGCAATAAAGGAGGAGTTGAGCAGCCTTTTGAGTGTGAATGGCCGGCCTTGAAGAGTCTTTATCATGTAAACACCAAGCTGAATGGTCATGGAAGGTGTGAACGCAAGGTGTGAATGGGATCATGCTACTTTGGGGAAAGGAACGACCAAGCCTTAGGCAATTAAGTTGCTGGACTTCTTTGGCCGAATAGGTGCCTTGGGGAGCCAAAAAGAATCAGCCTTCATGCATTATACCAGCCGAGCATGCACCTTCCACATACATTGCACCTAAATGCATGAACCTTGTTAAATGCTCTCCACAAATTCGGCTGCACCTAATTAACACCAAGAAACACTTTAAATTAAGCCATAATCAGCTGAACATAATTAAAACACAATCTAGACATATTAAATAACACTTGGACAAATTAAACAAAAAAAAACTAACTAGGACACATTAATAATCGGCTAAGACTAGGACACCATTAAAACATGTAATAATTCAGGACAAATTAAATAAACTTAAGACACCATATATTCGGCTATAATAAAACACTTAGGATATATTTATAAGCTGTAGGAATTAATTAATTTATTTAAAAATTAAGGTAATGAGCTGAAAATATTTTAATGAGCTCAATGACCTGGAATGAGCTCAAATGAGCTAATCCGAGCTAAATTGAGCTTGCACCAAGGTGCATGGATGGCTCAAAGTTTGGATCCGAGCTGGTCCTTTGTCTTCGGATTGGAATTCATTCCACAAACGACTCGATAAAGCTGCCAAAGCCTCTTGCAATTGCTTAGTCTGAGCTCGAGTCATAGGTCCTTTGGGAAGCTTAAGAGCATCGGAATTCGAATCCTGGGTTGCGCCGGGTATGTTTACATCACTTGCATCTGAGCCAGCTGGTCTCTTAACCTCTGAACTTCAGCTTGAGTCTTGACTCCCCGAAGGCATGTATTGCTGCGAGCTGGATCCAAAATATTGGGTTGGGTTTACAAAAGATCCTTGAAATCGAACACGACTATACCTTTCTGGACCCAAAACTTCAATAATAACTCGGTTATCAATGTCGTTAAGATTAATAAAGCTATCACTCGAAGCGATCGCTTCATACTCCGCCCTTTTCTCCTTTAGTTTCTCCTAATAAATCAATCAAAGAGTTAGAAACAAAATATATAATCAAAACAAATGCAACATAACTTAACATTATTTGCATTACAAACAACGAATTAAACCATTATAATTAAACATGATAAATATTTAAAATAATTCAAATTTTATTAAGTAAATATACTATAATTTCTGCAACTTCAGTAGTCATAGGAGATCCATCTTTCTTTCTATGTGTAATGTCAAAAAGCTGAAGGCATCCAACTTTTTGACCAGACGATTGTTCCTACAATATAGTAGTAAAAATATTATTTAATATAAATTAATTAATATTTGACACAATTAATAAATTCAAAATACCTCGTCCTCAGCTACACAAGCAAAACATTTCGACCCAGCTATGTGCGTGAATTTTTGTTTTTGCCTACTTGTAGTGCCAATACGCTCATGATCCTACATTATGAAATTATTATTACGTATATAGTAAATACTATAAACCGAAATAATTATACGAGTTTGGAAGTACGTAATACCTCTCCTTTCTTTGAATTCCAAAATCTAACTGCATCTTGTAACACCCCTTACCCGTATTCAACGCCGGAACCCGGCACGAGGCGTTACCGTAAAAAAATCCTCAAGATCGCCACTTAGGCATCACATGACCACTCTCTTTGGCCATCACAACAACCTCAGTCCCGACTTACGAGGCCTCTCTCAACCACACGAGGGCTCTCGAGACTATATCGAAAACTCTTACGACCTTAAAATTTTTCCATCTAAACAGGGCTCACACGCCCGTGTAAGATTTGACACGCCCGTGGATGTCACACACGCCCATGGTCACTACCCGTGCATGAAAACTCAAGCATTCTGCCAATGCCCCACGACAAGGGAACAAGCATGTGCTCTCCACCCGTGGTGCACACTGACCACCTTAACACGGCCTAGAGTCTAGACACACGCCCGTGTGGCTAGCCCGTGGCCAACACTGATTAACACACACGTTCCAGGCACACGCCCGTGTGACTAGTCCGTGGTCTATTTTGATTTAAAATACTAACATGCAGGGGACACACACTATTTGAGTCACACGCCCGTGGGCTGGCCGTGTGTCACACATGGCCTAGACACACGCCCGTGTGTCTATCCACATGGACAAGAACAAAGCTATTTGCCAAGTTCTTTTCACCCTTCTAGCCTACACAATCATGCACTCATTCAACTCATCCATAATCAACTCAAAATCTTACAATCTCACATAGATAACTACATCTTTTCATATAATAAAGTGGCAACAACTATGGCATTATACAAAATAGATTATCCATCTAAAGGCCAACACATCATAGCCATATACAACAAAATTCACTAACTTGTCTAGCCCCTATACATGCCATATACAAAACATTGAGTCTAATGTACCAGAGTGTGCTGATAGTTTGGGCGATCTTCTAATTGATCCTCGTATCTCGACTCAACACTTTTGCTCTATAAGACAAGGGAAAAGAAAGAGAGTAAGCTTTGAGCTTAGTAAGTTCACACATAAACAATTAAGCAACATAGTATAAGCTAATCAACAATTAGCAATATACTAACATATAATGTACTACTATGCTTACTCTTTCTATCCCTTACCACATTTTCAACACATCATGAGTCATTTACTCATAACCATTGACATGCACCCCTACATTCAATATCACATTTACACAATATACCACACATCATTATTTCTCAATAATACATCCACACAACTATTCTCCTCACTATCACATCCACACAGCAAATCTCTCGGTGGTTCCGCACTAAGCCCACCACAATCAATTAATAAGGTAGTATCGCACTTAGCCTACCAACTAGGTATTCATAGTGGTTTCGCACATAGCCCACCAGATAATATACCTAACGATAGCATCGCACATAGCCAACTCATCGTTAATATGCATTAGGATGGTATCGCACTTAGCCCACCATTTAGCATTATCACAACACATTCACAAATCTACTTACTTAATCATTCATCCATTCATTTCACTTGAACCACATAGGTTCTCAATCATTCTCAACCATGCTATACACTATCTAGCATTAACAATTTGTAAGTATGAATGCATTGTTTATGCATAGACTTACCTCGATACTCAAAAGTATAGAAACGTGAAATTAGTCCACCACTTTGCTCTTGCCTCGGTTTCGATCCGGGCTTTGTCTTTCTTGATCTATAATGAATAAATCAGCTTATTCAATACACACATTGACCAAAATGACCCACATCTCATACTTTGGTAAAATTACTCTTTTGCCCCAAATCTTTCTCATAATTACACTATTGCCCTCAAGGCTCGTAAAGTGATTTTTCTTCAACTTTCTAGCCTTTCATGCTTAGCCAAATCACTTACTCAACTAAAGCAATCATCAATTCTCATCACAACACACATGTATGACCAAACTCAAGATTTTTACAAACTAGTCCCTACATGCATTTTCTATGGAAACTCATTTAGCAAAAGATGTTTCTACTACATCAAGCTTTCATAATCTTCCATAAAACATCAAAATACATGCATGTCATACATGGCCACATTTTTGAACATCCATCATAGCACATCAAATAGCTAGAAATAGCTTACTCATGCAACAAGGACTTCAAAAATACAAAGAATATCAAAAACGAGGCTAGATGCACTTACTAGCAAGCTTGAAATTTTTGAATAACCCTAACAATGGCTCTTGAAAATTTCGGCAGCCTTGGAGAAGAAGATGAGTGAATTTTGTCATCTTTTCTCCTATTTTAATCACTTAATTGTTAAATGACCAAAATGCCATTTTTGATAAAATTTCTATTTTATCTTATCCATGCCCAAATTTGTCCAAAAATTAGAAATTGGGAAAATTTCTATTTAAGGACCTCTAATTAATATTATAAAGCTATTTCACACAAATAGCTTCTAGAATCTCACATTTTGCAACTTTTACAATTTAGTCCTTTTGGATAATTCAACCGCAATTTCACAAAATTGCTTCATGAAACTTTCACACTAGCATGCATACATAGCATAAACCTCAAAAACTCATTCATATAATTCGGATTTGTGGTCTTGCACTACTATTCCGACTAGGCCCTAAATCGGGATGTTACAACTCTCCTCCCTTTAGAGATTTTCGCCCCCGAAAATCTTACCAGCAAAGAGGTTTGGATGCTGCTCTCTCATAGCTTCTTCCGTTTCCCACGTAGCCTCTTCCACACCGTGCTTCTGCCATAACACTTTCACTAGTGCTATGCTCTTATTTCTCAACTGTTTCACTTCTCGGGCCAAGATCTTAATCGGCTCTTCATCATAAGACATAAATGGTCTTATCTCAATTTCCGTTGAAGGAATCACATATGAAGGATCAGAGCGATACCATCGCAACATCGACACATGGAACACATTATGAATCTTTTTCAACTCTCTACAAAGCAAAGCCAACAGGGTATGCCATCGCCCAATCAGTATCTGTAATCTCATACGGCCCTATGAATCTTGGACTCAATTTTCCTTTTTGTCCAAATCTCATAATCTTCTTCCATGGGGATACTTTCAAAAACACTTTGTCGCCCACTTCAAACTCAATTTCTTTTCTTTTCAGATCCGCGTACGACTTCGGTCGGTCCGAGGCAACTTTCAGACTATTACGGATTATTTTCACTTTCTCCTCGGTCTCTTTTACTAGATCGACCCCATGGATCCGCTTCTCACTAAGCTCGATCCAATACAAAGGAGTCCGACACTTACGACCATATAGGGCCTCATACGGAGCCATCCGTATACTTGACTGATAACTGTTGTTTTAAGCAAATTCGACTAAAGGTAGATATCTCTCCCAACTACCCTCGAATTCTAACACACAGCATCGAAGCATATCTTCAAGAACTTGAATCACTCTTTCAGACTGACCATCGGTTGCGGATGGAACGCAGTACTGAAATTCAACTTTGTTCCCAAAGCCTCTTGCAACCTCTTCCAAAACCTCTTAGTGAACCTCGGATCCCTATCCAATATTATAGACACAGGTACACCATGTAACCTCACTATCTCTGTAACATACAACTCAGCTAACTTATCCAGTGAATAATCAACACGTACTGGAATAAAGTGAGCCAACTTCGTTAGTCTATCCACAACAACCCACACAGCATCACTCTTTTTCAGAGTCATCGGCAACCCCATCACAAAATCCATGGTAACCCGATCCCACTTCCATTCGGGTACCATCACTGGCTGAAGCAATCCTGAAGGCACTTGATGCTCAGCTTTCACTTGTTGACAAATCAGGCACTTTGTCACGAACTCTGAAATATCCCTTTTCATACCCGGCCACCAATAAGACTTCTTCAAGTCATTATACATTTTCATCTCGCCGGATGTGCTTGACAAACATCCACTGTGTGGCCTCATGCAAAACCTTTTGGATTAACTCCTCATCTCTAGGTACACAAATTCTGTCACGGTACAGCAAACAACAATCCGAGCCCACTCAAAAATCAGAATCACTTTCTGACTCACGCTTATCTCTCTTGGCTGACATCTCACTGTCATTTCTCTAAGCTTCACATATCTGTTGAACAAATAGTGGCTTAGCTCTCAACTCTGCCAGAATAGCACCATCATCAGACAATGCCAAACTCGTCCTCATAACTCTTAGAGCATACAAGGATTTCCTACTCAGGGCATCCGCAACCATATTCGCTTTTCCCGGGTGGTAATCAATGACTAACTCATAGTCTTAACACCTCAAGCCACACGTCTCTGTCCGTAAATTCAGATCCTTCTGATCCATCAAATATCTCAAACTCTTGTGATCCGTAAAGATTCGGCACTTCTCACCATATAAGTAATGTCGCCAAATCTTTAACGCGAAAACAATCGCAGCCAACTCCAAATCATGAGTCGGATAATTCTTCTCGTGCGGTTTCAACTGTCTCAAGGCGTAAGCGACTACCTTACCCTCTTGCATCAACACGCAACCGAGACCATTAAACGACGCGTCACTGTAAACCACGAACTCTTTCCCCGATTCTGGTTGAACCAAAACCGACGCCTCAATCAATAATATCTTCAATCTCTCAAAACTCTATTGACATGTCTCAGTCCATTCAAACTTAACATCTTTGTGCAACAGTTTCGTCATCGGGGTAGCAATCATAGAGAACCCTTTTACGAAACGTCTGTAATATCCTGCTAATCCCAAGAAACTTCTGATTTCTGAGACGTTCCTCGGCGGTTTCCAATCTACAACAGCCGAGATCTTACTCAGGTCAACTCTAACACCATCACCCGATACAATGTGTCCTAGGAATCCGACCTCACGGAGCCAAAACTCACTCTTGCTAAACTTAGCGTACAACTGCTTATCTTTTAAATTTTGTAAGACAATTCTCAAATGTTCTTCATGATCGTTCTCATCCCGAGAATAGATCAATATGTCGTCAATGAAGACAACTACAAACTTGTCCACATATGGTTTGAAAACACGGTTCATCAGATCCATAAAAATCGCTGGTGCATTCGTCAAACCAAACGGCATAACCAAAAACTCATAATGGCCATACCTCGTCCAAAATGCAGTTTTCAACACATCCTGCTCTTTCACTCTCAACTGATAATAACCAGACCTCAATTCTATCTTGGAGAACACTGTAGCTCCCTTCAGTTGATCAAAAAGATCATCAATCCTTGGTAAAGGATACTTATTCTTAATCGTCACTTTGTTAAGCTGCCTATAGTCTATACACAACCTCATAGACCCATCTTTCTTCTTCACAAACAATACCGGAGCACCCCACGGTGAGTAGCTCAGTCTTGCAAAACCCTTATCTGTCAACTCTTGCAACTGAACCTTCAGTTCTTTCAACTCTAAAGGTGCCATCCTATACGGAGCGATCGAAATAGGTGCCGTTCTCGGAACTAACTCAATCCCAAACTCAACCTCTCTCACTGGAGGTAATCCGGGTAACTCTTCTGGGAATACATCCGGATACTCACAAACCACTGGCACTGTTTCAAACTCTACTCTAGCCTCTCGAGTATTCAACACAAAAGCAAGATAAGACTCACACCCTTTTCTCAAGCATTTATCAGCCACTAAGGAAGAAATCATCACTGGTAGACTATCCGATCCACCTGATTCAACCCGAACCACATCTCCACTCTCACATTTCAAATCAATAAACTTATTACCACAGTTCACTAAGACACTATGGGTAGTCAACCAATCCATGCCTGGGATTAAATCAAACTCATCAAACGGCAACAACATTAGGTTTGCCAGAAAATAATGACTCTCAATCATCAAAGGATATTTTTTACACACCTTGTCCACTAACACATGCTTACCTAATGGGTTTGACACCTTAACCACAAAGTCCGTAGACTCAACAGTCATACTCAAACTAGATGACAATCTCATGCAAATATAAGAATGAGTAGACCCTGGATCTATTAAAGCAATAATAAGGGTGTTAAAGAGAGAAAAAGTACCCGTTATTACATCAGGGGAGGATACCTCTTCGCGAGCGCTTGAATGGCATACGTCCTCGCAGGTGCCCGACCCTCCGGTCTCACGGCAGAGTCTTCAGATGCACCTCTACCACTATTCCTGCCTCTCGGGTTCCTTGGTGGTCTACCCCTTGCAGGCACATCATTGGATCTCATCTCTTTCTTCTCTTTCTTATCATTCCTCTCGGGGCAATTTCGGATAAAATGGTGGGGAACCACACTTATGATTCCATTGATTACCCCAACACTCTCTCGGTGCGATATCTACCACAACTTGAACACTGCGGTTTGCTCTTGGATTGCCCACACTTTCCATCGAGGTAGCTTGGACTCTCGAACCAGAACGAGTATTGCCCAAGTCTCGATGCGAATAACCCACTGGCGCTGTCGTCCTAGGACTCACTTCCTTGGACCTTTTCGATTGGGCTTGATACGACTTACCCATCGACCTCTTTCTAGCATCTCGGGCTTCATTCACAGCCCTTCTCTTTTCTGTACTCAACTCTTCGGCCTTACTTACCCTTTCGACCAACACCACAAATTCTTTCAACTCCAATATACCCACTAGAAGTTTGATGTCCTCATTCAGTCTGTCTTCGAACCTCTTACACAATATGGTCTCTGACGACACACATTCTTGAGCGTATTTGCTAAGCCTAACAAACTCACGCTCATAATCCGCTACTGACATTCTTCCTTGCTTTAAATCAAGGAATTCCTTCCTTTTTCGATCAGTAAACCTCTGACTTATATACTTCTTCCGGAACTCTTCCAGAAAGAAGTCCTACGTCACCCGCTCTCGGGACCACCGACGTCAACGTCTTCCACCAATGGTATCTTTGAGTCCCTCAGGAGATCGACACACTTCAAGCTCTCTTCGAGAGTACAAGAGAGTTCATCGAATACTCTCATCGAGTTCTCTAAACGAACTCGCCTCTCCGGTCATCATCAACCTTAGCTCTAAACTCCTCTGGCCCAGTGTTTTCTAATCTTATCTACTGGGGTTTTGATATCCTCACTACATCAATACCTTGAGGAGCCACAGGAATTGGCTGAGGTATAGGAGGAGGAGGTGGAGGAGGTTGAGCATTAGGGTTCGCTCGAACATAATCCGAGTATCAATTACTCATCATCTAGAGAAAGGCTTCCCGAGCCCCTTTCCCTTGACCCCTAGCCTCGGGTCCACTTTGAACAGGCACGGTTCCTTGCGCAGGAGCCGGTGCATTACTAGCTGCTTCATCAGTAGTCAATGGATCAGAATCCATATTCTATATAAAACAAGATTAAAAATCATCAGAAGCCACCACACTATCATTGTACACTTATGGCATGTATAGCTAGACTCTTTCACCCGCTACGGTAGTCCTAGAACCGACAAAACCATAGCTCTGATACCACTAAATGTAAAACCCCTTACCCGTATTCAACGTCGGAACCGGGCACGAGGCGTTATCGTAAAAAAAATCCTCAAGATCGCCACTTAGGCATCACATGACCACTCTCTTTGGCCATCACAACAACCTCGGTCCTGACTTACGAGGCATCTCTCAACCACACGAGGGCTCTCGAGACTATATCGAAAACTCTTACGACCTTAAAATTTTTCCATCTAAACAGGGCTCACACACCCGTGTAAGATTTGACACGCCCGTGGATGTCACACACGCCCATGGTCACTACCCGTGCATGAAAACTCAAGCATTCTGCCAATGCCTCACGGCTAGGGAACACGCCTGTGCTCTCCGCCCGTGGTGCACACTGACAACCTTAACACGGCCTAGAGTCTAGACACACGCCCGTGTGACTAGCCCGTGGCCAACACTGATTAACACACACGTTCCAAGCACACGCCCGTGTGACTAGTCCGTAGTATATTCTGATTTAAAATACTAACATGCAGGGGACACACGGCTGAGTCACACGCCAGTGGGCTGGCCGTGTGTCACACATGGCCTAGACACACGCCCGTGTGTCTATCCACATGGACAAGAACAAAGCTATTTGCCAAGTTCTTTTCACCCTTCTAGCATACACAATCATGCACTCATTCAACTCATCCATAATCAACTCAAAATCTTACAATCTCACATAAATAACTACATCTTTTCATATAATAAAGTGCCAACAACTATGGCATTATACAAAATAGATTATCCATCTAAAGGCAAACACATTATAGCCATATACAACAAAATTCACTAACTTGTCTAGCCCCTATACATGCCATATACAAAACATTGAGTCTAATGTACCAGAGTGTGCTGATAGTTTAGGCGATCTTCCAATTGATCCTTGTATCTCGACTCAACACTTTTGCTCTAAAAGACAAGGGAAAAGAAAGAGAGTAAGCTTTGAGCTTAGTAAGTTCACACATAAACAATTAAGCAACATAGTATAAGCTAATCAACAATTAGCAATATACTAACATATAATGTACTACTATGCTTACTCTTTCTATCCCTTACCACATTTTCAACACATCATGAGTCACTTACTCATAACCATTGACATGCACCCCTACATTCAATATCATATTTACACAATATACCATACATCATTATTTCTCAATAATACATCCACACAGCTATTCTCCTCACTATCACATCCACACAGCAAATCTCTTGGTGGTTTCGCACTAAGCCCACCACAATCAATTAATAAGGTAGTATCGCACTTAGCCTACCAACTAGGTATTCATAGTGGTTTCGCATATAGCCCACCAGATAATATACCTAACGATAGCATCGCACATAGCCAACTCATCGTTAATATGCATTAGGATGGTATCGCACTTAGCCCACCATTTAGCATTATCACAACACATTCACAAATCTACTTACTTAATTATCCATCCATTCATTTCACTTGAACCACATAGGTTCTCAATCATTCTCAACCATGCTATACACTATCTAGCATTAACAATTTGTAAGTATGAATGCATTGTTTATGCATAGACTTACTTCGATACTCAAAAGTATAGAAACGTGAAATTAGTCCACCACTTTGCTCTTGCCTCGGTTTCGATCCGGGCTTTGCCTTTCTTGATCTATAATGAATAAATCAGCTTATTCAATACACACATTGACCAAAATGACCCACATCTCATACTTTGGCAAAATTACTCTTTTGCCCTAAATCTTTCTCATAATTACACTATGCCCCCAAGGCTCGTAAAGTGATTTTTATTCAACTTTCTAGCCTTTCATGCTTAGCGAATCACTTACTCAACTAAAGCAATCATCAATTCTCATCACAACACACATGTATGACCAAACTCAAGATTTTTACAAACTAGTCCTTACATGCATTTTCTATGGAAACTCATTTAGCAAAAGATGTTTCTACTACATCAAGCTTTCATAATCTTCCATAAAACATCAAAATACATGCATGTCATACATGGCCACATTTTTTGAACATCCATCATAGCTCATCAAATAGCTAGAAATAGCTTACTCATGCAACAAGGACTTCAAAAATACAAAGAATATCAAAAACGAGGCTAGATGCACTTACTAGCAAGCTTGAACCTAACAATGGCTCTTGAAAATTTCGGCAGCCTTGAAGAAGAAGATGAGTGAATTTTGTCATCTTTTCTCCTATTTTAATCACTTAATTGTTAAATGACCAAAATGCCCTTTTTGATAAACTTTCTATTTTAACTCATCCATGCCCAAATTTGTCCAAAAATTAGAAATTGGGAAAATTGCTATTTAAGGACCTCTAATTAATATTCTAAAGCTATTTCACACAAATAGCTTCTAGAATCTCACATTTTTCAACTTTTGCAATTTAGTCCTTTTGGATAATTCAACCGCAATTTCACAAAATTGCTTCATGAAACTTTCACACTAGCATGCATACATAGCATAAACCTCAAAAACTCATTCATATACCTCGAATTTGTGGTCTCGCACCACTATTCTGACTAGGCCCTAAATCGGGATGTTACACATCTTCCCATTGGTACCTCAGCATTCCCGGCGGGACATTTCTCAATTTCTCTTCGAGGCTTATATTTTTCTTAAAATATTCCTTTTTTAAAGCACTTTTATGGTCTCTTCATTTTTTTTCCTAATGCCTTCTTGACATAATTATCCGAGACCTCTAAAATAAAATCTCTCCTGCAAAACACAGAAGTTTAGAAACTAAATATAAATGAAACTTAAACCAGAGTATTATAAATTACATTCATGTTATTACCTTAATATTATCGAGACCCTGATTTTTGTTACTATCAGGCATATGATGCCATGACTCGTAGTTGATAGGCAACAGATTGGCATTTCGTGCTATAATTTCTAAGTATCCGGCTAAAAGTCGAGCTTCTGATCCAACAGGCTGACCAAGACTGTTTCTAGCTACTTTGACACGCTCGGCAGAATTTAACTCGTATAAATCTTTTAGTAGCATATGTCATCGATTTCTGCGCGTCCCACCGCTTTCAGCTGAAAAATGGTATATTATAATATAAGAATTTGAAACAGAAATCAATAACAAAAGTCAACACGCATGTAAATTAAAGTTTAACATTACTTTGAATTTCTGCAAGTTCCTCATCTGTATTCGGAACATTCGAAGATCCAGTACCAGTTTGTTGTTCACTATTTGTTTCTTCCGATTGGAGGATTTTAAACAATACTTAGATCTCACAATCTTCTTCTGGGCATTTTATCTGCAATACACATAAAATAGTTGAAATTTTAGTAACTAATTACAACAATAATAGTATATATAAAATAGTTGAAATATTTAACAAGATCAAGATTTAAATTATAATATTACATATAATTAAAAAAATCGTAAAATCTTACTACATCATAATTCGTAAATATCTTCATCCACATCCTTGCGAACCCATTGAAATTGTGTACTAGTATTAGGGATATTTTCATTTAAGTTTTGTTCTGGAAAAGGTAAAGTTTCTGATCTTTTGTCGATGTCATCTCTACTTCCATTTCCCATGTCAAACAAGTCTCTAGGGTGTTACGGAGTAAAACGTACCAACCATCATCAGTTGAATCTTTCGAGTAAAAAACTTGTTTCACTTGAGAAGAAAATACATACAGCTCGTCTATCAATTGTTGTCCAGTGTGAATTAATCGAGAGAAGTTCACCATTGTAAAACCAAATTGATCTTTTTTAATTCCGCGAGAAGTATTAACATCAGCCCAATCACATCGAAATAAGACAACCTTCCGTTTTCCATAGTAATCCAACTCAATAATGTCAGTAAGAAGTCCGTAATACTCCACATTTCCCTCAACAGGATTACTGTCCCTAGCACTAGCATAACTTGTAATTGAAGAATTAACAACTATTCCACAATTTTGAGTCATCCTCAATCTTTCGCGAGATTTTGTATGAAACCTAAATCTATTGATGAGGAAGGCACTATATCTTTTTACTACTCTATTCGGACATTGGGAAAGCCATTTAACTTCGTCATTGACGTCATTTCCACTCCAAACCTATTGAATCGAAAGTAAATTGATTAATTATAAATGTTATGAGAAAACATTATTATTTGTTGATGAAAGCTTTAGTTGCATACCGTTTGGCTTAACCATTCATGAAAAGATTCTGTGAATAACTTATGAATCTCTCGATGTTGTAATCTTTGGGAGCGTGAACGAGATCTCGAGACTTGTTTATACTCGCTATGTTAAAAAGTGGATTACTTGGTTAGAAGATAAACAAATTAAAAAGAATCCGCAGGATGCCTTAATAATCCATCATTGGTTCGTTGATCATGATGCCATCTCATAGACTCCGCTGTCTTTGACAACATTAAAAACCTTTGAAGCCTTGGTATTAGTGGAAAATATCGCAAAGTCTTTACTGGCTTCTTTCTTGACTGTGCCTCACCTTCATCGTCATTCACATTTTCAGTATTTGTAACACCTCAAACCCGGCCCAAATGCTACAACCGGATCTGGTATGTCACTTAAGAGATTTTACATAACATGTCGCATTTTGGAAAACAATTACTAGGTTTACACCTTTATTTCGAAAGCTTAATAATTCATTAAAGTATAAAATATTAAGTAACCAATTATCTTGGTAGATTTTAAATAAAAACTGAAATTTCATGCAGGTCTTAACTTAATTGAAAACGTAAAACTTAAAACCCAGTAATAAAAGCCCAACAAAATCCCAAGACATAAATGGTAGTCTAGTGGCCCATGGCCTTATTACAAGGAAATTTGAACCCATTAATTAAATGAAAATAAAAAAAAATAGACTAAATCTTTTTTTCTGAATTCTCAAAGCTCTGTCGCATGGCCACCATACTCTCCTCTCCAGCCCGATCTGATGCCCTAAGTGTCACCTGAGATGGTTAAAATAAAAGGGTGAGTCGCGAGACTCAGTGTGCAACCCTCATGCACCATTAGACTTGGGCTTTAGCCCCATAAAACAGAATAATCAAAATATAAGTAACAAAAATAATATGCAAAGCCCAACCCATATCCTAGGTGTCCATCCGCTACACGCGCCCGCACCGACCATTCACACCATTAGGGATTTCTACAATCAACCCACACCGCTACACGCGCCTTGATGGCGGTCTCATGCTCATCATCATCGATCATGGCCGTAGCCACTACAACTAATGAATCACGGCAGAGAGCGCTACTAGCGAATCACGGTAAAAACCGCTACAACATATAACTTCCTCCTTTCATCAAACCCAACCCATGCAATCACATAAAATCGGTATACTTATAACATTTAATCGGATCATTTACTAACCTGGTGATTTGCTTTACCCTCTTTGGGTTCCCGTCAATATCTTGGGGGTTTTGGCATTTAACAAAACATGTAATACTTATTTTCATATATTAATCAAATAGATCTAGATGGTGTGGAGAATTACACACCGATATTGCGAAATCCAATATTCTTAGTCGATGTCCTTGCTATCTGGATCTATTATCCTCAATCTATAGCCTTGCTTAAAAGCCGGAACAATTGCAAAAATAGGCCTCTCCTATATTCGGCCATGGTTAGTATTCTACCCGATTTTATATATATAAATAAACAAATCCTCTTACCTTAAAATCCCGAAATTGGAGACTTATGATTTTCGGCTTTTAGGTCTAGTCGACTAAGCTTCCTTCAAATCCCGAATTGCCGCCCATCATAAAACCATTAAACTATTAGCTTTTTGGCATTTGCCTTTCAAAAACCGGGAATAGATCATAAGAACTAATCAAAAATCAACACTTACCTTAGCATAGGAGATTCGGCTAGCACTAAAGAGAGGATTTAAGCAATGCCCATGGAAGATTTAAATGCGGAAGTATAGAACTAATTCTCAAATAGGATGAATAGAAGAAAAGACTGTGGATGCTTGACTTCCTAGAGAAATCGGCACAAGAAGGAAAAAGTGGAGAAGAGTTTCGGCTTTTAAAGAAATTGGAGAAAAGAAATTGGAGAGGGAGAGGCTAGGGAATTTCGGCACAATGGGAGAGAAATTTAGGGTTTTCAGTGTCATAATCAAGGAGCTAGCCCCCCCTATTTATAGATATTTTGGCACCTACTGCTAAAAACTAAAAACGACCTTAAAATTCAAGCTAAAAGAGAGGAGAAATTCGGCACCCTCCTTGCCATGCAGTAGCCAAATTTTACACTCCTCTAGGTGGTGGATTTTCGGCCAACACTTCCCTTGAAGATAAGCTCCTAACTTTTCTCCTTTTTATCTATGATATTATCACTTAAAAATCCACATAAATTCTCCTATTTTATAGCCTTGTAGCCGTCCACCTCTACTAATCCCTAATGCCAAATTTAACTCACTTAAATTAAAATATTTGGGCCTCATTAAACTTAATACTTGGGCCCCTAATTCCTTGTGTGTGGCGTCACCCTCTCTTCATTTAAAGTGCCAAATTTGGCCTAAAACATGGGCTCCTTTCGACCCAAAACTTGTTCCTTTTAAGCATTAATGATGCCACTTTAATCAGGGCCTTTTGCCTAATTCTAAGCCTAAATTTAGACCCCTATCAGTTAAATTAACATAGTAAACCTATCCCTACACTAAATGTATAGGCCCGTAAATTTAGGATGTTACAGTTCTACCCCCCTTAAAGAAATTTCGTCCTCGAAATTTTCAACTAACTATTAATCGTACTACCCAAGTCTCACCACTATGTTTTCGCTGCGCACTCCGATTCTAAAGTCAAAAGAAACACTTAGTATACTATGGTAGAGTACGCACCAGTGTTAGCATCTAGAACGTCCTCGTCCCCTTGTACTCATTTTACCGATTCGCGTTTATCTGTTTAGAAATTTTATGAATTATTAGTTTTCTTCCGCTAATTAACCACGAACAGTTTTATGAATAATAGTTTAAGAGTAGTTCTTTCGAATTCGCATTCACAATACAGTCTCAAGTTTGTAACCTCTAACTAAAATAAAACACATACATCATACAAATAACATCCAAGCACTTACATTCTTCACGTAAAGGTGTTTTCGTTGATTCACTACCGTGGGTATTTTCGTAATTTCATCCTGTGGGTATTTTCGTAATTTTTCATAATAAAGTTCCTTGTTGATTTCGTGAAGTGACGGTGATTCGGTAATTTTACAATCCAGGGTATTTTGGTAATTTTGAAACCGAGGGTATTTCGATAATTTTAAAATCTGGGGTATTTCGGTAATTTTGCAATCGGGGCAATTTAGTAATTTTGCAAATCGGGGGTAATTTGGTAATTGTACAAACCAGGGTATTTTGGTCATTTGACAAAACGAGGGTAGGTTGGTAATTTTTTCTAACCAGGATATTTCGATGTTGTTGTTGTTGTTTTTTTTTCAAACAGGTACTTTTGGGAAAAATCTAGTTTCATGGTCCAAGTTACTCTTATAAACATGAGATTTTGGGTAAATTTTCAAAACATAGGTATTTTACAAATTCATGGCTGGTTGGTAGTTTTCACAAATCAAAAGTATTTTGAAAATTTTGCAAAACTTGAGAAATTTTCTTTTTTTCAAACTAGGGTGGTTGGTCCCTTTCGGGTTTTAATTATAAGGTTTAGCCCATCAACAAGTCCTCGTAACTAGGGTGAATAGTCACCACGCACTGCAGGATTCCGAAGAGGAGGTGAGTCACTAGGACCGCTTAAATACTAGGCTCTTAGGATCCAATCCTAGACATGCCTATGCCTGTTACCACACCCTAGTCTTGCGGCTCGTTCACGGGTTTGTTTAGTGAAGTTAAGTCTTATGAGATTTTAAGGGTTGTTTCAGCTAGGCCTAAAGTCCATCAAGTTCTAATCTAACTAATCTACGTTCCATAAAGCCCATCAAGCCCACATATATTATATCACACAATGGTTCAGAGTACTTACCTGGCGGACTTGGGCCGGAGACGCAGGTGCCATGCTGAGCTAACAGACCTGTATAAATATGCATGTTTCGAAAACCCAACTTTAGAAAACATTTTGAGCCCAAAACCCCCCAGAGTCAAGTTTTGAACCGGGCTCTGATACCAATTTGTAACACCCCAAACCCGGCCCAAACGCTACAACCGGATCTGGTATGTCACTTAAGAGATTTTACATAACATGTCGCATTTTGGAAAACAATTACTAGGTTTACACCTTTATTTCGAAAGCTTAATAATTCATTAAAGTATAAAATATTAAGTAACCAATTATCTTGGTAGATTTTAAATAAAAACCGAAATTTCATGCAGTCTTAACTTAATTGAAAACGTAAAACTTAAAACCCGATAATAAAAGCCCAACAAAATCCCAAGACATAAATGGTAGTCTAGTGGCCCATGGCCTTATTACAAGGAAATTTGAACCCATTAATTAAATGAAAATAAAAAAATAGACTAAGTCTTTTTCGAATTCTCAAAGCTCATCGCATGGCCACCTTGCTCTCCTCTCGGCCGATTTGATGCCCTAAGTGTCACCCGAGATGGTTAAAATAAAAGGGTGAGTCACGAGACTCGGTGTGCAACCCTCATGCACCATTAGACTTGGGCTTTAGCCCCATAAAACAGAATAATCAAAATATAAGTAACAAAAATAATATGCAAAGCCCAACCCATATCCTAGGTGTCCATCCGCTACACGCCCCCGTACCAGCCATTCACACCATTGGGGATTTCTACAATCAACCCACACCGCTACACGCATTGATGGCAGTCATGCTGCTCATCATCAGATCATGGCCGTAGCCACTACAACAGATCACGGCAGAAGCCTCTACAACAGATCACGGTAAAAATCGCTACAACATATAACTTCCTCCTTTCATCAAACCCAACCCATGTAATCACATAAAATTAGTATACTTATAACATTTAATCAGATCATTTACTAACCTAGTGATTTGCTTTACCCTCTTTGGGTTCCCGTCAATATGCCGGGGTTTCGGCATTTAACAAAACATGTAATACTTATTTTCATATATTAATCAAACAGATCTAGATGGTGTGGAGAATTACACACCTGATATTGCGAAATCCAATATTCTTAATCGATGTCCTTGCTATCTGGATCTATTATCCTCAATCTATAGCCTTGCTTAAAAGCCGAAACAATTGCGAAAATAAGCCTCTCCTATATTCGGCCATGGTTAGTATTCTACCCGATTTTATATATATAAATAAATAAATCCTCTTACCTTAAAATCCCGAAATTGGAGACTTATGATTTTCGGCTTTTAGGTCTAGTCGACTAAGCTTCCTTCAAATCCCGAATTTCCGCCCATCATAAAACCATTAAACTATTAGCTTTTTGGCTTTTGCCTTTTAAAAACTGGGAATAGATCATGAGAACTAATTAAAAATCAACACTTACCTTAGTATAGGAGATTCGGCTAGCACTAGAGAGAGGATTCGGCAATGCCCATAGAAGATTTAAATGCCGGAAGTATAGAACTAATTCTCAAATAGGATGAATAGAAGAAAAGACTATGGATGCTTCGGCTTCTTAGAGAAATCGGCACAAGAAGGAAAAAGTGGAGAAGAGTTTCGGCTTTTAAAGAAAATGGAGAAAAGAAATTGGAGAAAAGAAATTGGAGAGGGAGAGGCTAGGGAATTTCGGCACAATGGGGGAGAAATTTAGGGTTTTCAGTGTCAGAATCAAGGAGCTAGCCCCCCCTATTTATAGATATTTTGGCACCTCTGCTAAAAACCGAAAGCGCCCTTAAAATTCAAGCTAAAGAGAGGAGAAATTCGGCACCCTCCTTGCCATGCAAGAGCGAATTTTACACTCCTCTAGGTGGTGGATTTTCGGCCAACACTTCCCTTGAAGATAAGCTCCTAGCTTTTCTCCTTTTTATCTATGATATTATCACTTAAAAATCCACATAAAGTCTCCTATTTTATAGCCTTGTAGCCGTCCACCTCTACTAATCCCTAATGCCAAATTTAACTCACTTAAATTAAAATATTTGGGCCTCATTAAACTTAATACTTGGGCCCTTAATTCCTTGTGTGTGGCGTCACCCTCTCTTCATTTAAAGTGTCGAATTTGGCCTAAAACATGGGCTCCTTTCGACCCAAAACTTGTTCCTTTTTAACTGTTAATGATGCCACTTTAATCCGGGCCTTTTTGCCTAATTCTAAGCCCAAATTTAGACCCCTATCAATTAAATTAACATAGTAAACCTATCCCTATACTAAATGTATAGGCCCGTAAATTTAGGATGTTACAGTATTCATATTCATCCAATGAGATTTACCTCAAACATGACAAGACTGTTGGTTTTTCCTATCACCCCAATACAACATGCAGTCATTTGGGCAACTATGAATTTTGTTGTACCCAAGGCCTAAATCTTTTATTAGTTTCTTCATATCTTTGCATGAATGAGGGATTTTTACAAACGAAAACATATCTCTCAAAAACTCTAACAGCATTGTAAAAGAGTTTTCGGTCCACCCTCCCAAACATTTTAAGTGAAATAGACGAATGCAGAAGGACATTTTTGAATATTTTGATCCTTCGTAAAGTTCTTCATTCATTTCATTAAGTAACTTGTAGAACTTCGCCGCTTCTCTATTTGGCTCTTCATCAGGTACACTTCTTCCCGTTTCGGTAAAAGCATTTCCACCAATATTACAATCATCGGATGCAATAAAGTCAGGTGGAAACGATTGCAAACCATGACTGCGCATATTAAATGCATCCCGCAACATGCCTTCCATGTCATCTTCTCTAACAGACTGATGGTAAGCACTATGAGGATAAGCCGAATTAATAGTTGAAGAGGTTCTACTAGGTGTACACTCTCCATGGAAAATACATTTTTTATACCCCCGAATAAAGCCATCAACAATTAGATGTTCATAGACAACTTCACGAAAATGCCAATTGATGTTGCCACACTTCTTACACGGGCAAAGAATCATATTCTCTTGGCTTACATTTTGAAATGCAAAATTTAGAAAAGTTTGTACTCCATTTCGATAGTCGTTGCTTACCCTTGACAAATTCATCCAACTCTTATCCATTTCGTAGTTCTTGAAGTCTAAAGTTGACAATAAAATACAGTTATTTAAATGTTCTCAATTGATTTAAATAATGTCATTGTACTAAAATAGATAATACATATCAAGTATCAAGTATCTAATGGCTGTAAACTAATTCAGGTAAGTTGTTTTTTTATAAGTATATATTTATGTATTACGTAAGTTATGTAAGTTATGTAAGTTATGATATGATATATATTTATGTACGTTATGTAAATTATGTAAGTTATTATTAGCATCTTTAAATTTTAACTTTAAATTTTAACCCTTTAATTATACTCTTTCAATTTATAAATTTGTGTTTTTTAATAAATAATATAAATTTATAAATTTTATTTAAAATTCAAGGTCATTGTGTATTTGACAACCAAGCAGTGCAATTTCATTAAGTATACAAACAAGTATACAACAGTATCATATGAATTGAGGCAATATATAATACCAACATACAAATTATTTTTTAAATCGAGTTGCTACAGCACCGCAAAAAAGACAAAATATAAAAATGTCGTGCATTAAAAAGCGTGTCAAATTTAATATATTTTTAAATAAAAATAAAATTTTGGATCAATATAATAGAAAATTTAAATTTATTTAAAATTTACATGATAAATGAAATTATATTAATAATTTTAATGGTTGGATTGTAAAAATACTAACCTTACAAAAAAGTGATAAAATGTGTAAAATTATAGTTTTACACTAATATAAGTAAATCATTTTAAAATTGATAAATATTGAAATATGTTAAAGCAAAAAAATAAAAAATAAAAGATCTAAAATCTGATAATATTTAATTACACTTTTTTTATAATTGAAACTATTAAAATTTATAAGTAAACAAATATCATATTATAAAATACCTTAATTGTTTTATATTACATGAAATAGTAATATATTATTAAATAAATAAAAATAACTAATTGTATATCTTTGAATAATAATTATTTATATTAATAAAAATAAAATTTTAGAATCAAAACTAAAATAAATAATAAAAATTGGATTAAATAATCAAAACTTCTAAGTAGAGTTGGGAAAACATGCTTGAGCTGGAAAATTTGTCTGTGTCAATTCGAGTCCGTAATAATTTAAGTTCAAGAAAACCCGAACCTGTAACAAATCCGAATCAGAAAAAATCCAAACTTGAGAAAATGTGAGTCCGACAAAACGTGAGCCCGAGAAGGCCCAAGCTCGTAACAGATCCGAGTCCGAGATCAATTTGACTCGAGCCCAAGATAAATCCAATCCTGTAACATGAAAAAACTTGATTTTATAACTCAACAGCCATAATAGACATTATTTGAATATTAATATAGCATGCCATCCTGGATTGCAATAGATTTTGGAAATGCAGAAACATTCCACTTACGACAGTAAAGCATCAAAGGGAATGTTCATTAAGGGCAAGCAATACAGCCATATAAATATCCATAATTTGATAGAAATATTTGTAAGGTTTTAGATATTTTGGTAAGTCCAAAATGTTAATTATTCTGGTAAAATAATAGATATTTTAGTATATCTGTATAAAAATTGGTAAATGGATAAAAATATTGGTAAAGTTTTAGATATTTTGGTAAATCTAGAAAAATGTTGGTAAACTCATAAACTCATAATGAAATGGCAAAGCATGCAAAGACTGGAAATTGTCTTACCTGAGACAATGTGGATTGAAGCTAAGCAAACTGGATGGTAGATAACAGAAAACTGGATGGCAAAACTAAAGTAATTAAAATGATCCAATATTTGAAAGAAAAATCAGCACTTAAATCTATAACTTTACGCATAATACAAGACTAATAGCAAAATAAAACTCCAAACAGATTTAACTACTATCATTTGGTCGAGACTAAAAAAATTTACATTGACACTCTAATTGAATATATATAGCATATTAACATAGAGGAATAATTCAAAATGAAGTCTATATAACATATTTAAAATTTTTATTATAATAACATTATCAATAAAAAATATTATACAAAATAATATCAAGTGATTGATTGCATAACAATCAATTTCATAATTATAATTTTAAAAATTACTTAAGTTATTAAAAATAAAAATAACTTTTATTTTTACAATGAAAGAATTTCTAGTTAGGCTGTGGTATGCGAAGCGGACATGTTGTAGCATAAGTATTTATGCAATAATACGAACAAAGTAGAAAATATTGAAATGAATAAAGCAAATTGGTAATGCAATTCAACGCATCATCTGACTCTCTGATCTTGTGCCTCATTTGATCACTAGTGTAATAACATACGGAAAACACTTATTTATTAAATATTTTTAGAAATCGGGGATTGATTCTCACAAGGAGCAAAAATAATGGATATTTATCTATATTCTCTACAAATAATACTTTTAACATCCAAAGAATATTACAATATGCAAAATAAATAAATAAATATCGTCCAATACTTGCGGATATCCGAATCCATATAAAAAATTGCAATCTCGAATTCTAACTCCGTCTCTGAACAAGAAAACAAGCATCGAGGACAGCAAATATGTTCATTTATTCTGTTACCAACATGCAGGAAAGAAAGATGAAAATGTTGACAAACCCCAACATTTGCCTCAACCTTACAAAATCAATAAAGCAGAAAGCCTGATACTACAGGTTGAAGTAAATAAGAAACCCACATATTCTTTCAACCAATCAGAAACCCAGAACAATGATACACAGCTTACAGAACATAATTAAAGGAAAATCTAGCCATGTTAAATCTCGGAAAAGCAACGACAGAGGAGTAAAATTTACCGATTGGTTGCGACAGCGGAGAGCGACGGCGACGGCAACGCAGCAGAGGGGTTAGTCGAGGGCAATGCAGCAGGTGGTCGGGTCGGCGTCTTCAGCGGCAGATGGGTTGGGATTTTGATTTGGGGGAAAATTTAGAGATTAAGAGAGAATTGAGGGAATTGGGGAAATTTTGTTAAGGGGAAAAATACCAACTATCGGGAGCACAGCTTGGGATAAAAATGGATGAAAGCAAAACGATGCAGTTTTGGTATAAACAAAATGAGAGTTGCGGCGTTTTTTAAAACGCGCCGCTAATGCTGATCTATTGCGGCGTTTATAAGCTAGCGCCACTAAATCCACTACCCACCTAAAACGACGACGTTTGGGTTCAATTACATTTTTTTTGAAGCGTTTTTTAAAAAGCGCCGCTAATTCCACTAAAGCGCCACCGAAAACGACAACATTTTGTTTCAATTAATTTTTTTGTGGCGTTTTTTAAAAAGCGCCGCTAATGCTGATCTATTGCGGCGTTTATAATCTAGCGCCGCTAATTCCAAAAAAATTTGCCACTTAAAACGACGACGTTTGGGTTCAATTAAATTTTTTTTCTGGCATTTTTTTAAGAAGCACCGCTAATTCCACTAAAGCGCCAACTAAAACGACAGCGTTTTGATTCAATTAATTTTTTTTGTGGCACTTTTTAAAAAGCGCTGCTAATGCTTATCTATTGTGGCGTTTATAAGCTAGCAGCGTTTATAAGCTAGCTCCGCTAATTCCACTAAATCGCCACTTAAAACGACGACATTTTGATTCAATTAATTTTTTTTGCGGCGTTTTTTGCTTAACGCCGCTAATGCCACTAAAGACGCCAATTAAAACGACGACGTTTTGTTTAAGTTAAAGGTTTAAGTTAAATGTACGATCTATTGCGGCGTTTCCCACCTAGCGCCGCTAGTGCCACTAAAGACGACACCTAAAACGGAGCTGTTTTATTTAAGGTAAAATGTTTTTTGCGGCCGCTAATGCCTTTGATAGTAATAATTTTTTATAGTTTAATTATTTCTTAAATTCCTTTAAATTAAGTTTTTTTTTTGTTTCAAATAATATATTTAATTTGTAAAATTTTATAATTGTGTACAAAAATAATTTTAAAAAATGAAACCAAACTTCCTTACGAAGAGTTTGTATCCACGAGTTTAATTTTTTTTTGTGGCTGATAGAATTTATCTAAATTGATTTTGATAAAATTTAACTTCTCAAATTTTATCCCTAAACCTTACACCATAAAGCCTAAACCCTAGTCTCTAAACCCTAAAACATAAAACTTTAAATCTTAAACCCTAAACCCTAAACCCTTAAAACTTAAATCCTTAACCATAAACCCTATATATATATATATATTGCAAGGTACAAAAGTAATTAAAAAAGAATCTTATTGCTTACTTAAACCCTAAAATAACTTGATTTTTTGTCATCTTTATCAAAATCCCTAACCCTTAAACTATAATACCCTAACCCTTAAAACCCTAAACAATAAGACCCTAACTATAAAACACTAAACCATAACCACAAACCCTAAACCCAAAATACTAAACATTAAACCATAAACCATAAAACCCTAAATTATAGACTTTAAGCCTTAAATTTTAAACCCTAAACACAAAAATAAAATGATTTTTTGCGGCATTTTTGATAAAAACGCAGCTAATGCTTGACCTTTTGTGGCGTTTTATCATAAACGCGCTACTGCTTCACCTTTTGTGGCATTTTTATCATAAACGCCGCTAATGCTTCACCTTTTGCGGCGTTTTTATCATAAACGCCGCTATAGCTCTAACCTTTTGCGGCGTTTTCTTATTAGCGCCACTAATGTATAACTTTTGCGGCGTTTTTGTTCCGAACGCCGCTAAAAACCTATTTTGCTGTAGTGTTATCAAGAAGTTGACCAAGATTTACTTCAATAAGAATTGAATTTATTGAAAGCTGCTAATTTATCATATTTCGACTTGAAGATTAAGTTATTTGAAGCTTATCAGTTCGGCAAAAGAGAAGTACTTTTTTGTGGGTGTTTTTGTTGAGAATTTGAAAGTTGATTATTTTGCCTTTTACTTGGTCGTTTATCGGAGTTATTCTTGATTGTATTGTGAGGTTTTGGGGGGAATGATTGTGACAATTTGGATTCTACTTTGGGAATGCAACTATCCCTTGTAAAATGGTAGATTGGGGTTAAATCAATAGTTGTTTCGGATGAATTGTTTAATAAAATCATTCTTTGAGTGAGACTTCGCAAACATAAAATTGGTGAATCTGAATTACATTAACAAACTTGTTGTGTTGATTCTTTCTCTTTTTTCGTATTTTCGCATAGTTGTCTTACCCCATTTTCTTATCCCAACTCTTTTTCGAACAATTAATAAATTAATAACTTCGAACAAGTAAAAACTGTAGCGGTTAAACTGTAGTGGTTAAGTTTTGACAAAAGTTAAGTGGTCTACTCTAGCAGTTAAATGCTTTGGTTTATACTTGAGGTTATGTGTTCGAATCCTTGTGAGAGTATTTTTGTTAATTTCTTTATATGCCTATCAGTTAGTAGAAGTTGAGTTAAAATTTAACTCTTAGAGAATCTGTAGTAGAATAAGGGTATTAAAAGATTTTATTTTATTTTATTTTTAATTCCCAAGAAAATTTTCTCCCATTTGTTTTTTTTCTTTTCCCACGTTTGTTCCCTCATTCCCCATTTCATCCCATCGTTGTTCTCCCAACCTTTGCAATTGGATTTTCTTTGTTTTTTTTTTTATTATTCGTTCTTTATGTTCTTGTTTCTTATTTTGTTATTAGTATTTTGGTTATCAAATCATCTGCTTTGGTCTTTGATTTGTTCTCGTTCTCTTGTTGTTAGATTGGTTTTCGATGTTGTGGTTTGTCAAGGTTGTTTCGTCAGGTAACATCGTGATTTTATTTTAGTAGTTCGAGTTTTGGGAGTATTATTGAATTTTGATGTGGAATTGGGTTTTAGTATTGATTTTAATTATGTTCTTTTGTGTGCTGCCAGGAGAGGATCGAGAGGAAATTGGTGCTCCTCCAACCACTGTTGCATAAGTATTTTAACGTTTTTGGAAGCCAAATTTGGGCATTTTTTGTGGCATATTTGATTTAGTTTTCGTACAATGATTACTGATTTGAGAATGTTAAATGATGATTTTAGGTTCTGGGAGTTTCGTGGTGGCATTTACATCGAAATTGGATTTGGTGTGTAACGAAAATTCGAGAAAACAGCAAACGACAAAAGCCAAAAATCTGAACTTTTGACACCACACGGTCGTTTGGTAGGCCGTATGTGACACATAATAGTGTGCTGGATCGTGTGAGACACACGGTCTGGGCCAGTTGGGCTGTGTGGGCCACACGGGCGTGTGTGAGACTATGTGTCAAACTGTATGGGCCACGCAGGCATGTGGGCCTAAAATCTAAATTTTTTCCTAGGATTGCAAGCGTCGTTCAGATTGAACGTAGGCCTTCTGTAAGATCCGTATGTTATAATCTAGTCTATAAAATATGATTTCTGATGCTCTGTTAGCATAAACCATAGTATAAGTACAATTAAAGTATGCATAATTATTAGGTAGTACAATAAGTATAACCTATGATACGTATGTATGATCTGTAATATGATATGTCTGATCTGTTATTTGTCAAGCATGATCTATATTTGTTATAAGAGCATGTATGACGTGTTTATTTCTGGCATCTGTAATTATGTATGTGCATTGGGGTGGGATTTGTGATATGGAGGAAGTGTGGGCAGTTTAATAACTTGTTGTATTTGGTGGCACAGCCACACATATATCCGTATTTGGCGTTAAATCACCTATTGATCTGGCATTTAAGCTACAAATAATTTGAAAAGTGTCATACCGACACTAAGTGGTGTGTAGGGTTGGATGGGTATTTAATACCCTATATGGTGTGTAGGGATGGTCGGAGATGGTGTGTAGCGGATGGGGGTAGGAATGTACATTTGCATCTGATATGTTCTGATTCTGTTTCTGTATATGATATATATATTTGTTCGACTTCTAAAAGCATGTCTGAAATTTATATCTGGTATTTTTGCTTATTTAAGTTACACACTGAGCTTGTAAGCTCACTCTCGGTTTGTTTGATTCTCAAGTAACACACAAACTTAGGCCCGTCGATGCGAAAGGAACTCGATTAAAAACTTATGATAGATATTACTATTTTAAGTTCTGGTTTATTCTAATTTGTTTTGTTGGACTGTTTGAACATTTTGAGACTGTTTGGTTTTGAACTTTTATCTACTGCTTCAAACCGTTTTTCGATTTTAAAAAAAAAAGAAGAATTCACCGTTAACAAAACATTGAATTTTCCAAAATATGACTCGTGTATTCAAAATGAATTTAACTAAAGGATTCTGCTGCAAATAAATGTGTTTTGAAAATATAGGTCTAATTGATACAATTTACAAATTAATTATGAAGAATGTTTTCACTGAAAATAAATAGGAATTGTTTTAATAAAAATCTGGAATTGTTCTAAAAGTCTAACAAATTTTCTGGGTTTTTCGGAAAGGATCATGTAGCTTCTCCAGATTTGGCCATAAAGTCTAAGCCGGGCTTGGGGTGTTATATGGTAGTTCGCATAACAATCAACATGTACTTCATGTTATGTTTTTTTAAATGTTATGAACCTTTTATAATTTTAAATTTTTTTTATAATTTTTAAATTATTTGTTGGCATGACATATAAGATAAATAGTATCATGTTAGTAAGAAGTACACGTGCTGCCACACTGATATCGTTAAAAAATAATGTTTTAGTCAATATTTTCATTAAAAAATGATTTAATTCTTTTTAAAAGGTTGAAGATCATTTAACTCAAAAAAAGAATAGAGCCAAATTGACAAAAAAATATAAACATTAAAAGTTAAATTTAGCATTATGTCAAACTAAAATTAATTCTAAAAAAGGGAAAAAAATATTTTTAAAAAATAAATTAGTTTCCAAATAAAAACCCAGATAAATCTTTGTACTAAAATCAATTATAAAAAGGAAAAAGTAAAAGAAATTAAAATCATAAAATAAATTTTGTTTTGTAAAAATTGAAGTTATTCGTATAGAAAGGGAAGTAATTCTTTGTATAATCCTATGTTTGAGTGATTAAAATTGAGATGAATAAAATAAGTAAATAATAAGATTAATTAAGGAGGAGTGATTAAAATAAATAAAAACAATTATTGGGTAATTTACCAAAATATACCAAAATAAAAAAAAATAAGGAAAAGGGCCGAAATCTGCATTATTTACGGAAAAGGGCCATTTTCCCCCAAAACGCGTCCACGTCAGCGTGTTTTGGGGGGATGCAGTAGGAAAGCGCGCCCTTAAGGGAGTGCTTTGTGCCACATCAGCACAAAACGCGCTGACGAGGACGCGCTTTGCTGATGTGGCACAAAGCGCTCCCTCAGGCGCGCTTTGCCCCCTCCTTCCCGATCGCCTTTTCAAATTGTTTTTAGTGTTAGGGTATGAGGTTTTAGGGTTTTAGGGCTAGGGTTTAGGATTTTTTAGGATCGTTGGGTTTAGGGGTTTTAGGGAAAATTAATGGACTAGATTATAGGGTTAATTAGGGTTTAGTAAAAATATGTTTAGGGTTTAGGGGAAAATATATTAGCAAAATAAAAATTATTTGAATTTTTTTACAGTTGTATCCAGCGGTAAAATAATTTTGAAAAGACGTTTCTGAACAAATAGTGCCGAAAACGCTTCAAGCAGGATGCAACTGTCAGCAAGAGTACTGAAAAGAGCTCCCACGTGGACGCTCTTTTGCTGATAGTCTCCGGTAAAATAATTTTGAGAAGACGTTTCGAACAAATAGTGCCAAAACGCTTCAAGCGGGATGCACCGCCAAGAAGAGTATCGAAAATAGCTCCCACGTGGACGCTTTTTTGCTGATGAGTCTCCGTAAAATAATTTTGAGAAGACGTTTCTGAACAAATAGTGCCGAAAACGCTTCAAGCAGGATGCACTGTCAGCAAGAGTACTTAAAAGAGCTCCCACGTGGACGCTCTTTTGCTACAGTAGTATCTGGCAATCCTTAGACTATAAATCAGCCAAATTTCATTCTCAGTTTGCATAACAGAAATTAAGGCAAAAGAAAAATAGAAGCTGAAAATGAGTGAACGTATTAATGCTGTTATTTACTACGATGGTGAGGTTTGTGACACCGAAAGTGGTGTTGTTTTTTTATCGGAGAACACAGCGCGACTGGGTTTTAATCGGAACATAGATTTGATAGAACTTCAGAAAAGAATTAGGCGTAAAATCTTCGGAACAACGCCAAAGAAAGTTCAGTCTATTAAGTATAGATTTTGCGCTTCGGTTGATCCGGTGAGATATGACTCATTCGACATCAAAGGTCCTCGGAGCTTTGAGGCAATGGTGGAGACTTATCTTGCCAGTGGATCACCCTATCTTGAGGTATATGTACAATTTTCATCACCAAGTGATCTTCCTTCGACCTCAACATCTACTGCTGTTCGAGGGGAATACACGACCCCAAGCCAACACACTGTTAGTGGGAGGCAGACTATGGAAGTGCCCGTGTTTGGTGGTAGTATGGAAAACATAACCCCTGCACGACACTCGGTTGGTGGATGGGACATGCATATCCTTCCTTCGACGTCCGATGATAGAAATACGTATTGGGGAATGTCATCAACTTCTAGTGGTTGGCAATCCACATATGATTGGAAACTTTACGAAAGATGTTTAAGGAGGGATAATGTACTCCCCACGACATCCACCGGCGAGGGGCCCTCGTTCGTTGCAGATTATGGTGGGTCAGATGATGAGTTCGATGTGGATCCACCTCAAGAGCCGGGCCTGATGGTGCAGAAGTTGGATTATTTTCTGAACAGGAGCCTGTTCCAACCGTACCTGAAGATGTTGAGGCGGTTCGGATGAAGAAGAAGAAGATCCTCTATTCAGGCGTGCCCGCCTCACGGCACATGCATAATGTCGATCTATCTCAAGACGATGCATTGGAGTTTCTGAACTACCACACCTGCACGCGTGGACTGCACAAGTTCGCCGTTGGATTCGGCGAATTAGAAGTTGGTAAAGAGTTTTCCAACAAGGATGCTTTTTTCTTTGCATTGAAACAAGATAAAGATCAAGAACGGGGTTAACTACAACGTGGTTAAATTCAAGCTCGATAAGTACAAGGTGAAGTGTGCAGTGCAAGACGGTACATGTTCTTGAAAATCATGGCCTCGTTGAGGAAAAGGACAGCTTGTGAGAGATCAAAAGTACAAAGGTCCACATACATGTCTTGCTTCGATGCAAGATCACTATGTGTTCAATGTTTTGAATAATACTAATATTACGTAATGTTGCATTATTTAACGTACTTCGTTGACAGGTGTTTCACAAGATCATCTGAAGATGGATTCAAGAGATGTTGGTGACTTAATAATACCGACGGTGAAGGCCGATCCCAAGACTACAGTGACGGCCTTAATTGGCAATATCCGTAGCCAATTGGGGTACACGCCCTCTTACCGGAAGACTTGGATAGCCAAGCAGAAGGCGTTGGAAAAGTTGCATGGTCGGTGTGGGACGCTTCATATAATGAAGTGTGGCAATGGTGTCAGTCTTTGGAGAGATATGTCCCGGTGCAAAGATAATGAGACCTTGAAACGGAACCGGTGTACTATAATGATCGATTGCTTCGTGGATGCGCAGTGTTCAAGCGTCTTTTCTGGACATTTAAGCAATGTAGAGACGCATTTATATACTGCAAGCCATTGGTACAAATTGACGGTACCTTTATGTATGGCAGATATACGCATCGGCTATTGCTAGCTGTGGCGCAGGACGGCAGTGGGAGAATCCTTTCAATTGCGTTTGCAATAACACCGGGGGAGTCAGTTGATGACTGGGATTTCTTCCTATCTAGGTTAAGGAGGCATGTCTGCTCCCAACCTGATATATGCGTTATATCCGATCGGGGCCCTGGAATACTAGCCGCAATAGAGCGACAGGGAAGCATGTGGCATCGCACACACCATCGATATTGCCTAAGGCATGTTGCGTTCAACTACCACGGGCAACATCGATCTACAAGTCAAAGACGGCAAGTGACCAACATGGATATGTAATATCTATTAATATAATTTCGTTTGTAATATTCAATTTATTCTTAATTTAAGAGTGGTATGTAATATTCGCTATCAACTTATATTGGCAGGGTACGAGATCAATAAGGACCGTTTTCACGAGATGTTGGCGAATTTGCGCTCAGTTAACGAAGAAGGCGCAAACTACCTATGCAATATTCCTTTCGAACAGTGGACACAAGCATACGACGGCGGCTTACGATATGGTCATATGACCTCAAACATGGCTGAATGCATAAATTTTGTTCTAAAAGGAACGCGTCATTTGCCAATAACATCAGTTGTGCGAGAGGCATACTTTCGTTTAGCGGCACTATTTCCGAAGCGAGTAGTGAGTTATAAAGGCCAAATGCAAGGAGGCCATGTATGGTGCGCGAAGGTCTTACGAGAAATTAACAAGGGGAAGGCACGGGCTAACACTATGCACACAGTGTGTCACGATCGCGACAACTTATGGTTTCGTGTGACGGAGTTTGACAGACCGAACCAAGGTATTGTTGGCGGTCAATATTGTGTACACTTGAGAAATAGGACCTGCGACTGTGGGGTATTTGATGCACTTCGTCACCCATGCGCTCATGTACTTGCAGCTTGTCAGAATCTCCGTCTTGATCCCATGAGCTATGTCGACGAAGTGTATAAAATAGAAAACATGTACAACGTGTGGAGACACGTATTCTCACCAGTCCCAGATGAACGTAAGTGGCCGTCTATATCGCTTGCACCATATAAGCTGTTGCCGGATAGACAACTGAGGCGCAAACCAAAAGGTCGACATTGCTCGACTATAATACGCAACAATATGGATATCCGAGAAACGGCCAACCAACGTAGGTTGTGCGGATGGTGTAGGAACCCAGGCCATACATCTCGCTCGTGTCCAAATCGGAATAGTTGACAGTCTTCTTAGCTTTTTTTTGTCTCTTGATGGCTATGTAAATTCTATTTATTTCTTGATGAAAACGGTAAACTTTTGTAGAATGACTAATTTGTAAAAAAATAAAAATTAAATTACAATAAAAAAACAAATCTTGGACTTTTATTTTTATTAAAGATATTAAAATTAAATTACAATAAAAAAATAAAAAACAACTTTTATTTTATTAAAGATATTAAAATTAAATTACAAAAAAGAAATAAACAAATTTTATTTTATTAAAGATATTAAAATTAAATTACAATAAAAAAATAAAAAACAAATTTTATTTTATTAAAGATATTAAAATTAAACTACAAAAAAATTAAACAACTTTTATTTTATTAAAGATATTAAAATTAAATTACAAAAAAAACAACTTTTATTTTATTAAAGATATTAAAACTAAATTTAAAAAAAAATAAAAAATAACTTTTATTTATTAAAGATATTAAAATTAAACTACAAAAAAAATTAAACAACTTTTATTTTATTAAAGATATTAAAATTAAATTACAAACAAAAATAAAAAAAACATTTATTTTATTAAAAAAAATAAAAAATTATATTACAATTAAAAAATAAAAAAAGGCGGTCGGAATCAATGTTGGTGCCGGTCGAAATCAATGCCACATGGGGTGGTGGGCGGTTATCTTATTTGGATTTCTCCTTCTTCTAGCTTCCGTGGGGTCGTGGAACCTCAAAGGGATTCTAGTTCCTCCCGCAGTGGAGTGCAGTTGTGGGTGTTGGGAGGATGACCCACCTTGATAAAATAACGATCATGGAGGTGTTTGCATAAACCATGGCGAGCAGGTGTCCGAATTCCATAAGGCGAAGGAGACTGGTAAAAAGAAGAGCTCCCCGACGGCGCCTCGAGTGATCCCTCATACGACGGCGGCCTCAAGATCGACTGGCCAGTCGGAGTAGTCGAGAATGGACTCGAACCGGGCCATGCATTCCAACCTGCAGTGGGACTGAGAAAAGGAAACATATATGGGTTAGGATACATATAAGGGCTAGGGTACGCACCTGGCATAAAGGCCAAAGGATGTGATGTCGGTGTCGTCGGCTGAAGTGTTGGGCCCAGTGACTGTTGGGCACTGTTGATGGGCCCGGTGACTGTGTCGGCGCTGTTAATGGTCCAGTCTCATCACCCCTTCTCCTTGGATTTAAAGGGCCCCGTCGTTCCCTTTGCTCACGAAGTTACCGTCTCCTCTCCTCTTCTGATACTAAATACGGCTTGCCATGGATCCTAAACCATGGCATGTATTCCGGCACGCACGCTAACTCAGGAACGACGATCGATTCCCGAATAGGTATATAATCATACCGGTTCTCCCACATTTCGATATACGCTGACCAAAATCTTGGCCAATCCACGTGCAACTGCCGTAAGTCGACTTTGTGCTCATCATCGAGCACCTCAGGTGGCACGAAAATCGGTTGTCGGAATCCAAATTGTCGCAAAACCCGATCTGACTGGTGCATCTCCACGGTGGCATAGTTGATCAATGGGACCTTTACATGCCAAATGTTCGGATTTAGCAAGAACTCCTCCGAAATTACTGCCCGAATTGCCGGACTCGTATGGTGTCCATTGAAACTATATTAACATGACCAAAATATTAGTTATATACATATTACTAAATACTAAATACTAAATACTAAATTCTAAATACAAAATTCGAAACGACAATTTTATTACGAAAATATATTTTATTTAATACTTACTTGTGATTCCGACCGTTGCTCTAATAGAAGCCGTATATCTTCAAGCTCGATAGGTATTCCAACATAACTCGCCGAATGGTTCCACCTAATTAAATAAATTTTTAACATACAATTATACTTTAAATCTACGTAATAATTGTAAAATATAATATTAAATTTACCTCGTTATGAGTGGGAATGTATATGGGTGGTCGACTCGAGGACGTAAAAATGGAAATCGAAACCGTGCCCATGACTGCAGTAGTGATAGGCAACCTCCGATTTTCGCTTTACTCGGCCGCGTCGCCTCGCACATCTCCCGATACAATTTTGATAGCACGGCGGACTTCAACTCATTTCACCTACGCTCTAAAATCAACGAGTTTCAGCAGACCATCTCGTGTGTACGAGGTTTCAAACAGTCCGCATCGATAGCCTCCAATCATCTCAAGAATGTATGCCCGAGCATACCGTATTCTTTCTATTTTGGCCAAACCATTATTCGGCCGGATTGTGTCTCGTAACCATCCATCTCGATCCGACCTCCATGAATGTTATCCGAATGGAACCCGAAGCTCGTAGCATACGGCGGTCCAATCGCTAGAAGTTGCGGACCCGGTGACTACGGACCCATCCACCGGCAATCCCAATTACAATCGCACGCCTTCCGAGTGATAGTACACTCTCCGCATGGAAGATGAAAAGTGTGCGTCTCGGGTCTCCACCTCTCTATCAACGCACTGATTAACTTCGACTCCAACTTGCACCCTCGGCCTATCGTGGCCACGTGCCAAAACCTCGCTTCCCGCAGATAATTCTCGATAAGCGGCGATGGCGGACCAGGTATATTGCGAATATAGCATTGCAACACCCGATCTAATGATCGTTTAAAAATTATAAAAATTAATTAAAATTGCATAAACCTAAAAAATATTAAATAGTATTGAAAAATTAAAATTAAAACTTACCATTCGCATTTGATCGACGGAGATGTGTTTATCGTCGAGATGAATTAATTCCCCGGCCATTGGAAATACGATCGAATATTTTAAAATTTATCAAAAAAATATATTTCAAAAAATTTTAAAAATGGCTTTTTTGTAAATATTAAAGGACTATTGTGAAATTTGAGAGGAAGTTTCAAGGAATTTAAGAGAAATTTGAGAAGAATTTGAGAGAAAGTTGAGAGAAAAATGAATAATGACTTTGTTGTGAAAAAAATAAAAGGGTAGGGGGTTTTTATAGGTTTTTTTTTCTCGACCGTTGGAGACCCAACGGTCAAAAAATTTGACCGTTGCGTTGCAAAGATGAAAGCGCGCCTTAAGGGCGCTTTGTGCCACATCGCACAAAGCGCGTCCTCGTTAGCGCTTTTTTGTCTTGATGTGGCATAAAACGCCTCCCTCAAGGGCTCGCTTTCGCCAGCATCCTCCAAAACGCTACCGACGTGGACGCGTTTTGGGGGAAATGGCCATTTTCCATAAATAATACAGATTTCGGCCCATTTCTATAATTTTTTTTTATTTTAGTATATTTTGATAAATTACCCACAATTATTAGTAATACTGCCATATAAACACGCAACAGGGTACTGAGATGTTTTTCATAAAATTGAGCAATTCATTACTTAAAAACAGTGCGGGCTGTACGTTGACACATTGGACAAGTCAACAGAGGTTTTCTAAGAATTGAAAAAGAAAAGACATACCTAATACAACAGCCAATTAAAACGTGCCACGTCATGGAAGGCAAAACTCCGCGTTTCATACGAGCAGTAGCAACTTTGTGGTTCCAGTGATGATTTATTAAGCTTAATTACCTCGTAGCTCCAGTCAACAGCTACGGTTCAAATGACAAGGATCGTGGGTGTTTTGAATTTCTTATAGAAAATTGAAGATGGCGCAATCAGGTGAAGCTATGATTTTTGTTTGTTCTTTGAGTTTCTTCGTTTACTGCTTTAGTTGGATTAAATCTCAGATTTAGGGTTTTAACTATATTAGGAATCACTTAAACACAGTTTTCTTTCTTTCTTTCTAATATGATCTCAGGGTATGATATTAATAATCTGTTTCGGGAAGCTCAATCTCGGTGGTTGAAGCCAGCTGAAGTACTGTTTATACTACAAAACCATGAGAAGTATCAGCTTGAGCAAGAGCCTCCTCACAAGCCAACAAGTAAATTTTCTAATTTGAACTTTAATTTGAACTTGAACTTTCGTTAACCATAGCTTTAATTCTGTTATTTACATATTTGGATGTCTGTATTATTAACTAGAATTATATGTATAGGCGGCTCATTGTTTCTTTTCAACAAGAGGGTTCTTCGGTTCTTTCGTAAAGATGGCCATAGTTGGCGTAAGAAGAAGGATGGAAGAACTGTCGGGGAAGCCCACGAAAGGCTTAAGGTTTTGTCAAACACCATTTGCATTTTGGTTTTCTTTTATTAGATGGAAATTATGTAAAATGTGTGCTTTTGTTATTTAGAAAATGAAGGAACCACTTGAATTGTGCAAAATAATCATAAAGGTGAAACATTGGCCAATTGTTTGATTTAAAGTGAACCCTTGGTGCATAGGAAACATCTGTATACATGAATACTTGAAAATTGATGGATATGTATTTCTTTGTTAGTATTAACCGTTTAATACATTTGACTGTTCTAATGTCAATGGAGTTTTATATTGATATCTTCAATCAGACAGATGATGTTATTGCATGCATGGCCAGGTTGGTAATGTTGAAACCTTGAATTGTTACTATGCTCATGGAGAGCAGAACCCCAGTTTTCAGAGACGTAGCTACTGGATGCTGGACCCGTAAGTCTACTTGCTAGTATATTTATTTACATCGTTTCATGTTGTGATACGGAATATTTAGTTAGTCGTTTTGACCGTTGGGGAAGCATATTTACTAATGGGTTAGTACTTTTGCAGGGCATACGAGCATATTGTTCTTGTTCATTATAGAGAGATAAATGAGGCTAAGCCCTGTTCTGCATCCACTGCGCACTCGCCATTATCCAATTCTGCTAGTACTCCAAGTCCAATCTCATATACTTCTCAAAATCCTGGATTTAACTCTCTATCTAGTGATGTACATGAATCATATCAGAACTTACCTAGTCCTGGGTCTGCTGAAGTTAGCTCTGATATAGTCATTAAGAACAATGGAATAGATAATACAGTAGATTATCCCAGTCCAGATGATCTTCAGGTTGTTCAAGCTTTAAAGAGGCTTGAGGAGCAGCTAAGTTTGAATGAAGACAGCGTGAAAGAAATGAGTCAATTCTACGGCGTGGATGGGGATACAAATGATTCGGAGTTTCAGGAATATGGAAGGGAGATCACCAAGCAGGAGCAACAGGCAGATCTACTGTATGAACCTGATAATATCTTTCAAGATCACCTTTATTCCCAACCGGCTAGAGTGGAAAATTATTCAAATAGTTCCATGCTGCTTCCCGATGGAGGTTTGTTAGTTCACCATTTCTTTGATGCTCAAAATTGTCAAATTATACATGCTTTATATCCTTCATATTCACCACCACACTTAGGAAACGTGTAAATTTTGAATTTGCCCCCACATCCCCTCTCTAGTCTTAGAGAAATGCAAAAGAGTAATGAAAGGAAGGAACAGAAAAACAGAAGAAAGACAATTTGAAAACATTGTTTCTGTTTGAAACTGCACTTCCTGTTTTGGCTTTCAAAATTTGTGGCGAACATGAGCATCCAACAGATTGACTGCTGTCAATTTTAATGGCTAGCCTCTCTTTCTTTACTGTTCCTGTATTTCTTGGTTGACTCTTGAATATGATGAATGAGTAAAGAAGCTGAAAAGAATAGCTAACTTTTGTAGGTAAAAATGGAGGACATAGTCAAGTCTATGGCAATGATAATTCAGATGGATTCCATGAATCTCAATATTGGAAAAGCGTATTTGACTCATGCAAGACTCAATCAGCTGTTAACTCCAAGGTAAAGACATTTCCCCATTGAACAGAAATGTCAAAGCATGGAAACTATTCTAGTATCTGCAATAAACTGTTAAATATCGTTTTTGTAATTATTTTGATAGTAGGTTTTCTTTTAACTAAGGTTATGGAGGATATCTCCCAATTGTTAGGTATGGATTTGGGCCCCTGACCTATGGTAACTCCCATTCTTAACCGTGCATACCTGACCCAGTTAGCCACAGCTCTGTCTTATGGTTAATTTTTTAACTAAATATGAGATCAGGATTTTTTTTCCCCCAGCTGTAAGGAGAGTTTTTTTGTCCTTCAAACAGGGAAAACCACTATCTTCTTTGAGGATGAGAGCTGCTGAGCAACAGGAACAGTCTCATTTGCTGAATTTTAATGGATCGAGCATTGAAGCCTGTATGATCGCCTTCTATCTTGATAAGCATTTGATTCTAGAAATATTATTATCTAGTTTATTTTCTTACATTCTTAAGACTATCTTTTTCCCTACCAGCTCCCATACTGCTGCATCAAGAAGTTGGAAATGTTGACATTCCTGCATATTCTTCTGCAATAGAATCTTTTGACACCAAGTCTGATAATTATAGAATGTTTTTCAACCAAGAAGAAATAGGAATTCCTCTTGCAGCAGATTATAGCTTGACTATCGCACAGAAGCAGAAGTTCACAATTCGAGAAATTTCTCCAGAATGGGGTTACTCCAGTGAGCCTACAAGGGTGTGTATGAGGGAATTCTATTTCTTCTTTTTTCGTTGTCACTGATTCTTGAAGTTCTTTATCTTTACTCCTGCAGTCAATGCTTAAAGTTTAAAGCACGGTTCCCATATGCAGGTCTTCATTGTTGGATCTTTTCTCTGTGATCCATCAGAATCTGCCTGGGCATGTATGTTTGGGGAGACTGAAGTTCCTATTGAGATCATTCAGGAAGGTGTTATTTGTTGTAAAGCTCCTCCTCACCTTCCCGGGAAGGTCACACTCTGCATCACTAGTGCTAATCGTGAGTCCTGCAGTGAAATCAGAGAGTTCGAGTATAGAGTTAGTAGTAGTAGTTGCACTCGGTGTAATTTATCCAACTCAGAAGCTCCTAAAAGTCTTGAAGAGCTATTGTTACTTGTAAGATTTGTAAAGATGCTTCTGACTGATTCATCATCACAAAAAGATAGCATAGATTCTGGAGAACATTTTTTGGAAAAGCTTAAAGCTGATGATGAATCATGGAGTCATGTCATAGAGGCTCTTTTAATTGGCAGTGGGACTTCCTCTGGTACTATTGATTGGCTTCTGCAAGAGCTTCTAAAAGACAAACTGCAACAATGGTTATCTTCTAGATCCAAGGAATCAGGAGATCAGCCAGGCATCACCATGTCCAAGAAAGAGCAAGGAATAATACACATGGCTGCTGGATTGGGCTTTGAGTGGGCCTTAAATCCAATTCTAAACCATGGAGTCAGTATAAATTTCCGAGACATTAACGGATGGACTGCTCTTCACTGGGCTGCAAGATTCGGAAGGTAAAGGAGAATCGATTTACTTTCTCTAACTTTATTCACTCTGTCTTTCTCACAATTAATATTTTAACAGAATCATTAAGGATTATTACTTTCACAAAACATAACAATAGCACTGGCATCCCCTAATTCAGCACATGCTCTTTGGAATTTTAACCAAAGAAAAAAAGGGGAGGGGTGAGGTCGAATGGCAAGTTTAAGGGGTCTAGCTGTTAGATTTCATATGGACTGCTAATACGATGCATCAAACTTGCTGAATGATGTGAACTTTCTCTTCTTAGCAGAGAAAAAATGGTTGCTGCACTTATAGCCTCTGGTGCTTCAGCTGGGGCAGTGACAGATCCAACCTCACAAGATCCTAGTGGTGAGACCCCAGCATCTATTGCTGCCTCGAGTGGTCATAAGGGACTCGCTGGTTATCTTTCAGAGGTAGCTCTTATGAGCCACCTTTCATCCCTTACACTGGAAGAAAGTGAGCTTTCCAAAGGCTCGGCTGCAGTTCAGGCTGAAATTGCTGTTAATAGTGTCTCACAGGGGAGCCTTGCCACCAATGAGGATCAACTTTCACTTAAAGATACATTGGCTGCTGTCAGGAATGCAGCTCAGGCCGCTGCACGTATACAAAATGCTTTCCGTGCACATTCTTTCAGGAAGCGACAACAGAAAGAAGATGCTGTTATTGCAGCTAGTGTAGATGAGTATGGTATCAGTTTGGGTGAAATCCAAAATCTTTCTACCATGTCAAAGCTAGCTTTTGGAAATGCCCGTGATTACAACTCTGCGGCTTTATCTATTCAGAAGAAATTTCGAGGCTGGAAAGGTCGGAAAGACTTTCTGGCACTTCGCCAGAAAGTTGTGAAGATACAGGTATCTTTACTATTTATCAGAATTTACTAGGTTGTAAAGATTTTCTTCCCTTTCTTCTCTCTATGTGAGTGTCAGATTTCAGTATGTGCCCAACACAGCTATGTTTAATTTTCTTTTAAGTTTTCCATGTATTGGAGGATTATAGCCCCATACCTATATGTTCGATTATACTTGAACCAAAGTAGTCTTCCCATCTCTACCCTGTCCTGTCCTTATTCACCATGGTGTGTATGAGATGTGGAATTATACACAGATATGTTCAGTTTCCTCCAAGTTTATCATATATGGGGATCTTTGGAAAGGGTTATATCCCACATGTTTGGATTGCATGGGACACGGATTCTGTAAAAAAAAATAAAGAGTTGAAACAACATAGTCTCCTCTTGCTCCCCTGTCACATATTTATTTACCGTGTTCGTGTAGATGTGTAATGTTTTAAAATCTTTTGGCATTTGGTATCAGGCCCATGTGAGAGGTTACCAGGTGAGGAAAAACTACAGGGTTATCTGTTGGGCTGTTGGTGTTCTAGACAAGGTTGTACTTCGATGGCGCCGGAAAGGTGTAGGCTTGCGAGGTTTTCGCAGTGAGTCGGATTGCATTGATGATGAAGAAGAGGACATTCTCAAAGTGTTCCGCAAACAGAAAGTGGATGTAGCAATCGATGAGGCAGTCTCACGTGTGTTGTCTATGGTTGATTCTCCAGATGCACGTCAACAATATCGCCGGATGCTTGAAAAGTATCGCCAAGCTAAGGTAAGTTAACCTAATTTATCACCTAATCACCTGCTTCTGGAATTTTTTTATATTAGTAATTAGGAGTAGTCACAAAAGGTTTAAAACCGGTTTGAAAGTCGATTTTCAATTCCTAATTTAATCGGTTGGTTCATTTAAATGAGATTTAAACTTCTAAATATATTAAAAAGTATCTGATTTGATACACTTTTAGAGGAATCCTTAAAATCAAAAGTCCAACATTCAAGTTGGGAGTGTTATTGTTTAGCAGCTTTAATTTTTTGGAAGGGATTAATACAATGCAATCATTGTTTGCAGGCTAAACTTGTTGATACAAATGAACCAACATCAACTTCTATAACTGATGTTTATGATATGGAAAGCGACGATCTTTTCTATTTCCCATAGTATCCCTCCTCCCCTCCTCACCCTTTTTAAACCTAATTTCATAGTTTCCTGGATTTGTTGTATAAATAGCCAGCATCTTGACATAGTTTGTAACTTTGATTTGCCCAATTACCCTGCAGTTGTGCTGTATGTGCTTCTTGTAATTAGTAACATCTGTAATTTGATTTCTTATGGGGTTGATTTATCTTTTAGGACCTGATAATCCCACCAAGGGATCGCACTCAAAATATGCATGCAGATTACATATATGTATTCCATTGATGGAAAATGTGCAACCCTAAGCTAAAAAAGATACTTTCAATCAAACATCCAATTCATAAATATTGTCTTTCACTAACTCCGCCAATCATACAACAAAGAAAGCTCTGAAATTTTTGAAGACACATGGAAATCATGAAAAGAATTTTCCGTTTTCACATTTAAGAACGTCTAAAACTGAACAGGGAGATGAGAGCCAAAACATTGTTTGTTTTGTATCCTTGGATTCCATCTTTATGCATAGTTCAACCTGAATATGTCATTCAACACGTAGAAGCTTCCCTGCGGTGTTGGCATCAAATGAAACATCTAAAAAGAGCAAAGAGACCTCGGTTAGTAGAAGCAATAAAAATACGGTGCCAAAATATCAGAACCAATGGCACTGATTTTTTTTCCAAGTTCATCCTTGAACTTGATATGATAATTGTTATCTAAACACTGTTCCCATATTTGAACTTGACTTGAACTAGACAATTCATTTGACCACCAACTTGACAATTGTTCCCGTTGGAGGCTAAGCTTTAAAGTTTTCAAGGAAATATGGTGAAATAACTCGGACAAAAAAAAGAAAAAGAAAAAAAGAACTCAGCTCAATTTGGGAGCAATTGCCATAGATGTGGGAACAATTGCCAAGTTCGGCTTTCAAAAATGATGATTTAACCCTTGACATTATATAGATGAAACTTGTATGCTAATACGAAAGCAAGACAATTTAACCACAAGGTGATGAGGAGAAGAGATGTCATAATGGGTTTCTTTTATATCATGCAGAGTCTCAAGAAACAACATTGAGATATATGCCCGGATAATGGTTCATAGAGTACAACGAATTAATCATGTTCAAGAAAACATATGCAGGCGAGCAGAAAACTTATACTAGCAAAGAAAGAATCAGTCGAACCTATCTTCCAATTGCGGATAGGAATATCCAGGAAGTCACGAAGTTCAAATACTGACATCTTTTTGAAAGGTAGTCTTGACAAGTTTCGACGTCCAATTTGATTATCTTACATTTTATTTAACCTTCTCGAGTTTAATTACTATAGATCAAAATGAATGCAGATCATGCAATTCCAGAAAATGTAATGAGCAGTAAGTACCATAAACAACAAAATCACACTTAAATGAATTGTTAAGATCCCGACTCCACTGATTCAATCCTGAGCCCCAATTTTTACCAAATGAAAAGCTCAGTTCTCTAGCAAATCGCATAGTGAAATTAAGACCATCGATATGATCGATGAAATCAACAGGACAAATAAATTAAGTCATAGATCGATCACCTAACTACGCATAAAAACCCTAGAACTTCTTTTAAAAAAACACGAAAATAGAGATGAACAAAGACGTGAGAGAATATATAATTACCTGGCTGAACTTGAGAGCATGCTGTTCGCCGGCGAGTTGGAGGGTACCACTGACGAAAACCAGCATGCCGCCAGCGCCGGAGGGCTGACAATCGACGGTGGTGATGCTGTGCTGACACTGCTGGAAAGGAAGGCTGGTGAGCTTAGCGACGATGCTCTGAGAGCCTTGGATCTTTTGACCCTCGAAGGTCAACATTGAACCGTCCTGGTAGAGATTGGCTAGACCGGCCCGGTTCGCATCGAACGTCGTGTAGTAGTGCTCGACGAACGCCTTGGCTACTGCGTCTGGATCCATCTAACTAATTTTTCTCAATATAAAAATTATTATTTATTTGCAAGTGATCTGAGTTCGAGCGGTCGCTTCAAATTCACGCAAGTGGAATAGAGAGAAAGATGGCTTTGACTATATATAGAGAGAGAGGGGAATGATCTAACGGCTGACTTTGAAGCAAAAATAAAAATCCAAACAACTGGCTTGCATTTCTATCGTTGATTTTATTTGAATTTTTGCAAGAGGTCGTCGCTCTTTGCGTCGCGTCAAAGCAACGCAGCCACCCCCACCTCTTCCACAATAAATTTTAATTATTTTTATTTTTTTTGAATTTAAGGCCTGTTTTGAGATTACTTAAGAAAATAGGCTGTTATTGCTAATTGGATTATTGGTAAGGTAAAAACGTGGGGCAATATATCTATATATACCAAAAAAAAAAATTTACGAAAAAGGGTTGATTTTTTTAAAATTTACGGAAAATGGCTATTTTCCCAAAAAACGCGTCCACGTCAGCGTGTTTTGTGGGGATGCAGCAGGAAAGCGCGCCCTCGGGGGAGCGCGCTTTCGCCACATCAGCACAAAGCGCGTTGACGGGGACGCACTTTGCTGATGTGGCAAAAGCGCTCCCCCGAGGGCGCGCTTTTGCTACAACGGTCAAAAAATTTATTATAATTTAATTTTAATATCTTTAATAACATAGAAATTGTTTAATTTTTTTATTGTAATTTAATTTTAATATATGTAATATAATAAAATAAGAAGTTGTTTTTATTTTTTATTTTTGTAATTTAGTTTTAATATATTTAATAAAATAAAAAGTTGTTTTTTTATTTTTAAATTTTTGTAATTTAGTTTTAATATATTTAATAAATTAAATAGTTGTTTTTATTTTTATTTTTTATTTTTTGTAATTTAGTTTTAATATATTTAATAAATTAATAGTTGTTTATTTTTTTGTAATTAAATTTTAATATATTTAATAAAATAGAAGTTGTTTATTTTTATTGTAATTTAATTTTAATATCTTTAATAACATAGAAATTGTTTAATTTTTTTATTGTAATTTAATTTTAATATATGTAATATAATAAAATAAGAAGTTGTTTTTTATTTTTTATTTTTTGTAATTTAGTTTTAATATATTTAATAAAATAAAAAATTGTTTTTTATTTTTTAATTTTTTGTAATTTAGTTTTAATATATTTAATAAATTAAATAGTTGTTTTTATTTTTTTGTAATTTAATTTTATTATCTTTAATAAAATAGAATTTGTTTAATTTTTTATTGAAATTCAATTTTAAAAATAAAAGTCCAATATTTGTAATTTTATTGTAACTTAAAGGTTTTTTTATCCAAATTAGTCCTTCTACAAAAGTTCACCATTCTCATCAACAAATAAATAGAATTTACATAGACACCAAGAGACAAAAAAAGTTAATAAGACTGTCAACTATTCCGATTTGGACACGAGCGAGATGTATGGCCTGGGTTCCTACACCATCCGCACAACCTACGTTGGTTGCTCGTTTCTCGGATATCCATATTGTTGCGTATTCTACTCGAGCAAGGTCGACCTTTTGGTTTGCGCCTCAGTTGTCTATCCGGCAACAGCTTATACGGTGCAAGCGATACCGACGGCCACTTACGTTCATCTGGGATTGGTGGGAATACGTGTCTCCACATGTTGTACATGTTTTCTAATTTATACACTTCGTCGACATAGCTCATGGGATCAAGACGGAGATTCTGACAAGCCGCAAGTACATGAGCGTATGGGTAACGAAGTGCATCAAATATCCCACAGTCGCAGGTCCTATTTGTCAAGTATACACGATACTGCCCGCCAACAATACCTTGGTTCGGTCTGTCAAACTCCGTCACACGAAACCATAGGCTGTCGCGATCGTGACACACTGTGTGCATGGTGTTAGCCCGTGTCTTCCACCTGTTAATTTCTCGCAAGACCTTCGCGCTCCATACATGGCCTCCTTGCATTTGGCATTTATAACTCGCTGCTCGCTTCGGAAATAGTGCCGCTAAACGAAAATATGTCTCTCGCACAACCGATGTTATTGACAGATGACGCGTTCCTTTTAGAACAGAATTTATGCATTCTTCCAGGTTTGAGGTCATATGACCATATCGTAGGCCGTCGTCGTATGATTGTGTCCACTGTTCGAAAGGAATATTGCACAGGTAGTTTGCACCTTCTTCGTTATCTGATCGCAAACTCGCCAACATCTCCTGAAAACGAGTCTTATTGATCTCGTACCCTACCAATATACGTTGATAGCGAATATTACATACCACTATTCAATTGAGAATAAATTGAATATTACAAACGAAATTATATTAATAGATATTACATACCCATATCGGTCACTTGCCGTTGCTGACTTTTAGATCGATGTTGCCCGTAGTAGTTGGATGCAACATGCCTTAGGCAATATCGATCGTGTGTGCGATGCCACAGGCTTCCCTGGTGCTCTATTGCGACTAGTATTCCAGGGCCCCGATCCGATATAACGCATATATCAGGTTGGGGGCAGACATGCCTCCTTAACCTAGATAGGAAGAAATCCCGAGTCATCGGTGACTTCGGTGTTATTGCGAACGCAATCGGAAGGATTCTCCCACTGCCGTCCTGTGCCACAGCTAGCAATAGCTGATGCGTATATCTACCATACATAAAGGTACCGTCAATTTGTACCAATGGCTTGCAGTATATAAATGCATCTCGGCATTACTTAAATGTCTAGAAAAGACGCTTGAACACTGCGCATCCACAGAGCAAACGATCGTTGTAGTACGCCGGTTCCATTTCAAGGTCTGTTATGCTGCCTGGGACATATCTCTCCAGCACCTAACACCACTGCTACACTTCATTATATGAAGCGTCCCACCGACCATGCAACTTTTCCAACGCCTTCTGCTTTGCTATCCAAGCCTTCCTGTAAGAAGGCGTGTACCCCAATTGGTTACGAATATTGCCAATTAAGGCCGGCACTGTAGTCTTGGGATCGGCCTTCACCGTCGGTATTATTAAGTCAGCCAACATCTCTGAATCCATCTTCGGATGATCTTGTGTAACACCTGTCAACGAAGAACGTTAAATAATGCAACATTACGTAATATTAGTATTATTCAAAAACATTGAACACATAATGATACTGTACCGGCAAGACATGTATGTGGACCTTTGTACTTTTTGATCTCCCACAAGCCTGTCCTTTTCCTCAACGAGGCTATGATTTTTCAAGAACATGTACCCGTCTTGCATCGCACACTTCGCATCGTACTTATCGAGCTTGGATTTAACCACGTTGTAGTTAACCCCGTTCTTGATGCTGTACTGTTTCAATGCAGCAAGAAAAGCATCCTTGTTGGAAAACTCGTTACCAACTTCTAATTCGCCCGAATCCAATGACGAAGTTGTACGGTCACGCGTCCGGTGTGGTAGTTCAGGAAACTCCAATGCATCATCTTGAGATAGATCGACATTATGCATGTGGGCTGGAGGCGAGTACGGCCTGAATAGCGGATCTTCTTCTTCTTCGTCTGAACCGCCCTCAACATCTTCAGGTATTGTTGGAACAGGCTCCGGTTCAGAAAATAATCCAACTTCTGCACCATCGGGCCCGGGCTCTCGAGGTGGATCCACATCTGACTCATCATCCGATCCACCATAATCTGCAACGAACGAGGGCCCCTCGCCGGTGGATGTCGTGGGGAGTACATTATCCCTCCTTAAACATCTTTCGTAACGTTCCCAATCATATGTGGATTGCCAACCACTAGAAGTTGATGACGTTCCCCAATACATATTTCTATCATCGGACGTTGAATGAAGGATATGCATGTCCCATCCACCAACCGAGTGTCGTGCAGGGGTTATGTTTTCCATACTACCACCAAACACGGGCACTTAGTATTACGCCTCCCACTAGCAGTGTCGGCTTGGGGTCGTGTATTCCCCTCGAACAGAAGTAGATGTTGAGGTCGAAGGAAGATCACTTGGCGATGAAAATTCTACGTATACTTCAAGATAGGGTGATCCATTGGCAAGATGAGTCTCCACCATTATCTCAAAGCTCCAAGGACCTTTGATGTCGAATGATTCATATCTCACCTGATCAACCGAAGCGCAAAATCTATACTTAATAGACTGAACTTTCATTGGCGTTGTTCCGAAGATTTTACGCCTAATTCTTTTGCGAAGTTCTAACAAATCTATGTTCCGATTAAAACCCAGTCGCGCTATGTTCTCCGATAAAAAAACAACACCATTTTCGGTGTCACAAGCCTCACCATCGTAGTAAATTACAGCATTAATACGTTCACTCATTTTCGATTTCTATTTTCTTTTGCCTCAATTTACGTTATGCAACCCGAGAATGCAATTTGGGTGATTTATAGTCTAAGGATTGCCACGGACTCATGTAGCAAAAAGAGCGCCCACGTGAGAGCTCTTTTGGTACTCTTGCCGACAAATGCATCCTGCTGGAAGCTTTTTTTGTACTTGTTTGTTCGTAAACGTCTTCTCAAAATTATTTTACCAGAGAATATCAGAGCAAAAGCAAAGCGCCCACGTGGGAGCTCTTTTCGGTACTTTTCCGACAGTGCATCTCGCCAAAGCGTTTTGGCCATCGTTTGTTCGTAAATGTCTTCTCAAAATTATTTTTCGGAGACTATCGTAGCAAAAGAGCGCCCATGTGGGAGCTCTTTTCGTACTCTTCCTAACGATGCATCTGCTGGAAGCGTTTTGCCATCGTTTGTTGTAAACGTCTTCTCAAAATTATTTTTCCGGAGACTATCTTTGTAGCAAAAGAGCGCCCACGTGGGAGCTCTTTTTCATTACTTTTCTTGAAAGTGCATCTCGCTTGAAGCGTTTTTGGTAACTGTTTGTTCAGAAACGTCTTCTCAAAATTATTTTGCCAGATACAACTGTCAAGAAAATTCAAATAAATTTTTTTGGCTAATATATTTTGCCCAAAACCCTAAATATATTTTTACTAAACCCTAATTAACCCTAATCTACTCCATAAACCTTAAAATTTCATATCCTAACACTAAAAACAATTTGAAAAAGGCGGGAGACGGGAAGGAGGGCAAAAATGCGTCCACGTCGGTAGCGTTTTTGTATGGGATGCGTGCAGAGAAAGCGCCTCTGGACGCTTTTGCCACATCATCGCAAAGCGCGTCCCGTCGGCGCGCTTCTTGCCGATGTGGCGTAAAGCGCTCCCGGCGCGCTTTCTGCTTGCATCCCCACAAAACGCGTTGACATGGACGCGTTTTGTGGGGAAATGGCCCTTTTCCGTAAATTTTAAAAAAACCGGCCCTTTTTCGTAAATTTTTTTTTTTGGTATATATGGGTATATTGCCCAAAAACGTGTATAGTAGGTTTTGAAAAGTGTGTGTGTGTTTTTTTTTTACAGAACACGCTTTTTTGAGTTTGAGTTGTATTTTCTATCAATTTTGAAAGTAAATAATTAAAGATAATTAATCACAATGTTAATATTTTTCATTATATAATTTTGATTGATATAATAATAAATTTAACTTTCAAGAAGATTCTATTGGAGCCAAGAGCCTAAAATAGAGTACACGTGGCCTTTACATTGAGTTGTGCCATCTTGATCCCATTCATCTTCATCCTTTGGCACAATGATGGAATCGCTTTCTCTTTTAATTAGATTATTTTGCCCATTGATGATCACCCTCCAAACTTTATATTCATTGGCTTGGATGAATAATTTCATTCTTGTCTTCCAATAAAAGTAGTTGTCACCATTAAATAATGGAGGTCTCGTGGTGGAGTGACATTCTCCCAACATTGTTGTATTTTGCTCAAAAGTCATCAAACACACTTCTTCCATGGTGGATACCTTGTGATTTTTTGTTTCCATTGTTGTATAACTTGAGCTTCTCTTAAATATTTTCTCTTGATGATTAAATCGTCTCTAGAGTTCTAGCTCCGATACCAATTATTAAACTCAATAAACATAAAGAAGGGATGAATTGGTGTTTAAAAATAGAAATCGAAAGATTAAAAATTGACATAACAATTTATAATGGTTCGGCCTCAATTATTTACTTTTACTACCTTAAATTTTCTCAACTAAGGATTTTCTTCAATTCGCTAATTGATATATTTCAAGGACAAGGTATAACATATAGAATATTTCCCCAGATTTTCAAGGCTTAACTAGAAACTCTTCCCCTTTTACAAAGGTAAAAAAGATGTAAACAATAAAGACCTCTCTAAGGTAGGTGTCTACAAAATTAAGCTCTCTCAACAAGTGTTTATGTACAAAGACTGAACATGAGAAGTAAGTAAGAATAAATATTGAAATTTAAGCTCTTGAATCTTTAAATCTTTTTTTTTCTACTTCCTAGAGTGTATTGAGGCTCTATTTATACCCCTCATTGATTTCTAGCCATTTAGACTGGTTAGAAGGAAGTTAGAGTCGTTAGAGCTATCAATTCATCAATTAAAGTTAATATGTAACAGTCCATTTTCTAGTGGTGTTAGAAATTGTGGTTTTGGGACCACAATTCTGACGTGTTAGCCTGTAAATATTAATTATTTAATATTTACGAAGTTATTAGTGCCCTATTAAATTTTGATTAAAATTTTTTATCATTTAGTTAATTAATTAAAAAAAAAAGATTAAATTGTAAAAGTTGGAAAAGAGGTTTGTTATTAATTTCTTTTAGTTAAATGGCCTAATTAATTAAGGTTGAAGGACTTATATTGCAAATAAGCCAAAATTTAATATAGTGGTCAGTTGATGCAACAATGGCTGTCAATTTTATAAGTTATTATACGTTAAAGGTTATTAAAATAATAATATTTAAAAGTAAAAAAAGAAAATATTAATAATAATAGGAAAAGATGATGGTTTCTTCTTCATTTTGACTTGGTTCTTCACCGAAACCCCATTGTTGATAGTTAGAAGCTTCGGTCACTTATACCTCTTGCATGTAAGTGATATCTTGATGTTTTCTTCATGAATTTCATGTTTTTGTGTTAGTTGAGTTGAAATCTATCTTGTTTAGGGGTTAATTTGTAAGATTAGTTAAGTTTAGAAAGTATACTCTAATGTTTTTGAAGCCTTTTACTTGAAAGAATTTTGTTTAGGTGCTTGAGGTTGACTTTGTGTTATTTTATAGAGTAGTTTGGTATAAATTTGGAAATTAGGGATCTAATTGAGTAATTTGTAAAATGAGAAGGATTTCATTATAAATTTAAGGATATTTGAGTTGTATATTAAGGGTTAAGTGTTCGGCAATACGAGGTTTATGTATTAATTGTGGATTTTACTTGTTTAATATTAGGGATTAAATTGTATGGAATGTAAATGTTTGGGGCAAATGTATAAATATTGTAAATAAGAAATTAGATGTATTAAATTGAATAGAATGTGAAATTGAGGCTAATATATAAAATAAATTATATTATAGATCAAGATCAAATTGATAATCGTGAAAAAGGAAAGGTTGTGGATTAGTCCCTGAACTTTTGTTATTTTTGCAGTTTGGCCCTGGTAAGTTCGTACGGTTAAATTTTAGTATAATTTAAATATTAAATTGCTTGTGAATTTAAAATTATTAATTGACTTGAAAATATTGAATTGTGGTATGTGAATTGATTTAGGAAAGAAATTGTATTAAATGTTGCTAAATGATAAATATGTGAGCCGATGAACGTAAGATAGGATACGATTAGCATGCCAATAGGTTATATCGTGCGCTGTACGGGATTGGTTGATGTTGAGATGATGATTATGAATTCATTCATGTTTACTGAATATACCGAAGTTCAGCATTTGTTGCGAACTATCGCGTTATATTATAGTGTTTCAGGTGTGTTTCGGAGGCGGATGTAAAGCCTATGGGCTTGGCACTTGGTGCCCAGGTGTGTTCTCGATTGGTTAGCTCATTTGAGCGATTTGGTGTGTTTGGTTGGTTAACCGTGTATCTGAATCCATTACAACGTTCATAGAGTATAGTTAATGATATAACATATTTGATTGAATTAATTCACTCGTATATAAGTTTATGACTCACCTGTGATTTGGTTATGAATGACAGGACTATGATTTATGACATTTCTATATTATGTATTGATTAGGTTTATTCGGTAAGTTAATTGTTTAATCCGTGGAACTTACTAAGCTTATTTGTGTTTTTTTTATTGCTTTCTTGTAGATTTGTTTTTGAGGCTTCGGGCAATCGGATTGACTTCAAGATTCACACTATCCGAAAATCTATCGGTAGTTTTTGAATGCTCGTATTAGGTTATATGACATGTAATAGGTTAAATAAATTTATGAGGTTTTTTTGTGAAGTTGTTAAACTTGAATGGTGCTTGTCTTTAGATATATTTTGGTACATGTGAATATGTTGTTGGTTTGATATATATTTATATTTGGAATTTATTTGGTATATCTGGTATAAGTTTAATAAAAGTGTGTGAACATGACAATTTGATTTATAGATTGAAAGGGGTGGTATTTTGGTACGTATCAATATTAAAGATGTTTGAGTACTTTAAATGCAATTATTCTGGTTTGAAATGTTATTTTAGTTTGCATATCGAATTGTGGTGTCAATGAGAACACATTGGTTAGTCTTTTAGATGTTTGAATAGGTTATTTTATTTATCTATTGTAAAATAGGTGAATTTTGACATGTGTTGAACTTTTAAAGATGGAGGTTTTACCATTTTAAAAACAAGTATCGATACTTTGGCATTTAGTATCGATACTTGACCATTTGAACAGTTTTCTAATTAAACAGAATGCTAATTTGGTATCGATTTTTTTATTTGAGTATCAGTATTTTTTTTTATAAAATATCGATACCCTAAAATAAGTATCGATACCATTGTTTTGCAAAGAAAACAATATTCGATTTTGGTATCGATTTTCTAAAAGGTATCGATTTGGTATCGATACCAACTACGAATTTCCATTTTGAACTTTAAATTTTAAGCAAGTCCTATTCCGAGCTTGAATTTTATCACTAAGTAATTTTAGAATTTTTTTTCATATTAAAATTTAATATGTTTGTTATAAAGAATATCAATTATCTTTAAATATGTATTATTTAATAATGTGATTGTTAATTGTTGAATGTTAATGTAGCATCTCTTTACTTGGATCAGGCGACCGGGCCGGGTAAGGGGTGTTACATAATATAATTGTTGTTTAATTATTAATTATTGTTTTTAATATATTAGTATGATTTTATCTAAAATGTTATTTTTTAAATTTTCAACAAAGTAATATTTTATTATGATTTTATTTAAAATTTATTATTTAAGTGTCAAATTAGTAATATAATGAATAAAACATAATTTATTTCATCCGTGGTCAATGTCTTCTTTTAATGGGTTTACGGAACATAGATGATTAATCATTAAACTCACTCTAGTAGATACCTTAGGAAACAAATAATAATAATTTATTTCAATTAAAAAATTCTCTTGTGCTATTATATATTGTGAAAAATATATCGTCGGTAATGACAAATATATCGCAAAGAAAAGAGAAACAAAAATAAAGAACACACAGATTTTACGTGGAAACCCTTTCGAGAAAAAACCACGGGCAGAGGAGAAGAAAATTCACTATGTCGAATTCGAATCAGTTTACAAGAGGAATAGACTATGTCTATTTATAGGCTTGTAAAGCCATATTCTAATAGGAGTGTAGTAAGATTGAAACTCCTTATTCTAATCAATATCCAATAGATGGAGTTTAATAAGGTTTAAAAAACCTTATTTAAAATAAAATAAAAGAAGTGTAGTTCTATAGGGATTCTTCTTTTATTTTATTTTACCATTGTATTTTATTTAAATAAGGATTCGGGTCACTTAATTCTAACAATCTCCACCTTGACACGAATTCTAAATAAACAAGTTCTTCATCGCGAACTCTCAACGAACAAGTTCTCCACCTCTTCCATAAAACCCCTTAAGGGTTTAACTTCAACAATGAACACCAACCAAGTCTAAGCAATGCTCAAACTTGGTTATAGGAAGTGACTTAGTCATCATATCTGTAGGATTTTCATGAGTACTAATTTTGCTCACAACAATATCACCACGAGCAATAATATCACGAACAAAATGATACCGAACATCAATGTGTTTTGTTCTCTCATGAAACATTTGATCTTTTGTAAGGAAGATGGCACTCTGACTGTCACAAAATACTGTGCTGATTTGAAGGTCTTTATTGAGCTCACTAAAGAGTCCCTTCAACCAAATAGCTTCTTTACAAGCCTCAGTAATCGCCATGTACTCAGCTTCAGTGGTAGACAAAGTGACTGTAGTTTGCAAAGTAGCTTTCCAACTGATTGCACAACATCTGATTGTAAAGACATAACCAGTGAGAGATCTTCTTCTATCAAGGTCTCCAGCAAAATCAGCATCAACATACCCAATGACTCCATCTCTAGTTCTTCCAAACCGTAAGCAAACATCGTGAGTACCTCGTAAGTATCTTAAAATCCACCGAATCGCTTTCTAATGTTCTTTACTGGGATTCGCCATGTATCCGCTAACTACACCGATCGCATATGATAAATGCGGGACGTGTACAAACCATAGCATACATGAGAGATCCCATCGCACTAAAGTATGGAACATGTGACATGTACTCAATCTCATCATCCGATTATGGAGACAAAGCCGATGAAAGCTTAAAATGGGTCGCTAAAGGAGTACTAACAAAGCTTAGCACTCGCATATTGAACCGCAAAGAACTTTCTCAATATACCCTTCCGACTTAGGTACAATTTACTTGATTTTCTATATCTAAGAATCTCCATACCAAGTATCTTCTTTGTTGGTCCCAAATCTTTCATCTCAAATTCTTCACTTAGTTGGGCTTTGACCTTTCTTATCTCTCCTTTATCTTTTTGTCGCTATCAACATGTCATCAACATAAAGAAGTAGATACACAAAAGAACCATCACTGCTTTTTCTTAAAGTAAACACAATCACAAAACTACTTCTTTTTAAAATCATGAGAAGTCATAAAAGAATCAAACCTCTTGTACCACTATCTTGGTGATTTGTTTCAAACCGTAAAGGGACTTTTTCAAAGCAAGTAAACATAGTCCTCTTTTTCGAGGATCAAAACCCTCTCGGTTGTTGCATGTAAATATCTTTCTCAAGTTCTCCATGCAAAAATGCGCTTTTTACATCTAATCGCTCAAGCTCCAAATCATGCATGGCCACAATACCAAGTAAAGCTCGAATCGAACTATGCTTCACAACTGGGAGAACACATTCATGAAGTCCACTCTGGAATTTGATTTGTAACCTTTTACAACAAGCCTTGCTTTATATCTAGGTTCTTCAAATCTCGAGTCCCTTCTTTCTTTTAAACACCCATTTACAAATGAACAACATTTTTACCTTTAGGAAGTTTCACAAGATCCCATGTTCTGTTTTTATGGAGTGATTCCATCTCCTCTTGCATAGCAAACATCCACTTTTCTGAGTCTTCACAGCTAACCGCCTCAGAATAATTAGACGGCTCTTGGTTTGCATCTATATCTTCGGCCACATTTAAAGCATAAGCAACTAGATCGACCTCGGCATACTTCTTTGGAGGTTTAATTTCTCTTCTAGTTCTGTTTTTGGCGATAGAGTATTGTGGTGAAGAAGTAACTCTATTCTCAATTTTTGTCTTGGCTTGAGGAGTCGACTGTATTAACTGATGCTCCACCTGCTTTTGATTTTCTTTATTGGAAGAGTCTTTAAGAGATAAGTTAGGTAGCATAGCAGTTTCATCAAAAACAACATCTCTGCTAATCACAACTTTTCTATTTTCAGGACACCATAACTTATACCCTTTTACACCAGCTTTATAACCAAGAAAAACACATTTAATGGATCTCGGTTCTAATTTTCCATTATCAACATGAGCATACACAGGACACCCAAAGATCTTTAAATCAGAATAATTAGCAGGATTACCAGACCATACCTCTTGTGGAGTCTTTTTCTCAATGGCAATGGATGGAGATCGGTTGATCAAAAAACATGCGATGAAAGAGGTCGCTTCGCCCAAAACAACTTTGGTAAGTTGGCATTTGACAACATACATCGAACTTTCTCCATGATCATTCTGTTCATTCGTTCTGCAACGCCGTTTTGTTGTGGAGTATGACGAACTGTCAAGTGTCTCACGATCCCTTCTGACTTGCACAGTTTATTAAGCTCATCAGAATAAAACTCTAAGCCATTGTTTGTACGGAGGTGTTTTATTTGTTTTCTCGTCTGTTTTTTAATCATAGTTTTCCACGACTTAAATGCAGAAAACACATCACTTTTCTGCTTCAGGAAGAATGCCCAAACTTTTCTCGGAAAAATCATCAATAAAAGTTAGCATATAATTAGCTCCACCTCTTGAAGGCACTCTTGATGGCCCTCATGATCGAATGAATATACTCCAACGTTTCCTTCGTGTTATGGATTCCTCCGTGAATCGAACTCTCTTTGCTTCCCAAAACGCGCAGTGCTCACGTAACTTCAGTTTACAAATTCCTTGCCCATCAAGAAGTCCTCTTTGCTCAATTCTGTCATGCCATTCTCACTCATATGCCCTAGGCGCATATGCCAAAGTTTAGTAATATCATCATCTGACAAGGAAGAGGAAGCGATAGCTACATCACCAATAACAGTAGAACCCTGCAAAACATATAACTTGGCAGTCTTTCTTTGCCCTTTCATCACAACGAGGGAACCCTTGGAAATCTTCAAAATCCCACTTTCAGCTGTGTATTTGTACCCTCTTGAATCAAGAGTACTCAACGAAATTAAATTTCTCTTCAATTCTGGAACATGTCGTACGTCACTAAGTATTCTGACAACTCCATCAAACATCTTAACTTTAATTGTTCCAACACTGCGATTTTACACGAAACATTATTTCCCATCAAAATAACACCTTCGGATAATCGTTTCATAATTTGTAAACTAATCCCGATTGGGACTCATGTGGAAGGTGCGGCTGAATCAAGTATCCACTCTCGCTCACTTTAGAATTGTTGTGAAGCGACTAGAAGTTCACCATCATTTGTAGTCTTCTACAACATTAGCTTTCACGAAATTTTCTCGGTTGTTTTCCTTTTGATTCGGAACCTCCCTTTTAATCTTGTTCTGTAGTTTATAGCACTCAGATTTAATGTGCCCTTTCTTCTTGTAGAAGTTACAAGTTTTACCTCTGTTTGAAGACTTCGATCTACCCTTAGATTTACCGCGAGGATTCCGTTCCTGTGTCCTTCCACGATCATCATCAGCATTCCGATCTTATCTCCCACGAACAATGAGACCCTCTCCCTGAGAGTCGGGTTTAACCACAAGATGCTTCATCTTATCATACGAGGTCAAAGAATCATAAACCTCATCAACTGTGAGAGACTCACGGCTATATAAAATCATGTCTCTGAAGGTTGAATAAGACGGGGGCAACGAACAAAGTAGAATCAACCCTAGATCTTCTTTATCATACTGAACCTCCATGGCCTCCAAGTTTGAGAGAATTTCTTTAAACACTGTTAAGTGTTCGTGCACAGACGCACCTTCCTCCAAACGATGAGCATAAAGACGTTGCTTCATATGCAACTTGCTGGTTAGAGTTTTCGACATACATATTTGTTCTAGCCTCTTCCATAATGCCGCGGCGATCTTTTCCTTCATCACATCTTACAAAATTTCGTTAGACAAATGCAGATGTAACTGTGTTAACGCCTTTCGATCCTTGCGCTTTTTCTCTTCCTCCGACAATGTCGAAGGCATCTTATCTACCCCTAGCAGGGCTTCCTCTAAATCCATCTGTGCAAGAACTACCTGCATCTTTATTTGCCACAACGCAAATCTAGTGTTGCGATCCAACAGCAGAATTTCATACTTTAAAGACGCCATTACCGTGATCGAGATGAAAAAAACCCGGAAGCTCGGATACCAATTTGTGAAAAATATATCGTCGGTAATGACAAATATATCGCAAAGAATTGAGAAACAAAAATAAAGAACACACAGATTTTACGTGGAAACCCTTTCGGGAAAAAACCACGGGCAGAGGAGAAAAAAATTCACTATGTCGAATTCGAATCAGTTTACAAGAGGAATAGACTATGTCTATTTATAGGCTTGTAAAGCCATATTCTAATAGGAGTGTAGTAAGATTAAAACTCCTTATTCTAATCAATATCCAATAGATGGAGTTTAATAAGGTTTAAAAAACCTTATTTAAAATAAAATAAAAGAAGTGTAGTTCTATAGGGATTCTTCTTTTATTTTATTTTACCATTGTATTTTATTTAAATAAGGATTCGGGTCACTTAATTCTAACATATATATATTCTAGATTATAGATACAAATTATAAATGATAAAATGATATAGATTATAGACCATTTTACCAATAAAGGCTCATTTCCAACTTTATTTACGGAAATGGGTCACTTTTTTCATTATTTACCGGAATGGGCGGAAAACTTCAAAACCCGTCCACGTAGGAGCATTTTAGGGGAAAATTCCAGCAAAACGCGTCCTTGAAGGAGCGATTTTGCCATGTCAGCACAAAACGCACTGATGTGGACGCTCTTTGCTGACGTGGCAAAATCGCTCCATCAGGGACGCGTTTTAGCCCGTGTTTTTCTAGGGTTAGGGCTATTTGCATGTTTAGTGCCTAGGGTTTGTGGGTTTAGGGTTTTACGATTGTAGTGTTAGTGTTTTGTTAAAATAATTTAGGGTTTTATTTATTTAGGGTTTAGGAATTTTAAAAAATAAATCAAGGTTTAGAGTTTTTTTAAAAAATTAATTAAATTAGGTTCTAGGGGTTTAAAATAAATTAATTAAATTAGGGTTTAGGGGTTTTAAATAAATTAATTAAATTAGGTTTAGTTTTTTTTAAAATAATTTTTGTGTTTAGCTTTTAGGGTTTTTGTAAAAGGATTTAGGTTAAGGTTTTATAAATTAGGGTTTTATATTGACAAGAAGGATTTTTTTTCTACAGTAGTTTCAGAAAAATTAATTTTGAGAAGACGATTCTGAAAAGATAATGTAAAAAATGCTTCAAGTAGGATGCACTGTCAGTAAAATTACTGAAAAAAGCTCCCATGTGGACGCTCTTTTTCTACAGTAGTTCCTGAAAAAATAATTTTGAGAAGACGGATCTGAAAAATAGTGTCAAAAACACTTCAAGCAAGATGCACTGTCAGCAAATATACTGAAAAAAGCTCCACGTGGACGCTCTTTTTCTACAGTAGTTCCTACTTGGCCTTAGGCTATAAATGAGTCAAATTTCATTCTCACGTTGCATAAGTTACAGCAAGAAAAATTAGAGAGGCTAAGCAGAATAGACATTGAAGATGAGTGAACGTATTAGTGCTGTTATTTACTATGATGGTGAGGTCCGTGACACCGAGAACGGCGTCATTTTTTTATCGGAGAACATAACGTGACTGATTTTTAACCAGAACATAGATTTGACAGAACTTCGTAAAAGACTTAGGCACAAAATCTTTGGAACGACACCAATGAGAGTTTCGTCTATTAAGTATTGATTTTGTACTTCGGTTGATTCCGTGACATATGACTCATTTGATATCAAAGGTGGTCGTAGCTTGGAGGCGATGGTGCAGACTCATCTCGCTAGTGGATCACCCTATCTTGAGCTATATGTACAATTTTCATCGCCAAATGAAGCATTTTCGGTTTCAACATCTACTGCTGTTCGAGAGGAATACACGACCCCTACCCGACACTCTGTTAGTGGGAGGTAAAACACGGAAGCGCCCGTGTTTGGTGGCAGTATGGAATACACAACTCTTGCATGACACTCGATTAGTGGATGGGACATGCACATCGCTGGGTCGAAGTTCAATGCTGGAAATACGTACTGGGGAATGACATCAACATCTAGTGGTTGGCAATCCACATCTAATTGGGGATATTACGAAACGTCTACAAGAAGGGATGATGTACTCCCTACGACGTCTATCGGCGAGGTGACCTCGTACGTTGTAGATGATGGTGGGTTGGATGATGAGTCCGATGTGGATCCACCTCGAGAGCCCGGCCCCGCTAATGCAAAAGTTATATTATTTTCTGAACTGGAGCCTGTTCCAACCGAACCTGAAGACGGTGAAGAGGGTTCAGATGAAGAAGAAGAAGATCCGCGATTTAGGGCGTACTCGCCTCCAGCTCCATGCATAATGTCGATCTATCGGCAGATGATGCGTTGGAGTTTTCAAATCTATCACACAGAAGACGTGACTGTACAAGTTCGTCATTGGATTCGGGTGAATTGGAAGTTGGTAAGGAGTTTTCCAGTAATGATAGTTTTCTTGGTGCATTGAAACAACATAGCATCATGAATGGGGTTAACCACCACGTGGTTAAATCCAAATCCAAGAAGTTCAATGCCAAGTGTGCAGTACAAGACAGTACATGTTCATGGAAAATCATGGCTTTGGTTAGGAAAAAGATAGGCTTGTGGGAGATAAAAAAGTACAAAGGTCCACATACATGTGTTGCCGGTACAGTATCACTGGGTGTTTAGGGTTTTTGAATAATACTGTTATTACTTAACGTTGATTATTTAACGTATTTCGTTGACAGGTGTTTTACAAGATCATCCCAAGATAGATTCAGATATGATAGCTAGCTTAATACTACCGATTGTGAAGGCGGATCCCAGGACTTCTGTGTCGGTCTTAATTGCCAATATTCATAGCCAATTGAGGTACACGCCCTCTTACCGTAAGGCTTGGATAGCTAAGCAGAAGGCATTGGAAAATATGCATAGTGGGTGAGACGCTTCATATAATGAGGTGTGGCAGTGGTGTCAGGTGCTGAAGAGGTACGTCCCAAGTTGCATAATAGACCTTGAAACGGGCCCTGCGTACTACAACGACCGCTTGCTCCGTGGATGCCAAGTGTTCAAGCGTCTGTTCTAGAGCTTTAAGCAATGCCGAGACACATTTGTGTACTGCAAGCCATTGGTACAAATTGACGGTACCTTTATGTATGATAGATATACCCATCAGCTATTGCTAGTTGTGGCATAGGATGACGGTGGGAGAATCCTTCTAATTGCGTTTGTAATAACACCGGAGGAGTCCGGTGATGACTGAGATTTCTTTCTTTCTTGGTTAAGGAGGCATGTCTGCCCCCAACCTGATACCTGCGTAATATCAAATCGGAGCACTAGAATACTAGCCACAATTGAGAGACAGAAAAGCCTATGGAATCACACACACTATCGGTATTGTTTAAGACACGTTACTTCTAACTACTACGGGCAATATCGGTCTACCGCTGAACAACGGCAAGTGACCAACATGGGTATTTAATCTCTATTAATATAATTTTTTTGTAATATTCAATTTATTCTGAATGGAAGAGTGGTATGTAATTTTCGCTATCAACTTATATTGACAGGATACGAGATCAATAAGGACCATTTTCATGAGATGTTGCGGTCAGTTAACGATCAAGGCGCAGACTACCTCTGTAACATACCTTTCTATCAGTGGATACAAGCATATGATGACGACATATGATATGGTCATATGAACTCAAACCTGGCTGAATGCATAAATTCTGTTCTAAAAGGAATGCGTCATTTGTCGATAAACTTGGTTGTGCGAGAGACATATTTTCGTTTAGCGGCACTATTTCCAAAACGAGCAGTGAGTTATAAAGGCCAAATGCAGGGAGGCCATGTATGGTGCCGGAAGGTATTGCAAAAAATTAACAAGGCGAAGGCGCGGGCTAACACCATGCACACAGTGTGTCACGATCGCGACAACCTATGGTTTTGTGTGACAGAGTTCGACAAACCGAACCAAGGTATTACCGGTGGATAATATCGTGTACACCTGAGAAATAGGACTTGCGACTGTAGGACGCTTGATGCACTTCGTTATCCATGCGCTCATGCAATTGCAGCTTGTCAGAATCTCCGTTTGGATTCTATGAGATATGTCGACGAAGTGTACAAAATAGAATACATGTACAATGTGTGGAGACACGTATTCCCACCAGTCCCAGATGAACGTAAGTGGTCGTCTGTATTGATTGCTCCTTTAAATTGTTACCTGATAGAGAATTGCGTCGCAAACCAAAAGGCCGACCTTGCTCAAGTAGAATACGTGATAATATGAATATCCGGGAAAGAACGAACCAACAGAAGTTGTGCGGATGGTGTAGGAACCCAGGTCATACAATTCGAGCATGTCCAAATCGAAATAGTTGATAATTGCTTAAATGAAACTATGTTGCATTATTTCTATTGCCTTATTCAAAAGAACTTCTATTTTATTAAATAGGACAAAATATAAAAATAATTTACTATTAAAATATTCAAAACAACTTTTATTTTATTAAATGAAACAATATAAAAATAGTTTGTACAAATAGATTTAAAAAAAATCAATGTATGTGCCGGTCGAAATCAGTGCCACATGGGGGTGGTCGATGGTTACGCGTTGGGTTCCTTCTTGGTTCAGCTTCCGGCGGGGGTTGTGGTTGCTCCGGCAGGGGTTGTGGGTGTTGGAAGGATGACCCACCTTGATAGAATAAAGAATGTGGAGGTGTTTGCATCACCTACAGCGAAGATGTTTGAATCCCATAAGGTGATGGGGATTAGAAATGAGACGAGCTCCCCGACGGTGCCTCGTGCGATCCCTCCTGCGACGATGGCCTATATATCGTCGGTTGAGTCGGAGTAATCGGAAAAAAATGATGCACCGGGCCTTGCATTCCAACCTGGCATAGGACTATGAAAAGGAAACATATAAGGGTTAGAATACATATAAAGGCTAGGATACGCACCTTACATAATCTGAAGGGGCTGTGGTGTGGGTGTCGTCGCTTGAGGCGTTGGGCCCAGTGATTGTGTGGGTGCTGTTAATGGGCCCGTGCCGTCATCCCTTCTTATTGGATTTAAAGGGCCCTGTAGTTCCCTTTCGACACGGATTTGCTGACGTCTCTGCTCTTCCGAGAGCAGATATGGTTTGCTATTGATCCTAAACCATGGCATGTAATCCAGCGCGCACGCTAACTTTGGAACGATGATCGGTTCGCATGTAGGTATATGATCATACCGATTTTCCCAAATTTCGATATATTCCAAGAAAAATACCGGCCAATTCGTATTCGATTACCGTAAGTAGATTTTGTGCTCATCATCGAGCACCTCAGGTGTCACGGGAATCGATTGTCAGAATCCAAATTGCTACAACATTCTATCCGTCTGATGCATCTCGACAGTAGCATAGTTGACCAATGGGACCTTAACATACCAAATGTTTGGATTTTGGAAGAATTCATCCGAAATTACTACCCGAATTACCGAATTCTCGTATGGTGTCCATTGAAACTATATGAACGTGATAAAAAATATTAGTTATATATGTAATACTAAATACTAAATATGAAACAACTATGTTATGTATATATATATTTTATTTAATACTTACATGCGCTTCCAACCGTTGGTCTAATAGAAGCCGTATATCTTCAAGAGCGGTAGGTATTCCAACATAACTCACCGAATGCTTCCACCTAAATAAATAAATTTTTAGCATAAAATTATATTTTAAATCTATGTAATAATTGTAAAATCTAATATAAATTTTACCTCGTTATGAGTGGGAATGTATATGGGTGGTTAACTCGAGGACGTAAAAATAGAAAGAGAAATCGAGCCCATAATTGGTGGTTTACTCCGATTTTGGCTTTATTTGGTGGTGTCGCCCCGCAAATCTCCCGTTACAATGTTGCCAACACGGAAAACCCCCAACTAAGTTCGCCAGCGGCTCTAAATTTAACGAGTTTCAACAGTCACCTCAGATGTACGACATTTCGTGACAAGTCCGACATCAGATAACCTCCAATGATCTCAAGGATGTATGCCCGAGCATATCGTATTCTTTTTACTTCAGTCGAATCATTCCCCGGCTCCGGGAATGTGTCTCGTAACCAGCCCATCTTGATCCGACCTCCGTAAATATTATCCAGAATCGCACCTAAAAGATCGCAGCATATGGCTCCCCAATCAGCAGATTGAACGGACCCCGTGTGTAACACCCCTTACCCGTATTCAGCTAAGCAGTGCGAGGCATTAGGGCATAAACACAAGCAAACATACATTTTCGAGTCATAAATTTCCATTCAAATTAAAACTTTTCATCCACATTCATATCGTCCCTAAAACGAGCCTACGAGGCCCTATACATGCTTTAGAGGTTGTTCGGGACTAAACCGAGAACTTTAGAAAATTTTACAACACTTAGAAAATTTTTCATGTTACAGGGCTCACACGCCCGTATGGTCTAAGGGACACACCCGTGTGACCCTTAGACACGCCCGTGCTACAGACCGTGTTTAAAATAGGGTGCTCTCTGACTTGTGCCACACGACCGTGCCACACGCCCGTGTGCTAGGCCGTGTAGCACACACAGCTGAGGCACACGCCCGTATGGACAAAAACAAGGCTATTTTCCAAGCCATTTCGCCACCCTTACTTGCATACATCTACACAACATCACATGACACAAATTCAAGAATATAAATGCAACCAAAAAACCACAAACAAGACAATAACATGTCATTCTTATACCATCATTTATCATGCTTAAAACATCATACTTAGCCCGTTAAAAACATACTAATTTCACATTCACAATAGGGCATTAACATATGAATAAACTTATAATCAACATAAGTCATTATTCATGGCTATATATAAGATGAATCATTAACAATTACAAGCTTACACATATGGCCAAATTAATAATGACACACATATCAAATTGGCCTAGTCCCTATCAACGGGCCTGCTCACACAAGCTGTCAATTAAGACGTAGCTACGCGGTGCTGCTCACACAAGCTGTCAAGTATCCGCAACATATGCCGATATACTCAACCACCGGTACGACGTACAAGACCAGCACCCGGGTCACATAGTCACATAACACATACTAACCCTAGTGACATGTCACTTGTATCCTACCTTATTCCTAAGGTTCAAACGGGATTTCTTGCTTGTCGATTCGTCTTCGGACTCATTCGTAGAATTGTACTCATTCACAAAATCAAACATACAATTCATGAAATATTAAAGCATTTAAATACAATTAGTCTAAAGCTTATTTTTTTTAACGTACGAACTTACCTCGGCATAGAAATGGCAAAAATGACCTAACCGTCAAATACTTATTTTTCCCCCGTTCGAATCCCGAATCTTGTTTTTCTTAATATATAACATCACATTTAAATTATTTAATCATTACACTATTCAAATCAGCCAAAAATCACATTATAGAAAAAATTACATTTTTCCCTAAACTTTTAACATTTTACAATTTAGTCCCTAGGCTCGTAAAATGATTTTCATTCAATTTCATTACACCAAACCCTAGTCGGACCTATATTAATCTCATAACAGCCCAAAATTTTCATTTATTCACACTTTTACTACTCATTTTACAACTTTTACAAACAAGTCCTTTTAGGCATTTTTACCAAAAATCACTTAGCAAAAGTTGTTTAACAAACAAAAAACATGCATTTTCCACCATCAAACATCAAAATACATACATGTTCAACATGGGTAAATTTTAGACTTTGACATCTCTTCAAATTGGTGGTAGAAATAGATAGATCATGTTACAAGGATTTCAAAAACATAAAAATCATTAAAAATGGGGCTAGAACGGACTTACAATCGAGCTTGAAAGTGGCCAAACCCTAGCCATGGTTTCCCCCTTGTAAAATTAAGCCATGAGGAAGAAGATGGAGAAATTTTGGCTTGATTTTTGCTTTTTAATTCATTTTAATAACCAAATTACTAAAATGCCCTTAATGAAAAACTTTAGAAACATACCAAACCATGTCCATTTTTGTCCACCAACTTAACCAATGGTCTAATTACCATTTAAGGACCTCTAATTTAAAATATCATAGAAATTAGACACATTTAACACATAGAATTCAAGTTTTGCACTTTTTGTAATTTAGTCCTTTTAACTAAATTGAGTACTCAAACGTTAAAGTTTTCGAACGAAATTTTCACGAAATCGTTCCATGAAACTGTAGACCATAAAAATATAATAAAAATGAATTTTTCTTCGTCGGATTTGTGGTCCCAAAACCACTGTTCCGACTGGACCCAAAATCGGGTTGTTACAACTCTCCCCCCTTGAGGGATTTTCGTCCCCGAAAATCTTACCGGAATATATATATTCGATTTCCACATAAACTCCTCTATCTCGTGACACTGCCAAAGAACTCTCACTAAGGTTATGCTTTTATTTCCCAACTTTTTAATCTCTCGTGTCAAAATTCTGATCGATTCTTCGTTATACAACATATCGGCTGAATCTTAATCCCTATCGGAAATTCATACTCAAAGAGTCCAATCGATACCATCGCAACATAGATACACGAAACACATTTGAATCTTTTTCCAAGGTAATACTTTCGGAAGCATGCTATCGCTGAACGAGAATTTCATATCCTCATGTTTCAAATTCACATACATTTTTCGACAATCAAGTGGATTCTAAAGCGCCACGAATCACTTTTACTTCACATACGATTTACGATCGGATAGTCTCTGAAACATATAACTCAACTAATCTATCATGTTACATACCCGATCACCAGAACATCTATTTCAAATAACTGTACATTTTATTACTCCCTGAATGAACAAACGAGCTACTACTGAGCTTCGTACAAAATTTTCTGCATAAGCTTTGAATTACTCAGTGCGCAAATTCTATCTCGGAATAATGATAACAGTCATCAGGTCTGACCTGGAATTCAAAATCAAAAGTCGTCTCACACTGTACTCATTTAGTTTACCACTCACTATCACATTCCTGAGGTTCTCAATTTTGCAAAGGAAACATCGCTTTAGCTTCTAATTTAGCTAGATTTAGACCGTCATCAAATAATATTAATAATGTATCAAATGCTCACAAAATAATCAAAGGTTTTCCATTCAAGCATTTGCAACTATATCTGCTTTCCCAAAGGTTAATCGATAACTGTTCACAATCTTTCAATAGTTCAAGCCATCTATGCTGTTTTAAATTCAGATCCTTTTGTGACATTAGATACTTTAAACTCTTGGGATTAGGAAGCATATGAAATTTTTCGTCGGACAACCGGTGTCATCAAATTTTCAACACAGACATAAAAGGGGCCGACTCTAAATCACCCGTCGGACAGTTCCTTTCATGTGACTTTAAACGTCTGAAAGCATAAACTATCACTTTACATTCTTGTATTAAAACACATTCCAATCCGTTCGATAGTGCATCGCTGAAAAATCACAAATTCTTTACTCAATTTAAACTGAACTCAAAATTAGTGCTCCGGTTAATAATACCTTCAACTATTTTCAACTTTGCTAACACTCAACAGACCATTCAAATTTTCACAAATGAGATAACTTTATCAATCAAAACTGCTTTAACTCATAATAATATCATCCAATTAGAATTGATCTAATAGGTACGTCATTGTATCACACCCTTTTGAATATAAATTCTTCATTCAGACTGTTCGTCAATCTACCCATGAATGTAAAAGATTTTATCTTCTTACCTGAGGATAAACTTAAATGCATATAACTCAAATTACCTTTCAACTGACCAGCTCACTCAGATAAAAACAACTGAGTCGATCTCAACTATCGAATAATATCATATCAAAATACTCCCTTCTTCATGCTGTTAAAACAACTCAAACATACAATCTTTCAAAATTTCCTCACATGCTAGTCAAATATCTTTGCAACTGCACTAGATCAATGAAACAAAATATCCTGATTGAACTCAATGGCCCTAATCAAACTTACCTGAGAAAAGAAAACCATCATACAATTTGAGCTTAAGCTTCCACTATCTATACCTTTGTCGATGTCGGTTCCTTTCACGAAAATTAGAGAAATCCCGATACCAGAATCATCATGTTCCTATGATCGAACCAGAAATACACCCATAATAGACATAGTTATCACAAGTCAAAGAACACACTTTAAAGATGAGCCATGATTGATAATTTACGAAATAATGATGATAAGAAAACCGAGATAAAGAAATCCAAGATGCGATATCATACTGGAAGTCCGGGAACATAACTCATAAGAAAATAATAAAGATCTTGATGATTCCTCAGAGAAAACCAGAAGAAAAACAATGCTTATACGCTCTGGAATTAATTGTAACAAAGATAATATATTTTCCAAATATATATATATATATATAACAAAACAACATCCAGTAGAAACAGAAGAATAGCCTCACATAAATTTTCACCAACAACTTTTATTCCAAACATAATAGAATAGAATCCTAGAGAGTGAGAGATAAGAAATGTTGCTCATCAACCAACCAGACTAATAGATCTTTCATCTATCATTATAATCAGCTAGCATTCTCATACGATAAGAATTCCATCAGAAAACGAACAATCACATATATATCTCTGAGGATAAATGAATATATATATAACACCCAGGAGAGATCATCATAATCTATTCAATTACAACTGTTACACTCAGACATCTTTACGATTCAAATATCATTTCTCTAACTAATTTTGTCATCACTAATCCCGTATATTCCATTCACTGACGAAAATCAATCCAGAAGGAATTCCAGTAAATACATACTTTAGACATCATACCTGAATGAGTTGATTAGCTGAGATTAACTTTTTCTTTAACCGTGACATCGCGAAATACGAATGATCTTTAGAATAACCTGGCATCTTTTCCAGAACTGTATTCACTTGCCAACTATTCTTAACTCTGACCACATTATTAGTTATTCCGCTACTGAACTCTTTAGTCTCTTACTTGTGAGCTCGTTCAACTTAAATCTCGTTATAAAATACCACATTGGTAAGGGGGTGAGGTCGTAAAGCCTCTTACCGACTCTCATAAATACACACATATAACTTAGCATTCATCATCAACATAATATCTTCACAATAATATGATTCACTTCAAGCTAATTAACATACATATTTATGTTACACGAACTTTCCGATTATCTTTATTCAAACAAGTGTACTTAAACATACATTTCATAAATTTTGAGTAAGTTTACTCATCACATTCACTTAATTAAACAAATTAGGAACATAACATCATATGAATGCCAAATAAACATAGATGAGCTTATCACAATATAAACTTTCATTCATTTCACCTTTTCATATTTCAAGAATAATTCCCATTGAACTATTGTAATTTCAATGGATACTCAGGTAGTATACTTAAGGTATGCATGTCAACAATCCGTCAATTCATATTCAAAAGTGCCCTTTTGGAATATATTCATAGAGCACACTCTCGAGCCACATATGATATAACAGGATTGCCAGTCCAGGCTAAATCCTTTTAGTAACGTATGCTCTAAAGGGCTTACTCTGGATTACCCGTCCGGGCTAAATCCATTTCATAACTTATGCTCGAGAGGGCTTAATTAAGGATTACCCTTCCGGGCTAAATCCTTTTTGCAACATTTAAAACATTTTATCCATTTCATAAAGTCACCATAATCCATCGAAATACAACGTTCAACTGGAACAATGACATTTTATCCATATTTCTCAACTTACGGTTATTTCATTTTGTACATCATCACATACATATCATGAACTCTTATCCATAACTTTCCAAGTTTTGACTCATCACCAACACATTTACAAATATCTTAGTATCACTTTTAGCGTTTTCGAAAATAGCTCGGTTGGAAAGCATCACTGCCTCAACAAAACAATTTCATCAGAGTTGGGAGATATCACACCATCACAGGTAGTAATATGACATGTATAGCTAGACTCATATACGCTACGTTAGTCCGATAATCGAATAAATCGTAGCTCTGATACCACTAAATGTAACTGTAACACCCCTAACCCGAAACCGTCACCGGAATAGGGTTAAGAGGCATTACCGAACAATCAAAACATTTTACATCCATTTCACGACACAAAGTCAAATATCAATCAAACATATTCATACACGAGTATATAGTCCCTTATCGAGGTCTTCGAGACCTTAAACACAAGTTAGAAAGAGGTCGGGACTAAACCGAACACTTACGAAAGTTTCCAGAAACTCAAAGATTTTTCCAAACTGCAGAGGTCACACGCCCGTGCAGTCAGGCCGTGTGCCTCACACGGCTACCAGACACACCCATATGTCCAAGCCGTGCCAAAACAGAGCATACATACTGACTTATCCCCACGGTCACTAGACACGCCCGTGTGCCATGGCCGTGTGAAATTAGGCTAGCTACTAACTTGGTCACACGGCTACCGGTGCACGCCTGCATGTCTTTGCGGCCGTGTAACCTGCCCAGACACACCTCGAAGTGGTCCTTGAGCCACACAGCAGAGACACACGCCCGTGTCCCTTGACCATGTATACAAAATAGGCCATTTGCAAGGCCAATTTGCCACCCACACTTGGGTCATACCTACAAACTTCAAAGCAATACCAATTCATGCTTCTAAATGCTTTCAAAACATACCATTTCATGCACCAATTAATCATCAACAATACTATCTACTTCCATTCCTAATATCATCACAATGAGTCCATTCAAAGTAACAATTGTACATTCCAAAACATATATATATATATCTAGCATTATGTAATCCATGCCATAATTCATCTTCAAACCACATCTTTCATCAACTACCTAGCCATGAAATATACCAAATTTATAGATCATTCATAAGTTCAACATCATTCAACTTCCAAGCCAAATCACATGGCAAGGAGTGAGCATTTCAAAACATACCATAACTTCTAGCATATACATGTCATACTTCAACTATATACATCTTTTCAAAAGTACCCAAAAATAGATTATCGATAGTGTGATAGAGATGCTGACGATCCCTGGATCCGAGCTAGCTTTACTGACACTGTAAAATAGAGAAACAAATCACACAGTAAGCTTTCAAAAGCTTAGTAAGTTCGTAACATAATACATTATACCAAAACAAACCATCACATAGATTAATTCACAATCACGTATACCATACCATCCAAGCTAACATGTTCAATTAACCTTCCATAAACTCATTCATATTCACATCAACCACATAGGTTCTGAACATACCTTAGCCAACACTTAGTTATCGATCACTTATGCCACTCAATACTCAATATTTCATTTCGATCAACTTTCGTCACTTCTTCGATTCAATCGCACACTTAGTGCCCAAATTATTAGCCGAAGCTTATATTAACATCGCACACTTAGTGCATCTAAATCAAACCGATCTTAAATCGATATCGCACACACAGTGCCAATCAAAAGCCGAAGCTTATATTATTTCGCACACACAGTGCTAATCATCTCGGTCATATTTCCGAATACGCACACTTAGTGCCACAAAACTCGAGCCCTCACATAGCATTCACAATTCAATAATATCACGCCATTCATTTCATAACATTAAACATAGTTAAATACACGTATTATGTCCGAACTTACCTCGGACGTCAAAATATCGAAACGGTCGATTAATCGAGTACTTTGTCTTTGCCTCGATCTTGATCCGAACCTCTCCTTTCTTGGTCTATACACATTCAAATTCAATCCATTCAATCACCAATTCATTCAATTTAGTCCACACACACTTATTTAGGGCATTTTACAAAATAGCCATCACATTTTCACATTTCGACACTTTAGTCCCTAATTCACAAAATCATCAAATACACATAATTTGTTTGTACCCATGCCTAGCCAAATTCTCACTTTACTCATACAAGCCCAAATATTTCATTTATTTCACATTTTAGTCCTTCAAAATATTATTATCACAATTTAGCCCTAATTAACTAAATTCACCAAAGATTCAAGAACAAAACATGTTCATTTAACACATATCTTTCATTTAACACCAATACTCATCACAAAGGTCACCATTTCATCAATGGCATATCTCATAAACATCATCAATTCTTCAAATTACAACATGGGCTTGATAGTAGACTAAGCAACAATCTCAAAAACATAAAAATCATCAAAAACCAAAGTCAAAACATACCTTAATTTTGCTTGTATTTGGCCGAAACCTAGCTTGGCTTATTTCTTTCTTTTCTTTGCTAATTTTCGGCACAAAAGATGATAACTCTCCTATTTTCATGCTTTTGTTTCATTTAATTATCTTTGAATTATCAATTTACCCATTTAGCCTTTTAATAAACATATAAGACAAATAAACATTAAGGTTATTATGTCATTTAACCATCCAATAACTTAATAATGGGCTAATTACCTCATAAGACCTCCACATTATAAGAACATCAACAATTAAGCATTCAACAATTAGCACACATCATTTTACACTTTATGCGATTAAGTCCTTTCTCACAATTCGACACACAGTCGATCAAATTTTCACACCAATTTTTCACACAGGCTATATAACATATAATAAACACCAAGAATAATATTAAAATATTATTTTGACCTCAAATTTGTGGTCTCAAAACCACTGTTCCGACTAGGGTCTAAACCGGGCTGTTACAGTAACACCCTTTACCCGTATTCAACGCCAGAACAGGGTACGAGGCATTACCGGACATAAACACAAGCAAACATACATTTCCGAGTCATAAATTTCCATTCAAATTAAAACTTTTCATACACATTCATATCGTCCCTAAAACGAGCCTATGAGACCCTATACATGCTTTAGAGGTGGTTCGGGACTAAACCGAGAACTTTAGAAAATTTTATAACACTTAGAAAATTTTTTATGTTACAGGGCTCACACGCCCGTGTGATCCAAGGGACACGCCCGTGTGACCCTTAGACACGCCCGTGCTACAGACCGTGTTCAAAATAGGGTGCTATCTAACTTATGCCACACAACCGTGCCACATGCCCGTGTGCTTAATTCTGGACATTTTGTTTTGCAACAATTAAGGTGTAGAGGACACACGGCAGGAACACATGCCCGTGGGGCAGATCGTGTGTCACACACGGCCTAGACACACGCCCGTGTGGACAAAAACAAGGCTATTTTCCAAGCCATTTTGCCACCCTTACTTGCACACATCTACACAACATCACGACACAAATTCAAGCATATAAATGCAACCAAACAACCACAAACAAGACAATAACATGTCATTCTTATACCGTCATTTATCATGCTTAAAACATCATACTTAGCCCGTTAAAAACATACTAATTTCACATTCACAATAGGGCATTAACATATGAATAAACTTATAATCAACATAAGCCATCATTCATGGCTATATATAAGATGAAGAATTAACAATTACAAGCTTACACATATGGCCAAATTAATAATGACACAAATATCAAATTGGCCTACTCCCTATACATGCCATAGACTTAAATTACTTGAATTCATTTATACCCAAAATGACAGCTTGATTGTGTGATAGGATCTCCAACGATTTCCAACTCGAGCTAGCTCAATAACCCTATAAGACATTGGAAAGGAAGGGGGTAAGCAATACATATAGCTTAGTAAGTCTGTACGAAAATAATAAGCAACTCTTACCAATCTTTTATCAAGTTCAACAATTTAAACACAAGATAATACAAATTGCTATGAATCTCATAGTTATAATTTTTATTCAGTCATAATGTTTACTATACCAACTTATAAGCATAAATTTAACATATCTTGGCATCAGCCTAACAACCATAATCTCTCCTTTGTAACATATTACAACAATTAAACAAATCATTTCAAACCTCATAGTAAACATGCACATTAATTATGTTTACTTATGTTTCTGAGCATATGTCTTAATATCTTTCAATTGCCTAAACTCTTATCTTCCCTTACTTCCATAACCATTTTAATAGGCAATTATGTCAATCTTTCCTTTTTCTCATATCCGATAAATCACATTTTGTGTGAATAAAACATGCTATATCATAACTCATTCCATCACAAAACTTACCTCATATTCATCATTTCTAGCATTTAATAGATATGAGCTTCAAGTACATACTTGTACCATCTCAAAATGAATTTACACATAATTTCATCTTTGACATACCCGTGAACCACTCAGAATAATACTGTCGGATACTCGGGATTCTTGCACACTAAGTGTCACAAATGTAGCCAATGCTACCTCAATCTCATATCACATAGTTGTTCGCGCTCGAGCTATCAACGGGCCTGCTCACACAAGCTGTCAGTCAAGACGTAGCTACGCGGTGCTGCTCACACAAGCTATCAAGTATCCGCAACATATGCCGGTATACTCAGCCATCGGTAGGACGTACAAGACCAGCACCCGGATCACATAGTCACATAACACATACTAACCCTAGTGACATGTCACTTGTATCCTACCTTATTCCTAAGGTTCAAACGAGATTTCTTGCTTGTCGATTCGTCTTCGGACTCATTCGTAGAATTGAACTCATTCACAAAATCAAACATACAATTCATGCAATATTAAAGCATTTAAATACAATTAGTCTAAAGCTTATTTTTTTTAACGTACGAACTTACCTCGGCATAGAAATGGCAAAAATAACCTAACCGTCAAATACTTGTTTTTCCCCGTTCTAATCCCAAATCTTGTTTTTCTTGATCTATAACATCACATTTAACTTATTTAATCATTATACTATTCAAATCATCCCAAAATCACATTATGGCAAAAATTACATTTTTCCCTTAAACTTTTGACATTTTACAATTTAGTCCCTAAGTTCGTAAAATGATTTTCATTCAATTTCATTACACCCAAGCCTAGCTGAACCTATATCAAGCTCATAAAAACTTTTACCACTCATTTTACAACTTTTACAAACAAGCCCTTTTAGGCATTTTTACCGAAAATCACTTAGCAAAAGTTGTTTAACAAACAAAAAAACATGCATTTTCCACCATCAAATATCAAAATACATACATGTTCAACATGGGTAAAATTTTAGACTTTGACAACTCTTCAAATTGGTGGTAGAAATAGATAGATCATGTTACAAGGATTTTAAAAACATAAAAATCATTAAAAACAGGGCTAGAACGGACTTACAATCGAGCTTGAAAGTGGCCAAACCCTAGCCATGGTTTCCCCCTTGTAAAATTCGGCCATGAGGAAGAAGATGGAGAAATTTTGGCTTGATTTTTGCTCTTTAATTCATTTTAATAACCAAATTACTAAAATGCCCTTAATGAAAAACTTTAGAAACATACCAAACCATGTCCATTTTTGTCCACCAACTTAACCAATGGTCTGATTATCATTTAAGGACCTCTAATTTAAAATCTCATAGCAATTAGACACCTTTAACACATAGAATTCAAGTTTTGCACTTTTTGCAATTTAGTCCTTTTAACTAAATTGAGTGCCCAAACGTCAAAATTTTCGAAAAAAATTTTCACGAAATCATTCCATAAAACTGTAGACCATAAAAATATAATAAAAATGAATTTTTATTCATCAGGCTTGTGGTCCCGAAACCACTATTCCGACTAGACCCAAAATCGGGCTGTACACCCTGAGTACGGACCCATCCACCGGCAATCCCAATTGTAATTGCACGTCCTCCAAAATGATGGTACACTCTCTGCATGAAAGATGAAATGTGTGCGTCTCAGGTCTCCACCTCTCTATGAACGTGCTGATGAGTTTCGGGTCCAACTTGCACCCCCAGCCTATATTGGCCACATGCCAAAAACCCGCTTCCCTCAAGTAATTTTCTATCAATGGTGATGGAAAACCAGACATATAACGAATATAACATTGTAACACCAGATCTACAGGCTGTTATAAAAAAAATATAAAATAAAAATTAATTAAAATTACATAAATGAAAAAAATATTAAATAATATTCAAAAATTGAAATTAATCCTTACCATTTTCATTTGTTCGACGGAGATATGTTTATGATCGAAAAGAATTAATTCCCCGGCCATTGCTAACACGATCAAATATTTTTGAAATTATAAAAAAAAGACTAATTTAGAAAAAAAAATTAAAGGAAATAATTAATTAAAGAGAGCTTTGAAAAATTTAGGGAGAAATTTGAGAGTTTTTTTGGGAAATTTGGAAGAAATGTTGTGTGAAAAAAATAGGATGGGGTTTTTATAGTTTTTTTTTTACCGTTGGACCCCCCAACGGTCAAAATTTTAAATGACCGTTGGTAAAAAACACGGGCTAAAACGCGTCCCTAAGGGAGCGATTTTGCCACGTCAGCAAAGCGCGTCCACGTTAACGCGTTTTGTGCTGACATGGCAAAATCGCTCCCTTAGGGACGCGTTTTGCTGGAATTTCTCCCTAAAACGCTCTTACGTAGACGCGTTTTGGAGTTTTCGGCCCATTTCGATAAATAATAAAAAAAGTGGCCCATTTCTGTAAATAAAAATAAAAATGGGCCTTTATTAGTAAAATAGTCTAGATTATAGATTAAAAAAGATTAGAAGTGTCTAGAAATTGCATTCGAAACGTAATTGCAACCATACTTCATTTTTTACTAAATATACAAAACAAAGCATTGAAACAACACATCCATGTGATGGTAAATATATATGTGGGTATATCATTATATTTAATTGATTGATTAAGCTAATATATATTAATTTAGTAAAAAATAACTGTGAAAATAAAATAGAATGTCGGTAATGACAATATATCGCAAAGAAAAGAGAAATAAAATAAAGAATACACAGTTTTTTACGTGAAAACCCTTTCGGGAAAAAACCACAGGCAGAGGGAAAAAAAATTTACTATGTCGAATTCGAATGATTACAAGAGGAATAGACTATGTTTATTTATAGGCTTGTAAAGCCATATTCTAATAGGAGTGTAGTAAGATTGAAACACCTTATTCTAATCAATATAAAATAAATGGAGTTTAATATGGTTTAAAAAAACTTATTCTAAAATAAAATAAGTGTAGTTCTATATGGATTTTACTTTTATTTTATTTTAGCACTGTATTTTATTTAAATAAGGATTTGGGTCACTTAATTTTAACAATAACTAAAAGATTAATTCTTTTTAGAAATTGATAACATTATTAGAAAAGTGTTTTTAATTTTTTTTATTTTTTATATAAAATCAATAAAAAGTAATTTAAATCCATTATAAATTAGAAAACAAAAAACTCATGTGATATTTGGATTTAAGGGATTATAATATTTCAAAACCTTATTCTTACCCACTTTTGAATTGTTTTTTTATTTATTTCACTAGCGGTGCATGGAATAGCGAAACAAAAATATTAAATAAAGGTTAAATATGTTATAAGTTTTTGTACTCTTTATAAATTTAGAATTTAATATCTGTACTTATATTTTTAGGAATTTAGTATTTATATTTTTTTATATTTCGAAATTCAGATCCAACTGTTAATACGATTAAGATTATTTTATTAAATTCAAGTTCATTTCAACGTAATTTTTTAGTTATACTGTTACCAAGTGAATATTTCTTTTATTTCAAAATGTCACACTAACAAATTTTAAAAAAAAAAAAGTTAACAATGTTAATAATTGAATCTTCATTTTGAAATCTAAAAGTAGAGAGACTAAATTCTTAAAAATAAAATTAAAGAAACTAAATTCTAAATTTGTGAAGAGTACAGGAATCTATGGCATATTTTAACCTTAAATAAAATAGTCAAACAAAAATAAATATGAAAAAAGTATTAAATAAAATAGCCAAACAAAAAAATGAAATAAAATACGTCGACAGCAGGGTTCGAACCTGCGCGGGCGTAGCCCAACAGATTTCAAGTCTGTCTCCTTAACCACTCGGACATATCGACGTAGACGTTTTGCATCTATGCTTAAACATATATAAATACAATAATAAGGAAATTACTATCACAATAGAATTAAAACTGTTACCAGCTCCTTCAAAAATAAAAACTGTAACCAGCTTAGTGGATTTTGAGGCAAGTAGTACTTACAAATTATCGGATCTAATGATATTACCACTACTCTCATGCTTTCACCACTTTAATTTAATGGACTCATGGTTGGCTTTCAAATATATTATGCCCAGATTTAAATCGAACCCAGGAGAAGGTTATGCTACTGTAATTAATTTGATTTGGGTGTCTCATTTTGAACCTAATTGAGCTAAAAAATAGGCCCATCCGACCTACCAACAAACTCCACGGCTCATTAGTAAAGCTTAACTGACCTGAGCTTCACTTTTCTGTTATTTTTCGGCTGCTGGGAAACCACTGCCGGAGTTTTCACTTCAAAGGTACCAGTTTTTCAATTTTCCCCTTTTTCTAAATAATCTACTTTTTTTTTAGTCTAACTAGTTTCCCTAACCACAATCCAATTTCTTTCAATTTATTTATTTTTTAGGAATTTTATTTTCTTTATATATATACATATATGAAATGTGAATTTTCTGCAATAGTTTTCTATTATTTTGATTTTGAGAACATTGATTTTTACGGCTTTTTCTCTTCTTCTGAACAATCAGACACGAAGAAGGTTGAAGAAATAAAAATGGAGGCGAATCGGACGAACACGGTAGAAGAGGAAGCAAATTGTTCAATCCCAAAGGGTGGCCCCATTTATATTTCCAATCTCATTAGTCCTCTCACCAGCGTGCCTGAGTTTCAAAACTCAGTTCTTCGACAACTCCAGGTTGTATATTCTTTTATTATCACAATATCCCTTTTAATATCATATCTTTCACAGTACTCTGCAATGGTTTTTTTTTGGTCTTTGATATTCTGTTTTTGCCATGATTTCTTGTGTTATTTATAGGAATTAGAGGCTGAATTGGATTCACCTCAACTTGCTGAGTCTGAGGATATTTGGTTAGTATCACCCCATCTTCAGTTCTACTTTTTGTTTAGTCTCTTTCAAAACAATGTATTCTCATTGCATCTCTCCTATTTTAAAGTTATTCGAACTTGGGTTCGAGTGTCAGGCACATAAGTGTATATTCAAGTTTTTGTCATGTATTTGAAGGGTTCTTGGAGGTTGATATCCCATACCAATACCTAGATATGTGTTGGACACAAGTACCTTAAGAAAAATGAAGAGTCAGTAGCACAGGCATATCGTATGATTTTGATTCATTTTTACTATTAATTCTACGGTTTACAGTGTTGACGACCTTAAAATTCTCAAGGAGGAAGAGTTAGTAGAAATGGCTCTCAAGGAAGCTTTTAAGGTATTTGCTGATATTATCATAAAGGATAGTATCAAGCTACTAATAAAGTTAGAATTGCTCTAGTTTTTAGTTTGTTTATTTAATTTATTTATGGATTATATTGTAGGAGGATGAGCATGTTGAAAATGCTTCTGAAGGTTTAGAAAACGGCTCCCATTCAGGGTGAGCTATATGCATATTTCTTGTTTATTATCTTGTCCTTTTCGGTTGATCTAAAATACAACTTATATTTGAAAATGCTTTTAGATTTCTTCTAATATATTTTCCGGATTTTGGGGTTTATTTTCACTTCTTTATCCTTGAGTAAGCACAATTACCTTTTTGGCTGGTAGTTGATGTTATGTCTTAATTTCTTGGCTTTAGATAGGGATCTTCAAGTTTTTCAGAGCAATACCAATTCATTTTCAGCTTTTGTTTCACTCACTTGTACCATTTGTACTGCAGTTATCATACAAGATCCAGAAAGGAACATGCAGTAGTGAATGCTTCAACTTCAATCGAGCCCTCAAATGGGTGTCCTGGTACTGATTTAGATGGAGCTGCGACAGATAGGAAGAATGGCACAAAGAAGCAAAGGAGAAGGAGAATGAATGACCGTCATATTGAAGTATGGTACTGGTTGTATTGAATTTCTTTTACTTTTAAGTACTATAATCTAATCTTAGTGAGTATAATAGTTTAGTATTCTAGCCTTATTTCGTTCAAACTTGACGATTTTGCCTTTTAAACTGTTTGTTTTCCTGCAAAAGTTTTAGTGTTTTCTTGGCAAGTATATTCTTTTAATCGGATTGCCTATTTTATTTAATGGTCTAAAACAAAAATCACACCTCACAAACATATCTCGTAATCTTGTTATATTCCTTCTTAACAAAGTTTTCACCATTGCATTTCTAGGATACATATATCAAAAAGGTTGACGAACTTGCAAAGATTAAACAAAAGCAGGATGAAGACAAAGCAACAGCAAAGCTACATGCTTTGAAGTTTGTATTGAGATCTGTCTGTGGTATTCTCTAACTGATAAACCTTTTCCTGATCATTGCTGACTTTTGTCTATAAACTTGGTGCAGTGCCATCTCCAAGATCTCTGAAGGTTCCATTCCATCATCTGATAAAATTGGAAGGATGAAATCTCTCCGGTTTACGAGTTCTAGTGGAAAGGTTTGCCAAAGGTTCCTTTGTCTATTTATTGTAGATGATCTTTTCAAATTTATTTTGCTAAAATCTGAAGTCTCTGATTAAACAAATTTGTGGATGAACTTATAAATGTGGTGTTCAAATTTGGTGCATTTATATTATTATATCCTATATTGCTCAGATTCTTCACTTTGCTTGAAATACATAGCTCAGACAAATATTTGTACAATGGTGTGGGGTATGACCTTCCAAGAATCCTCCAAATGCATGGAGAAACTTGGAAAAATTGAACATACCCTGCTGGACACATTCTCGTATCCAATGTTTACACCCAAGCTTGAGTAATATAGCTTATAAACTTTGTTGGTCAAAATATGTCGTCAATCCCTGAACTTTGGAAAAGTTTGAGATTTAATCCCTCTACTTAAAAAGTTAAAAGTTAAGACTTCTTACTTTTTCGTGTTAAAAATTGTAGTCCAATCATTGACACCATTAGTATTTTTTTTTGGGTCAAAATTTGCATACTATCAGATATGCTTACTTAGTTCATAATGATGCTTCTAAAATTGGTATGATCGCATGGATATATTGATGGTAAATTTTGATAGAAAATATTAATGATATCAATGATTGGACTAGGGTTTTTAAATTGAAAAAGTAAAGATTTAATTTTTAACTTCTTAAATACATGGACTAAATCTCAAATTTCATTCGAGTATAGGGGCTGGCAGCATAATTTGACATACTTTGTTACATAAAGCAATGAATTTGAATTGATAATAAATTCATCTGGTGTCCTAATTCAAGCCTTTGGATGCCTTCCCGTACAGTTTGAATTAAATTTATTTCTATCTGATCCTTAAAAGATAAGACTAGAATGGCAACCTGTAAGAGGTTCCAAGGCAGTCAAATTTAGGACTGAAGTGTTCTTTCTTCCATTTCTTTCTATGAATGACAGGCGAAGTCGGCAGATGTCAAGGAGCACATACCAGTGTTATACCCTGAAACTATTCTATGTGTTGAGGTCTACCATAACATACGAAAATGGTCAAAGGTATGGTGCTCTCAGTTCTAAATCACATAGCAGTTCATATTCGATTTTTGTTTTTCTTTTATGTTTGTTACAAGTTATGATCAATCGGATCATAAACTTCTATTGGTTTGTTTCTGATGGTAATGGTGTATGTAAGAGCCATCGAAAGTTAAACTCGCTTAGTTCATATAATGTCACTGACACTTGACTTTCACAATATTATTTCACCATTCATTCCTTTGTCTGATCCTTCTGCTGGTATTGACATCTTGAATTGTTGTAGGTCCAAGAGTTCTTGGTTCTTGGCCGTCAAACCTTAACCGAACTTAAGGACAAGATATGTTGCTTGACTGACCAGGTGATGCAGAAGGCTGGCCGTTATGATCCTTCTGGATATTTCCTTATAGAAGTAAGAAACCCAATTTTCTCACCACTTCATCTGTGTGCTGAAACCTTTTTTGTTAATCTATATTGCTCCAACACTCAATCCCTTTTTATCCATGTCTGGCACATATCCGGGCATGCGTATGTGGGTATGACCGTCCACATACATGAAAAAATTTGGAATAAGTTGAAGATACCCCTGTCAAGTGCACCTAAATTTGGCAGTCACACCCAAGCCCAAGTAATATAGATATCAACTATAGCATCCGATTGATTGTTATGTTTCTGCAGGATATATTTTTTAATGACTTGAGAGATCCCTGTGCTGTAGATTACAGTGAGCCTATTTTTGATTGGCTTAGAAACTCTCCAGATGATGCTATGAGAAAATGGGAAAGCATCATAACTGGTGAGTTGCAACAAAAGCAAAGATCGGTTTTAGGCAGTGTGACACCTTCAAGATTGCCTCACTTCAAAGCTGCGGACATGCACAAGACTCGGTTTTGTGACTTTAGGTTTCAACTTGGTGCCAGATATCTCTATTGTCATCAGGTGCGGCATTTTTTCCCATTCCCTACTTCCATTAACTCATAAAGTGTATGCATTCATCTTGTGAATTCAAAACTCTAAATTGGATTATCGCATACCCAATGATTTGCTGGGACTTGAAATGTATAGTTATAATCGATCCTTAGCCTATTTTTGTTCGATGAAGGGTGACTGCAAGCACACAATCGTGATTAGGGACATGAGGTTGATTCATCCAGATGATGTACAAAACCGAGCAGCTTATCCAATAATGATCTTTCAACTAAAACCCCGAGTTCAGAAATGCAGTGTTTGTAAAATTACGAGAGCCTCGAAGGTAACCTTAGATGATAAGTGGGCAAGGGAGAACCCTTGTTATTTCTGTGATTATTGCTATTCTCTTCTTCATTCAAAGGACGAGTCCCCTCTATATGGTGAATTTTCTGTATTTGATTACTTACATGAGTAGATGCTAAATGTTCATTCTAAGGATTCTTCTATTAATTCATTGGTGGAATGACCCAGAACCAAGTAAATTCGCTTCGCGTCTTTAGGTTCAAATTTGATAATTCTGTATGCATGAACATGATATAAACTATTAAACATGGCAAAATGTGCCCCCATTATTTGAAAGGAATATCGAAATAGAGAAAACATCCAATCTCGTAACAGAAAAGACCATAACCTGGAGAAATCCGGACATGAACAATTCTGTCTGATATAGGGTTTCAACTGAGTTTATCAAAATTTATTTACATAGAAATAAGTATTACGATACGAGAAAATGTACAAACACCATACCACTCCTTCCTTACTAACTCAACTCCAATAATTTTGTGATCCAAGCTCCAACAATATCAATCCGCTGTTGATGCAAGGAAAGCTCGGATCTGTTGTAACAGTTCAGCCTTCACGGAATCAGGAACCGATGCTGCAGAACAAAAATGGCTACAGAAGTGATGCTCCCAAGTCGAAAAAAATTAAGCATGACAGGCAATCATAAGAGAAAAACATGACAATTGAAATGTAGTAAAATCCATCACACCTATCATAAATAAATGGGAAATGGATTAGAGTCTATGCTTTTTCTCGTATACTATTATTGTCCATGAATTTGTCCGCCTTATTCTCCCTCATATTGAATTACAAATCAACTTGAATGCCTGATCAAAAGCATCTTCCCACCCTATGTTACTTGGAAACATGTATTTTAAATTTTTTTAAGCTTTTCTATGTATTCGGAAGGACCTTGGCAGGGCATAACTGTATACTCATACCCGGATATGCATTTGACTTGTATCAGACAAGGATTCAATAAAAATAAAACGTCAGATTTACTTGGTTCACACCCATCCTAAACTCTTTTACTCTCCATTCTCAATATTATTGACTTCAACATGACCAAAATCGAAACCTTAAGCTTAGTTTGCAAATGCAATGCACCATTTTCCAAAATGAAAAACAAATACAACATTGTAAGTAGCAGATTTCTTCAATATCTATGTTGATACAAGTGTCAACAAGGAAGGAGATAAGGAGTAGAAGGCAAAGAGGGCCGGTTCACCTAAATAGGTGGAGAGCCATAAAAAAAAGAGGAGGTAAGGTAAGGAGGAAGGTAGGGAAGCAAAAATTGCAGAGTGTTCGTAAGTGTTTAGGGTTGCTAAAAGGCTCAAAGGATTGATCCCTTCTTCCTCGCTCTACAGGGTGTATATAAGGAAAGAGGTCTCATGCTCAATGAGGCCACATCACTGGCAAATATGGGACATGGTGATTGTGCTGTCGGCCAGGTGGTGAGGCCATTATACATATGTAGGTTGTCGTCGAGTGTGGTGTGGCTTTGACACAGTACAAGTTGTTATGCCTAGTGGTCCCTTGGTAGTCCCCCCCTGGAGATGAGCACATACCCGCCAAAAGCGAGTGGCTTGGAGGATAAGGCGCCTAGGTGGGTGACCAGTCGGGCAGTAGAGGATTGTCCGAACACTCAAGTGGAGAATATGCCAAGTGTTGTAGGCTCAGAGGTAAGCGGAGGGCCGTCCATGGATATCCCTTAGGTGTCTTCTCATGGTGCCACATGTCGCATCGAGTAGGGGTATAACAATCTACTCTCTCAAAGCTTTTTAAGGAGAGATTGAGAACAAACAGAAAGGGTGAAATGAAAACAAATCAAAATTGTTTGGATTCAAGATGTGAGTGTCAAGACACGGATATGTTTACTTTTTTCTAAGCTTGAGTATACCCAATCTTAACCAACACTCAGGGCACATAATCATATCCAACATAAATATACTCAAAATTTGTTCTTCTCATGTATGTGTGTCAAAGAGAGGGATAGGATAGAGAAAGTGAAGGTTGTAGTTATACTCACCTCTGCCTTTTGGGCTGATTACATGAACTAGATCATCCACTGTAACATTGTTCCTTCCTTTCTTCCTTGTAAATGCCCTTGAACCAAATATTATATATGCATAAACTATGTTAAAATAGGGAGTTTTTAGAGTACCTAAGAACAAAAACAAATAGTGGAATGCAAACAAATATATGTTACTCAGATTTAAGTGTGACCGAATTACTCAGACTTGAGTACAGGTATCGGACATGGATGTGTTCAAATTTTTTCAAGTATTTTCATTTATTTTGGAGAGTCTTAAGAAGGTCATAGGCCAATACTGCTATGGGTTGGACTTCGATACTTCAAAAAGGAAAAAGGATTGAGAGTAACATCGGATATGATTACAGGATATGAGAATGTATCTAGTATGGATGTGTTAAATATTTGAGTGTAACCATGTATGACTATATTCAACATTACACGATGGAGTGAAAATATTTTTGCAATAAATATATATTTAAAATAACAAAATAACAAAATATGTAAATATTGAAGGTTAAATTTGTTGAATTTTCTAAATGTAGGATTAAAATAACAAAATAAATAACGTTGAGAGTTAAATTTATTATTATATTAATAAAAGAATCAAATCAATGAGAAAGGCAATATTCTGTTAGACAATAGAGTGAGGAAATTAATAAAAAAATTAGATGACCAAAATAGAAATGCATTAATAATTAAGTGAGTATCCGAATAGTTTACCCATAACATTATCCCAATAGCAGCAATGATAATAATTCATAAAAGTAATTATAAATAAATAAAAGGAAAAACCTGCAAAGAGCTTTCATCTCGTCAATCCAACCACATTCAAGAAGCCTTTCCCTCAAAAGCTCCTTCAGCCGTTCTTTTTCTCCGCTCTGAATCAACTGCATTGCAGATTTCTTTCTGATTCTTATTTTACAATTTATTTTTAAAATTCATAAAAATGCAGCATCAATTACAGAAATAATATGTACATAAAAAAAAAAAAAGCAACCCGAAAACCTTGATATTGATTTCTTGAAGAGAAGGATTTTGATGTTGTTGATCCTTGTTTGTAGTTGTTGGTGGTGGTGGTGGTGGTGGTGGACGACTCATCGAAGACCTCCTTTTTTTATTTCAAAAGGAAATTAAATTACTAATTAAAATGCAAGTCTTTATAGTCGATGAAGTTAAAATTGAAAGAAAAAAAAAAGGAAAAATGGAGGATTAAGTAATACTTGATCACCAATTTGTGAGAGTGAGACATTTCCTCGCCGGGAGATTACAATTCTGAGATTTGAGTCGACGAGAAGAATGCGGTGGCGTGCTTACGCTTGGCTTCTTCAACAGCCAGCTGAGTCGGGCGAAGCGAGTTACTGAGTGAAGTACTACAATTAGAGTTGGCCACTGAGTTCTCCTTTCCCAGGTTTTCAACTACATTTGGATACGGATTCTAAAAAAAATATCTCAAGGTTTTAGACAAATTCTATAAAGGGTTAATATATTATTTGGTATCTAAATTTAACTTTAATATTTAATTTAATATCTAAATTAAACCGCATCATATTGTTTAATGAATGTTTAACACATGTGTTTTAATAGAAAAATGTAAGTACTTAGTTAGGATAAAAAAACTTAAATACTAAAATATTAAAATCAAACTAAAATACTTAAATAGGATAAAAAGAACTTAATATCAAATTTTTAAAAAAAAAAAACCTTAAGAAAGTGAACATTCAAACCAAACTAAGGTACCAAATTGAATATTAAAGTCAAATTCAAGTAAACTAAAATTAATTCTTCAAATTCAAGTACCAAAAAACATATTAACCCTTCTTTAGAATATGTGAAATTTATTCTTCAAATAAATAAATAAAAAGTAAAAAGTAAAAAGTAAAAGGGTGAAATACACAAATAGTGACTAAACTAAAACTACAATTACGTTTTACTCGTTCAATTATCAACAGTTATATTATAGTCATCCACGTTATCAAACTTGTCCTTTAATTTCCATTAGGTGAAGTTAGAAATTTTATTTAGAAGGGTCGAAATAAGATTATAAATTTTGGAAGTCTTGTATTAAGAATGCTTAAATTATTAATTTTTTAAAAGGACTAAATTATAAGTTTTTCATTTAATCAAAAGTTAAAAACAACTAAATTAACTTCTTCTTTTTTTAATTTTGAGGAAGGGTTATAAAGGAAATTTTCCATTAAGCCAGGGGGTTGGCCAAGTCCCATTTACTTCCTTGAAGAAATAATGAAGTTGGATGTTAATTTAAAGAGTTTCAGGGGCAAATTACCAATAAATGCCTTTTTTTAAAAAATTTTACGGAAAAGGACATGTTTTTCAATTATTTACCGAAATGGGCCATTTTTCTCGAAAACGCGTCCACGTCAGCGCGAAGTCAGGGGATGCAGTAGGAAAACGCGTCCTTGAGGGAGCGTTTTCTGCCACATTAGCAAAAATTGCGTCCTTGAGGCGCATTTCTTGCGATGTGGCAAAACGCGCTCCTCGAGACAGCGTTTTGCCCCTCCGTTAGGGTTTTTAGCTATTTTTAGGGTTAGGATTTTTAGGGTTTTAGGGCTAGGGTTTTGTGTTTTTATGGTTTAGGGTTTTAAGAGAAAGTTAATAAATTATAGTTCAGGGTTAATTAATTAAAATAATTTTAGGTTTAGGGTTTTTGAAAAAAATATATCAAGCAATATAAAAATTATTTGTTTTTTTCTGATGAGTATCACGGTAAAATAATTTTGAGAAGACGTTTACGAACAAATAGTAACCAAAACGCTTCAAGCGAGGATGCATTGTCGGCAAAGTCTTGAAAAAAGCTCCAACGTGGGCGCTCTTTTGCTCTGATGAGTCTACGGTAAAATAATTTTGAGAAGGCGTTTACGAACAAATAGTGACCAAAAGCGCTTCAAGTAGGATGCTTTGTCGGCAAAGAGTACTAAAAAAGCTCCCACGTGAACGCTCTTTTGCTACAATAGTCTCTAGTAAAATAATTTTGAGAAGACGTTTCTGAATAAATAGTGACCAAAACGCTTCAAGCAGGATGCTTTGTCGGCAAGAGTACTAAAAAAGCTCCCACATGGACGCTCTTTTGCTCTGATGAGTTCCTATTTGTCCTTAAACTATAAATGAGCCAAATTTCATTCTCGGGTTGCATAATAGAAATTGAGGCAAAAGTAAAATAGAAGCGAAGATGAGTGAACATATTAGTCTTTGTTATTTACTATGATGGTGAGGTTTGTGACACAGAAAGCGGTGTTGTTTTTATCGGAGAACACAGTGCATGATTGGTTTTAACAGAACATAGATTTGAGAACCGCAAAAGAATTAGGCGTAAAATCTTTGAACAACGCCAATGAAAGTTCGATCTATTAAGTATAGATTTTATGCTTTGGTTGATCCCGTGAGATATGACTCATTCGACATCAAAGGTCCTCGGAGCTTGGAGGCAATGGTGGAGACTCATCTTACCAGTGGATCACCCTATCTTGAGGTATATGTACAATTTTCATCGCCAAGTGATCTTCCTTCGACTTCAACATCTACTGCTGTTCGAGAGGAATACACAACCCCAAGCTGACACTCTGTTAGTGGGAGGCAGAATACGGAAGCGTCCGTGTTTGGTGGTAGTATGGAAAACACAACCCCTACACGACACTCGGTTGGTGGATGGGATATGCATATCCTTCCTTCGACGTTCGATGCTAGAAATACGTATTGGGGAACGTCATTAACTTCTAGTAGTTGGCAATCCACATATGATTGGGGACGTTACGAAAGTTGTTTAAGAAGGGATAATGTACTCCCCACGACATCCACCGGCGAGGGGACCTCGTTCGTTGCAGATGATGGTGGGTCGGATGATGAGTCCGATGTGGATCCACCTCAAGAGCTCGGCCTCGATGGTGCAGAAGTTTCATTATTTTCTAAACCGGAGCCTGTTCTAATCGTACCTGAAGATGTTGAAGGGGGTTCAGATGAAGAAGAAGAAGATCCGCGATTCAGGGCGTACTCGCCTCCAGCCCACATGCATAATGTCGATCTATCTCAAGACGATGCGTTGGAGTTTCTTGAACTACCACACAGAATGCGTGACCGTACAAGTTCGTCGTTGGATTCGGGTGAATTGGAAGTTGGTAAAGAGTTTTCCAACAAGGATAGTTTTCTTGGTGCATTGAAACAATATAGCATCGAGAACGGGGTTAACTATAACGTGGTTAAATCCAAACTCGATAAATACGATGCCAAGTGTGCGGTGCAAGGCGGTACATGTTCATGGAAAATCATGGCCTCGTTGAGAAAAGGGGCGAGCTTATGGGAGATTAAAAAGTACAAAGGTCCACATACATGTCTTGCCGTGCAGTATCACTAGGTGTTTAGGGTTTTGAATAATACCGATATAACGTATTGTTGCATTATTTAACGTACGCCGTTGTGGTGTTTCACAAGATCATCCCAAGATGGATTCAGATATGTTGGCTAGCTTAATAATACCAAGCGATGAAGGCGGATCCCAAGACCGATCTTTGCGGTTTTAATTGCCAATATTAAGTAGCCAATTGGGGTACACGCCCTCTTACCGTAAGACTTGGATAGCTAAGCAGAAGGCGTTGGAAAAGTTGCATGGTCGGTGGGACGCTTCATATAATGAAGTGTGGCAGTGGTGTCAGGTGTTGGAGAGATATGTCCCGGTAGCATAATAGACCTTGAAAGCGGTACCTGCTACTACAACGATAGATTGCTCCATGGATGCCAAGTGTTCAAAGCGTGCATTTCGGATATTTAAGCAATGCCGAGACACATTTCTATACTGCAAGCCATTGGTACAGATTGACGGTACCTTTATGTATGGTAGATATACGCATCGGCTATTTGCTAGGCGTGGTACGAGGATGGCGGTGGGAGAATCCTTCCAATTGCGTTTGCAATAACACGGAAGTCGGTGATGGTCGAGATTTCTTTCTATCTAGGTTAAGGAGGCATATCCGCTCAACACGATATATGCGTTATATCGGATCGGGCCCTGGAATACTAGCCGCAATAGAAGCGGCAGGGAAAGCCTATGGCATCGCACACACCATCGATATTGCCTAAGGCATGTTGCGTCCAACTACCACGGGCAACATCGATCTACTAGTGAACGACGGCAAGTGACCAACATGGGTATGTAATATCTATTAATATAATTTCGTTTGTAATATTCAATTTATTCTTAAATGAAGAGTGGTATGTAATATTCGCTATCAACTTATATTGGCAGGGTACGAGATCAATAAGGACCGTTTTCACGAGATGTTGGCGATTTTGCGCTCAGTTAACGAAGAAGGCGCAAACTACCTATGCAACATACCTTTCGAACAGTGGACACAAGCATACGACGGCGGCCTACGATATGGTCATATGACCTCAAACCTAGCTGAATGCATAAATTCTATTCTAAAAGGAACGCGTCATTTGCCGATAACATCGGTTGTGCGAGAGACATATTTTCGTTTAGCGGCATTATTTTCGAAGCGAGCAGCGAGTTATAAAGGCCAAATGCGGGGAGGCCATGTATGGTGTGCGAAGGTATTGCGAGAAATTAACAATGCGAAGGCACGGGCCAACACCATGCACACAGTATGTCACGATCGCGACAACCTATGGTTTTGTGTGACGGAGTTTGACAGACCGAACCAAGGTATTGTTGGCGGGCAATATCGTGTACACTTGAGAAATAGGACCTGCGACTGTGGGATATTTGACGCACTTCGTTATCCATGCGCTCATGTAATTGCAGCTTGTCAGAATCTACGTCTTGATCCCATGAGCTACGTCGACGAAGTGTACAAAATAGAATACATGTACAACGTGTGGAGACACGTATTCCCACCAGTACCAGATGAGCGTAAGTGGCCGTCTATATCGCTTGCTCCGTTTAAGCTGTTACCGGATAGAGAACTGCGTCGCAAACCAAAGGGTCGACCTTGTTCGACTAGAATATGCAATAATATGGATATCCGAGAAACAGCCAACCAACGGAAGTTATGTGGATGGTGTAGGAACCCAGGCCATACATCTCGCTCATGTCCAAATCGGAATAGTTGATAGTCTCCTTATCATTTTTTTCTCTTGATGGCTATGAAAAGTCTTTTAATTTCTTGATGAAAATGGTGAACTTTTGTAGAAGGATTAAGTTGCAAAACAAAAAAAAAGTTATTCAATTAATCTAAAATATCCCCACACGTATTCTTCAAAATTATCTTTCTTGCTAAATGATTATTTTGCCCCTTACGATCCTTCAAAATTCCTACATTGGATCAACACCCATCTTGATAAAATTACAAATTAACCTCTCATACTTTTTCACTTATTCAATTTAGTCCTAATTCATCCATTTCTTCTTAGTTTCTAGATCCTTCCACCCTTAAAAATAACTTTTATTTTATTAAATATTAAAAAATAAATTACAATAAAAAAATAAAAAACAAATTTTATTTTATTAAAGATATAAAAAATAAATTACAATAAAAAATAAAAAACAACTTTTATTTTATTAAAGATATAAAAAATAAAAAAAAACAACTTTTATTTTATTAAAGATATAAAAAATAAATTACAATAAAAAAATAAAAAAACAACTTTTATTTTATTAAAGATATAAAAATAAATTACAATAAAAATAAAAAAACAACTTTTATTTTATTAAAGATATAAAAAATAATTTACAATAAAAATAAAAAACAACTTTTATTTTATCAAAGATATAAAAAATAAATTACAATAAAAAAATAAAAAACAACTTTTATTTTATTAAAGATATAAAAAAATAAATTACAATAAAAAAATAAAAAATAACTTTTATTTTATTAAAGATATAAAAAATAAATTACAATAAAAAAATAAAAAACAACTTTTATTTTATTAAATGAAACAATATAAAAATTTTTATAGAAATATATTAAAAAAATCAATGTTGGTGCCGGTCGGAATCAGTGCCACATGGGGGTGGTCGACGTGATTCTGTATTTGGATTCCTCCTTGTTCTAGCTTCCGCGGGGTTGTGGTTGCTCGCGTGAGATTACAGTTCCTCCCGGTGAAGTGCAGTGGTGGGAGTTGGGAGGATGACCCACCTTGATAAAATAATGAATGCGGAGGTGTTTGCATCACCCATGGCGGAGGTGTTTGAACCCCATAAGGCATCGGAGATTGGTAAAAAGAAGAGCTCCCCGATGGCGCTTCGTGCGATCCCTCATGCGACGGTGGCTTATAGATTGACGGTCTACTCGGAGTAGTCGGGAACGGACTTGAACCGGGCCATGCATTCCAACCTGCCATAGGACTGGGAAAAGGAAACATATAAGGGTTAGGATACATATAAGGGTTAGGATCACGCTTTGGCATAGCAGGAAAAAGGCCGTGATGTGGGTGTCGCGTCAATTTGAAGTGTTGGGCCCGGATGGATGTGTGTGGGCGCTGTTGATGGGTCCGGTAATTGTGTCGGCGCTGTTGATGGGCCCGTCCCATCATCCCTTCTCCTTGGATTTAAAGGGCCCCGTCGTTCCCTTTGTACACAAAGTTGCCGTCGCCTCTCCTCTTCTGACAATAAATACAGCTTGCAATGGATCCTAAACCATGGCATGTATTCCAAACACGCACGCTTAACTCGAGAGCGATGATCGGCTCGAGTAGGTATATAATCATACCGGTTTTCTCACAATTAGATATATGCTGACCAAAATCTTGGTCAATCCGTATGCAACTACCGTAAGTCGACTTTGTGCTCATCATCGAGCACCTCAGGTGCCACGAGAATCGATTGTCAGAATCTAAATTGACGCAGAACCCGATCTGACTGGTGCATCTCCACGATGGCATAGTTGACCAATGGGACCTTCATATACCAAATGTTCGGATTTTGAAAGAACTCATCCGAAATTACTGTCCGAATTGACGGATCCTCATATGGTGTCCATTCAAACTATATTAACATGATAAAAATATTAATTATATACTAAATACTAAATACTAAATACGAAATACGAAATATGAAATACGAAATACAAAATACGAAACGACTATTTTATTACGAAAATATATTTTATTTAATACTTACTTGTGCTTCCGACCGTTGCTCTAATAGAAGCCGTATATCTTCAATCGAGGTAGGTATTCCAATATAACTCGCCGAATGGTTCCACCTAATTAAATAAATTTTTAGCATACAATTATATTTTAAATCTACGTAATAATTATAAAATATAATATTAAATTTACCTCGTTATGAGTGGGAATGTATATGGGTGGTCCACTCGATGACGTAAAAATGGAAAGCAAAACCGTGTCCATGATTGCAGTAGTGATAGGCAACTTCCGATTTTTGCTTTATTCGGTCGCGTCGCCCCGCACATCTCCTGATACAATTTTGCTAGCACGGTAGACCCCCAACTCAATTCACCGACTGCTCTAAAATCAATGAGTTTCAGCAACCATCTCAGATGTACGAGGTTTCATGACAAGTCCGGCATCAGATAGCATCCAATCATCTCAAGAATGTATGCCCGAGCATACCGTATTCTTTCTAATTCGGTCGAATCATTATCCGGCTCCGGGAATGTGTCTCGTAACCAGCCCATCTCGATCTGACCTCCGTTAATGTTATCGGAATAGCACCCAAAAGCTCGTAGCATACGACTCCCCAATCACGAAGTTGCGGACACGGTGACTACGTACTCCATCCACCGGCAATCCCAATTGCAAATGCACGTCTTCCAGAGTGATAGTACACTCTCCGCATGGAAGATGGAAAGTGTGCGTCTTGGGTCTCCACCTCTCTATCAACGCACTGATTAGCTTCGGGTCCAACTTGCACCCCCGACTTATCGTGGCCACGTGCCAAAAACCCGCTTCCCGTAGGTAATTCTCAATCAACGGCGATGGCGGACCAGGCATATTGCGAATATAACATTACAACACCCGATCTACAAACTGTTTAAAAAATTATAAAATAAAAATTAATTAAAATTGCATAAACCTAAAAAATATTAAATAGTATTGAAAAATTAAAATTATAACTTACCATTGTCATTTGATCGACGGAGATGTGTTTATTGTCGAGACGAATTAATTCTCCGGTCATTACTAATACGATCGAATATTTTTAAATTTAAAAAAAAAAAACTATTTCAAAAAACTTTTAAACAGAGCTTTTTTGTAAAAATTAAAAGACTTTTGTGAAATTTGAGAGGAACTTTAAAGGAATTTGAGAGAAATTTGAGAGGAATTTGAGAGAAAGTTGAGAGAAATTTGAGAGATAATTGAGTAAGGACCTTTGTGTGAAAAAATGAAAGGGTGGGGGGTTTTATAATTTTTTTTTTGACCATTGGAGGCCCAACGGTCAAAAAAATATGACCGTTGGAAGCAGGCAAAACACGTCCCTGAGGGAGTGTTTTTGCCACATCATCAAAGCGCGCCCTCAAGGACGCGATTTTTGCTGATGTGGTAGAAAACGCTCCCTCAAGGATGCGTTTTCCTGCTGCATCCCCTGACTTCGCGCTGACGTGGACGCGTTTTCGGGGAAAATGGCCCATTCCGGTAAATAATTGGAAAACATGTCATTTTCCGTAAATTTTGAAAAAAAAGGGTATTTTTTGGTAATTTACCCGAGTTTCAGCTTATTTTGCTTTTTTTAAGATTTTGTTTGTTAGCTTTAACTATTTTTTAATTTTTTATTGAAATTTTATCTCAAGTTTTTTAGATAAATTCTTTAAAGGTTAATATATCATTTGATACCTGAGTTTGGTCTTAATGTTAGTTTTGTACCTAAGTTCTTTTTGTCCCAATTTGGCACTTTATTCAAATTCTGTGACTAAATTCAGTTTCAATGTTCAATTTGGTACCTAAATCAAAATAAATATTTGACACGTGTGCTCTAGTAAAAAACGTAGAGATTTAATTGGGAAAAGAAAAGCTTAAGTACCAAATTAAACATTGAAGCTAAACTCAAGTACTTAACTAAGACAAAAAAAAAAAAAATTTAAGCCTCAAATTGAAAAACTCAGATACCAAAGTAATTATTGAAGCCAAACTAAAGTACCAAATAGAATATTGAAACATAATTTAAGTATCAAATAATATATTAATCCTTCTTTAGAACATGAGAAATTTGTTGGGTAAACTACATTATTGGTCACCGAACTAGGATTTTTTTCTTTTTTTTTTTATCACCCAACAATGAAAAATTATAAAATGATCACTCGAGTAATAGAAAATTTCTTTTTTAGTCACCAAATTATGAGAAGTCACAAATGGTCACTCAACTATTCAATTTTGTCCTATTTGGTCACCCAACTAACTTGGATTTTTGGGTATTTTCATTTTTAGGTTAGTCAATCGATGACTAAAAAAGATAAAATTAAATAATTGGATGATCATTTTGTAACTTTTCATAATTAGGTAAAAAAAAGAAATTTACTAATAGTTAGATGACTATTTTATAACTTTTCATAAGGCAAAATTTTTTTACTAATAATTGGATCACCCTTACTGTAGTTTATTCAAATTTATTCTTTAAACAAATAAATAACAGGTAGAAATTCAAAAGATGAACTACACATAATCACTAATTATTAAACCAATATTAAGATTACATTTTAATAATTTTTTCATTAATAAGGTTGCATTTTTAATTTTAAGAGTTCCTTCCTCGTTTTTGAAACTCAAGGTTTAGGGTTGAAGTATGAAAATCAAGATTCTCGAATTTACATGTGAATCACAATGCGAGATTTCCCTCAAAACAAAATCCAAATGCAAACTGACAAGGTAATGTCCGCCAAGCTATAATAAATTTGTCAAACATTATTCAACCTAATTCAAGCATCTATACACATAAACTCTCAAGCAGTAGAAAATTTGAATTACCGACGAAAGGTTGGTTGATTTTCTCGAGTAGAGACGTCGGCGGCGATTGAAATCGGATTTAATTGTTGGTTGTTTTGTTGACTAGTAGAGACGTCGGCAGAGGGTGAGACCATCGCCGACGGAAAGCAGCGACGATTGAACTCAAGGATCGGCGGCAATTAAGGTATTGAATTCTATCACGAAGTTTCTAAACTTCTTGATGAGACCCTCTTTCTCAGATTCTGCAACTGATCCATACCATAAAGTGTTGCCGTAAGCTATAATACCTCCGATCTTCACTAGTTTCAGCGTCAGCTCTTATAGGCGTCCACAAATATGAAGACGAAGCTTCCTTCCAAATTTTGAAAATACAAATATTACAGTGGTCCCAGTTTTTTTTTTTTTTTTAAAAAAGTAATTAAGCTGATGCATATATGGATTATATTTAAGGGGTATGAAATTTCAAATATCCTCAATTCTCTTAAGATAATAAAATGGTAAATTTTGTGTTCTGCTCCCCCAAAACTTGTTGCCATATAAAATATTCAAAATACTTACATTATGAAGGAGATGATGTAAAACTAAGAAAGCATCTGAAGGGATGAATTTAATCTAATCTGATCCTGTCTCGTATGCTTCTTTGTCTGGATCTATTGCTATTACCTGCCAAAAACACATCCACTTTAATCTCAAATAATATTGAAAATCATGTGATATGATGTTACCTTGCCATCCTCAGGCAATGCAAGAAGGGAGTAGCCGGTGAATACTGCAATTTCCACTGTTTTCTTGGCATTCATTATCTTCAACAACATCCATAGAAACTGTGCTTCATCAACACCCACATTCATGACGCTCCCATATTTAATTTAAGAAATAAGGAGTTTATAAGCTTACAAATCTTTGTACTTGAGAGCGCTGGCCTCTCTTAATTCCTTCAATTGCTCATGCTCTTTGGGATAGGCACTAGTTTCCAGGATGTACTGCAATTCAATAATATTCCAAATGTGTAGCAAGATTATATATCTATAGTGGAGCAAGACAGATGATGGAATAAAGTGTGCCAATTGAGGAATGATAATGAATTTAGTAATATCCGTTTCCGTCCCGTTTCATTGTCATCCCTAATTCTAACATAAGTATATCAAATATAAGTATGGATGTGAATGTGAAGGTTAAAAAGAAAAGAATGAGATGAGATACCTGTAGAAGGGCATCGTTTCTAAGGATGGTTCCAATCAGCCATGATCTACAATCCTTACCAATAGATGCCTTCCACTACCCTTCTTTCTGAAATATTACACCCACCAAATCATTCCTATCTCATTTCATTTTATACTAAGAAAAGTATACTCATCAACTCCCCAAAAAAAAAAAAAGAAAGAAAAACACTGAAAAGAAATTTAAAAAAAAAGCAGTAAAAATTTACTACAAATACAATTAAAATTTATGGAAAACATGTTTCTGAATATCAGAATATAGAGTCTCCCCCACCCACTCCAATCCAGGGAATTTTCGCCTCTCTTTTTTATTTTATTTTATTTTGGTTATGCCAAAATAAGAAGAAAAAAATAAGGATTTATGTGAATTAAAAGGTGGCATCTGGCGTACGGAATTCGATTTTAACATCCACAAACAAAAAGTTGAGAGAAATGTTATAACCCTAAATAATATCTAATATAAAATTAGAACGGTAAATCAAGATCTATCATGTTCAATCATTAAAAATAAATAAAAAACAATATATGCCGAAGCGTACCTGAATTTATCGATTTCTTGAAATCTACGGATCTTTAAGTTTTGATATTCCAAATTAGCACACAAGTAATCTAAAGAATATGACTCTCTCTTTTCTAAAGATGAGATATTAGAAAAGTTAGCTTGTGTGTAATTTGGGGACCATACCCCTAATATATATAACTTTGGCACATTAGCCCTAATTCCTAATTAGCCCATCATTAATCAGAAATTGATTAGAACTTAATTACTAGAGCATCTACACATATTTGACCCATACTTTATTTAATAATTAAAGCCCAATAAACCTTAACCAAATTAGATCACTTTTAATTTGGGCTAACCTATCATGATAGTGAATAATAACATGTAATTACCCTTATTATATATGTGATGCCCATATTTTCCAACAATCTCCCACTTGGACCACATATATATACTAATTACTCTATAATTACATGTCATTATATAACCTTATGAGCTCAAAATTTTACTATCATATCCAAAAGGTATTCCGAACAATCTCGTCCATTAATTATGTTAACATAGAACCAATGCGACTTTCGTTACATATATCGTAACTAAATCCATCTCTAATCACGTATATTAACACAACCAAATGACATAGATCAAGTATGGATGTGTAGCATGGAAATTACATGCAATATGATCTAAACATGTCTATTTCCAACTGGTCCTTCTTAAACCTTAGTGAGATCAAACCTTACCAAAATCAGAGTGTAAATAAACCAAATAAACTTTTTTTCTGCAGAAAATAAAATTAATATCCATAAACTGAAATAACTAAAAATGTGTCTATAACATAAAAGCATTTAAAAATACAAACTTCCACTAAAACCAAATATCTTTAAATGACATTACACCCATATGAGTAGTGTGCTCTTATAAAATCTTAGGTGTAGTCCCTTAGTAAGCAGATCCGCAATTATGGAGTTTGTCCTAATATACTTTATAGGTACCTAACCACTCTAAACTTTTACTTTAACAATCAGGAACTTAAAGTCTATGGGTTTTGACTTTGATGTGCTCCTGTTGCTATTGGAATAAAAGACTACAATTTGTTTTCACAATTTGCACCTTAGTGACAAAATCTTGTATCCATATTCCATGAAAATCGGAGTCAATATACTTGATGATATCTAACTAATTAGACCTTTGATATATGAGCATGTAATCTTTTTTTCTCTGAAAATACCTTATAACCCTCTTAGATGCTATTCAATGGTCCAAACTAGGGTTGTTTAAAATATTTGCCTAACATCCAACAGTGTACACAATATTCCGATGTATACAAACCTTAACATACATTAGACTTCCCACTGCTAAAATGTAAAAAATCTTATGCATTTTTGTAATCTCAAAATCATTCTTAGGGCATTGATTGAGACTATACTTATTATTGACAAGCAGTATGTCATTAACATATAAAACCAAATATAGAACCTTACTCCCACTAAACTTATGGTATATACAATTATCAACAAAATTCATCTCTAAACTGAATGAGATAATCATTTGGTAAAATTTGTAATACTATTGACGAGAAGTATGCTTAAATCCATAGATGAAGTTCTTTAATTTGCAAATCATTAACTTTGCATCATCAGACACAAAGTTTTCTAGTTACACCATATAAATGTATGATCAATGTTACCATTAAGAAACCATTAACTTAATATTCATCTGATGCAACTTAAGGTCAAAATATTCCACTAAAGCCATTATAACCCTTTCTCTAGTGGACCTTTTTAATGACATTCGTTCTTGAGGTTGTTAAGTTTGTTTTTCTGGAACAATTACCTCATCTTGAATAAGAAGTTATTCAACATTGTCTTATTGAGGTTCTAGATTCACTTTTTAATCAATGATAGGTATGAGAACCTAAACACTATCAAAAGTGATAGTAAGAATTGAGTTAGAATTCAAGTCCTCCTTAAAAGCAATGTATTTAACCTTATTTCTCCTTCCAAACTCAACATCCTAAAAGAATGTTGCAATTCTCGTCTCAAAAATGTTCCTAATTGTGGGATTATAAAACTCATAGCCCTTAAATCACTCAGAATTTCCTTGACCCTTATACTTTATATACATCAAAGAAGCCAGAAATGATGTCATTTCAACCTTATCATTTTTAGCAAAACGTTTCTCAATTTCGTCAAGGAAACCTTGGCCTGAGTAATCTTTTCAGATTCTGTGCCCCTAAAGGCTTCTGAAATGTTGTGCTTAATGATCATTAGACTCATGCAATTTGAATGATCATGTAACAACCTAATTTTAAGGCTAGTCGGAACAGTAGTTTCGAGACCACTAATTCGAGGTTGAGGAAAATTATTTTAGTATTATTTTATGTGTTATAGCATAAATATATGGCTATAAGAAAATTTTGGTGCTTTACATTTAACGATTGAATGCTTAATTGTGAAAAAAGACTAAATCGCATAAAGTGAGAAAGTTCTATATTTCAAGGTAGAGGTGTCTAATAGCCATAGAATATTAAATTGAAGGTCGTTAAAGTGCAATTAGGCCATATAGAGTGTGTTGGCCGGCCATAAGAAGCAAGGGGACAAGAGTATTAATTTTAGTCAAAATTTGGTGACATTAGGCGATAAAAAATGAATAAAATAAGATAAAAAGATGATATCTCATCTTTTACTATTCATTCTTCTTCTACCACCGAAATTTGAAGGAAATTAGAGGGTTTTGGAGTCCAAACTTTTAGCCAAGCAACTTTCTTGCAAGTAAGTGATTTTGATGGTTTTAGTTGATAATTTTTGTACTTTTGGAACCCCCAAAGCTTAAGCTAGCTAATGAGGGGACTAATTTGCAATATGGTTGAAAGTCTAAGGACTTGCCATGAGAGTGTTTATGTTTTTTGCTGAGTTTTTATGGAAGAAAATGAATGTTAGGGAGATGAGAAACAACTTTTGTGAAAGGTGTAGCCAAGAAAACACCTAAATGGGACCAAGTTGTAAATGTTGTGATTTAGTAATAAATGCATGAAATAGTTGGAATTGTGAGTAGTTGTAGGAGAAATAAATGTCCAACTAGGCTTGTTTAATTAGAAAATGTGTTGAAAAATGATTTACGAGCCTAGGGGCAAAATCATAATTTTGCCATAGTACAAGGGCAAAATGGTCATTTTTGCCTAAGTAGATATTAAGATGCATTATGATCATAAAATGATTTAAATGAGTGAATTTTGTTGTTATAGATCAAGAAGAGCGCAAAATTAACCTTGATCGGGAAAAAGGCAAGGTTTCGGATTAAACCGCAAATTAACGCATTTTGCACCGAGGTAAGTTTATGTGTAAATGATGCATCTTAAATATACATGTTGTTACTTATTGGTGCATTGTATGATTGAGAACACTTACAATTTAAATGGATTGAATGTGGTAGAAAATGAATAAATTCCTTACGGATGTTGAATTAGATATGTAGGTATGGAATATTATACGTAGTAATTAATGGTGGGTTGTGTGCGATACCACCTTGATTATTCTTGTTGGTGGGCTATGTGCGATACCACCTTAATACTTATTCACGATGGGCTGTGTGCGATACCATCGTTTGGTGGACTAAGTGCGATACCACCGTAAATAATCTCGTTGGGGGGCTATGTGCGATACCACCCCATTAAAGTTAAATGGTGGGCTAAGTGCGAAACCACCGAGTGTTAGGTAATACTATGAATGGCTTATTGTGGAATTGTTGAGTGTTGTTTCATGAGATTATGTGGTGTTAAGTGCAAGATTGTATGTTAAATAATGTGAGCATTTGGCTCGTGATAAGCTCGGAATGTGGTAAGGGATGAAATGAGTAAGCATGATCATGAAAGTGGATTGTTCTTGATTTGTATGTGATGCTATTTATTGATTAGCACATATTATCATGTTTATTGTTTACATGTAAACTTACTAAGCGTAAAGCTTACTCCCTTTCTTTTCCCTTGTTTTATAGTGTCAAAGAGCTGGGTCGGGATACGAAGATAATTGGAAGATCACCCACACTATCAGCTCATCTTGATATATCTAGAACTATCATTTTGAGTATGGCATGTATAGGGGCTAGACTTAGTGAATTGTTTTGTTATTTTGGCCAAGTATGTATTGACTTCCTTAAGGATGAATTCTTTTGTATATTGCCATAGTTGATGGCTCATTATGTTTAAATTATGAAATATGAGGTTATTCAAGAAAGTGTTGTTGCATAAATTGAGTTGCTTAATGATGTGTTGAATGGAAATATGTTGTGTGAACTAGAGTGGCAAAAAGAGCTTGGCAAATAGCCTTGTCTATGTCCACACAGGTAGGCACATGGGCGTGTGTCTAGACCGTGTGTGACACACGGTCAGTCCTATGGGTGTGTGACTAGGCCGTGTGTCCCCTGCATGTTAGTGTTTTAAGTCAGTGTCGACCACGGGCTAGCCACATGGGCGTGTGCTTAGGCCGTGTGTCCCTTATGAGATTACTGACGTCACAAATAGAATACCCAGGTTTTTACACACGGGCGAGGACACAGGCGTGTCTAGGCCATGTGGAACACACGGGCTAAGAACACGGGCGTGTTTCTGGCTGTGTGAAAACCCCTGTAGGTTCGAAATAAAAATAAATCCCACACGGGTTAGGGACATGGGCATCTGGTCCCTGTTTAAACAAAAAAAATTATATGTACAAAAGTTCCCGGTTGGGTTCCGAGATCCTTCGTATGCTTGATTAAGGCCTCGTAGGCTCTTAATGAGAATGTATTGCTTGTAAATGGGAAATGTTAAGTTGGAATGAAGTTTTAAAGCTTAAAGTTGTATGACCTAGAAAGTCAAGTCCGGTAATGCCTCGTGCCCGGTTCCGGCGTAGAATACGGGTAAGGAGTGTTACACTTAGTGGTATCAGAGCTATGGTTTAGTCGGTTCTCGAACTACCGTAGCATGTGTTAGGGTCTTGCTATACATGCCATAAGTGTATAATGATAGTGTGGTGGCTTCTGACAATTCTAAACCTTATTTTCATATAGTAAATGGATCCCGATCGAGGGGCTGTTGATGACGCAGCTAGAGAGTAGACCCGAGACTAGGGGTCAAGGAGAAGAGGCTCGAGAGGCCTTTCTCCAAATGATGAGTAATTGGTATACAGAGTATGTACGAGCAAACCCAAACGCCCAACCTCCTCCACCCCCTCCTATACCTCAGCCAGTTCCAGTGGCTCCTCAATGTATAGATTTAGTGAAGATAACCAAACCCTCGGTAGATAAGATTCGAAAGCAAGGGACCGAGGAATTCAGAGCTAATATAGACGATGACCCTGAGAGGGCAGAGTTCTGGCTTGAGAACTCGATGAGGGTGTTTGATGAACTCTCCTGCACACCTGAGGAGAGCTTAAAATGCGTCGTGTCCTTGCTGAGGGACTCGGCATACCATTGGTGGAAAACGTTGACGTCGGTGGTCCCAAGGGAGAGAGTGACGTGGGATTTATTTTTGGAAGAGTTTCGAAAGAAGTATATAATTCAGAGGTTTGTGGACTAGAAACGGAAAGAATTCCTTGAATTGAAGCAAGGAAAAATGACTGTGGCAGAATATGAGCACGAGTTTGTTAGGCTCAGCAAGTATGCACAAGAGTGCGTGTCTATAGAAGCTATTTTGTGCAAGAGGTTTGAAGATGGACTGAATGAGGATATTAGACTTCTAGTTGGGATTTTAGAATTAAAAGAGTTTGTAGTGTTGGTTGATAGGGCATGTAAGGCCGAAGAACTGAATAAGGAAAAGAGGAAAGCTGTGAGTGAGGCCCGGGATGCAAGAAAAAGACCGATGAATAAATCATACCAAGCTCAATCAAAGAGGTCCAAGGAAGTAAACCCTCGAACGACTGCATCAGTCGGATACTCACATAGAGATCGAGGTGGTACCTATTCAGGCTCAAGAGTTCAAGCCACTTCGATGGCAAGTGTGGGCAATCCGAAGTCTAAACTAGAGTGTCCAAATTGTGGTAGGCAGCACACTGGGGAGTGTTGGGGAAACAATCAAAATTGTTATAATTGTGGTTCCCCCGATCATTTTATTCGAAATTGTCCTAAGAGAGATGACAAGGAAAGGAAGCAAGAGATAAGGTCTAGCAATGTATCTTCAAGGGGTAGATCACAAGAGAACTCGGGAGGTGGGACTAGTGGTAGAAGTATGCCTCGAGATTCTACTGTGAGACCGGAGGGTCGGGCTCCTGCAAGGACTTATGCCATTCGCGCTCGCGAAAAGGCATTGTCTCCGGACGTGATAACGGGTATTTTTTCTCTTCATGACACTTTTGTTATTGCTTTGATTGATCCGGGGTCTACCCATTCTTACATTTGTATGAAATTAGAATCTAGTATGAGCATGATTGTTGAATCTACAGAATTTGTAGTAAAAGTGTCAAACCCGTTAGGCAAACATGTGCTAGTTGACAAGGTGTGTAGGAATTGTCCTTTAACAATTAGAGGTCATTGTTTTCCGGCAAACCTTATGTTGTTGCTGTTTGATAAATTTGACTTGATTCTTGGTATGGATTGGTTGACTGCCCATAATATTTTAGTGAACTGTGGTAGCAAGTTTATTGAATTAAAGTGTGAAAATGGAGATGTCATTCGGGTTGAATCAGGTAAATCGGATAGTTTGCCTGTGATAATTTCAAATATGGTAGCTGAGAAATACTTGAGGAAAGGATACGAGTCTTATCTCGCCTTTGTGCTAAATACTCAAGAGTCAGAGGTAAAGATTGAATCAGTGCCGGTGGTATGCGAATGTCCAGATGTGTTTTCGGAAGAGTTACCCGGGTTACCTCCAGTTAGAGAGATCGAGTTTGGAATTGAGTTAGTTTCGGGAGCGACACCTATCTCAATTTCTCCGTATAGGATGGCACCATTAGAGTTGAAAGAACTGAAGGTTCAGTTGTAAGAGTTTTTTGCAAGGTCGAGCTATTCGTCGTGGGGTGCTCCGGTACTTTTTGTGAAAAAGAAAGATGGGTCGATGAGATTGTGCATAGACTACAGACAGCTCAATAAGGTGACAGTGAAGAATAAGTACCTTTACCAAGAATAGATGATTTATTTGACCAACTGAAGGGAGCTACAGTGTTCTCCAAGATAGATCTAAGGTCTGGTTATTATCAGTTAAGGGTTAAGGAGCAGGATGTGCCGAAAACTGCATTTTGGACGAGGTATGGCCATTATGAGTTTCTTGTCATGCCATTTGGTTTAACGAATGCTCCTGCGATTTTTATGGATTTAATGAATCGAGTCTTCTGACCGTATTTGGACAAGTTTGTAGTTGTCTTTATCGATGATATACTAATTTATTCTCGGGATAAGAGTGATCATGCAGAGTATCTGAGAATTGTTTTGCAGACTTTATGAGACAAGCAGTTGTATGCTAAATTTAGTAAGAGTAAGCTTTGGCTCCGAGAGGTCGGATTCCTAGGACACATTGTGTCGGGTGATGGTATTAGAGTTGATCTGAATAAGATCTCGGCTATTGTGGAGTGGAAACCGCCAAGAAATGTGTCGGAAGTCAGGAGCTTTTTGAATTTAGCGGGGTATTACAGACGGTTCGTAAAGGGGTTTTCCATGATTGCTACCCCGATGAAGAAACTGCTGCATAAAGATGTCAAGTTTGAATGGACTGAGAAATGCCAACAGAGCTTCGAGAGATCGAAAACCTTGTTGACAGAAGCGCCGATTTTAGTGCAACCTGAGTCTGGCAAGGAGTTTGTAGTATATAGTGATGCATCATTTAATGGACTCGGCTGTGTGTTGATGCAAGAGGGTAAGGTAGTAGCTTACACCTCGAGACAGTTAAAACCACATGAGAAGAATTATCCCACTCACAACTTAGAGTTGGCTTCGATCGTTTTCGCATTAAAGATTTGGCGTCATTATTTATATGGTGAGAAGTGCCGAATCTTTACCGATCATAAGAGTTTGAAGTACTTAATGGACCAAAAAGATTTGAATTTGTGACAACGGCGGTGGCTCGAATTATTGAAGGACTATGAGTTAGTAATTGATTATCATCCGGGGAAAGCAAATGTAGTGGCGGATGCCTTGAGTAGAAAATCTCTGTATGCTTTGAGGGCCATGAGTACGAGCTTAGCGTTGTCTGATGATGGTGCTATATTGGCCGAGTTGAGGACTAGATCGCTATTTATTCAACAGATATGTGAGGCTCAAAAGAATGATAATGAGATGCAAGCAAAAAGAGCTAAGTGTGAATCGGGAAATGATTCTGACTTTCGGGTGAGTCCAGATGGTTGTTTGATGTTTCACGACAGGATTTGTGTACCTAAAGATGATGAGTTGATCCAGAAAATTTTACATGAAGCACACAGTGGCCATTTGTCAGTACATCCCGGTAGCACGAAAGTGTACAATGATTTGAAGCAATTTTATTGGTGGCCGGGTATAAAAAGAGACATCTCTGAGTTCGTGACAAGATGTTTAATCTGTCAGCAAGTGAAAGCCGAGCATCAAGTACCTTCGGGATTGCTTCAGCCGGTGATGGTTCCAGAGTGGAAGTGGGATCGAATCACTATAGATTTTGTGACGGGGTTGCCTATGACTCCGAGAAATAAAGATAATGTGTGGGTTATTATTGATAGACTAACGAAGTCGGCTCACTTTATACCGGTGTGAGTAGATTATTCGCTTGATAAGCTGGCTGAGCTGTATATTGCTGAGGTAGTGAGACTTCATGGGGTGCCTATATCTATCATCTCGGATAGAGATCCGAGATTTTCTTCTAGATTTTGGAAGAAACTGCAGGGGGCTTTGGGCACAAGGTTGAATTTTAGTACTGCGTTTCATCCCCAAACTGATGGCCAATCTGAAAAGGTAATTCAAGTTCTTAAGGATATGCTCTGATGCTGTGTGTTGGAGTTCGAAGGTAGTTGGGAAAGATACCTACCTTTGGTTGAGTTTGCTTACAACAACAGTTATCAGTCGAGTATACAGATGGCACCGTACGAAGCTTGTATGGTCGCAAGTGTCGGACTCCCTTGTATTGGACTGAACTTAGTGAGAAACAAATTCATGGGGTTGATTTAGTTAAAGAAACCGAGGAGAAGGTGAAAGTGATCCGTAATAGTCTGAAAGCTGCATCGGACCGACAAAAGTCGTACGCGGATTTGAAAAGAAAAGAAATTGAGTTTCAAGAGGGCGACAAAGTATTTCTGAAAGTATCCCCGTGGAAGAAAATATTGAGATTTGGTCAGAAGGGCAAATTGAGTCCACAATTCATAGGGCCGTATGAGGTTACTGAAAGGATTGGGCTAGTGGCATATCGATTGGCTTTACTGGTAGAGTTAGAGAGAATACACGTGTTTCATGCATCGATGTTGCGGCGATACCGATCTGATCCTTCGCATGTAATCCCTCCATCGGAAATTGAGATACAATCGGACATGACTTATGAAGAGGAGCCAATTAAGATATTAGCTCGGGAGGTTAAACAGTTGAGGAATAAGAGCATAGCTTTAGTAAAAGTGTTGTGGCAAAAACACGGTGTGGAAGAAGCTACGTGAGAACCGGAAGAAGCCATGAGAGAACAATATCCAAACTTTTTTACCGGTAAGATTTTCGGGGACGAAAATCTCTAAAGGATGGGAGAGTTGTAACAGCCCGATTTTGGGGCTAGTCGGAACAGTGGTTTCAAGACCACTAATTCGAGGTTGAGGAAAATTATTTTAGTATTATTTTATGTGTTATAGCATGAATATATGGCTACAAGAAAATTTTGGTGCTTTAATTTTAACGATTGAATGCTTAATTGTGAAAAAGGACTAAATCGCATAAAGTGCGAAAGTTCTATATTTCAAGGTAGAGGTGTCTAATAGCCATAGAATATTAAATTGAAGGTACTTAGAGTGAAATTAGGCCATATAGAGTGTGTTGGCCGGCCATAGGAAGCAAGGGGACAAGAACATTAATTTTAGTCAAAATTTGGTGACGTTAGGTGATAAAAAAATGAATAAAATAAGATAAAAAGATGATATCTCATCTTTTACTATTCATTCTTCTTCTAACACTGAAATTTGAAGGAAATTAGAGGGTTTTGGAGTCCAAACTTTCAGCCAAGTAACTTTCTTGCAAGTAAGTGATTTTGATGGTTTTAGTTGATAATTTTTGTACTTTTGGAACCCCTAAAGCTTAAGCTAGCTAATGAGGGGACTAATTTGCAATATGGTTGAAAGTCTAAGAACTTGACATGAGAGTGTTTATGTTGTTTGCTGAGTTTTTATGGAAGAAAATGAATGTTAGGGAGATGAGAAACAACTTTTGTGAAAGGTGTAGCCATGAAAACACCTAAATGGGACCAAGTTGTAAATGTTGTGATTTAGTAATAAATGCATGAAATAGTTGGAACTGTGAGTAGTTGTAGGAGAAATAAATGTCCAGCTAGGCTTGTTTAATGAGAAAATGTGTTGAAAAATGATTTACGAGCCTAGGGGCAAAATCATAATTTTGCCATAGTACAAGGGCAAAATGGTCATTTTTGCCTAAGTAGAGATTAAGATGCATTATGATTATAAAATGATTTAAATGAGTGAATTTTGTTGTTATAGATCAAGAAGAGCGCAGAATTAACCTTGACCGGGGAAAAGGCAAGGTTTCGGATTAAACCGCAAATTAACGCATTTTGCACCGAGGTAAGTTTATGTGTAAACGATGCATCTTAAATATACATGTTGTTACTTATTGGTGCATTGTATGATTGAGAACACTTACAATTTAAATAGATTGAATGTGGTAGAAAATGAATAAATTCATTATGGATGTTGAATTAGATATATAGGTATGGAATATTATCCGTAGTAATTAATGGTGGGCTGTGTGCGATACCACATTAATACTTATTCACGATGGGCTGTGTGCGATACCATCGTTTGGTGGGCTAAGTGCGATACCACCGTAAATAATCTCGTTGGGGGGCTATGTGCGATACCACCCCATTAAAGTTAAATGGTGGGCTAAGTGCGAAACCACCGAGTGTTAGGTAATACTATGAATGGCTTATTGTGGAATTGTTGAGTGTTGTTTCATGAGATTATGTGGTGTTAAGGGCAGAATTGTATGTTAAATAATGTGAGCATTTGGCTCGTAATAAGCTCAGAATGTGGTACGGGATGAAATGAGTAAGCATGATCATGAAAGTGGATTGTTCTTGCTTAGTATGTGATGTTATTTATTGATTAGCATATATTATGATGTTTATTGTTTACATGTAAACTTACTAAGCGTAAAGCTTACTCCTTTTCTTTTCCCTTGTTTTATAGTGTCAAAGAGCTGGGTCGGGATACGAAGATAATTGGAAGATCACCCACACTATCAGCTCATCTCGGTATATCTAGAACTAGCATTTTGAGTATGGCATGTATAGGGGCTAGACTTAGTGAATTGTTTTGTTATTTTGGCCAAGTATGTATTGACTTCCTTAAGGATGAATTCTTTTGCATATTGCCATAGTTGATGGCTCATTATGTTTAAGTTATGAAATATGAGGTTATTCAAGAAAGTGTTGTTGCATAAATTGAGTTGCTTGATGATGTGTTGAATGGAAATATGTTGTGTGAACTAGGGTGGCAAAAAGAGCTTGGCAAATAGCCTTGTCTATGTCCACACGGGTAGGCACACGGGCGTGTGTCTAGGCGTGTGTGTGACATGACAGTCGATCCCATGGGTGTGTGACTAGGCCGTGTGTCCCCTGCATGTTAGTGTTTCAAGTCAGTGTCGACCACGGGCTAGCCACACGGGCGTGTGCTTAGGCCGTGTGTCCCTTATGAGATTACTGACATCACAAATAGAATTCCCAGGTTTTTACACACGGGCGAGGACACGGGCGTGTCTAGGCCGTGTGGAACACACGGGCCAAGAACACGGGCGTATTTCCAACCGTGTGAAAACCCCTGTAGGTTCGAAATAAAAATAAATCCCACACGGGTTAGGGACATGGGCGACTGGTCTCTGTTTAGACAAAAAAAAATTATATGTACAAAAGTTCCTGGTTGGGTTCCGAGATCCTCCGTATGCTTGATTAAGGCCTCGTAGGCCCTTAATGAGAATGTATTGATTGTAAATGGGAAATGTTAAGTTGGAATGAAGTTTTAAAGCTTAAAGTTGTATGACCTAGAAAGTCAAGTCCGGTAACGCCTCGTACCCAGTTCTGGCATAGAATACGGGTAAGGGGTGTTACAGATCACACCTCTCAAAATCCCTTTTAACATAAGGGGTGTTTTCTGCAGTGAGAGGTGCGGGTTGTTCTTCTCTTAGTGCAATGTCTATGTTCATATAGCCAAGCACTATAAGTAAATGCATTTTCCATTCATTGAAATTAGTCCTATTAAGTGTGAGTATAGAATTTATATTAGTAGATATTGTGGCAGTAGAAGATGAATTAGCTTAATATAAAATAATAAATAAATAAAAATAAGCTCACATCAATATTCATAAGTAAACAATAAATTCAGGATAATGGCTAATCCCATCTTAAGATACCAAACACAACATTAATATCAAGTCTTTGGATAATAATATTAACAGTAAGCGGTACTCTTGTTGTAGCAATCAAACATTGACAATAAATTATGTCAAACAATGAATTAATCTTTGGACTAACATATTACTCACATAAAGTACCTTATAATTGTTACACATTTATCACCACAGATATTGTTGAAATTCTGCCAAATATTAACTTACCTTTGGGTTAATTAATAAACGCATGAATCACAAAAACATATAATCATCTTGGTATTTTAAATTAACTAATCTACACAAAAGAGGTCACTTTGTTTGCATTTTGTTTCAACTAATCTATTTAAAATATTAGACATCCTTAATTAAAACCTAAAGTCAAAATCTGAATTTATTTATTTCAAAATATTTCTCTTAATTTTATCTTTCAATCAAATTAAAAAATAATAGTATATATATGTATATATATTTATCCCAAAACAACATACAATGATGTTGGCAAATATAATAATAGTTGAATAAATCATAAATCATAAACAACATCACATAAGACTTCAAATTTAAACCAAAATAATTTGAATAAAGCTAAACCTCATCTCAAGATATCGGATACTCCATTAATATTTTATCTTTGGACAAAATATTAACTTGTAAGTGATATATTGGTGTAATAATCAAACATTGACAATAAGAACATGTCGAACCATAAATCTTCCTTTGGACCAATTTATTGCTCACATGTAAAATCGAATAATTGTCACATGTTTATTACCATAGTTACACATTTAATATTATTAACCTTTCATTTGAGCAGATCAATATTAATATAACTTAAGTTACATGCACACAACCTTTTATATTTTAAAACAAAATCATTTATACAAAAAAATCACTTTGGTAACTTATTGCTTCAATTAAATTTTTTTTTAAAATATATATAAACATACCAATATTCAAATTTAAAATTTACCCTATAGTCAAATGTCAAAACTATTTTTTTATTGCTTTATAGACTCCGAAATAACCCAAAATAAGGTAGTCTTAATAATGCAATAAAAAATCGAAAACCTTGATCTTTGACTCTCTCTTTTTTGGTTCCAAAATCATATATATAAAAACCAAACAGAAATAATGTAGTGGTTCAAAGCCAAATAATTAACAAGCACATGTATTCATAATTTTGGCATGGACAAAAACACCAAAGCAATTCACGCATATACATGTATTCATAATCAAATAGAAAAACTTACCTTGAATTTACCATATAAATCCAAAGTTGTATTTATTATTAAACAGATATTCACATGAATACTTGAAAAATATTTTCAAGCCAATAAATCTCAAAAACAAAATCATAATAATTGGCATATCCCACAATTCATACAATAAACCATATCATCATAATTTAACCAAATATTTGGAACCATAAGATGCCAAAACCTAGGATTATAGAACCAAACTTAAAACCAAATTATTTAAATATGTATGTAGTTGACATGAATTTGCACCAATGCACCCATAAAATTGAATATATAATCATAGCAAAAAGAACTAACAACTTCAACGATATCCATCAAAACCTAATTTCACCAATTAAATTATAAAAGTTATCTTATTGAATAATGGTTATAAACACATATTCACACAAACTATAATCATGCATTAATCCTCAAAATCATTGATATGCATATAATATATATACACACAATTATAATAATAGAAAAATAATACTGGTTTGCCTTACATATTTAATGTAAACTCAAATTTATATTCATTACTAAAGACATCATCATAAAACTTCTTTATACGCACAAATACTTAAAAAAAATTCATAACTACCAAATATAAAAAAAATTCCAAATTGTATAAAAGCCTTCATATGCGCAACTACTTATGAAAATTCATAGCCACCATATAACAATATAACAAAACCCAAATCTATTATTCCTAATACTCGAAACATAGATTTCAAAGATATTACCATAGATAATCAAAATTAAAAAATTAATTCTAATAGTTGAACACATATTATTGCAATTGAAGAATAACAGTCAAACCAACTTTCATGAAATTAAGAATGCACATATTCTTAGTTTTGGAAATTCTAGAATAATAAGTTCACTTAATTCCTCATTATCGATTAACAATGAAAGAAGATTGAAGCATAATTGAATCTAGAGAATCAACAAATAATAACTTAAGCTGTATGAATACTCAAATTATATATGCCTGCGATTTCTTTTAAATATATAATAATCGACTAAAGAAAAAAAAAAACAGCCTGCATTCAATGTACTTCAAAACCAAATCTGATCCTCGTTTGTTTTATTACAACGAATATATAACACAAGCAAAGCCTTTATATATATATATATATATATATATATACACGCGTATCGCATTAAAAAAAACACCAAAGTAATACTGCTGAAACATTAATAATATATTCATATTTTAAATTCAATTGTCAGGCTTCAATTCCATTAAAACTTACCCTGATTCCTTCGAGATTCAAAACTTTTTTTTAACATATTTTCCCTTTAAAACCAACACCTATATGGTTTAGGTTTTCTAACCGAAAGTGAAAAGCCATGATAAATTTATATTAATCCAAAAATTCAACATTAAATGAAAATCAAATTAAAAATAACCCTAAAAAGATTGAATCATAATTAATCAAAACTTAAAAAAATTATCTAGAATTTCAAAGATTCAACATTATATATAATTGAAATATAATATCTATAAAATCTAAAAAACGAATGAATCCAAAATAATAAAAAATCAGTTCATTCTTAATGATTCAACATGACAAGACTCTGATACCACTTGTTAGAACCGTAAATAATATCTAATATAAAATTAGAACTGTGAACCAATATCTATCATGTCCAATCATCAAGAATAAATAAAGAACAAAACTAGATGCGGAAGCGTACCTAAATTCATTGATTTCTTGAAATCTACGGATCTTGGGGTTTTGATCTCCCAAATTAGCACAAAAGTAATTTAATGTGGCTCTCTCTTTTTTAAAGATGGGATAACCCTAATATATATAACTTTGGCACATTAGCCCTAATTTCTAATTAGCCCATCATTAATTAGAAATTGATTAGAACTTAATTACTAGAGTATCTACACATATTTGACCCATACTTTATTGGGTTAACCTATCATGATAGTAAATAATAATATGTAATTACCTTTATTATATATGTAATGTCCATATTTTCCAACACTGAAAAGTTTTCATTTAACAAAGAGGTTAAAAAGAATTCAACTGAAATATTAAAATTTAGAGGGGACTAAAATTATAATTATACCTTTTAACCAAAAATAAAAACGCCCTGCTTGCTTGTATCAATAATTCGATGATATAATAATACATATCTGCCGAGGGACCTAAATTATTATCCAATATATATGAGACCTAATATTGAGAGATTTTAATACTAAAATGGATAAGCCAACTTTACTCTCCAGGAAGTGCTGCCTATCTGGGTCAAATGTATGAGCTTCCCACTTGAGGCTCAATCCGATGTGGTATACTCTGTTTTGTGTTTCCTGCTTCTTCCTTTACAAAAAAAAAAAAAAACAAGGTTTGGAGCTTTTCTTTTCTCACTTGGTCAGTTTTCAGAATTCAAATGCTTTTTGTTGCTTCCTTGCTGTTTTTGGTTGGTTTTTGAAATCCTTGAGGACCAAATTGAAAATAAAAAGTAAAAACCTTATGTAGCTTTAAATTCTAAATATTAAAGCCCTAAACCTTAATTTAACCCTTTCATAAAAATCATAAATATTAAAGTTCTAAATTCTATTAATTAATCAACACTAATTAAAATTAAATATTGTTAAAAAGAATTGATCTAGTATAATATTAAATAAAACTCTTTTAAAAAATATGAAATTCACCTAAAAAGTAACCTTTTAAATAATTCTAATATAATTTAAACTCAGATATAAAACACCTTCATTCTTTCTATTGGAAAAGATTAAAAATAGTATTAGTATTAAGTTTCACAGGGTATATGAACTAAGTTCACTGAATAACACAGTTTTCAGACACACAGTAAATTGACCTAACTTGAGAAATAGCCTAGATATCGGTTCAGAATTAAAAATTAGACCAATTAACCTACAAACTGTTTAAATTAGACTTAAAACCAGTTAAAATATTATTTTTTTTTATTTTTTAAATACATTTTTATAATTTTTAATAATTTATTCTAACCAAACTCATCAAGTTCCAAAAACCTTTTTGAATAACCTTGTACAAGTCTAGAACCTATATGAAACCACCTCTCACATGTATGTTTCTGCACTCTGCTGCTGACTTATCTTTTTTCCTTTCAAGTATTTGTGTCCAACACAAGAATATGAGATATGACCCTCAAAATATGTGTGAAAAGAACCTTCTTCTTTTTTTCTTAAAAAAAATGAACACATCCGTGTCGGATATATAGTCCTGTCTGATATTCACACTCAAATTCGAAGAACATTGATTTTAGATACCAAAACTCCATGCCGATACCATCTTTTAAAACAGCTTCTGCACATTAGTTGTTGCCAGGAAATAAGAAAACTGAGAATGATCTTAACTGACTGCCTCTTGCTCTATATAATGCTGGAAAAGAGAGAGGAAATGTTGGAACCAGAACCTTTACCCAGTTAACTCAGTAAAGCTGGCACCATGATGTTGGGGTTGCCATTTCCGAGCTCCTTTGCTTCTTGTGTCTGCCATGAGATGTCACTATAAATGAAAAAACCAAAAGAGATCATAAATATACAGTGTCATAAAAAGGTTCCCAGAATCATCTCTTCCGCCGCCACCAATCTGGAACTTTCAACCTTCTACTTCTATGAACAGCTAGCCGAACCCCAGGAAGCTTGTGCTTCACCTGTCTCCATAACATATTGACCGCGTCTTCCTTCTTTGGAGGGTATTGGAATTCATAATGATGAGAAACATTCTTAAGCCGCATCCACATATTAATCCATCTATCCTTCGGAAATCGACGTAGCTGATCAATCAAATAACCTGGTTCCAAAGCCTCTTTCATAGAGAAGAAAATCGAGAATTCAGTGTAATCGATTTCGTCCTCATAGGGAAGCTCGATTTTGTCACTGACAATGACCGGAACACAGTGGCTCACAATAGCATCAAAGAGCCGGCAAGAGGATGGTGTGTCCCCTGCAGGGTCCAGACAGAACTTCGACAATCGCATCCCTTTCGTAGACTAATGAAAAATAAGAAAAAATGAGAGAATAGTATAGTTACAGCATAAAACTTATTGTTAAACTGAATGCAAACTTTCCCTACAGCTTGAAGAGGCTATTTCATTTTAGATTTTGAAAATGTTTGAAAGGATCTGCAACCTATGTTATTTAAACTCTTCATTTTTGTTTAAGTAACCCTTCCAAGAATCCTCCAAATACAAGAAAAAAACTTGGAAAAAGATTAAGCATGCCCATCTCAGACACATATTCGTATTCGTCACTCACACTCAAGTCCAAGTAACGCAGTCCGTAAACACAATATAGCGAAAAAAGTTTCCATTAATAGATTTTCTTCACAAATTTATTCTCAGAAACTACAAGTATCGCACCATGTTAAACTGTTGAAGACATCCAAATAGTGAGTATATGCAGCAGGAAAGGCAGCTAAAATTTGGTGCTCATGGTTGTTGAAAGCCACCACATGTATTGACCTATGTTACTAGAACTTAGTTGTGTCAAACCCAGTTATGTGTCCTACATAGGCATGCTCAATCCTTTCCAAGATTTTTATGTATTTGAAAGATTCTTGAAGGATCATATCCTCATACCCATGTTCAGATATGTATTGGACAGGTCTCGGACACAGACACAGTCCTTCAAGAAAAATGAAAATTTGAAGCAACATAGGTATTGACAAGCAAGCCGCCGAAAATGTTAGTTGGAAAGAAGGATTACCACTTTGTGATTTGAATGTCAAGAAAACATAAACGTTGTGCAGCATTGATAAGTAGCATACCATTTTAAAGCTTTTTGGAGTTCCTACACTATTTTCGTAATGAACATCATCGATACCAGCCAAGATATTGGCCAATTTGACTCGAATTTTGCCTTCCTGCATAGAAAATGATGTTGAACGAGCAGTATTAATTGATTAAACTGAAGTTTTATCAAGTCTCTTAAGAACTACCGTACATCTTTCCTGACAGTATTTCCCCGGAAGAAAAGAAGAGTAGTTCGAGACTCATACGGGTCCAGAGGGTCATCATCTGTGAAGGAATCAACAACATGTACATACGGGGCAACTACATCTTTGCTTAGACTCGACATATTTCTAGGATAGCGACCGAAATCTACAACAACAAGAATAGATGCATTCAACTCCTGACGAAGAAATCGGAAAGCATTTGGATGTGTCATGGGAATTACATGGTCTCTGCCTCCGGATCTTTGATAATACTTGGATTGTCGCAAGAATTCAAGTAATTCAACCTGAAACGAGAAGCAATTCACATTGGAAAATTGAAATATTGGATAAAAGTGGCAGTACATGGTATAGGAGAACCTCAAAGCATGAACTACAAACTAGAGAAACCCATCCACAGCAATGGAGGAAAATAATTTCTTCACATTACTTGCACAAATTAGTACTTTTAGTATAACAAAATCCCAATGATGGATGCATGATAATATTTCCAGCAATCCGGGTCCTGATCATTGTGCATTGCTTGCTTGCAGATGATAAAAGACAACAAATAAATGTTTAATTTAACAATAGAAAAGAAAGATTGAAAGAAAAATAATCTACACTCTTCAAAAAATATCAAAAAACAAGTAGGTCCTCTTTTCTTTAGTAGTCATTATCATCAATAATGGAACCATTTGGCTAAGGATTGGATGAGACATCATAATCAGAAGATTAACTTAAGTTCTTTTATGTGTACGGCTATATGCATGTTTGAAAGCAACATCTCAATATCTCATTAATCAATTCCCAAAGAAACCCAACCTTTTAGCATTCCATAATGCTAATCCTAAAGTCAAAAGCTCCAGCAAAGCATCATTTCCGTTAACATAATCAATTGCTAAATGTACTCAAAATTGAACCAGGGCTTAACTTGGTTGATTCATGTAACCACCCTTAAGAGATAACATTTAGCATATTCGGATTCATATTTCCAACAAAGCATCTTTTCCATTAATATGATCAATAGCTAAAAGTACCCAAAATTAAACTGAAGCTTATTCATGTAATATGATAAATAACAGTCAGCAGATTTGAAGTAAAAGCTGAAGAAATCATTTCACTAATATAATCCATTGGAATTGAGCAAGGACCTAACATAATTGATTCATTTAGCCCCACCTTAAGAAATGGCATTCAACTTATTTGAAGCTCGAAGCACTTAGTAAACCATTTATCACATACATTACTATTTAAAAAAGAAAAACCTAAAGTTCAACTGCAGTAAAATTCGGGGAAGACAAAGCAACTGCCAAATATGCATTACGGCGACCAATTAACATAATAAGTACCTGTAACTGGCGATCCGCATCCGCCTCAGCATCCATCGTAACATGGCCGTGCTTATTGAAACTCAATGACGAAAAAAAAGGCACAAAGAAAGCGTCCGCCATTTCGGGGTCCGAAACCCTAATCGCCTCGCTCCCTTCTTCTTCGTCGTAAAGAAGCGAAGCCATCAGCCAATACTCCACGCTATGTTGCCTCTTTAAACCGGAAGTTTTAGGCCAGGGAGGGAAATTCTCCACTGTGGCCGGAGCCGCCACCTGGGACGTCCCACGGTCCATCATGCCGGCGTTGAATTTCCTAGGGAGATCGTACATGTAAACACGGAGGGGACGGTCGGTTGCACATAGCGAGAGACGAAGCGGCGGCGGTTGCAGTAAAGGGAAGAAGTATGATTTGGCATCAATGGTGCCGACGTAGATGGAACATGAAATCAGAAAGAGAATGGCGAATGTTAAACAAATCGCAACTTTTACGTACATTGCTCTAACAGGGGAGACGGAGAGATACAGTGAAATACTGAGATTTCTCTTCCGGGTTTGGTTTTGCTTTCCTTTCTTTTTCATATAAACCAACATTTAGTTACTAAATTTATATTTTTTTTCTCAATTTGATCTTTAAATTTCCCATTAGTTCATATTAGTCCTAAAATTTAACAATCTTTTTTCAATTTGATCCCTGAACTTGGATTCTATTAATATCCAATGATGTGGCACAACCGCGTTATGAGATTATACTATACAATAACCTAAAAATTATTAAAAATTATAATTTAAAAAAAATAAGTAATGATACAGCATAATCTCAAAGTGCCACACATCATATCTTAACAAAATCCAAATTTATGGACCAAATTGAGAAAAATTGTAAAATTTTAAAACTAATGTGAACCAAATTTAAAAAATTTACCAAATTCATAGCCTAATGTTACTTTATCCCTCATTTAAGGTGAAATTCTGTAATTAGTAGGCCTAGTATGAGTACTTTACTAATTTAATGTATGTACCCTAATTTGATATTTTTCAAAATCTTAAGTGCCATGTGAGTTATTTTCACATAATATTCGCAAACAAATTCACGTTATTTTAGTTAATAAATTAATATATATTACATTGAAATTTTAAAATTCGTAAAATATAAAAATTAAATATAATCGAAGTAAAGAATATGTACTAAATTCGTAATTTATGCATAATACGAGATTAATAGTAAAATTTGATATAAAAAATTTAATTACTAGCATTTAAGGACTAAATTTTAATTTTTTAAATATATAAAGATAAAAATTAATCAAATTAAAGTATAAAAATTAAACTTTTTTTTTGTTTAATTAGCTGTATTTTAGCCTAAGGGTGGGTTTGGATGGGCGATTGAGTGCGGTGCGGTGCGTTTAGCTTACTTTTTGTCTCACGCTACAGTATCGCTACAATATCTAATCTTACCGCCACCGCTATTTTTACACTAACCGCAAGTAAACGCATCGCGCATCCAAACCAACCCTAAATTAGGATCGGAGTAAAAGAGGCAAAAGGAGAGGCAAGTAAGTGAAAGAATTATCATTTCTTTTCTTTAGATTGAATTTTTGAAATGAAAATAACCAAAATTGAGTTATCTTTTATTTTTCCTTAAAGCTCAAAATTGAGCTCAATTTTCAACTTTTATACATTGTTGGATTTTTTTTAATATTTGACTTTTCTTTATTAGCTCAGTTTTAATTGTTTATACAACTGTATTATTTTTAAATTTTTTAAATTTAATAATATAAAAATATGATAATTTATTAAAATAAAATATATAAAATCACTAAAAAAAACCATAGCTGAAACGCACATGGACAAGCAGTTGTCGATGTTTAAATGTATATGGACACTAAATTGCCCAGGTTCATTCTAGTGTCTAATATTTTTATAAACTTACAATTTTACTTTTCTAGATTTTATATATTTTAAATTTCAAAATAATGATATAAAAAATCTGATATATTAAAAAAATTAAAAAAATATAAAAATACTAAAAAAAGTCTGAATCATGTCATTAGTCCAAGTTCATTCACTATGTAAAAAAAGATTATAAGTTTTAAATTTATTTTTGGCCACATATCGTCATATTATTAGTCATCAGTGTTACATTAACATATATTTTAACGGTTTAGTAGGTTCCTAAAAAAGTACCAAGTTAGTTTATATTGACCATGTTTTGGCACCGATTAGGTTCAAAAAAAGTTTTAAGTACAAATTGCCAAGTTTAGATACTTCCGTATATATTAACTCAAAAAATAATATATTGTTTATTAATAAAATTAAATAATTTAAATTACAATAAAAATGTAACTGAAAATTAATTATAAAGTATAATTTAATATTCATTAAACTTGACCTATTCAATTTTTTTTATTAAATTAGTTTTAATATAATAATTAAATAATTAAATATAAAAAAAGCTTTTATTTCAAAACTTAAACTTAGTTTGAATAAAGACAAAACAATAACTCTGCCTTGAAAAATCATATAAATATATTAAAAATAAACTTCCATAAAATAAACAGGTATTTTGAGAATTGATATTGGTGTTTCATGTGTACACCAATAATATATATATAATTAATTATGATTTTAATGTATTAAAATTATCAAATTAATTATTAATTTCTAATTTTAATGTCAAAACATTAATTTTAATTTTCAACTTTTAGTATTAAAAATTGTTTTTCTAAAATTTTATATTTTAAATATATTTTCTAATTTCAATTAATTTCTTTAAATTGAAATTAAATCCAAATTATATCAAAATAAACTTTATATATCATTTCAAAATTGACTTATTTAATTGAGATGAGATTATCATAACTATTTTTCTATTTTTATAATAGTTTTTTTTTTTAAGTGAACTAAGATTAAATTATTTAGTTGTATTAAAAAAATTAAATGTAATAAATTGTTGGTTGAGCCTTAGTTGGTATTGTAACAATCAAGAGGATGTGGTTTTTTTTTTTTTTTTTTGGTGGAAGAAAAGAAATACAAAGTAAAAAACTTAGACCCTTAAAAGAGATCTTCAAACAATCTTAAACCAAGACTCCTAGTATGAACTGACTTAGCCAGACTATCAGCAATTAAGTTTTCCTCTCGGGGAATTTACTGAATTTGCCACTGCTCCATCTTCCTCAAGATAAGATGAATTTTCTGGACCAAGGCAGAGCTAGAGTTTTCCGAAGAATCCTCCAATATAACATTAATAGCTTTAATACTATCAGTTTGGATTAAGATTTTCCCAAAGCGCCTATCTAGAATAAGGGTCTGCCCATCTAGAATTCCCCAAAGCCCTGCCTCCAAAACGGTGCAACTGCCCAAATATTTGGCGAACCCAACGATCCATTCACCATTATGATCTCTCGCACAGCCACCATCCGCAGCGAAGCCTTCATCAAACTTCACCGAACCATCTGTGTTCAAACTCACCCAGCTATTAGGTAAAGGCCAATTATGAAGATGAACAGGTTCCGATTTTTCCAAATACGACACACAATAATCCCAAAGAGACATGGCCAATCAATTCCACCCCAGGAAGAAGAATGGCTCTGAAGATTGTTCTTCATCCAGTCGAGAAGAGATCCAGAATAGAAATTAAAAAGATCCTGCTGTGAAATAAGCTTATCCCAAATGCCTTTGGCAGTATTGCAATCTCTGAGTATATGTAAAACATCTTCATGATCATGCCTACAAAGGCCACATGCATTACTACTCCCAAAGCCTCGTCTTACCCTATCAGCATTTGTTAAGAGATGTTGTTTTAGAGCCAACCAGATGAAAAAACATATCCGATGAGGGCTGTGAAACGTCCATGGTATTTCCCAGAGTCGCTCTTTCAAGTTGAAAGTGCCTTCACGAACCTTCTCATAAGCGTTTTTGAGAGAGAAAGAGCCAGTTGAGGTAGCTCCCCAAATAATCCGATCAGGACCTGACAAAGGATGAGGCAGTGGGATGCTTATTATTTTGTTGATAATCTCTTAAGGAACCCAAGGTCTGAAAAGATCCAACTTCTATAAGCCATCACCTGCAACCATACTATTAAGAGAACAATCTAGAAAAGGGTTAGCAGAATATACTTAAATAAGGGACCGCAATTGGGAATCCAGGGGTCATGCCAGCACATGATATTATTACCATCTCTGATTGACCAGATTAAATTCTCACGAATGAGGGGCCACACCTTAGAAATGGATCTCCATAAAAAAGAACACCGACTCCTTGACAAGTCATCAGGAAAACTGCTAGGGATCCTGTATTTTGACCGAAGTACCTGAACTCAGAGGGCATTAGTATTAGAAATGATGTTAAACCAACCTTCATCATGAAAGAGGTATTGTGGTCCTTCAGTTGTCTGAGACCAAGACCTCCATGAGACTTAGTTTGGCACACCGAATCCCAACTAACCAAGGCCGTCTTTGTATTGCCATTATATAAAAATCAAGAGGATGTAACAATCAAGAGGATGTGGTTTTGAGTATGCTTATCTATGTCTTTTCTTTTAATTTAAGGGTGGGAAGGGGTTATGAGTAGAAATAGGCTTTATATAAAAATGTGATAAATTAAAAAAAAATTAAACATTCAAATTACAATTAAAATAAAATTATAGTTTGGTATCGTTGCTATTTAGGGATGGCAACGGGCCTGATATCTAGAGATGTTTAAACTTCGGTTAAAACCGAATTAACCGATTGAACCGATTTAATTTGATTAATCGATCGGTTAACCAATCTAGTTCGGTTAGAGGTCAATTAAAGGTTTTTTGGAATTTCGATTAACAGTTAATTCGGTTCGAAATTGGGTAATTAACTAAATTAACTAAATTAACCGAACTTAATAAATAATATTATATATTATATTTATTAGGCTATTACTAATTCAGTCAAATGAACATTATCAATTTATTTATTTCTATATGTTTTATACTTGTTTTAACAAAAAAATATAAATTTTGATTAATTTGGTTAACCAACCAAATTAACCGAAACCGAATTAACCAAAAAATTTTGGTTTAGTTAATTTTTTTTGAAAAAAATTCAATTCAGTTAATGGTTAAATGATTAAAAAAATTGGTTAATTCAATTAATACTAGTTCGGTTCGGTTAACCGATTAAACACCGCTACTGATATCTGTAAATTCCGGATTATTTGAATTCGTAAATTTGTCTTAAAATCTAAATCCGCAAATTATCCGTAAAATATCTGACTTTTACTATCTAAATCTGAATCCGAATTAAATAGCAATATTTGTCGGATATCTGGATCCATAAAAAATCTGAATTTAACATTTTCAACATTTTGTTGAATATCTGAATCTACAAAATTTATAATCCGAATCCACAAAAATTAAAATTTTAAAAACAATATAAAATCAAATAAAAAATTAATTAATTTTACATTTATTCATTTTAAAGTAACAAAATCACAAAAAAAAAATTTAAAAAATCCTAATGATTTAAACATAAAAATTCCAAACTTGAATAACAATTCCAAAGAACTCAAAATCTTAAACCAAAGACCTTAATATCTTAAAAAGCATTAAAAATATTAAAATATTGGGTCAAAAGATAGCATTCATATGATATATATATATATATATATATATAATAATGGAAAGAAGACATAAATATGTTTAAAACAAACCAAAGCTATTGAATAATGAAAGCATTGTGTTTTGCCAATCTCCAGCAATTACAAAACATCAACTGTCAATAAGAATTTTATTAAATATACATTTTACAAGTAATGAAATTAAAAAAGAAACAAGGTTAAAGAATGCACATCAACTGTAAAATGAGAAAAATAAAATAAAATTTAACCAATCAAACGAGAAATTGGTGGATGGTGCTAGACAGTGATTTGGACAATTTGAGAGGGTCATTGACGAAATTCTAAGTTTTGACCTTTCCAGATATCATAATTTTTATTTTCTTTTTTCTTTTAATGAATTTTTGACTTTTTAGACTTCTTTTTTTGGTTTGATGTCAATTTATGCCCAACTTTAAACAAAATTGACATTAAAAATTGTTTAAATTATAATAATCATATTTTAAACTATTCATTAATTAAATTTTAAATTTCAAATATTATTATTATTATATTATTTTCGTTGGCTCCATTATCTAATATATATACTTATATTAAAATCTTAAGCTGGTGACAAGCCAATTGAGCACCAGCCCAATAGAAAAATTACTAAAATATCATTATTTTACATATTAACAAAAATTAATGTAAGGATGTTTTTGTCTTTTCATATTTTGTAGTAAATTAATACTATAACTAGGGGCGAAGTCAAAACAATTTTTTAGGGGGCCGAATGAAATTTTAATTTTTTATAGTCTATATTTTTATAATTTTTAAATGATTAAATCAAATTTTTATAATTTTAAAGGGGGGCCAAAGTGTAATTTTACCTTTACTAATTTAAAATTAAAAAAAAATTAAAGAGCCTAAATGACAATTTTTTATTTAGGGGGGCCGGGGCCCATGCCAGCCCCCTCTAGAATCGCCTCTGACCATAACAAGATTTGAACTTATGATTTAAGATCATTAATATAACAATGTGCATTATAATAACTTGGTTGTATAGGGTCCAAATTGAGGTAGAGATATAAGTTTAACAATAATATAACATAAGGTTAGTTGCCCGTTTAGGGTTTAAGATTACGTATCATTATTATAAAAATGTACATTATAATAACATAGATGTATATACTATATAGGGTTACACATCATTACTAATCTACTTTAATTATATAATGTTAATTGTATATACTACAATCTATAATAAAGTTAATTACATATAGGGGTGACATCGATTTGTTTCAATTGGGTTTGTAGAGCTTTTTGAAGCATTTATCGTAATTTAATTTTTTTTTAATTTTTTATATTTTTTCAAGAAATTTTAAATTATTTTCACTACAAAATATTTAATGTTATATAATAAAAAAATTATTTATAAAATAAAAAATATAATTCGGTTTGGTTTCGGGAAATCATAGTTTTTAAACTCGCATTCCATAAACCGTCCAAAATAATTGAGTTGATTAAATAATAAAAAGAATAATCACAAATCTAAAAATCTTGTGTTTTTTTTTTATTAATATTATTGTTTAGTTAGATTTAGGGATAAAAAAATAGATTTAAGTGAATAATTGAATAAAATATTAAAGAAAAAATATTTTTCTCATAAAGAAATTAAACATATTTAAAATTATTATTTATTATTTTAATTTTAAATAATATTTATATTTTAATAGTTTGTGTATATTATAATGAAAGTTAAATACTAGTTTTGATTTTGAGATGGGAAAGGATTACGAATGAAAGTAGATTTTGTATAAAAATGTAATAAATTAAAAAACTTCAAATTCAAACCACAACTAAAATAAAATTATATTTATAGTGGGTTTTAAATGAATAAGAATTCTGGGTTTTAAATGATTATAGATAAATAAAATTTGAAAACCTAATGTAGGAAGGAATCCCTCACGTGGGGAGAAATGAAGTAGAAGTCAGTAGTTTAGTTTAGTGACGGCTTTTCTTAAAACAAGAGTACAAAACAATGTTTGTCTCTCCTTCTCTGCTGTGCTGTGTTTACAACGTTTCACAAATGTGGAAGCAGTTTTAATAATGTAAACGGTTTACAACGTTTTCTTCAAGTTTCCTGACTTCTTCTCTGCTTTGCTGTGTTGACACAATACAAACAAAACAAAACAAAACCACCCCCCGCTACCTTCTTCTACACTTTCCTTTAACTTCATCCCTCTCTCTTTCCCTTCTCCATTATACACCCTTCTTTTGACTTTTCTGTGCTTTCTTTTGAGGTAAAAACAAGGGGAAGGTAATACTGCTGTGAAGTTCAGCTTTGGGTTTTCTTTTTTGGATTAGGTAATGGCGCTAAGGCTCGATGGCACAGATGTTTCGGGGTTTAAATTCCTCTTCTCATTGGCGATCATGTATGGTCTCATGTCCATCCTTGTTCACTCCGTAATGTACACCAAGTTCATCACGCCTTTGGGGGTCGACGCGCCTCTCGATCGTTTCTCTGAAGCCAGAGCTATCGAGCATGTTCGAGTCTTAGCACATGAAATCGATGGTCGTCAAGTGCGTCGGCTTATCTCTTTTAACTTTCTTTCCATCATGTCCTGTACTTTTATTTATTTATTTATTTTTTCCTTTCAATTTTACTGGATAGCTTTAAATCATTACTATTCTTATTAGTTTATTCTCACTGCTTAGATTGAAGGTAACCTCTGGGGTAGTTGAAATGGAAAAAAAATTCAAATTTATTGCTGTGGTAGAGTAGGACTTTATGTTAGTGATTATGGGTTTTCGTTGTTCAATAGGAAGGGCGTCAGGGTTTGAGAGAAGCAGCAGAGTATATTAAGGCACAGTTGGAAAGGTTGAAGGAGAGAGCTGGGTCAAATTTCAGGTTTGTATACACTTGTTTTAAGGCTGAATTGTTTTGTTTCAAATTGGGTTTTTATATTTTTCATTAATTTTGTTCAAAGTTTCTGGCTTTAACTTTATTTAATTTCCTTAATTTGCAGGATTGAGATTGAAGAGAATGTTGTTGGTGGGTCATTCAATATGATGTTCTTAGGCCATGGTATATCATTTAGTTATAGAAATCATACAAATATTTTGATGAGGTAAATCTCTGAAACTGAATAGGGTTCCTTTGATTTTGATTTATATTGTAGTACTATGTCAATCATTCCTGGGAATGATTAGGAGATTTCTTTACCTTCCTTTTGCCTGCATCAGTTTTTGCTTATTATTGTAAGCATCCTTTGCATGAAGGTAGGGGCTACTTTCAATGATGGGTCCACTTAACAAAACAGCCATCCATTTTGTTGAATCCCTTTTAAATGTAATGATTACTGAAAGAAATAATAGTTGGGAAAATCCATGTCCTCTTTATGGTGAAAACGCTTCTTTTATAAATCAAGACTAAGCCATAGTTGTGGTTGCTTTTACTCTATTTTTCTTGAAGTACCCGTGTCCTACACTTGTTTCTAACACATATCCAGACATGGGTATGGGGATATAACCTTCAAAGGACCCTTCTAATATATGTAAAAACCTAGAAAAATCTAAAAATACATGTTTTAGATACCTGTATTCACACAATCTCCCAAATCTGCGTAACATTGGTTGCACGTGCATGAAACCTTGTTATTTTATAAGCTTGGCTATGGATTTAAAAACTTGAACATCATATTGGAGAGTTTTAATGTGTTTGCCTCATGAAAAATGAGGGAAAGGAGTTATTGATAGCATCGTTTAAGGAATTCTAGAAATGGTGAGTAAATGGTGTTTCATCTCTTAGGTCAATGTCAAAGGATTGATTAGGCTTAAGATTCCCAAAATTTTGTTTGTTTTATGCTTTAATAGGCAATAAGCATTTGCATCTTTACAGTTGAACACAGTGAAGCAGTCTGTTTTAGTATGCACCTTTCTGGTGAATAACATTACCTTCTCTCTTTTATATAATGACAGGATATCCTCAATAGATTCACAAGAAACTGATCCGTCAGTTTTAATGAATGCTCATTTTGATGGTCCACTTGGTTCCCCCGGTGCTGGTGATTGTGCTTCATGTGTTGGTAAGTACATTGAATATTTTTAGCTTGATTGCTGAAGCTACACTGGCTATTTTATTGAAGACATCTTCTTGATGCTTTGTGTTTTTGCAGCATCGTTGTTGGAAATTGCGAGGATAACCATAGACTCTGGCTGGGTTCCACCTCAGCCTATAATTTTTTTATTCAATGGTGCAGAAGAAGTTTTTTTGTTGGTAAGGAATATACTAATTCTTTGTCTCAAAGTAGGGCATTATTTCAATTGAGATTGCTGCAATCTTAAAAATTAAAAAAAAAAAAATTGTCATGAGTGATAGATTATGAAACTTGAAATTCATATTCTGGGACATGTCAAAGAAGAAACTTGGTTCATTCTTTTGGAAGAATGGGAGATGTAAATCAAACTGACAAAATCAAACCGCATACTGACAGTATTTTGTTAATTTTTCTGAAAGATCCAGATCTTGTTGAATATCCTACATATAGACTTATATGAAACGTTGTTGCTTTTGATATTTTAGGGTGCACATGGTTTCATGAGGACACATAAATGGCGTGATTCCATAGGAGCTTTTATAAATGTGGAAGCATCTGGGACAGGAGGTCTTGGTAGGATATAAACCAATGCTATTGTTTTTTATTTCCTTGGGACATGAGAACATTATCATATCATTTCTTAAAATGACCTTGATCAGGATAAATATTGAAATTTTCTGTCTATAGACATTTGTGAAATTCCATTTTTATTTTCCATGCATAAGTTACGTATTTGTTGACACTACAGATCTAGTCTGCCAATCTGGACCTGGTTCTTGGCCTTCTTCTGTCTATGCTCAATCAGCAATTTATCCCATGGCTCATAGTGCAGCCCAGGTTTTACTTCATTCTTTTATATATCTATGCTCCAATTAGCATTTATTTTCTTGGACTAAGTATATTACAGTATTCCTTTCATTTATAGTTCAAACATGTCTCCCTGTGAAGGCTGTCACATCATATTTTATTTTTGCTGACCCTGAAATTTGTGTACTCAGTTCCTATTCTGCTTATATTGATGGTGTAACCAAGACAATTATGAATTTTTCGTTATTTTTGCAGGATGTTTTCCCTGTTATTCCTGGAGATACGGATTACAGGATGTTTTCAGAAGATTATGGCAGTATTCCTGGTCTGGATATTATTTTTCTTCTTGGTGGTTATTATTACCATACTAACTATGATACAGTGGACAGACTAGTGTATGCATTACATCTGCTTCTGTGGTATAGGATTCGTTTATGGGAAATTTACATATTTTGGTATTAAGCACTTGCTTCTGCTTCCAATGCAGACCTGGTAGCATGCAAGCACGTGGAGACAATTTGTATAGTGCGGTTAAGGCCTTTGCTGAGTCTGCTAAGCTTAGAAATGCTCGTCAAAGAGAATCCCTTGGTGTCAGTAATGGAAGTGATGATGGACAAGCTGTTTTTTTTGATTACTTAGCTTGGTTCATGGTAAGTTTTGTATGTGTATAATACGCACTTTGATCGAGAATTATTTATTCTTGGATAATATTTGTCTATCATCAAGGATGGGTATATAAATTGTTTTATTTTGTTTATGAATGTTTCAGATATTCTACTCAAGAAGGATAGCTATGGTACTTCATAGCATTCCCGTCATCATCTTTCTCGTTATGCCTTTCTTTTCACGTTTCCTTTATTCTGGGTTGTGGTGTTGTTTTGCAACCTTCTATGATTTTGTCAAAGGTAATGACCACAGCTCATTAATCCATTTTTAATTAATTAATCAACAATTTCCTTTTAATAAGTTTTGCTTCTCAGTTCTTAATAGCATATTCTAGTTCTCTTCAAGCTATATTATAATGCCATAAAATTTTCATTTTTTTTTATTCTGCAGGAATGATCCTCCATACTACTGGAATTATGCTGGCTATAATTTTCCCAGTTTTATTCTCCATTCTGAGATTACTAGTTTCTAGTTATGGAATGAACTGGTTGGTTGTACATCTTAAGCTAGAATATTAACATGGTAGTGATTGAATGATCAAATGTTTGAAATATCAGTTGATGCACTGAAATTGTATGCAGGTTTGCGAATCCTTTCTTGGCTTTCATGATGTTCATTCCCATCTCACTTGTTGGTCTATTAATTCCAAGAACGGTTTTTCGTGGTTTTCCCCTCTCCCAAAATGTTTCAGTTCTCAAGGTGCCAAAGGAGGTAAACTTTGTAGATACAAATTTTGTTTAATAAATTGACTGAGACCTAGCTTATTGCATGTTCTTCTTCTACAAAAAGTGTAGAAACTGTAGAAATCAGATTCTTACTTTAGCTAATTAGGTTACAGGTATAAAAAGAGATAAACTACTCTAAGAAAGGAAATAATCCCTAAAAGACTGTAATTATCCTAAGAATCAGTAACTATGATTAATTTCTATTTACAAGATTTCCTCAATAATCTATCCCTAAGTCTAGGGATTCTAACACTCCCCTCAAGTGGAGTGTAGATGTTTATCAAACCCGACTTGCCAACATGTTGTTCAAACATGTTTTTGTTTAAACTTTTGTCAACATATCGCAACTTTGTTGTCCGGTAGATAGATAGGTGACGCTCACTTCCCACGAGTGTATCTTCTCTTTTATGAAGTGTCGGTCTATCTCGACATGTTTGGTACGATCATGATGCATGGGGTTGTGAGCTATATTGACAAAGCTGACTTGGTTGTCACAATGCAATCAGATAGGTCTATTATAAGGAACCTTTAGTTCTCTCATCAGCCTTTGTATCCAAATTCCTTCACAAATACCTTGTGCAAGTGCTCGATACTCAAACACGCAGACTGCTGCGTGCTACCACAGCATTGTTTCTTACTCCTCCATGTCACTAGATTACCCCAAACATATTTGCAATAACCTTTGGTTGACCGTCATCATTAATAGAACACGCCCAATCAGCATCGGTATACACTTCCACATTTCTGCTGTCATTTTTCTTGATGTATAGGCCCTTACCAAGAGTTCCCTTTAGGTACCTTAGTATCCGATATGTAGCTTCTAGGTGTTTTTCCTTGGAGCATGCATATATTGACTTATGTGCTGACACTAAAAGCAATGTCGGGGACGAGTGTGAGTCAAGTAGATAAGTCTCCCTACTAGGCGTTGATATCTCCCCCGTCGACTTCTTCTCCATCTTCATTAGTACCTAACTTGAGATTAAACTCCATAGGAGTTTCAAATTTGGTTTACAACCCATCATCCCAACCGATAGCAAATCGAGGACATATTTCCTTTGGGAGATAGAAATACCCTTTTGAGACCTTGCTATCTCCATGCCAAGAAAATATTTAAGATTTCCCAAATCTTTAAGTTCAAAAACTGTTCCAAGAAACTCTTTCAACCTTCCAATTTCACTTGTATCATCACTGTTACTATTATATCATTCACATAGACAATTAGAATGCAACATTTTCCTTGTCTTTGAATGCTTGTAGAACATGGTGTGGTCCGCCTGTCCTTGAGTATATTTCTGCTCATCATAGCTTTTGCAAACCGATTAAACCACGCCTTTGGAGATTGTTTCAGCCCATACAAAGATTTTTCAACTTACACACTTGGCCCTTTCTTTCTTCAAACCCAGGTGGGAAGTCCATGTAAACTTCTTCATTTAACTCCCCATTGAGAAAAGCATTTTTAACATCCAACTGGGTCAATTCCCAATTCAGATTGACAAAGAATGGACAAAAGGACTCTAATTGTGTTTAGTTTGGCAGCCGGTGCAAATGTCTCCTCATAATCCAAACCCATAAGTTTGAGTGAAGCCCCTTAGCCACTAGGCGAGCCTTGTATCGATCAACCTGGCCATCAGGCTTGAATTTGGTAGTAAAAATCCATTTGCAGCCTACTGTTTTCTTTCCTTTAGGTAGATCCAAAACTTCCCACGTTCCATTATTTTTGAGGGCCTCCATTTCCTCCATCACGGCTTGTCTCCATTCTGCTTGATTCAAATGCTTCTTCTATGGTTTTGGAGTTTTTATAGAATCAACATTAGTCACAAAGGTTTGATAAGACTTAGATAAGTTACCATAGGATACAAACCGAGAGATAGGATGTTGAGTGCAGCTCCTTGTCCCCTTTCGCATTGCAATTGGAAGATAGATGGATGGTGATGGAGGTGAGACTTCGTTTTCAGAACAGTCCTCGGTTGAAGATGTGAGTGGCACTCACATGATCGATTTCAGGACATCGATTCCGTGCTGGAATAAAACTGCGATTCGCACTGTTGCACTTTGTTGTTCTTTGTTGTTTTCCTTGATCAAGGGACATTCGGTGATGGTGTTGGTATCGGGAAGTATAGTGTTAATTTCTTGCGGCATGGGAGGAGAAATAATGAGTATCAAGGTTGGGAGGTTTAGTGATAGTAGTGGTAGTAGGGTCGGAAGGTATAATAAGGAGGGTATTAAGGTTCTCATCTTCATTAAGAATCTCCCCGAAGATGAGAAGGTCTAAAGAAAGGTTCGGTTTCAAAGAAGGTGACATCTCGAGAGACAAATAGCCAGGTGTAAGGTTGGTGAGTGGCATTTGTAGCCTTTTTGAGTAGGAGAATACCCAACAAATATCTGAGAGGTGGGCTCGAGGATCAAGCTTGGATTGGTTGGGTTGATGATTATGGACAAAGGCTTTGTACCCGAATATTTTTGTTGGAATAGTAGGAATATGAAATAGAGGAAATGATTTGTGAAGTGTTTAGAGGTGTTTGGAAATTTAGGACTTTTGAAGGTATCCTATTTATTAGGTAGCAAGCAAGAAGAAACGAACGCGCCCCATAAATATTTAGGGACGTTCATTGTGAACATTAAGGCTCGAGCAAATGCAGCAAGGAGGTGTCGGTTTTTTCTCTCGCGATCCCATTACGTTGAGGGTGTTTGGGCATGAACTCAGTGTATAATTCCTTGTGCGAAAGGTATGACCTTAGGGATGAATTAAAGTATTCTCTCCCGTTGTCAATGTGGAGAGTTTGGATGGTAGAGTTGAATTGGGTTCGAACCATTGAGTGGAATTTTTGAAAAACTTTGGGAGTTTCAGATTTGTCTTTTAAAAGATAGACCCAACATACCCTAGTGTGATCATCAATAAAAGTAATAAACCACTTCTCACAGTAATGTTTTTCACTCGGCTAGCTCCCCATAAGTCACTTTGTGTATTAACGAAAAAAGGTTTGGACTATGTATATGGTTTGAAAGGATATGGAACACGGGTATGTTTGGACAATTCACAAATATCACACTTCAAGGAATTTATCTTTTTATTTGAAATAACAATGGAAGATGCTTTTTAGGTACAAAAGATTTGGATGTCCTAACCTCACGGTGCCATAGCATAATAGTATCCTCTTTTGCAGTAGATAGAGCTAATCCCCTTGTGTGTCTTTGTCTTTATTCCACACATACTGATCCATCATCAACCTTAGCGGTGCCAATCATCTTCCCGATTTACATGCCTCTGTATTACACAACCAAATGCGAGAAAATTCAGCAAGCATTTTCCCATCTTTAGTAAGTTTACTTATTGAAAGTAAATTACAAGATAATTTTGGAACATGTAGAACATTATCAAGGGAAAAATTCTCAGCTACTTTTACTTTCCCTACTCCAGCCACAGGTAAGTATGAACCATCAGCAATCCTGATTCGGGACTTGTTATGACAGGTGGTCCGAAGCACCCGAATCTAGTATCCAAGGAGAGTGGTTATTAGATTCAAGAGCAATATTGAGGGCAGTACCTTGAGTGGCTAAATTCCCATGACTAGTAGAGGTACTCAGAATTTTATGGAGATTTTCGAGTTGTGTCTTGGTTAGGCGCACATCCAGCACCTCATCAGCCGTATTGGAAGATAACAGAGCAGTTTTCTTGCCTTTCTATTTTTTATTTGGAAAACCATGAGTTTAAAACATTTTTCCTTTGTGTGTCCAACACGATTGCGATGACTACACCATGGTCCGTTTGATCCGGACTCATTCTCAAAGCCACGAGTTTTTGTGTTTGAGGACCTTTGGACACAAGAGCAAGCAGATTCAACAGTGGTCGAGTAGAGATTATTGGTTTGGGTTCTCCCATCATGACGAGACGAGCGTGTCTCTTCTCTCCTCACTTACGCAAAGCTTCACTAATGGTTGGGAGAGGTGATGCGCCCAAAATTGCTCCGCCACGAACCTCGTCTAACTCATGCCTCATTGACTAGAAACTCATAGAGGCGCTCGTTGTTGAGGTGAGTCATAAACCTAGTGTGTTCTAGGCCTTCCCAATTAGCTTCATAGTACATGTCTAACTCCCGCCACAATATTTTCAGATTGTTGTAGTAGTGAGTTACCTCAAGTGTCCCTTGTCGAATGTCTTTCAACTTGAGTTTGATCTCAAAAACTTGGGAAGCATTTCCAAGATCGAGTAGTTCTCTTTGATTGCATCCCACATGTCTTTCGCATGATCTTGAAGAGAAGATAAGTTCGGTTTATATGGCCTTCCATAGAATTGATCAGCCATGCCATAACAATTGAGTTATTGAGTTCCCAAGTAGCATAGGTAGGGTGCGCTACATCAGGTCGTGGGAGGTCTCCATTGATATATCCTAACTTACCACGACCACGAAGCACCATTAGGACAGATTGAGACCATTGTAGGAAGTTTTTTCCATCTAGTCGATGACTAGTGATTATTAGTGAAGAATTGAGGTCACTTTGATTGATCCCTCGATTGTGATCCCGAGATATTTGTGAGATCTCAGTTTCGGACATGGTGTCATTGTGAAGATCACCCATGGAAAAATAGGAGAGGAAATTTTAGGAAGATGGCTGAGAAATCGGAGGAATTTTTAGGAAGATAGACAAAAGAATCGAATAATTCCTAAGGCTCCGATACCATGTAGAAACTGTAGAAATCAGATTCTTACTTTAGCTAATTAGGTTACAGGTATAAAAAGAGATAAACTACTCTAAGAAAGGAAATAATCCCTAAAAGACTGTAATTATCCTAAGAATCAGTAACTATGATTAATTTCTATTTACAAGATTTCCTCAATAATCTATCCCTAATTCTAGGGATTCTAACAAAAAGTTTCCACATGGTTTTGTCATGTAGGAGTTTATACTGTTATATCCCGTAAAGTTTCCCAACATATAAGTTATTGCACTCATGAATCTCACATAAAAGCTGAAGTACCAAACATATAATTTTAAGCGGATCTGGAAGACTTGGTAATAGATTGATTCTTGCCTACTCATGTATAAATCATATTATGTCCAGTTCAGCTATGATGCACGCAACGATTTTAGTATGTTTGAGTAAAATTGTTTGTGGTTGCTGAAGAAGCAAATGACTAAATGAATCTTACAGGCACTATCTGATGAGGCAAGATTCTGGGGAGCATTTGGATTTTATGCTTCATTAACTTTGGTACGTGGTGTGATCACTGACATTTGCTAGTTCAAATCATGGGTTTCCATTTTATTGATTTTCTCAAATTCTATGAACAACTCTAAAATTGCAGGCTTATCTTTTAGCTGGGTTAAGTGGGGGTTTCTTGACCTTTTTTACATCTGCGTCTATGCTTCTTGCATGGATCTCCTTTTGCTTATCAATCAAGTTTTGTGGTCGTCAATTGGCAAGGTATTATTTCCAATGAATTTGCAATTGCATGAACTATGAGCATATGGTAGTTTTTTTCTGAGCATTTATTCACCAGAGTTCTCAATCCCTCTTTCTTTCCTCCTTCATACCTGTCATTGTCCTGCCCATGTATCTTGGTTTGCATCTCCTCTTTAGTGTCTTACTGAAAATCAAGGAAAAAATGTAATGATAAAACTGTTCACTATCTCATAAATACTTGTTCAATTTTCAAGTGCCTTCTCTTTATACCCATTTGTTAGAACAGCATTTTAGGTATGATAGAAAATAGCAATCTGTTTCAATATTATGGAAACTAAACCTCCAGGATATATTAAGTTTGTACCTTAAATTTGTCAATAAAATTAAGTGAACTTTGGTCCAATGACTTTAAGTTATGTTATGACAAAGTTCTGTTTACAATTTCATTTCTTTGAGCTTCGGATTTGGAGGTTTGACATTGTTTATTTTTATTCGTCAAAGTTTTTTCTCGTTTTTGGAAGTAAAATTTGTCTTTCACTTGTGTACATATTTCTTCAGTCTTAAATTTCTATGTTGTACTTCAAAAGACTATTAATATAGTAGTAAACTGATAAAGTTATTTCTTTCAGGTCAACGGTTTTTTATGTGATACCTCTAATTCCATGCCTTACATACTCTGTTTATTTTGGTGGGTTTCTTGTTCAATTTTTGATTGAGAAGATGGGTATGATGGGCTCTCTTCCACCACCTTATGGTTAGTTCTCCTCAACTATTATACTTCGTACCTTATTTTGGTTCTGTAAGATGCATACGGATCTAACTCTTAACTCTTCATTTTTCTTGAAGTACCCGTGTCCGACTAACATGGGCATGGAGATATGACCTTACATGTAAAACTTTAAAAAAAGTTTAGACATACCATTGCCAGATACATACCTGTGTATGACACATATCCAGAAAAGGGTATGGAGATATGACCTTCCAATGCATGAAAAAACTTGAAAGATATTAAACATTCCAGTGTCAGATACATATTGGCATCTAACATTCTCCCCCGAGTACGAGCGACATTGATATTCATAAATCCACAATGAAAAATCCAATGATCTTCAGTGTTTTGCCTGCAGGGAATTATGTTCCTGATATCGTGGTGGCAGCGATAGTTGGTGTTGTTACCAGTTGGTGCATGGGCCCCCTAATGCCTATTTGTGGCAAATTGTTAGCCAGGTCATCCATCTTGCAATTCTTACTACATCTTAGCGTGATTGCTTTGGCTCTGTCGTCTCAGTTCTTTCCGTATAGTAGAGATGCACCTAAGAGAGTTGTTTTCCAGCATACGTTTCTGACTGCAGGTATTTAAGAATCTACAGTTGCTTTTCAGAAGCCTCTTGAAATCAGTACGAGCTAATTTGTTTTATTGGTGATGTTCATGACTTGAACTGTGGTTGATGTTTAGAACTCTAATATTCCCTATGTTGTAAAATTTTAATGCTGTTATTTCCAAACACCATTCTGGTCTTGACAGATGCAAATCGAATTGTTGATTCAAGTTATGACTTCTCCGTGGTGGATTCCAACTCTTTGCAGTTTCTTTTTAAATATGCACCCGAAGTGGCAAAGGAGTTGAACATTGGTCCTGAGTTTTCTTTCGAAACCGCTAAAATGTCTAACCAACGGACTTTTTTGGTATGTCATCTTTAGTTCTCGTGCCAATATTTCTCTAATCTTCTCATTACCATAATATTTTGTCAATTAGGAAGAGAAGAAATAGCATCCCTTTTGATACTTTGATCCATGTGCATGCAATGGTTAGTTCCTTATGTGCATCTTCATTACATAATTGCCTTTTGCCGCTAGCTTCCAGGGCTAGTTTGGTGTCATATCATTTTCTTTTAACTTCCAGAAAGGGAAGTTCCCTGTATGTCTGTTAGTTTTCGACCCTAAGCCAAATGATTTCTACACATTCTTTAATAATATATAGAAAGGCTCTTCAGGGCTTCCCTGAAGGTCTGTCCATAATAATGTTTACTTCCATTTCATGGCTGTCTTTATTTGATTTTCAATTCGAGGTTTTACGTGTCCTTCATATTAGTTTCACTTGTGCTTTCATATGTTTCACTCATTAAAGTTTATTACATACAATAACGCACCCTGAATCTTCATTTCTCTTGAAGTATTCATACCTGACACATTTGCAAAGGTGGATATGGGGATATGATCTTCTAAGGTTCCCTCAAATACATGGAAGAACTTTGAGAACACATCATATGTTTATATAACAAACGGAAATTTTGTTTCTTTGCAGACACTTTTTCCGGTCAACTTTTTGTTCTCAAGAAGTTTGCAGTTCCCTGCAAGAAGTGATGAGATTTTGAAACAATACAGACAGTTTCCTCATTTGTATACTAATAAGCCACAAACAATGTCCAGTGATGGCTCTCGGAGAGTTTATTTGGAACTTTCCTTAGGGTGAGTCAAGGCTTTCAAAATCTTCAGACTGTTTTCAGTTTGAACATACATACAGTAGAAATTTGATGATGCAGATTCTTACGTTTTAATGACATTATTATTATATATTACATTTTCATCTTTGCAGTTCCTTAAAGGAGGTATGGGTTGCAGTTCTTAACATTACTGGTCCTTTATCCAGTTGGTCATTTGCTGACACTAAGCTACCAGGTATGTGAAATGATTTTAATTCTATTTGACTTTTGAATTTAAGCTTAATCTGGTTTTTGTGATTTTCATTGTACTGATAAATTTTGCAGTCCCGGAAACCGCCGAAGGTGGTCCACCCGCATACATATGCAGACTTACTGGATCCAGTCACGAGAAATGGAACTTCTGGTTAGAGGTACAATTTCTATTTTATGAGATCTGCATCAAAGTTGATCCTCCATTACAAGCACTAAAACAAACTTAGCTAAAAGGAAACCCTAAACTATTTCACCTATACATATATAAGGTTTATTGGTACAAAGAAGGCCGCAGCTTGGAAATACTGGAATGGTTTGCAGATTTCAGGATTCGAATCCTACAACTGCAGAATTCTACCTTTTGAACTAATCTTTGTGTTCATAATCCAAAAACAGGACCAAGTAGATGGTTTCTGATCCGATTTTTTTTCCTTGTTTGCACCCAAACAAGTTCTTTTCTTTTTCCAGATGAAAAGCTAAAGTAGGTAAAGAGCAAGTCCAAATGTAAGATTAAAGAATAAAGGGTTATTTAGATGGAAATGAACCAATTTAGGTTCCATAAAAGTGTAGGGGCTTAATTAAGATTCATAAAACTGTAAAGTTGGAGGACTTGTTGATTAATTTAGCTGACAAACTGGGGATTGCAGGGCAGAAATGTTGAAGATATAAGGGTGGATGTGGCAGTGCTTGACCAAAATTTGGTAGAAGAAGCGAAGAAGTTGAAATCAGTATTCCCAGGATGGGCAGATGTTACTGCTTATTCCAGTTTTCTGTCCACCTATGTCTTTTAGCCATTATACTCATGACCAGTGTGTGTATTTTATATCCCTATATTTATTTATTTTATGTTTATACATGTCGAAACCATTTTTTTTGTTTGGAAAACGGGCCGACTTTAAAAGCATGGAGTCGCCACCAATCTTTTTTGAAATGTGATTGGGTCACCTTATAAAACATTTTGATCTACGAATCTTAAGAAAACAGGTCCGGGAGTCGGTTACGCACGAGGAAGGATTAGCACCCTTGCAACGCCCAGAATTGGTACCTTATTGATTGATTAATGTCCTAATATCAAAAATTGGAAGAGATTTTAAAATACGAATCCTTTAGAAGATGTTTGGATAATTCGAATTGGATATTGAAATTCTCTTGTTCCGAAAGAACGAAATATCACATCCAGCACGTTAGGATACGATGTTTCAAACCCTTGACACCAAGATCTCTTTATGATTTTCAAAATTCATGCATTGCCATTTTAAAAGGGTATTTTGTTGTTTGGCTAAACGAAAAAAACTGAAACTCAGCACGTTAGGGCACGATTCATCGAATTTCTAAACCTGAAATATTACCTTATTTTTTAAGTTAAGAAAACACGGTCAAAATCTTAAAAGGATATTTAGCTGTTTGGACGAACGGAAAAATCGAAACCCAGCACGTTAGGGCACAATTTCTCGAAACTTTCAAACACGAAACATTGCCTTGTTTTCGAAAGCTCTTAAATAAGCGATTATGAAATTGACTGAGAATGTATTTATTCGATTTGTTTGGGATAAAAGTGAAATGACCAATATCGGCCAAAACGTTGGAGTTTAAACCATAATATAATAATAAGAACCACTCCAGCATAATATCGAGCGCGAAATAAAAATACATGGTACTAACACTACACGAAAAAATAATACATATCAATCCAAACAAACAATGTACATGAAATGTAAAAAAAGCTTATTATAAATAAATATATATATAATAATGGTGGTAATGATAAAAAAATAATAATACTAAGGAATATAATAATAATTATAAAATTAATTACAGATAAAAATAATAGTGGTAATAAATTAAAATAATAATTATAATAGTAAAATACTAGTAATACTAAATTAGTAATAATAATAGTAACAATAGTAATATAAATAATGAAAATGATAATAAAAGTATTGGTAAAAATAAAAATGGTATTAATAATAAAATAATAGTAATAATATTAAAATTAATAGTGATAAATAAAAATAATAATGAAAATAGAAATAATAAGTAGTAATATTGAAAGTAATAATAATAATACTAATAATAAAAACAACGATAATAATAAATATAATAATAAATATAGTTATAATAATAATGTATGTAAAAAAAATAGTGGTAACAATAAAATAACAATAATAATGCTAATGAACATAATGATAATTATAAAGTTAATTAAAAATAAAATGATGGTAATAATAATATTAAAATAAAAATATACGCAATAATAATAAATAGTGTTAATAATAATAAGAAATAAAAAAATAAAATTAATAATGAAATAACAAAAATCACAAAAGAAATAAAAAAAAGGGATGGAATTGAACTTAAAATAAAAGTTTGGGGCGAATTTTGAAGAAAATAAAAAATGAGGGACCTTTCCAAATGCGCGGATAACATGGAGGGACTAAAGGGGAAATATTCCCTCCCTCTAAAACGCACAGCTGCAAGGGGGACCCAATTGAAAACCGAAGTAAATTATAGGGCAGAAATTAAAAAATAAATAAAATTAATTAAAAAAACCAAAAATGCGGAAGGGCTAAAAGCGCAAATAGCCCTTCCGTAGAAAACACGCGGATCCTGAGGCGGGTCGGGTTGGATCGGGTCGGTTAAGGGCAAAATGACGTCGTTTTGGGCATTTAGGGCCAACTCCAAAACGACGTCGTTTTGGGCCCTATAAAAACCAATTTTTTTCACCAAAAAAAAATCATTTTCATCAGTTTTAAAAAAAAAAACTCCCCCCTCTCTCCTTTTCTCTGCAGGGCATAGGACTCCGGCGAGAGTCCGGCCGATCGCCGCCGCGACACCGCCGCCGACACTGTCGCCGCCGGCGGCCACTGCGCATGGTGGCCAGAATTCAAAAAAAGGTGAATTTTTTTCTTTCTTTAAATTTTATTTTAAAACTCTTATAAAAAACGAAAAAGAAGAGAAAAAAAAACCTAAAAAGGAACAAATTCGAAAATAAAAAATCAAAATAAAAACCTTTTGTTTTTTTTTATTCTCTTTGAATTTCTTGTATTGATTCCGAATGAAAAAAAATAATCCCCCCTTTTAACACTGTTTTGTTTCGGCTTTTATAGCCTTTTAGGAAAAATAAAATACAAAAAATCTAGATTTGCTAGATTTTGTTGTCTTATTTTTTTTCCTTCTTTTTTCTGCGCAGTGCGGCGACGTGGGCAGTGGAGGTGTGCACGACTCGGAGAAGCGAGACGTGCGGCATTGGGGAGGCTGCTGGAGGCTTGCGGCGCAACAATGGCTAGGGTTTTTTTTTTCACTGATTTCTGTTTTGTTTTGGGCTTAGTGGGCCTGCTGTAAATTTGGACTGTTTTTTTTTTAAATGGACTTTGTTTTTTTCATTTATTTTGGTTTATTTTGGGCCCGGGCAAAAAATTAGGCCCTACAGCTGCCACTCTTTACTCATTGTCGTGTAACGGGAATGGAGCAAAGACTTTAAAGGGGCCAATTTTGCCCCGTCTTGCTGAGTCTTGACTTCTTGATGCTTCCTTTCTTCAGGTAGCCTCGCTTTAACTCACTGCATCTCCAGGGGTATAGGAATTTTCGTTTCAATCTGCTCCACTACTGCCTAGGGAGATATGATCTGTAATCTTCAGCCTTTTCCACTACTGCTTAGGGGGATAAGGCTCACCGTCTTTAATTTGCTCCACTACTGCTTAGGGGGATAAGGCTCACCGTCTTCAATTTGCTCCACTACTGCTTAGGGGGATAAGATCTGCAATCTTCAGTCTGCTCCATTGCCGATACGTGGAGATAAGACTTGTAATTTTCAGCCTGTTCCACTACTGCTTAGGGTGATAAGGCTTTGTGGCTTAAATCTGCTCCATTGCTATATGGATGTAAGATTCGCCGTTTTCGATCTGTTCCACTACTGCTTAGGGCGACAAGATCTACAATCTTCAGTCTGCTCCATTGCCGATACATGGAGATAAGACTTGTAATTTTCAGCCTGTTCCCTACTGCTTAGGGGGATAAGGCTGGTCTTCAATTTGCTCCACTACTGCTTAGGGAGATAAGATCTACAATCTTCAGTCTGCTCCATTGCCGATACATGGAGATAAAACTTGTAATTTTCAGCCTGTTCCCTCACCGCCAGGGGATAAGGCTGGTGGCTTGAATCTACTCCATTGCTATATGGATGTAAGATTCGCCGTCTTCGATCCGCTCCATCGCCGCTTAGGGCGACAAGATCTACAATCTTGATCCCGCTCCATTGCCGATACATGGAGATAAGACTTGTAATTTTCACTGTTCCCTCACTGCTTAGGGGATAAAAGGTGGTCTTCGATCCGCTCCACTCATCGCTTAGGAGATAAGATCTACAATCTTCAGTATGCTCCATTGCCGATACATGGAAATAATACTTGTAATTTTCAGCCTGTTCCCTGCTGCTTAGGGGGATAAGGCTGGTGGCTTGAATATGCTCCATTGCTATATGGATGTAAGATTCGCCGTCTTCGATCTGCTCCACTACTGCTTAGGGAGACAAGATCTACAATCTTCAGTCTGCTCCATTGCCGATACATGGAGATAAGACTTGTAATTTTCAGCCTGTTCCACTACTGCTTAGGGGGTAGCTGGTGGTTTAAATCTGCTCTATTGCTATATGGATGTGAGATTCGCCGTCCTCGATCTGCCCCACTGCTATCTCGAGGAGACAAGATCTACAATCTTCAGTCTGCTCCATTGCCGATACATAGAGATAAGACTTGTAATTTTCAGCCTGTTTCTTTGCTACCTCAGGAAGATAAGGCCAGTGGCTAAAATCTGCTCCCCTGCTACCTCGAGAAGATAAGATTCGCCATCTTCGATCTGCCCCACTGCTATCTCGAGGAGACAAGATCTACAATTTTTAGTCTGCTCCATTGCCGATACATGGAGATAAGACTTGTAATTTTCAGCTTGTTCCACTACTGCTTAGGGTGATAAGGCTTTGTGGCTTGAATCTGCTCCATTGCTATATGGATGTAAGATTTGCCGTTTTCGATATGTTCCACTACTGCTAGGGTTAAATAATAGTAATAATAATAGTAACAATAGTAATATAAATAATGAAAATGATAATAAAAGTCCAACCGAAAAAAAATCATTTTCATCAGTTTTTAAAAAAAAACTTCCCCCACCTCTCTTTTTTTCTCTGCAGGGCATAGGACTCCGGCGAGAGTCCAACCAATCGCCGCCGCGATGCCGCCGAAGGTGAATTTTTTTCTTTCTTTATATTTTTATTTTAAAACTCTTATAAAAAACGAAAAAGAAGAGGAAAAAAAAACCTAAAAAGGAACATATTCGAAAATAAAAAATCAAAATAAAAACCTTTCGTTTTTTTTTATTCTCTTTGAATTTCTTGTATTGGTTCCGAATGAAAAAAAATAATCCCCCCTTTTTACACTGTTTTGTTTCGGCTTTTATAGCCTTTTAGGAAAAATAAAATACAAAAACTCTAGATTTGCTAGATTTTGTTGTGCTGTTTCTTTTTCCTTCTTTTTCGTAGGTACGGCGACATGGGCAGTGGAGGTGTGCACGGCTCGGAGAAGCGAGACGTGCGGCGTTGGGGAGGCTGCTGGAGGCTTGCGGCGCAACAATGGCTAGGGTTTTTTTTTTGTCTCTGATTTCTGTTTTGTTTTGGGCTTAGTGGGCCTGCTGTAAATTTGGACTGTTTTTTTTAAATGGACTTTGTTTTTTTCATTTGTTTTGGTTTATTTTGGGCCCGGGCAAAAAAATGAGCCCTACAATACATATATAGCTTTCAGGCCGCCAGATGCAATTTTTTTTTATTTATTTAAAATGAAAAGTGTATTTTTAATAAAAAAATATTAAAAATAATGAAACCGTCGCTGGAATTGAGATCTCATTCAAAGAGAAAGATATCAAATATCTGGAGTTTCTTTTTGTATATTATTATGGATGATTCGATCCGCAAGGACCATGATTGGGAATTGTTTGATCGTCTTTCTCCGAGTAAGAGGCGAAACATAATCAACTTGAACTCGGGACAGCTATTCGAAACCTTAGTGAAAGATTGGATTTGTTATCTCATGTTTACTTTTCGTGAAAAAATACCAATTGAAGTGGAGGGTTTCTTCAAACAACAAGGAGCTGGGTCAACTATTCAATCAAATGATATTGAGCATGTTTCCCATCTTTTCTCGAGAGGCAAGTGGGCTATTTCTTTGCAAAATTGTGCAACAATTTTATTTATTTTTTGGAAAAAGGATAATCTCATTTTCTAAAAAACCTAACCATGCAAAAAACTCATTAACAATAAGCACTCAAAAGAAATTTAAAATAACAATAATCTCATGATTTTTTTAAAAGAAAATTCAAATTCAATATATTTTTTTTATTATAATTATGCAAATTTGCAGCACCCTAAGGAACGAAATGTGATTTATATATTTGTTTAAAAATTATTCTTTGAAATCATTTATTCAAAATAGAACATTAGTATTTTACCCAAAAAGAATATTATAGTAAGTCAACGAACGGGTAAATATCTCAATAATACCAAAAAAATAAAAAATTACCGGATAGTACAGGGTTCAGGAAAATTAACCGAAAAGTGCAATTTTCCCCAAAAACGCGTCCACGTCAGCGTGTTTTTGGGGGAAAACGGCCAAAAGCGCTCCCGGGGGCGGACGCGCTTGAGCTTTTTTCAAAAACGCTACCGACGTGGACGCGCTTTTTGGGGATTCTTTCCGTGAAAATTGAAATAAGTATTTGGGCGTAGTCTCCGGCAAAATAATTTTGAGAGACGTTTGAGAACAAACCGCGTGGCGAAAACGCTTCCACGTGGACGCGCTTATTGCTACTGATGGTCTCGGCAAAATTATTTTGAGGAGACGTTGCGTAACAAACCGTGACCGAAAAACGCTCCCACGTGGACTCTCTTTTTGCTACTGATGGTCTACGACAAAATTATTTTGAGGAGACGTTTACGAACAAACAATGGCGAAAAACGCTCCCACGTGGGGCCGCTTATTGCTACTGATGGTCTCGGCAAAATTATTTTGAGAGAGCGTTTGAGAACAAACCGTGACCAAAAACGCTCCCACGTGGACTCTCTTTTGCTACTGGATGGTCTACGACAAAATTATTTTGAGGAGACGTTTACGAACAAAGCGATGGCGTAAAAACGCCCCACGTGGGACGCACTTTTGCTACAAATGCTATCCTAAGCAAAATTAGGCTATAAATCGGTGATGATCGGGACTTCTTCCTATCTAGGTTAAGGAGGCATGTCCGCCTCAACCCGACATATGCGTTATATCGGATCGGGGCCTGGAATACTTGCGGCAATAGAACGACAGGGGAAGCATGTGGCATCGCACACACCATCGATATTGCACGAGGCATGTTTCATCCAACTACTATGGGCAACACCGATCTAAAAGACGAAACGGCAAGTGACCGATATGGGTATGAAATATCTATTAATATAATTTCTTTTGAAATTTTCAATTTATTCGCAATTGAATAGTGGTATGTAATATTCGCTATCAACGTATATTGGCGGTACGAGATCAATAAAGACCGTTTCGAGGATATGTTGGCCGCTTTATGCGCGCAGATAACGCCGGCGCAGAGTACATGCAATATTCCTTTTGAAGCAGTGGACACAAGCATATGACGGCGGCCTCACGATATGGTCATATGACCACAAACTGGCCGAATGCATAAATTACGTGCTAAAAGGAACCCGTCATCCGCCGGACATACTGGTTTTATGAGACATATTTTCGTTTAGCGGCACTATTTCAGAAGAGAGCAATGAGTTATCGAGGGCGGATGCAAGGAGGCCATGTATGGAGCAGAAGGTCTTGCAAGAAATTAACCGTGGGAAGGCACGAGGCGAACACCATGCACACACGGTGTGTCACGACCGCGACGACCTATGGTTTCGTGTCACGAGTTTGACAGACCGAACCAAGGTATTGTTGGCGGGCATTTTCGTGTACACTTGACAAATAGGACATGCGATCGTGGGATATTTGATGCACTTCGTTACCCATGTGCTCATGTACTTGCGGCTTGTCATAATCTTCGTCTTGACCCCATGAGCTATGCCGACGAAGTCTACAAATTAGAAAACATGTACAACGTGTGGAGACACGTATTCCCACGATCCCGGATGAACGTAAGTGGCCACCGGATCGCTTGCACCATATAAGTTGTTGCGGATAGAGAGAATTGAGGCGCAAACCAAAAGGTCGACCTTCCTCGACTAGAATACGCAACAATATGGATATCCAAGAACCGACCAACCAAAGTAGGCGGTGCGGGTGGTGTAGGAACCGGGCCATACATCTCGCTCGTGTCCAAATCGGACTAGTTGACCGTGTTCTTAGCTTGTTTGTCTCTTTGTCGCTATGTAATTTCTCTTTTTTTGGAGGAAAGCGGTGAACTTTTGTACAATAACTCAAATTTATTAAATATAAGATAATTCAATTGCAAAAATGAAAATTAAACCATTTCTATTTTATCAAAGATATTAAAACTATAGTAAAAAAATTAAATTATAAAAGAAAGAACATTAAACTCAATTTTATTAAATATAAAAAAATTATATTGCAAAAACTAAATTACCAATGAAAACTTCTTATTTATTAAATATACTACAACTAAATTAGAAACAAATAAAAATAAAGAAAACTTCTTATTTATTAAATATATTAAAACTAAATTACAATAAAATAAAAAATAAAAACAATTTCTTATTCTATTACATATATTAAAATTAAATTACAATAAAAACTTAAACAATTTCGATTTTATTAAAGATATTAAAATTAAATTACAATAAAAAAATTTGATCGTTGGGCCTAAAGCGCATCTCGGGGGCGCGCCTTTGCCACGTCGTAAAAATGCGTCCTCGTGGAAGCGTGCCACGACGTACAAAGGCGCCCGAGGGACGCGCTTTAGGTCGTTCCCAAAAACGCTCGACGTGGATCGCGTTTTGGGGAAAATTGCACTTTCCGGTCAATTTCCCCGAACCTCAGACTATCCGGTAATTTTTTATTTTTTTGGATATTATTGAGATATTTGCCCGTCAACGAACAATTGAAACCCAAACTATGATGACATTAACACATCCAACACAATAAATAAATCAATTCAATATCTCTGAAAATGATAAAAAAAAAGTCAAAGGACTAAAAAAGAAATTACCGCAATAGTTTGAGTCAATTAGTCCAGAAGTAAAATTAGAAAAGGTTTGGCTGGAAAGCTCAGCTTTCTTTTCTTTTTAGGTAGCTCTTAGAACTTTAAAATAATAATAATAATAATAATAATAATAATAATTAAGCCATTATTTTTTTATCTAATTGGGTACTTAAACTTTTAAAATGTATCAAAAAAGCTCTCAATTTTTTTTAAAAAAAGCAATTAAGCTCCTAATTTTTTTTCACTCAATTGGGTAATTAAACTGTCAAAATGCATCAAAAAGATCCTTTGACCGTTAACTTTAACAGTTGATCGTTAAAATTAACTGCCCCTAATTCTTTTCAGGTAAAGCCACCCTGTGTCACAACTACGGCGTGACATGTGGCAAAAAATTATAAATAATAAAAATCAATAAAAAATTTATTAAATTATTAAATTTTAATAAAAATATAAATAATATTTAAATTTTATTAAAAAATAGCTTTTTTTTATAAAATTGTTAAAAATATAAAATTTTATAAAAATCATAAAAAAAAAGGCTATTTAACTATTAACTTTAAATGTTGATCGTTAAAGTTAACGACCTCAATTTTTTTCAGTTAAAGCCATCACATCCATCATGTGTCACAACACGTGATATGTGGTGAAAAATGATAAAAAATAAAAATTAATAAAAGTTATAGAAAAATTATAAAATACTTTTTTTGGTACGATAATTTTTATAATTTTTTTTACGAATCTTATATTTCTTTATATTTTTTATAATTTTCTTACGACTTAATAAAATTTTATAATTTTTTTTCTATATTTCTACATATTTTATAATTTTTTTTACTATTTTTATAAAATTTTACAATTTTTTTATGATTTTTTTACAATTTTTATATTTTTCTAATTTTTAATATTTTTTATTAAAATTTAATATTTTTTATAAATTTTATTAAATAACACTCAATTTAATTTTATATAAAATTTTGAGTAAGATAATTATCCTAAAATTTTATTTATTTTATATATGTTCTTTTTAATACAATGTTTAGAACTATTTATAGTCCCTTCCCAACCCATAAATAAAAAGATAATGTGCTTCGGTGCATTCAAACCCACATTCTCCTGAATTGACAACAATGACCATGCCAATTGAGCTCATACTCAATCAACCACTAAAGTAATAATTAAATCTAATAAAATAGATATATTTTCTTTTTAGGGTAAATTACACCAATAGTCACGCAATTTTGAGGTTGCTGACAAAACAGCCATCTGGTTTTAATTCAGTCACTCAACTTTCAAAAAATAACAAAACAGTCTTTTTAACCATTTTTCATTACAAACGTAACAAAAAAAGTGACATGGCATCTTACTATGTAAACGACCCCAATTTAAAACCCCAGCTAGGCTAGGCAATAAAAGAAAAAGAAGAAATAGATAAGAAGAAGAAGAAGTTGCTGGACAGTAGACAATTTCATATTAAACTAAACAATTGCAAAGTTATAGAGCAGTAAAAAAAGAGCACTTGATTAGCTATTTCGATCTATCCCCTTGAAAAAATAAAGGACGATCGAAGATTAGAGAACCCAAACAAGAGATTAGCTATCTAACAACAAATTTAGTCAATCACCACCCACACCGTTATTATTTGTTTTTTGGTTGTGGCTACAAATCTAACCTTAATATCCTCCTCAAGGCACTTGTAGCGACGTCATCCTTCAAAGCGACCCCAATCTTCTTTGTGAAAAACGCCTGCAACAAAACATAACTTGGAGGGGGCAATGTTATAAAGGCAAACCTAGCGTAAAACGAGACCGGAACAACCTTACTTCCGTTGTTTTCTGACTCGGTGAGTCGGATCTGGATTGGGACCGACTTGGGATTTGAACTCAAATAGTCGGTGGAACGCAGATCTACATCAACGTTTTCCTTTACAAACCTCACATGCTTATCCGGCTTAGATTGTTTAAGATCTTCGCCGCATTTGAGGATCTTGACTTGACCCATGACGAGTTTCTTGGCCGGAGCTTTGGGGCGACCGACGATGGGATGATGAGGGGGTGTTGGGAGAATGCTTCTTACGGTTCCCTTGTGAACGATTCGTCCAGTTAGTGTTAAGATTAGGATTATGCCAAAGGTTTTGAGGGTGGAGAAGAAAAAGTATAAAAATATTGGGCCATTTACGCAAAAAATAAAAATATTGGGTCATTTATTAAAAAACAAAAAAGAAGGATGAAAAAGAAATAATCACTCAACTTTGCCTCATCCAATGTAGCAAAGTTAACTGGCCACATCAGCGATTACGTTAAACTAGTGACGAAAAAAGTTAATGGGTGACTGATTTGTCACTTTTTAATAATGTTAGTGACTTTATTTGTTATTTTTCGAAAGTTGAGCGATTGAAATCAAATCAGAATAACTATTTTGTCAACTATTGTTTTGTTAGCTACTTCAAAATTGAGTTATTGTTGATATAATTTATCCTTCTTTTTACTATATCTTCTTCTTATCAGAAACTATATATATATTTATATTTTTAGTTACTAACATATCAACAACAAACTTTCTTCTTTTTTTTTTTATCACCTTTTACTTAAAATAGCCAAGACTTCATTGTATTGAGTACAGTATGCTTTTTGCCTAGTTAATTTGTTATAAAACTATTTAAGTTTCTTGGTTTCATCGGAAATCTCACTTTTTTTTTAAGTAATTTATTATTTTTGTCAGTATATTTTAATGTTAATCATACGTTCTATAGTTCTTCAATAAAAACATTGTAAGAAGGTTTTTTATAGAGAAAAAAAGCGTTGCAAATAAATGAATATGATGTATTGAAAAAATATAAAGTGGAAGACTAGAGTAAATTCGATAATTCTGAGTACAACGATAAATGGTGGTTGGTTAAGTGGAGAAAGGGAAATGTGGTTGATGAGAAAACAAGTTAAAAGAATTTTAGAGAGTTAAAATGCCAAAATGCCAAGTCTTTTTATCAGTGAAAATTTATTATTGATAGTGTCCAAGAATGAGAGTTACAAAGCTAACAATTAATAGGAGTAATGATTGATATTTTTTCAGTTACAAAGACATTAATGGCTCTTCTTATTGTGAAAGGATTGTAGTGACCTAAAATTTAGTACGGGCGCTAATTGAGAAAATTATTGAAAATTTAAAAACAGAGTTTCGACTTTATTTAAAAAAAGGAGTCGCCACCGATCCTTTTTCCTAGGTGTGATCGGACACCTAATAAGTCCTCTTTTTAAAAGAAAAATTATTTTTGAATTTTCTTAAAAAAAGGCCTAGTTTAGGTCTACGTCAAAATTCCAGAGAAAAATAGGGTTCGGGAGTCGGTTACGCACGAGGAAGGTATTAGCACCCTGCGACGCCCAAAATAGGTATCTCGTTAAACGCGTGTTATTTTAATTTTCAAAATAAGAGTTCAATTAAATATTTAATTGTGATCCAATTGAAAATCGAGAATTTTGACAAATCACATATTATTGTGTTATAAGATTATTATTATTTTTTAAATGAGAAAAAAAAGACAATCTACTATTATTATTACTTTATCTATCAATTTTTAAAAAAACTATTTAATATTTGATCGTGACCTGACGTTGTTTATTGTTTATTCAAAAAGACGATCATTGCGATAAATTGCAAATTAGCGTACTATATATATGTATTTTAAAAAAAAAATGAAATTTTACTAATTTTTGAATAAAGATTTTATTATTATTTTTTAAGAAATTTGAATTTTCTAATTTCTAGAAAGGTGTTCTATATTCAACACAAAATTAAAGATGTCCACCCAACATAGCAATGAGATCGATGATTTAATGCTAAACCGATTCGTTACTTTAAAAATTGAATTTATTAAAAAATAAATTTTGTAAATGAAATCACACAATAATATTTTCAAAAAGCCCATAAAAATGTTAATATAATTGAAATAAGACAACGTTAAAAATATGGACTAAATGGGTAAATAAAAAAAGTGTCAAGAATATACCAAAGCCCAAAGTTATGGGCTGCTAAAATCAACCCGTTTTCCTTCCTTTGGGCTGCTGAAATGGGTTCAAGATGGAGTGGGCCTGCACTGATTTTGGGCTGCTGCTGGTAAGTGTGTGTTGGGCTACCTTTTTTTTTTTTCTTTTTCTCCCTTTTTCCTTCTATTTTCGTGGGCCACCTTCTTCTTCTTTCCCAACCCTCCCCCTTTTTTTTTTTTCTCTTTTTACACTAGCCACCGCCAACATGCACCACCACCCTCAGAGCTCCGATCAACCCCGTCTAACACCAAAACGAGGCTCTCCTCCCCCTAGAACCAGGTAACCCGAAAATGGAGTTGTGTGGGTTTATTTTGATTTTTGTATGATTCGATTTGGGTATGTTGATGATAATGAGGTTGGGAGCAATTGGTGGAACGGTTGAACGGTAAGGCTTAGGGTCGTTTTTGGGTTCGGAGATGGGAGCTTATTTTTTTGCTTGATTCGAATGTTTGAGAGGTCTTTTTTTGTGATAGTCGAATCTTCGGGTTCCTTTTTTCTGTTGATTTCCCTTCTTTTATGCCTTCATTTTCACCTTCTCTCTGCATTTTTTAGGTGATGGTTGAAGGAAGGGTCTCCACCTATGCTGGCGGCCGAAAAATCCGGGGAGCAGGTGCTCAAATCACGTGATTTTGCCAGAAGGACCAGATCGCAAATACAGTGAAACTAACGGGGTTGAAACGAAATTTCAAGAAAGTTAAGGGTCAAAGTGTAATTTTGGGTAAGATAAGGGGTCAAAATGTAATTTTGGAAAAGATGAGGGATCAAAATGAAATTTTGGAAAAATTTAGGGGTTAAAGTGTAATTTTGGAAAAGTTTAGGGGTCGAAGTGTAATTTTGGAAAAGATGAGGGTTTAAAATGTAATTTCAATTTTTTTGTATTTTTAATTTTTTTTATTATTTTGAAAATTAAACACGAAATCGAGCTGGATAAAATTTAGTGCTTACAGCTGCCCCTCTTTGCTCATCGCTGTGAAACATGGATAGTGCAAAGACTTAAAAACACTAAATTTTATTCTTTATTTTTTTATTGAAAAACAGAAATCGAAAATAGCTCGGCATGCGACACGAAGCTCAACTCACCTCTCGGATTATGAGTTGATCTTTGAAAAAAAAAATTTTAAAAAATACCTCGGTATGTGTCCGAGGCTCAACTCATCTCTCGCAATATGAGTTGATTTTTTTTAAAAAACAGAAATTAAAAAAAAAAATGCCTCGGCATGTGACTCGAGGCTCAACTCACCTCTCGCAATATGAGTCGATTTTTGAAAAGAAAATTGAAAAATACCTCGGAGTGTGACCCGAGACTCAACTCACTTCTCGCATTATGAGTTGATTTTTTCTGGAAAAACAAAATTTGAAAAACAAAATTTGAAAATACCTCGGCATGTGACCCGAGACTCAACTCACCTCTCGCATTATGAGTTGACCTTTTGGAAAAATTGAAATTGAAAAACATAAATTGAAAATACCTCGGCATGTGACCCGAGGCTCAACTCACCTCTCGCATTATGAGTTGATTTTTTTGGAAAAAATTGAAATTGAAAAACAGAAATTGAAAAATACCTCGGCATGTGACCCGAGACTCAACTCACTTCTCGCATTATGAGTTGATTTTTTTTGGAAAAATAGAATTTGAAAATACCTCGGCATGTGACCCGAGACTCAACTCACCTATCGCATTATGAGTTGACTTTTTGGAAAAATTGAAATTGAAAAACAGAAATTGAAAATACCTCGGCATGTGACCCGAGGCTCAACTCACCTCTCGCATTATGAGTTGATTTTTTTTGGAAAAAATTAAAATTGAAAAACAGAAATTGAAAAATACCTCGGCATGTGACCCAAGGCTCAACTCACTTCTCGCATTATGAGTTGATTTTTGGAAAAAAACGTAAATGAAATGATTTTTTTTAAAATATCAAAATTTCAAAACATATCATCTGGTGGAACTCGGATGTCTTCTTTTTCCTTGATTCAGTACAGCTATCATCAAAACCTCTTGCTCTCTCATCGAGTACTCAGATATGTCATGCATGATGTTATCATGATATGCACGTGTTTGTCTTAAATGCTTTTATGCCTATGTGATTATGCCATGCGCCTTGGGCTTGTTTGTCATATATCCCTTTTCGTTACGATTTTCGTGATGACCTGCATTCATTGCTTCGATTCTTGACTTTCCTTTCAGGTTTTGTACCCGTCCTCAAGCTTTACGAGTAATCTGTGTTTCTCGTATATCACCCTTTTGCCCCCTGTTGAACTTTGTCCTTGCTTTGAGGCTCTTGTACTTATCAAATTCTCATCCGGGTAATGCTCAACATTCCTTTTGTTTAGAGTATGTCATTTCACTATTTATTATTTAAATAAACCATACATGAGATGCATGAAAATGGCAAAGTAGGTATGAAAGAGTCATCTCACGTTCATATTTATTTCAAAAGCAACAATCAAAGAAAGTTGACCAAGAATAGTTAAAAGCGTCATAAAAAAAAGAAATCACATTCAATTGCTACAAATGCTCTAGATATTCAACGCATGAACTTTTCCACGTTTCTTAGTCAAGGATCTTTTCGAGCGTGGCTTCTTGTGTAGAAGATTTCGAGCTTCCGAGAATGCTTCAAATATTGTAATCTCGCCATTTGGCTCCCTGTTCAAATCGCCTTGCTCCTTAAGCCCAAATCAACTTCATTAGGACGCCCTTTCGGGTTTTCATCCTAATCCTTTTTGTTTATCAAGACACCCTTTCCGGGTTTTCATCTTGACGATGCTTTTTTTTAAGCATAGTACTTTTTCACGGCATCTGAGTTCACTGGATTAGGTAAATCCTTCCCATCCATTTCAGTGAGAATCAAAGCTCCACCCGAGAAGGCCTTCTTTACGACGTATGGCCCTTCCCAATTTGGTGCCCATTTTCCTCGAAAGTCTTTTTGTATTGGGAGAATCTTTCTCAGTACGAGTTCTCCCTCGCGGAATTCTCTTGGCCGCACCTTCTTGTCATGGGCCGTGACCATTCTCTTCTGGTACATCTGTCCATGACAGATTTCCTTCAAGCATTTTTCTTCGATAAGATTTAGCTGGTCATATCGAGCTCGAACCCATTCTGATTCCTCTAGTTTCGACTCCATTAAGACTCGTGAGAGTGGGGATCTCAACCGATGAGCGCAAAGACGACTTCCATTCTATAGACCAGAGAGAAAGGAGTTGCTCCCGTAAATGTCCGCACAGATGTGCGATGTGCATACAAAGCGAATGGTAGCTTCTCGTGCCAGTCTTTATATGTCTCGGTCATTTTCCCAATAATCCTCTTAATATTTTTGTTAGCCGCTTCTCTCGCTCTCTTTCATCTTTGGGCGATAGGGTGAGGAATTATGATGCTTTATTTGAAATTGCTCGCACACTTCTTTCATCATCTTGTTGTTCAGATTTAAAGCGTTATCTGAAATGATTCTCTCAGGCAAACCGTATCGACATATGATTTCCTTTTTTTAAGAACTCATAAACTGCATCTTTCGTCACATTAGCAAATGAAGCGGCTTTCTACCCATTTTGTGAAGTAATCTATAACCATAAAAATGAATCGGTGTCCATTAGAAGCTTTTGGGGAAATTGGCCCTATAACATCCATGCCCCACATAGAAAAATGATGCGGTCGTTGAGAGCACCAAAAATATCCTATTCCCTGCGAAATAATGAAAAAGAACAGTAAATGGGAAGTAGGGTCGAATCCTCAGGGATCGGATTATACGAATGCTTGTTTCTCAAAATCCTGGGCAGAATCGTGCCCAAGAAAACCTGCGTTCCTAAAAAAAATAAAGATAACAGAATTAAAAGTTTTGATCTGAAAACGAAAATAAAATAAAAACAGAATTGAGAAGTCGAATTGGAATTGCGAAAATTAAAAATAGGAAATAGAGTTGAGATAAAGAAATTCTTATGGAGAGATTCCAGCCTCCGGTTACCTCGATCCGCCTTGGGCTCAATCCTTGGTTTTTAGATGATCCTTCTCAAACCGAATAAGCCAGTTATAGTGGAAGAGGACGCCTACGACCACCAGCTCCAAGGATTTAGACTCTGATTTAGTGGAACCTGACTCTAGCCAACAATCACTCTTGTGGGATCATCTTATGCTAGATCAACGTTTCTAAATGGCGAATCCCACGCCATTTTGTCTCTTGGGCTCGCCAACCTCTGACGCAGTAAGTTAACGAACCGGCTGTGCAATCCTTCCAAAACATACAAAGCAGCCGCCTTTACATACGTTGAAAAGTTTACTTCTTAAGGGACATGGACGGAAGCGTCAGCCCCGTAGTGCGGAGAAACGATGAATACCCTGTTTGTGAAGGCTAAGTGCGGATTCTAAACCTCAAGAACCCTTTTTGGGGATTTTCGGCAACCTTTGGCTAGATGATTTTTAGTGGCTCATGGTTGTGGTGGAAAAGAAAATAAATATATGATAAGAATGGAGATTTTATTAAAAGGAAATATGGAAAGAACAAAAGACTTTTGGGGAGAGAGTTTACAGAAAAAGATGAAGCCCCCTTTTTAGTCATCTCACCCCCTATTTATAGTGCTAAGATAGATAGACTAGTCCTACTTAAATTCCTAAAGATAATTACAAATAATCAAAGATAAATAAAATAAATCCTAAATTAAATAATCCTTAATAATTATCTTAATATTAATTATCCTAATATTATCAAAATAGAGTCTAATAGAATAAAAACTCTTCTTTTTGCATTTCAACCCTTGTGTCCTCCATGCTTGCACTTTTGGCACCAACTATTCCCTGTGTCGCACATTGACCCATTTTATCTCTAAATTCACGCTTTTGGCCCTTAATTTCGCTTTTGCCTCCAATTTAGTCCCTACAAGATAAAAGACCATAAATAGCCCAAATTAGTAGAATCATACTCAAAATAAATATGCAATTAGCACATAAAAATATGACATTCTAGAGTATTATCAAAAAAGGCCACGGAGAAGTCATGACATGAAGGGGCGAAGGGGCTGCATGAATTTTATCGCCATAAATTTGACATTTGTGGCACTTTCGTGCATAACTAATGCAGTTGTTTTCCATCGTCAACCAGTAATAACCGAGTCTCATAATCTGCCTAGCCATAGTGAAACCATTGGCATGCGTCCCACAAATTCCTTCATGGACATCTTCAAGTATTTTTCTAGCTTCAACAGCATCCACGCATCTCAGAAGCACTTGATCTTTTCCTCTTTTGTACAGGATATCCCCATCAAGAACAAATCCCACCGACATTCTTCTGATTGTTCTTTTGTCGTTCTCATTTGTTTGCTTGGGATACCTTTGATTCTTGACATATTCTAAGATATCATGGAACCATGGCCGTCCGTCTGTCTCTTTTTCAATGCTAAAACAATGTGCAGGGACCTCATATATGCTCATTTGGAGAGACATTATTTCTGTTTCTTTATTTGCTTTGAACATTGAAGCCAAAGTGGCCAGGGCATCAGCCAATTGGTTTTCTTCTCGTGGGAAGTAATTAAAAGTCACTTCTTTTAATTCTTTAATCAGTTCCGCAACTAGATCGCGATATTTAACTAATTTCGAATCGCTCACTTCCCAATCTCCACGGATTTGGTAAATCACCAACACTGAGTCCCCGTACACCTCTAAGATTTCAATGTTTCGTTCAATAGCTGCACGAAGTCCCATGATGCAAGCCTCATATTCCGCTATGTTATTGGTACAGAAGAAATTTAATCTGGCAGTGAGCGGATAATGGTTCCCTTCTGGTGACACTAAGACTACTCTAATCCCATGCCCCAATGCATTCGATGCACCATCAAAGCTCATCTTCCATGATTTCTCTTTTGACGACTTACATTCTTTTTCTGTAATGCACATCAAGTCTTCGTCTGGGAAATCAAATCTCAATGGCTCGTATTCCTCCGTTGTTCGAGTTGCTAAGAGTCAACTATTGCGCTCCCCTTTATCGACTTTTGGCTCACATAGACGATGTCGTACTCCGATAGTAGGATCTGCCATCGTGCTATTCTTCCTGAGAGTGCAGGTGATTCCATCATGTACTTTATTAGGTCCAGCTTTGAAATTAACCATGTTGTATGATACAACATATATTGCCTGAGCCTCCGAACTACCCAAACCAAAGCGCAACCGAATTTTTCAATTGACGAATACTTTGCCTCATACTCTGTGAACTTTTTGCTGAGATAGTAAATCGCCTTTTTTATTTTCCCCGACTCATCATGTTGCCCCAGTACGTAACCCATTGAATTTTCGAACACAGTCAGATACAATATTAATGGTCTTTCGGGAGTTTGCGGTACTAGCACCGGGGGACTAGACAAATACTGTTTTATCTTGTCAAAATCCACTTGGCACTTCTCGTTCCATTCTCTCGGATTATGTTTTCGAAGGAGTCAAAAAATTGGGTCACACTGGTTGGTAAGTTGAGCAATGAATCGAGCGATGTAGTTCAACCTCCCTAAAAATCCTCTGACTTCTTTTTGTGTGCACAGAGGTGGTAGTTCTTGTATGGCTTTTATCTTATCTGGATCAACCTCAATACCTCTCTCGCTGACAATGAAGCCTAGTAATTTTCCCGAGGTAGCCCCAAACGTACACTTGGCTGGATTAAGTTTCAGCTGGAACTTTCTTAGTCTTTCGAACAACTTCCTGAGGTTCCCAACATGCTCTCTTTCCCCCCGAGATTTGGCAATCATATCATCGACATAGACTTCTATTCCTTTTATGCCTTCATTTTCACCTTCTCTCTGCATTTTTCAGGTGGTGGTTGAAGGAAAGGTCTCTACCCATGCTGGCGGCCGAAAAATCCGTGGAGCAGGTGCTCAAATCACGTGATTTTGCCAAAAGGACCAGATCGCAAACGCAGTGAAACTAGCGGGGTTGAAATGTAATTTCGAAAAAGTTAAGGGTCAAAGTGTAATTTTGGGTAAGATAAGGGGTTAAAATGTAATTTTGGAAAAGATGAGTGATTAAAATGAAATTTTGGAAAGTTTAGAGGTCAAAGTGTAATTTTAGAAAAAATTAGGGGTCAAAGTGTAATTTTGGAAAAGATGAGGGTTCAAAATGTAATTTGATTTTTTTGTATTTTTAATTTTTTTTTATTTTAAAAATTAAACACGAAATCGAGCCGGACAAAATTTAGTGCTTACAAGGATTTTGTAAGTAATGGTGAATAGTGAATAAAAATTCACTATGTTTCTAAAAGAAGAGAGAAAGACTTAATGTTACACGAAAATGTTAAGAGGAAAGTTTCTTATCTCTATGTCTAATCTATCAAGACAAACTTTTTGAAACATTCCAAGAATGAAGACAACCCAATAATTTTACCATATTCCAGAGTTATTTTCACTTCTTCTATTTCAGTGAAGTAATATTATGTAAAACATTTCCCCGAAACTTTTGTTGAAATGAAAAACTAGTGTTGTTCTTGAAAAAGACTTATTTTTTTACTTGTTCCAAATGTGCGATGTTTTCAACATAGTTATTCTAAACATGAATTGCTCTGTGGTGATACTTTTCTTGATAGAGTTTGTTTTAAATAATGACTCTTCTAGAAAAAACACAATTGTTTTGAATACACATTGTTTCAAAACAATGGTTGTTCAAAACGTAACTATTCTTGAAACACCATTATTTTAAACGAGAGTTGTTGTTCTCAAATAACAACTACACCTGATGATAATTGTTTTAACTAAAGCCCAACTTTGAATATATCTATTTTGGACAACTATTTTTGAACAATAAATGTTCTAAACAATTATTTCAAACAAGAGGTGTTGCTCCAGAAAAGATATTAAGTGAAACGTTGATGCTACTTGTTCCACGCTTAGTAGTACAGTTCCTTGAAATATAATAGTATTTATCTAAAGGAAGAGATAAAATGTTAGTAGCCAAAACTAAGCATCTACAAACATAATAATAAATTTATCTCTTAGGGTCCGTTTGTTTGCCAGGAAAACATTTTTCGAAAAATGTTTTCCTGGTTTTACATTGTTTGTTTGATTGAAAATAAATTACATTTGGAAAATGTTTTCTAAAACACGGGTAAAATGAAATGGGTTCTAGGAAAAATGTCTTACCGATTTTATTTCTGTAAGACATTTTCCATCTTCCAAAACTCCCACCACCAAATTCTTTCCTCCTTTTTCCATTCTTCATCTTCCTTCTCCTTCTTCATCCAGGAAACTTTTTTATGCTTTTTAATCTGTATTTCATGTTTGTCGCCTCTCTCACTCAAATCTTCTTCTTCTTTTTTTTTTGGTTGAAGAATTTGTTTGGATTTTGCATCTGTTTGTTTAATCTGTTTGGATTTTGCATCTTTCAACTGCTTCTTTCTTTATTTTCTCCAACTGGAAGAACGAGAAAGATTTAGTGCTTAAACCTAAAAGTTAGATTATAGATCTATCAATAGAAATGCATAGTTACCTTGTCATAATACCCACTGCCATTCGCTTGACTGGGGTGAAACTTTCCCCCATTTTGTACATTAGTTCCAATGGGGGAACTGGGAGTGAGGTAGCAGCTAAAAATCCTATCAAGTACACTTGATTCTTTTTAATTAGAATGAATTTTATTTTTTCATTGAAACAGCTGCGTTGTATTTATTTATTTTTTCTCTTAATTGCAGTTGTTTTGATTGCCATGATTGAATTTTGCGAGTTCTATTTTAGTCTATGCTACTTAGAAAGATGATTGCGTCTGAATTTAGATCCAAGTAGAGATTGTTAGCTTTTCTGGTTTCATGCTTTGGTTCATCTATCTACTTTTGCTTTTTCTTTGTGATTGTGCTTTGAATCAGTTGCATGCAACTATGGATGAAAATGTAGAAGTCCCTAATTTGTTTTATGTTAGCTTGATCTGCCATTTTTATCAGTATTTAAAATATTAAATGATGCACCAAATAGCATTAGTTCCAGAGGTACCATTTTCTAGAAAGGAAACCCCAATGTACCACCAGTCTGGTAATGAAACCTTACTTTCTCTACTACGGCATTATAGCTATATAGGGTTTTTTTTTTTTTTTGAAGGATGATAGATATATAGGTTATGCAACATGTTTTAGAACACAGATATTACATCCAACCATTAAACTCCGATTATCTAGGGGAATGGAGAGCGATATTAAATATATAAAATAATCTGTCCAAAGCGGTCATGTGCTCAGTGTCCAATTTGATATGGTTACAGAGACAATTTGAATAGCTTTGGTTACATGATTGTATCTGTAATTCTTGTGGCTGTATGTTCAAACTGATTTGTAGAATTTATCACACTTTTAGTAAACAATTGTAAATTGAACTCCATTCCCTTTTACTTTTCCTAGGTGGGATTGCTTGGTAGTGATAGAGAAGGTTTCGTGCCTATTGCAATGGAACCGAATAGTTGTATTTGTCCCTATAGGGATTTAGGATGATAAAAAAAATCTAAGATAGAAAAAGAATCTGGTCTAAATGGTAACCTCCAGACCCTGTTATGGGAATTCTCTGTAAGTTCTTTGAATTAGAATCTTTATGGCTTGTAAAACCAAGATAAAAGATATATTCAACTTAGGAGTGTATGTGGCAAGCTCAAATAAAACAAAAATCCAAGTTTATATCTTTGAAACCACAAATTACCAATTCAATATGTATGCCAAGAAAATCAGATATCTTCATGAGCTACTAATGTATTAGACCAATGACTAGTCAACCTATTATTGTCTGTTTTTAATTAAAACTTAATTAATATAGTCAATTAATATAGTTTTTGTTGAATCTACCTATTACATTGGTGACCTTCTTGATATGCATATCTCAGTTCACCAGTAGCTCCTTTTGTTGAGTAGGTGATCTTGTCTTTAGCAATTAATTATCTTATTATTGTTTGAGAAACTTTAAAAGATTTTTGTCCCATTATTAATCTGACATGACTTGTCTGATTGTCTCTTTACAAAATCAATAAAGATTTTTAGCAATTATTATCTTATCATTGCTTGAGAAACTTTCATATATGTATGTATGCACTTCAGTCATGGTAACTTTAGTCATATATGTGATCTTATGAAAAGCTTGCATCTTTTTTGTAGTGATCAAATATTTGTGTGGCATTATTTTGTGTAGATGGATCGTAATCAAGATCAAAATGCAATTGTCGGAGTCGTGGCTTCAGTTTTAGCTTTTGGGGCTCTTTGGATTAAAAAAATTAAAAACTAGGAAGGGAATTGCTTCTCACCCTCTGTGAATTGAGATTATGAAAGATAATTATATTAATAATATTTTATATAGTGGTGACCAACATTGTATTGATGTGATAAGGATGAGACCGGTTGCCTTTTTTAATTTGTGTGATATTCTTAGTAGGAATAATTTGTTACAATCAACTAAATCGGTGAATATTGGGGAGCAAGTAGTTATATTTTTACATATAATTGGTCACAATGTAAGGTTTCGAGTGATTGGATCTAGAGATTATAGATCAACTGAGACAATTCACCGTTACTTTATGGTTGTATTGAGAGCTATTTTGAAATTGTATAAACTAGTTATTAGATTACCTGATGAGTCAACTTCTAGTGAAATCAGAAACAATCCAAGATTTTATCCTTATTTTAAAGATTGTATTAGAGCATTAGACGGAACTCATGTTCGTGCATCCGTTCCACTTAGCATTCAAGGAAGATTTCGTAGCCGTAAAGGGGGGACGACACAAAATGTATTGGCTGCCATTACATTTGATTTAAAATTTTCCTATGTTCTAGCTGGTTGGGAAGGTAATGCACATGATTCTCGTATTTTAAGTGATGCACTTTCACGCCCAAGAGGATTAAGAATTCCGGAAGGTAAGAATTAACATTATAAATACCAAATAGTTCTAGTAAGCTCATAATTTATTAGTAATCATTATGTTTTGTAAAATTGTAGGTAAATATTATCTTGCTGATGCTAGATATGGCATCCAAAATGGATATATTACCCCATATCGTGGTGTCCGATATCATTTAAAAGAGTTTAGTGCTCAGGGGCCTGAAAATGCAAAGGAACTCTTTAATCTTCGTCATTCATCATTGCGAATCACTATTGAATGTGTTTTTGGGATTTTGAAGAAATGGTTTCGTGTATTAGATGCTGAACCATTTTGGAATTTTCAAACTCAAGTAGATATAGTTTTGGTTTGTTGTATCATTCATAATCATATAATGGGAGTTGATCCTAGTGATTTACTTAATCAATGATTATACAAGGAGCCTGAGTCTGATTTGGTAATACCAACTCTTACGGAGCGAGAAGAAAGATAAGAAGCAAGAGAATGGTTTGCTAAGAGAGACGAAATTGCACAAATTATGTGGACTGATTATATGGCTAGAAATATTAGGTAGGTTTAGGGCTTAGGGTTATTGTTTCTATGTTATGTATGTTTTAGTATTAAAATTGTTTTTTTTTTGTTAATGTTGGTTGGATAATGATATTGAAATTTTAGTTTGTTGGATTTTGAAATTATTATGTCTTGAATTTGTTAGATATTGAATTTATTATGTTTTAAGCTTGTTGGATAATGAAATGATTGACAATGACAATTATTAATGTAGAATGGGTAAGGGCAACAAAGAAGGGACCTCCAAGCAATTTAGGTGGATAAAACCGATGGAACATCTTTTTCTTGAAATTCTAGTAGAGGAGGCCCAGAAAGGAAATAAGCCTTCTAACACTTTCAAAGCAGTTTCTATTAATCGAGTTGTCGTAGTTATTTCTGAAAGATTTCAAGTCCAATGCTATACGAAGCATGTGGAAAATCATTTGAGGACTGTAAAAAACCAGTGGCAGATTATATGCACAATTCGGGCTGAAAGTGGTTTTGGATGGGATGATAACATGAAAATGATCACATGTGATAGAGCGACATATGATGCAGCAGTGATGGTAATATATGTATATATATGTTAAGTATATTTCAATTGTTTTTTACTTGTTATTCTAATTGTGTATAATATCCAAGAGGCACACAATAAGTATGAACCATTTTTGAATAAAAGCATTGATCATTATGATGAAATGGCTTTGGTTGTTGGCAAAGATGTGGCAATAGGGAGTTTTGCCAGAACATTTACTGACATATATTTGGATGATGGTAACCAAGATTCAGTGCCTATAGACTGCGACAATGAAGAGACTGGGGAGGTAAGAACAAAAGTATCTTCATCTGGCACATCCAAACGTAAAAGAAAAAATGCTCAAGAAAGGGTCGTTGATGAATAAATTAAATTTGTGGGTGAACAACTTGGCAAAATTGCTAATACTTTGGAACAATTTACTGCGGATAAGACACCACATCTTTACAAAGAAGTGATGTCGGTGGAGGTAGAAGGATTTGATGATGACTTCCTGTGTACTGTGTTTGATTATCTAGTGAGTCATGAATCTGAGGCTAAAGCTTTTTTAGTTAAAAGTAATAAGCATAGAAAAATTTGGCTTCAAAAATTTTCTCAAGGTTGAAGATATTGATACTTTAATGTGGTGTAATATTAGTTATGCACTTGGACAATGTTGTTGTTATCATATGGATGCATTTGGATAATATTATTAATTTCTAGTATTAATTGTGGTTAGGAAGCTAATTTATAATTATTCAATCCTTGTTTTTTTATTTTTTTATAACACAATTAGAAATAATTTATTTGACTTTGGTTGTTTTAAATTTATGACGGTTAATATTTTAGCTTAATAATTGAGTATTATTATATATTTAATTTGATTTATTTATAAATAAATCATTACAATATATGTAAAAACAATTTAAAATATAAATTTATTAATATATATATAATAATAAACTCAATTAAACAATGAAAAGATAATAAATTCTTAAATATATATTTGTTTAATTTATTAAAACAGCTTTTATGAAATATTTTCAGGAAATCTGCCAAACAACAGAAAATATTTTACACAGATTCATTCAAATACCAGAAAATTAAATCATTTCCAGAAAAGTAAATCATTTTCCAGAAATTATTTTCCGGAAAATATTTTACTGGCAAATAAACGGAGCCTTAATGTTACATCTTTTGTCAATTTAACTCTTATTCTTTTTTTTTTGGAGATAAATTTGGCCTCTGATCTTTTAAAAATATTAGAATTTGACCATCTATCTTTAAAAAAAAAAGGAGTCAATTTGATTTTTTTAACGAAAATACTAACTAAAACATGAAAGCCTGTATGACAATCCACGTGTATTTCATGCTATTTTTTTTTTTGAATTCTTATGAAATTTTAATTTTTAATTTTTTAATTTTGAATTTAATTTTATTTTTTTGAATATTTTTTTATAAATTTTTAATTATTTGTTGACATATAAGACAAATAATGCTATTTCAGTATAAAGCACACATGGACTACCATGCAAGTTGCCACACCAGCATAATTAAAAAAATAATATTTTAGTCAGTATTTCTATACAAGAGAAGCGATTTGACTCTTTTTAAAACGTTAATGGTTAAATATAACTCAAAAAAGAATAATGACCAAATTGAAAAAAAAAAATATAAACATTGAGAGCTAAATTTATCATTATGTCTTGAATAATGAATATTGTGTATGAATGTTATTTTTTTACTATTATTTTTTAGTGTTGACATATTATAGTATTAGTAATGGTGTTAATATATTTTAATTAAAGTTAAAAATGTCATAAATTTATGTACTTTTTTATAAATTTAGAATTTAGTTATTATACTTTAATTTATAAGAATTTAGTTTGTTTATTTTTTAAATTTTAAAATTCAAGTAAAATAATTATTAAAATTATTTTATTTTTTTTATTTTTAGGAATAAATTGTTTTTATTTTTATATGTTATGTCGTTTATATAAAATAAAATAAAATATTTTAATGCTTTATGTTTAAAATTTTAACAAAAGAAAAACATATAAAATTAATAATTAATACAATTTTTATAAAAAAAAAAATAAACTAACAATACACATGATGAGTAGGGGCAACAGTAAATGACCGACAGTTTGATTGAATACAGAAAAGAACAGACTATGATGGAGCGTGAAAAACACGCTCCTTGCAGTTAAAGCTGTTGACCATGGTAATTTTGAACAGCACGTGGCGTGGATTGCGCGTCTGATTGGACGTCATTGATTGGGCTGCAAGCGGTGAAAAAAATAGACATCAGGGAGTTCCGTGAATGTCGGGACTTGACTGGTCCGTAAAAAATATCGGTGGGTCAGTTTCATTTGATGGTTCTAAAATACCCACGTGGACACCATGGCGGACATTCCCGCCAACCACTGCTATCTCAAATTGTTTTATTTTTTAGAAAATATAAAATATATATTATATATTTTTCAGGTTAAATTATGGTTTTAAGTATTTAATTCATGTGTGTTCCTCTTTGAAAGTCGATTCATGTGCTTTTTACTTTTTTAATCTAAATAATTAATATAGTTACAAATTTTATAAAAAAATAAATCAATCAAATAATAATTTTGAATAAACTATATCAATTGTTCTTGATTTTTTATTAAAATTACATTTCAGTCATTTAATTTTTAATAATTATATAATTATCATTATAATTATCGAAATGTTATATTTTTTTCACTCATTCGTTGACTTCCGTTAAGAGGATGACATGGCACGTTAATTTAAAGGGTTAATAACCAATTTAGCCTCTCAACTATAATTAAAATATCAATGTGATACTTTTAAAATTTTTCTTAATAATAATTTTAAAAAATTTAAAGGGTAAACTATTCAGATAGTCACCCAAGTTTTAACGCATTCCTATTTTGGCCATTAATTTTTTATTTTTTTTTGTTATTTTAGTTACTTCCATTAGATTAATTGTTATTTTTAGTCACTCCAACGTTAAAATGTCTTGGCCACTGAACAAAATGCTGTCGTGGTAGTCTTTTGATTGATATAATGACAAATTTAGCCCTTAGCACTTTCACATTCTGTCAAGTTGGTCTTAATTGTAGAAAATTTCAACAAATTTAACCCTCAATGTTTGCACATTTTGTCAATTTAGTCCAAATTCAAAAAATTTATAATTTTAAGAACTTGGAAAATATATGATTTATTATAAAATATTTAAAAATATATAAAATTTCTAAAAAATTTCAACAAATTTAACCCTCAATGTTTGCACGTTTTGTCAATTTAGTTCAATGTTTAAAAATTTATAAATAAAGTATTAAAAAAGTATAAAATATTCAAAAAATAATCACTGAAAGCCCAAAATCAGAATAAGTAATTTTTTCTTAATTTTAATTCAAAATAATGAAAAACCCACAAAATGCTCATACTTTTGATATATGCAACTGCATAACATTACAATTAAAAAATTAAAAAAAAAGCAATTTTTTTTTCCTGTTACTAGATTTTTTGGTCAACCAAACAAAAGAGAGAAACTTTGTAAAACAACATTTATCCATTAATCTCATTCCCCATTCATCTTCAAGCTTCCTTTTGTTCTCATACCCCCGCCAAAACCTCACAATTTCAAATATCATACCAAACTTTACCAAACAAACTATATCATCATTCGTCATCGAGCACTCACCATTAAACCCATACTTAAAGTCGATTTTTTTTATAGACATACCCAAACTCAGTTTCACGTTTTCTTTGAATGAGAAAAAAAACAGATCAATGAAGCATTGCTTAGCCTTAAGCATTTGAATCCTTCAAAACCCTGCACTTTGCCACTGGAATGGAGCCAGAGATGTTTCCATAAGTAAAAGCTTTTTGGTTTGAATCCCTCAACCAACTGTTTGATCATGGTGCTAGTTGAATTTGGTAGTGATTGATTTAAAAAATTAATTAAAATGACTCTTTTAACTCGGCGGGAGTTTAAAAAAATAAGAAATATTGATTCAAAAAATTCAAGAGAAATTGATGTTTAAATTTTATTGAACCTCTAAAAATATTGTTAAAATTCAAGAAATATTTATTTGAATCCCTCAACCAAATTCATATTTAAGCCTTTATGTAACTATATATATTTAATAATTTATATTTTTATAAAATTTTATAATATATTTTATCTTTTTATAATAATTTTTATATATTTTGAAGTTTTTAAAATTATAAATTTTTTGCATTTGGACTAAATTGATAAAATGTGTAAATATTGAGAGTTAAATTTGTTGAATTTTTAGAATTAGAAACAAACTAATAGAATGTGTAAAGTGTTAAAGACTAAATTTGTTATTATACCAATAAAAAAGACTGCCATGTCAACATTTCGTTTAGTGACAAAGGTATTTTAATGGTGGAGTGACAAAAAATGACAATTAACCTAACGGGGTGACTAAATTAACAAAAAAATATATGATGACCAAAATAGGAATGCATTAAAACTTGGGTGACTATCTGAGTAGTTTACCCTTTAACTTTTTTAGAATTATTATTAAGAAATCTTTTAAAAGTATCACATTGATATTTTAGTTATAGTTTAGGGGCTAAATTGGTTATTAACCCTTTAAATTAATATGCCACATCATCCTCTTAATGGAAATTAACGGATGAGTGACAAAAATGTAACATTTCAATAACTTTAGTGATGATTATGTAACTTTTGAAAATTGGGTGATTGAAATGTAATTTTAATTAAAGGTTAAGGACAAATGATGTAGTTTATCTAATAATTTTTTAACTAATGATTTAGACTAAGAAATAAGATCAATAACAGCAGAAGGAATAAATTATGGTAAATTAAATTACGAAAACAAAATCTCTAAATTAAGTATAATACGACGAAGCTATAATTTAACCATATTTTTTAATTTTTAAAAATTGTATAAACCTATTTAAGCAAAATTTTCTTTATATGTATAAAAAGCATTAAGTTTTTCACATTTATCATTTTAATGTAATTATTGTTGAATCGAATTCGAGTACAAGAAACTTGAACTATGAAATATGTCAAATTCTGAGTTTTTTATGTTTGACTTTTTAAGTTAAAAAGTATTTGCGAGGTTGTTAAGAAGAGAGATTTAAAGTAAAAATAAAATGTCATGTAATGGTCAAAAGAATTCATTTAAATGAATTATGGGTTTGAGTTCGATTTTTAAATATTAGAACATTTTCAAAATATATTTAGTATTTAAATAGTTACAAATGAAAAGTTATCAGTAACTAAAAGTTTTATTGAATAATTATGTTTATTGCTAAAGATATGACTATCCATTTGGATAGTTATGCCCCTATGAAGAGATATGAGGCCTCCTATAAATATGAGTGAAGTTTCATTTGCATAACAACCAAAAAATATATATATATATAAAAAGTTTCTTTCGATCTCTCATCATTTTTTATATTCTTAGATTGTTCTATAAAGAATTACTGTAGAAATTCTTTATAGAAATTTATACCCTTACTATGCTACTCTTAGTGCTCAGTTGATTGTTTCTGTCAATGCAAAACATAGACAGTTTCTCGAGGTTCATTTGCCAGTAACTCTTTTGCATACCATACTATAGGTGAGGTAAATAGAATCTCAAAGAATGTGGCATTGATATACGCATTAAAGCCTTCATTAATTTCTCATAAATTTATTTTTATCTCCTCACACCCAACATTAGATATCCCTCCTCTTATAAAAAAAAAAGGTAAAAAATAAAATTGTTATGAAATACTTATAAATAAATGTTGTTTACTAAAATATAGTTATATTATAAAAATAATTTATTTGTATGGAAATAAAAAATCAAAGCTCTATTATGAACTTAATTTAGCTTTTCTATTACTAATTGAAATTCAAAATTTGAAATTGTAGAAGCTTGAGTAATAGAATTTCAAATAAATAAATAAAATTAATCGAAGAAATTTAAATTAACATAAAATTTCAATTTTAAACTTAAATTTGTTGTGATGGATTAAACGCAAAAAGGAAGAGTGAGTGAAAAAGGACAGAAAATAAAAAGAAAAAAGATTGATTAAAATTAAAAAAAGGAGAAATGAGAAATTTGATAGCATTTAAGGACAAAGCATGAGGTCGGCAATTGTCGGCCGGCAAACCGGGGTAGACACAAACAATGAAATTCAAACCCCAATCATTTACATTTTCACCATTATTACCAATTTAAAGTTAAATGAAAATTTAATTTAATTTTATACAATTTTAATACAAGAGCTAAAGCAATAAAAAGAATAAATTTTAATTTTAATTTTAAAAACTAAATATTAAATTAATAGTTTTTGAATCTGATTCCAATCTAAAAAGTTTTAGAATTTAGTCAAATATCAAAAGAAAAGAGAAAGGAATTTAGTCAAAAATTTAAGATCACTTAGTCAACATTTGATTCCAATTTATTTCATATCTTTTTTTTCATACAAAATTTACTTTTTCATAATTCTAATTTTCTAAACATATTTGATTGATATAGTTACATAATTTATATTTTTAAGAATATTAATTACTATAAAAATAATTTATAAGAAAATAACAGAAATTAAAATTAAATCATCATACGTATTATATTAGTCTAAAAAAGTAGTTAGTAACACGATTACTAATAAAACTAGCAAGGATAAGTTTATCTAATTGTTCTAATATATATTTGTTGGGTTATTCCCTCTTTAATATTTAACATATGCTCGTTATCATCATCTGTTCGTCTTTAACTAAGTTCAACATCATCTGAATTTGAATTTGTATTATTAAGATTATCAAGATCTCCTTCTTCCATATGAATCATCTCAATTCCATCTATAATTGAAATTATGAAATATGTAACATGCTAGTACGAGCTAATTTTATTTTTTATGCTATAATAAAGTAATTTTCTTAATATAAGAAATATTTTTTTAGAAAAACAAATATCTTGTCAACCACATTTTAAAGCTTTGAGTGTATCAAATTAAAGAGTTCGCAAAGTGTTCCTTGAATAAATTAAAAGTTGTAAAAATAATTATATTTTAGTTATTTATTTAATTATTTATCCACCTTGAACAAATTCCTGGCAGTTACTTTTTAATCCCGCTTAAAAATAAACTGTCTATTTTTAAACAAATTTCCAGGTATTCCTTCTTTTTTTCATTTATCCCCTGCTTTCAATAATAATCAAACAGCTTTTCTCTATACTCCGAAAAATTCGCTGCTTTGAACAACAAATCTTTGAATCCAGAACCCCTGATTCAACGATGAGATTGCATCACCGGAACCCTAAATTCCCTCTTTGGACCTTAAATACTTTTTTCTTTCTCTGAAACCATCTTTTATATGAAGCCTCCTTGGCTACCTCCGTCTTTTCCTGGTATGTTCTTTTCTTTTTCTCTTTTTAAAATTTAAGTTCGAACGCTAACTCAGATTCGATCCCGTTTGAATTTTTCTTGAACAAAATAGGAAGCATTTCTTTTGTTTTCGTAATTCCTTGTTTGGTGCGTTTTCTGTTTGTTTCTGTTTCTAATTCGGGTTTCATTATAGATTTTGCTTGGTCTTTTAATTGTTACCTTGTTTTTGTGTTTCTGGATTTTTGCCTGTTTTTGGAATGTCGGTTAAAGCTGATGGTGATTCTTGTTTCTTGTTCCGGGTAATGATCTCTGGGATTTCTTCAGGTCATTTTCCAAAGATTCTTTTGATTTAACTGTTTCTTGAATTCTGTTGAGATTCTTGAACATTTCAGTTGTTTGATAAGATGTCTAGATCAGATTTTTTTATTCCTTAATAAGAATAATAAGTGTTTTTTATTGGAAAATTAATCTTTCCTGGTTCCATCTTCCGGTGTTTGATGAAATGTCTAAATCAAAATAAAAAATTTGCAAGACCCTTTTGTGTTTTCTTCCATAAAGATTTTGTTTTTCCATTTGTTTCAACATCGCAATGATGTCCAGATCAGTTGCTTATTCAAGAATGCTCATGTTGCGTGGTGTGATTCTTATATCTGGAGGTCTTTTCATTTCCAATTTCACTTGTGTGTTCTTTTATTATTATTTTTATAGTGTTGCATACCAGATGGGAAATGCTTGAAAAGTACGAACATTTTCATTTATTGTTTATCTTAAAGAAAGTATCGAACTGAGACTAAATTATCGAGGTACTTCTTTTTAGAAAACTGAAATACATAAAGCTTGATTTCATTGCAATTCAACTGAAGAGGGGTTAAGAAATTCTTTTTGGTATTCATGATGCATGGTCGGTCATAAATATTTGTTTCAAAGAGAGGGGGGGGGGGGGGAGAGAAGTTTCCAGATTTTTTATGTTATTTAAAGGAATAGAATTTTAAAGTTATCTTTGTAACTTGAACTGTCTGCTTATTGTTTTTTTAAATAACTTTTTTATGGTTAGTTTGTAACCATCTGACTATGTTCTATTTTCTTTGTGCATTTTAGTGGTTTCTTGCGGTGAATGCTAAATTATGGATATTTCTGAGGTGGAAGAGAACCTGTTTGCAGCTAGTGATGCCAAGGTATGAATTTGAAAGCATTTGGATATGTTTAATGTGAAGTATCAGAACCTTCATTTTACCTGTGCTGTTTCTTTAATTCTAGTTAACTTCACTAAAATGGCGACATGCCCGTAACTACTTTTGTATTTTGTAAATGTACTTTCTGCATGATCCTTTTGTTGGCATCAATCTATCTCCTAGGTTTATATACTTTTCAACTGTTCTTAATATCGAAGGCCTTTTGTTTTAGAGAAGCTGTAATGGTTGAATTTTGTTGCTTAAGGTTCACAGTTTTCCTACTTACATATTTTTTTCTTATGCAGTTACATGGGGATATGTGCAAGACACTTTCAGCAATTTATTGCAAAGTCTTGTCAATATTCCCTTCCTTGGAATCAGCACGGCCTAGGAGCAAATCTGGCATTCAGGCTTTATGCTCATTGCATCTAGCTCTGGAGAAGTCCAAAAATGTTCTTCAGCACTGTTCTACATGTAGTAAACTTTACTTGGTAAGAGTTTATTTTCTGCACACACACACACACACACAGGATATATGCATCCATAATTGTATATGTTTCATGTGTGATTCTTGGTATGGTGATTTTTTACACTTGTTTGATGCATTCACTTAATGATTTTTTATTCGTTTCCCACTATTTTTCCTCTGTCGTATAGAATCTGTACTAAATTGTGGTGTTTTTTTTTCATGTAGGCTATTACTGGAGATTCGGTTCTTTTAAAGTTTGAGAAGGCAAAATGTGCTCTTATTGACAGTCTTAAACGCGTTTTAGAAATAGTTCCGGAGTCCATTGGAAGTCAGGTAATAACTGCCCTCTGCTGGTTTGAGATTGCAAAGATTATTTCATTTTTTGGGTGTTAAAGCAAATAAGGGCCTTTTTTCAGCAAGCAGTTTCAACAAGATTGTTCTGCTGCTGGTATTTTTTTTATCCACATTATTTTTCTTAAAAAATTCCTAGTTCTTGTTCAAATTAAGAAGATTATTTTAGTTTTTAATGGAAATATGCCATGTCATGATTGTATTGGATTTACGTGCAGTATGATCCTTCTAATGTATTTCTGATTACTTGATTGAACTTCAGATTTTAGAGATTGTAAGTCAACTTGAGGGGACTGCTTTCTCACTTGATCCGTCTGAAAAGCAAGTTGGTGATGAAATAATTAAATTACTTCAGCATGGGAGAAAATTTGATGACTGTAATGACAACAATGAGCTTGAGTCTTTTCACCAGGCTGCTATGAGGCTTGGTATCACTTCGTCTAGAGCAGCCCTAACTGAAAGAAGGGCTCTCAAGAAGGTGATAGAGAGAGCTCGTGCTGAGGAAGACAAGAGAAAGGAATCTATTGTGGCTTATCTTTTACATCTCATGAGGAAATACTCCAAGTTGTTTCGAAGTGAGGTTTCAGATGATAATGATTCGCAGGGTTCAACGCCTTGTTCCCCAACTGTTCTGGGTTCTCTTGAGGGTGGAGGGGCAAGTGGTAATGGTAAGGCATTTGAGCGGCAGCTATCGAAGCTCAGTTCTTTTAATTTCAAGCCAAATATTAGGAGATCGGGGCATATTCCCCTTCCACCTGAAGAATTACGATGTCCAATATCATTGCAGCTTATGCATGATCCAGTCATAATAGCTTCTGGACAGACATATGAAAGGATCTGTATTGAGAAATGGTTTAGTGATGGGCATGACACCTGCCCAAAGACTCAACAGAAGCTCCCACATCTCTCTTTGACTCCTAATTACTGTGTTAAGGGTCTCATTGCTAGTTGGTGTGAACAGAATGGAGTTCCTATTCCCAATGGTCCCCCAGAGTCTCTTGATTTTAATTACTGGAGACTGGCCTTGTCCGAGTCTGAGACTGCAAATTCAAGATCAATGGATAGTGTTGGTTCATGCAACTTAAAGGGGGCTAAGGTGGTTCCTTTAGAGGAGAGTGGTAACGCTGAGGAAGTGGAAGGAAATGAAGCTGAAAATGAAAATGAGTCTCCGTGTCCACAGGAGGAAATTTCTGAGCTTAATGTGCTAGAAAGTTATCAGGATTTCCTCTCTGTTTTGAATGAAGAAGAGAACTTGCAGAAAAGGTGCAAAGTCTTGAAACAAATAAGGCTTTTGCTGAAGGATGATGAGGAGGCAAGGATTTTTATGGGGGCAAATGGCTTTGTTGAGGGATTATTGCGGTTTCTAGATTCAGCTGTGCGTGAAGGAAATGCAATGGCTCAGGAAATGGGTGCAATGGCTCTCTTTAACCTTGCTGTCAACAATAACAGGTTTGTTACTCATGTTTAATGCCTTTCTTAGTTAAATCCGGACATGGATATTTGTGAGCAACTGCTGCTACCCTTTCATTCATTAATGGATACACTGAACGTGTCAAATTAATAGGAGGGGAAAGAGCATCTTAACATCTTTCATATATAATGCTGTTATTCCTTATGATTGATTGTCATTTTATATGTAATTGCTAAGGTGAATCTCATATAGTTTTCTTTCTCCATATGTTTTCAATAACAAAAATTAGGAACAAGGAATCGTTGTTAGCATCCGGAGTGATTAAATTGCTGGAGAATATGATTTCCAACTCTGATGCCCATGAACCAGCAGCTGCTCTCTATCTTAATCTCTCTTGCCTCGAGCAAGCCAAGTCTGTCATTGGCTCAAGCAAGGCTGTGCCATTTTTAGTCCGGCTACTGGGCAGTGAAACTGATCAACAATCCAAGCTTGATGCCCTTCATACTCTTTATAACCTTTCTACCGTGCAGTCCAACATTCCGAGTCTTCTTGCAGCTGGCATAGTTTGTGCCCTCCAGTCACTCCTGGTCTTGGGCGACCATACCTGGACGGAGAAATCCATTGCAGTTTTGATAAATTTAGCTTCAAGTCCAGCAGGAAGAGACGAGATGGTATCAGCCTGTGGTGTCATAAGTGGTCTGGCAACAGTCCTTGATGCAGGTGAATTGATTGAGCAAGAGCAAGCTGTTTCATGCCTTCTGGTTCTTTGTAATGGAGATGAGAAATGCAGTCAAATGGTCCTACAAGAAGGTGTGATACCTGCATTGGTGTCGATTTCAGTAAATGGGACAGCAAGAGCGAGGGAGAAGTCACAAAAGCTTCTGATGCTGTTCCGGGAACAACGGCAGCGAGATCATCCGCCTGCTGCTGAGAAAGTCAAACAAGTTGAAATTAATGAAGATCCCATGCCTGCTCCTGCCTTAGCCCCGGAACCGAAGCCGTTCCTTAAATCGGTATCGAGAAGAAAAATAGGTAAAGCATTTAGCTTTCTAAAGAAGAGCAAGAGCTACACAGTTTATCAGTGTTGAAAAGAGGCAAAAGAAAAAAATGCCAATGTAAATGCTTTTGTTGTATTTTCTTTTTCTTTGGTCATCACAGAGAAGCAGAAAATGTACAGGCCCTTAGTAATCTATATATGGACATTTTGTCTTCCTTATTTACCTGTTCTAGTTTATGACTAATTAACCGATCATTAATAATAAACCAAAAGAAGTGGTATAAATCGTTGAACTGACTGATTTTGTTAAAATAAACCATCTGCAGGAAAATCCCAACAAGTAGCCCGTCTAGCTCAGTCGGTAGAGCGCAAGGCTCTTAACCTTGTGGTCGTGGGTTCGAGCCCCACGGTGGGCGTTGGAGTCTGCACTATATATATATTTTTAATACTTACGGAGGATGATTAGAAAAGAATAAAAATGTGGATTTATTATATTAAAATATATTATTATCCAACGCAGAAAACATGTAAAAATATGTGGGAAATTTAAATCAAATATGCTAAACGCTGAAAGCCGATAAATCATTTATATTATAATACGCAGAGATTTAAAGAATTAAGAGTCTACATCTTTTTGGTGAGACTTTTATCATTTATATTTTCAAATCAACATTTCTCCAATACTAATTTCAATAACAGTAAAACAAAATTAAAGAATTTAATTGCCAAATAACTTACAGTGATTCAATGAATATAAGATGCTCAACCTTGGGTGGAGGAAGTAATCAAACAAGCCAAATAAGAAGAAGAATCAATAACAACCTGTCAAAGAAAAATGAACCATACATATTAAAAATATTTACAAAGCACAAAATAGAAATTACAACCTGTCAAAGATGTTTACAATAACTTATTACAGTGAGGTAAAAATAATTGCGACAAAAGAGATTTGCAGACACTATTTGTAGTTTATTAGAATTACAAAAAAGACAGGTAGAAGGAAACATTTCATTTATTAGCATACATCATTTTTATTTACACGAAAGCTTAAATCAATACCTAATGACATACTTGAGTTAATAAATGTTTTAATAGAATCAAAAAAGGGAAAATGAAATAAGTAAATAAACCCAATTGTATTTTTATTAAGTTTTAAAATGATTTTAAAAAAGAAATAAATTCGTATCCAACTATTGTTAGAGAGAATAAAATAGGAGAAACATTAATTAATGATTAATGATAATGGAGGTGTTTACTTTAGAGCTTTGGTACCCAATTGTTGAATATTATTTGTCTAAGCACCACTTAATAAGCATACTTGATACACATGCAATGATGCTCATTTTTTTTTTATTTTTTTTATATTTAATGCACTCCATTACCATATATGTATAGTTTTAGTGCCACCATTTCCTTGCCATTTATACATGTAACTCAATATAAACCAAAGAAAAAGAAAATCCTTCCAGTACACTGATATAACTTCAATTTAGTTGGTATTAAGTACATGCACATTTTTACTCTGATTTAAAATTTTGAGTGAATTATAAATAGAGATAGACATTATATTAAAATAAATAAGTTTAATAATCTTTTTTAAAAAAAAATTTAAAATAAATTAATTCATCTATATTACATCACAACATTCAAAGGAAAAAACTCACCTCACTGAAGCATTGGGTGGTGTTCGGATAACACTAGTAAAGTGAAATTTCTCAAACATACTGATGTTTTTCAACAAGGCCTAAATAGTTCAGTGAGGTAAAAACTCCTTTAGTGAAAATATTTTTCCTACTTTAACCTTTTTATTCTACTTTAATAAATCTAAAATAAAATTATAAATATAATTGATAGTTATAAAAACATGGGTTTTTTTTTTTTTTACAAATTAAACAAATTATATAAATACAACTATAAATTCAATAATTATAAAAGTAAATATATTCTTTTATAAAAAAGTAAATATGTTATAAAGTATTTTATTATATAATGCTTGTAATTTTTTTATTATAAATATGATATTAATATTTTTAATTATCAATTTTTGAAAATTAGATTTTATTTTTATTACTTAATATAGGTATGAATTTTAATTATTTAGTATATTATAAGAACTTTTAAACTAATGTCTATAATAATTATTTCTATTGTCACCACACTACTATTGTTGCATTTGAATACAAACATAATTTCGTTATTTATTTTAAATTTATCACTATTATATTCAATCTCACCGCTACAATTATTGTTAATCTCATTAGAATCAATCTTATTGTTCATCCAAAAAGAGCTTTAAAGGGCTAAAAGTTAAAGATTAAAAATATTAAATATATTTATTAGTAATCTGAAGCTAGATGTTTCCCATTTTACAGAGACTATTTAAACAAAAAATCCTTTAACGAGGCTTTATATTAGGCTCACAACAATGAGTATATGTTATATCCAACGTTCAAGATAATAACTCATTATGAAACCAATTCTGGTGTAAACACCATCACAACCACGCGGCCTAAAATAAGCAACCTACTCTTTTCTTTGCGTATTCGACATCTGGCTTTGGAACACAATTGAATATAAGATATCATATTCGTTTTTGGAATAATTCAAAAACAATTACAACCTTATGATTTAAAAAATTGAAATGAATAAGACATTTCACTTAAAAGTCATTGCAAGTATTAAATAAATTTAAATTGTCCCATTTACAATAAACCGATATTAAAGACGATCAAGCACAATATCAAGTTACAATTCTTGAATCAAACAAGCAAAATATAAGGTTTGTGTCTCAAAATTTTGATATCTATGTCTCAAAACAATGGACCATGTCTCAGCACATTACACTCAATATTTGAACATTTAACTTCAATGTTTTATGTGATCCATTTTCTTCAGACAATATGCCTAATGTATCGAGATATGCATCTGAAAATGCATGAATATTCACAAAATATTCTTAATATCTCAACTCATGTTCTTGAGGTCTTGAGCATGAACCTAAAAATGCAAATTTTTTTTCAAGTCATAATATCATACCTCTATTTGTTTCTAAATATGTTTAACATGCAACCAAAATTATGTAAACATATTAGGAATACTAAAACAAGATATCTCACAACTAAAAACTCTTTAAATCAAGAATTCATCGTATAAGTAAATGTAGATGAATTCATAAGCTCTAAAAGGTATGCACAACTTACTTGCAAGTTAACAAGGAGTAAATGCACTTTGCAGATTATAATTATTGTCATTATTAACATAATCAATCAAGTTAGCAAAGGTTCTATGCCACGCATCAAACCATAGAAATAACCCAAAATTACCAAAAGCCAAAGGTGATTGAGAATATTGCTAAGAAATGGGAATGTATAGTGTTCAAAGTTAAATGGTCTCAACCCTACCCTTGTGATGGAAAAATTCGCAACAAGGACCAATAGGCTCACTCATTAGCGACAGTGAGCTAGGGAAAGGTAATCCTTTTCTCTATTTACATACCTACATACCTCCATTCAACTCCTAATAACTAAAATGGAATTACAAACAATTAAACTTACATTGTCAAAGCACACTCTGCACCTTTGTTCTCAGATTTACCACCCGCTCGATTTAATGCCTGCAGTTGTAATGTGAAATAATTACATAAAAATTCCACTATTGAAATCATTTTGTTTCTTCAATTGCATCCAAGAATAAAAGATGTCAAACCCCTCACACATTCAAATATATCATCTCAATCTTCAAAAAAAATGAAGTGAGATACATATCTATCATTTCATGCATTAAGTCAAAACACATACACACACACACACACACGAATACAAAGAAGTTCAAAATTTTAGAAGCCAAATTACAGAACAAAAATGCATTGTATCATGCCAAGTATTACTTGGAATGCAGATTGATCCAATACAGTAACAGGAAATAGAATGCAAATCACTCACTTGAGTGAACGTAATTTAAAAAAGCGCGTATTCCACAATTCACTTAAGTATAGTTATTAAAACTTATACAAGTTACTACTTTTAGTGATATATAAAACAAACAAACAAAAACTTAGGTGTAAGATGTCATAGAAATCCAACTAAATTGGCTTATCACATCGCCTTTGTTTCTTTAGAAATACAAGAAGTTTGATCAAAAGTCGATTGTAGTATATATCACATTAACAGGACTAAGATGATCATGTAGTCATTGGTGAGATAAAAACAACCATAATAAATGAAGAACAAACAAATTTCAACACGAAGGTAGGACTAAGTGCATTAGGTACATTTATGGACCTTAAAAGACGACTTAATATGAATATAAATGTTTCGAAGCAAAGCCTATAGGTGTTACAAGCAAAAACACAAAAGAAGCAGAAAACAAACAGATAAGCTACACTAATGTCGTCCCGAAAGGCATACAAAAGCCATCTCTAAACAGTGCATACTAAAATTTCCTCTGTTGAGATCTTTTACAAAAGAAAATATTTTCTCTAATGGTTTACTTTGTTGGTTGGAATAATTAGCTCTATCATTAAGTATATAGGATCCTCCGATTCAATGTCGATTTAAGAGTTACTTTCATACTCCTTCATAGGGACTGACAATGGAATATACTTTTGCTATTGTTGCAGCGGCTACCATAAATGAAGAGGCAGATCCCATCCTTAGGCATTGGAACCATTCGAAGGTAACTCTACCAGGACTTCGATAATTCTATCGCATTTCCATTTGAAACCAATTTTATCACCCGAATGGTGGCGAATCGAATATTGAAAGTTATGAATGAATACAATATTATCGCTGCTACTCTCTTAATACCCCTTCATCGATTTGGTTTGGTGTACAACTCACGAGAATCTAATGGGCATCATATTACTGCAAATCAGTGTTTCACATAAAAGAAACATGGTATGGTACCCACTATCAAACTAATTAAAAGCATCGACTAATTTTAAAAAAAAGAACCAAATTTTGAGCATGAACGAGTCAAATAAAAGCAACCCATATCAGATGCAATAAAATGATGAAATTAATACCGAGCTTTATACCTTGGAAAGGGTATTGTAGTGTCTTCTCCTCGGTTTCAGCCTTGGAGCTTCTGGGAAGGTTGGAAGCTTGAAAGCATGGGTAGCTGAAATAAAATGGGAAGAAGAGGGAGAAGGTAGGAAGGAGATGGGAAGAAAAATGAAAAAGGGAAAATGCTTCAGAGACTGGAAAAGAGGGGAAGAAGAATGAAAGAAAAAAAATGCTTCAGAAAAAAAATTGGAAGAGAATGAAAAAGGGATTCAGACGAGAGAATGAAAAAGGGGAGAAGGGTAAAGTTGAAACTCACGTACCGAATGGCTATTCAGTGGTTAAAGTGACGAATGGTAAACGACGATTTTAGCTTGAAAAGCTATTCTGAATGGCTGTATGGAATAGGGCTGTAATAGCCCATTACAGCCAACCAAACTATGGAATAGGTATAGGTCACTGAATAAGGAGGGAATGGAATAGCCATTTCCTCCAACCAAACATAGTGTTAAAAGAATTAAGAGTCTACATCTTTTTGGTGAGAAAGTTACAAACTTTTATCATTTATATTTCCAGTTATTCTTGTTCAAAATTATTAACACATGCAAATGAGTTAGAATTTTAAATTGATTACTTTGTTTTAATTACATTACTTGATAACTTTAAATTTTGCATTCATAATACCTACCTTACATATTTCAAGGTTAAAGTTTGATTTTAAGGAAAAAAATATTTTTATTTTTAAAAAAATAAACCAAAAAATAAAATTAGATTTATTTAACAAAGTTTATTATATTTAGATATTATAGTTACATCATCTTGTAATTATTAACAATTTAACTTTTTACACATTGTAATTTTTGTTTGATAATTTTATTTTTAAATATTATTATAAAATATCAGTAATTTCAAAATATTCTAAACAAATAACACCTTAAAATTAACCATTGTATCTAATATGCTATTCTAAGAAAGTATTCGACAATACGATTATTATTAAAAAAGAAGAAGCAATTTTATCTATTAGTTTTTCATTTCCTATTTGTTGGATCATCCACTCTTTAACATTAAACATATATACCTTATCCTAATTAATTGGTCTTTGGTCAAATATAAATAATTAATAATAAATATTATATAATTTAGTTAAGATTAATATTGTTATACCCCTATTCGCGTCAAGACATGTGGCAAGCCAGAAAGACGCTTAAACAATAAGCCTGCCACCAACAAACTGGAAGGCCAACCGTGAGCTCTCCTTTCCGAGATAACCATCCGGACAAGCATATATTATCCGCCATTTGGATCCCTGAGTTGCATTGAGAACATAAAGTTGTTGGTCACCAAACATCACGTGGGCTTAACTGCTTTATCCTATAAAATCAAAAAGAATGACAAAATCTGTTCTGTAACAGACATTTTCATCCCATCAAAGATATCTTCCTCACGCACTCTGTAATGATGGCTAGACGATAAGTCCAACACGTTAACACCATCTTACATGGGACCCTGCCTATAAATACCTCCAGGAACAACGAGGAGGGGATCTACTCTTCAATAATACCAAACTTATGCTTTGTCAACATACCTTTAGCTCCAAACCTTAGCATTCTCCTCACCTTCACTATTCATAACCTCTAGCTTTTTGCCCTGATTGGGTGATCCAACCTCTGCAGTAATCACCACTACCAACGATCCTACCAACCAAGTCAACTCTTCTACCCCACTTAGCACCCCCATTTCACCAGCCTCAAGAACTCCCACTGGCTTAAACTTTACCCAAATTCCTTCTCTTTCTACCCTTGCAGGAACCCTTCTACTGTATGCAAACATCCTCCTCCTCACCTTAGAGTAGCTAGTGAAGGCCCTAAGGGATCCTCTAGCCACCAATCTTATCACCTTTGCTACACCAACAGGTACTACACACTAAACTGCCCTGATTCCCCTGATTACCATGGAACACCGACTGCTTGTTGGTGTGTCTTCTCCTGGATCATTTGACCACATACCTCACTGTTTACAAGAAGCTATAACCTGTCTCACAACTATGCCTCCCTCACAAGCTGTAACTTTTGTCCCGCTAGACCAAGGCTATAACACCCCTCACCCGTCTCCATCACCAGAATAGGGTTACAAAAAGTTACAACAAATAACAAAACAAACATAGAATATTTCAATTAAAAAATTTACTTTTAAAACAATCATCAATAATTTCATTCAATAAACTTGTCATTCAAACATAAACGAGACTTAATTTGAGCTTACAAGGCATAAAAAAGATTTAGAAACAATCTGGGATTAAATTGAATCAAAATATAAAAATAGAGTAAAAACTGAAAATAGGGGTCATACGACCGTGTGGTGCAGATACATTGCCATGTGGCCAGGCCGTGTGCAAAGGCAAAGACCGTGTAGGAGGAGACATATGGTCGTGTCCCCTGACCATGTACAATTTGAATACAGGGTTACACGACCGTGTAACTCTCTGAGATCGTGTGAATAATTAGTGTTGAGATTTGTGTATAGTCCAATCCCTTGAAAAGATTATCTTGCATCAACTTCATTTACCTTCTCATTGCCTTTATGTGATTGAGCTTGGGTTGACTACAAATTTGCACAACATATTTCATAGCTTGGGTTGGTTAATTTTATGTCACAATGCAATTCAAATGCCAATTTGCATTTAGTTATACCTGTTGAGGGGCTTTTCTGTTGTTGGTTTGGTCGGACCTTCTAGCAGTAACATTTGAAGAAGATGGGATCTCTGCAAAATGTTGGGAGATGATAATTAGTAGAAAGTATCAATTAAAAACAATATTTATTCAATTTAAATATCCCAATACATTTTCACCAACTAAAGGTTTAGGACATGCTTTCTTGTTATGACTTACTTTCCCACAATTTTTACAAGTCATCCTCATCCCTTTCCTATTAAGATGTCCAGACATTGGTTTTTTATGTTCATTTTTTGACTTCCTTGTTCGTTCTAAAAAGAAAAGTTTTTTATATTATTTGATGGTAAAACTGAAATATCGTGAGAGCCAAACAAAGGACTAAAGAGAAACAAAAAATATACAAGGTTCTATTGTTCTAGAATGAAGCCTCCTATGTTCTCGACACAAAGCCATTGCAGAACCAAACAGAGTATGTCATTACAGAACCAAACGTGAAAACACTCAATCGCTCACAAGTACAAAGCCAACAAAAATTACAATATTACCTTAAACAATTGATAGTGGTTGTGGCTTGTGGGACCGTGGTCGTGGGATCAAACAAGAAGCCAAAAATGGGTAAACAATTGAAAGTGGGGGGCATCAGGCGTGGGGAAGGAATCAAAGATTTTGAGTAAAGGAGAAAAGGGAAAGTGGGAGGGGGTAGATTTGGAACGGCGGGAAGGAAAGTAAGACTGACGGATTAAAAATCTTAATTTAAGATTTATCAAAGCGACGTAGTTTTGCCTTTTCTTATTCGGATTTTTGGATAACTTAAATTGTGTAATTCATATTTGAGTTAGACCGAAAAATTTAATTTTTTAATTGATTTGATCCAAATAACTTGAATAACTCGAACTATTTAATTTAAAATTTAAAATTTTTATTGAGTTTTTCGAATCGAATTGGATTTTGCTTACCCCTAGCCATTAAGGTTTAGAAAAAGGAAAATGGGTGTTGTGATAATGGATTAATACGATGGCTTGAAATCCAACATAAGTTGTGGATTCTCTGAAGTTAGTCTTAGTAGCATCGTACTAAACTAGTGTCAGCAACCCTGATTTGAAGCTAGTGTTAGCAGCCCGGATATGTCAACTTGTATAAAAAAATTGGTGTTGTGATTGGGAATTAATTCGATGACTGGAGATCCAACATATGTTGTGGATCCCCTGAAGCTAGTGTTAGTATATTCGAACTAAGCTAGTGTTAGCAACCCAGATACGAAGCTAGTGTTAGTAGCCCGATAATGTCAACATATGTAACCATATTAGTCTTGTGTATCCCAGTTCAATTTACTTTAGTTCTTCGGGTGAAAAATAGAAATGGAAATGGTACTAAATGGAATCGATATGTTTGAAATGAATATCTATGTAAATGAATGAAATTATATATGTGTTACAAATCGAACATGATTTGGTAAGTATATGTGATATAATAGATTGTTATTTCAGTATATGAATGCATTTTAAGCTTATGACACATAATCAGACTAACCTATTTGATGTATTTTTGAAAGTATATGAATGTGCAAGATGCTAAAGGATTGCTATGTTTGTACCAATGCATTTTAATTTCTAAATTAGTGTAATTCCAAGTTAAGTAACTTTTATATGGACTTACTAAGCATCCAAAATTCTTACCCATTGTGATGCGGTCGTTGAGAGCACCAAAAATAACCTATCCATATAAAATAACAAAAAGAATAGTATAATGAAAGTAGGGTCAAATCCTCAGGGACTAGATTTGCACAAGTTCCTGTTCCTCGAGATCCCGGACAGAGTCGTGCCCAAGAAAACCTGCGTATTTGGAAAAAAAAATAGAATTAAAAGTTTGATTGAATTGAAATTGCGAAAATTAAAATTAAAATTCTAAAGATAAACAGAGTTGAGGAAAAAGAGTTTTTTTATGGAAAGATTCCAGCCTCTGGTTGTCTCGATCTGCCTTGGGTTCAATCCTAGACTTTTAGGTGATCATTCTCGAACAGAATAAGCCAGTTATAGTGGAAGAGGTCGCCTACGAATACTAGCTCCACTTAAATTTTAGAGTTACGATTTAGAGGAACCTGACTCTAGCCAACCGTCGCTTTTGTGGGACTGTCTTACACTAGATAATCACTTCTCAATGGCGAATGCCACGCTATTTTGTCTCTTGGGCTCGATAACCATTGATACAGTAAGCTAACGAACCGACTGTGCAACCTTCCCAAAACATACAAAGCGGCCGTTCTTTGCACAAGTTGAAAAGATCACCTTTGAAGGGACATGGGTGGAAGCATTAGCCCCGTAATGCGGAGAAACGATGAATACTCGTTGAGAAGGCTAAGCATGGATTGTAAGCCTCATGAACCCTTTTTGGGGAATTTCGACAACCTTTGGCTAGATAAATTTAGTGGCTCATGCTTTTTGGGGAAAAAGAAATAAACGTAATGAAAATGAAATTTTTATTGAATAATATGAAAGGAACGAAGGCTAAGCTTTTTGGGAAAGAGAGTGTTTACAAAAAAGATGTGTCAAATTTGTGTCACTCCATCCCCTATTTATAGTACTTAGAAAACCTAGTCTAATCCTAATTGAATTCTAAAAGATAAATAAAGATAAATAAGGATAAATAAAGATAAATAAAGATAAAAGCTAAAATTAAATCTAAATAATAATATTAACAATTATCCTAATATAATTAAAATTTAAATAGAGTCTTGTATTTATAAAATCTCTTCTTTGCACTTTTGCCCCCAAGTCTTCCACACTTTGTATTTTCGACACCAATTCTTTTCTATTTCGCATGCTGGCCCATTTTATCTTTAAATTCACACTTTTTGCCCCTAAATTTCATTTTGCCTCCGATTTAGTCCCTACAAGATAAAAAACCATAAATAGCTCAAATTAGTAGGATCATACTCAAAATAAATATGTAATTAATATATAAAAATATGTCATTCTAGAGTATTATCAAATTCCCCCTACTTAGCCCATGCTTGCCCTCAAGTATGGTTCCTATCCACTGTGAAATTTAGATTTAACCATGAAAGAAATATCACTCCAAAGTTTTATAAAAAGTAGGCATAATGCATATGAAAAATAAAGAGAACCTTTAGCTTGCTTTAAGTAAAACTGAAAAAGTATTCCAATTAATACACACAAAAATTGAAATCGACTTGGATTATTTCATGAAAAATAGGTAATTTACTAAACTTACCATGACACTCTATTTGTTTCCACTCTTAGTCCTCAAATGCAATTTTATTATTAATACACTTTCTTTTTTTTCTTTCTATTTTTTTCTTCTTTTTTTTTTGTTTAAGAATATATTGAACCTTTTGACGCGAAGAGAGATGACAGCCAAGCACCCCAGCCCGGTTACTCAGCTCAACACATTCCTAAATTTTTTTTTAATTTCGGTTAGCGGAGTTTTACCTAAGATGTCACACAACCTTTTGACGCGAAGTAGGATGACAACCCAAGCACCCTACCCCGGTTACTCAGCTAGTCATGTTTTTAAGCTGCACTCATAACCACGGAGACATTATTATTATTAAATGAAATTTTAATTTTAGAGGACTAGGGAAAACAATTAAGTGTCAAAAATAAGTTTCAGCAACCACCTAACAGTTATGAACATAATTTTAGTATGCAATTATATTAAGTGTCCTCTTTGCATTTAGAGTTAATCGATTTTACTATAAGCAAGATAGGGTTAACTCTATTAATCATATTTATTTTAGCCTAATAAAAATAAAACAATAGAGACAAAAATCAAACTAGCAAAATCATAATTAGCTCAATAGACAAGAATCATTCTTGCAGGTCAAACAGTGGGCAATTCATGGTAAAAATCTTGGGCATGAAAAGAGGTAGAATATTCTAAAAAAAATAAATATGGGAAGAAATGAACACAAGGCAGCAGCAATAGCAACACAATAATAAAACAACAGATCAAATGACAGAAATAATAAGGAATGCCTCCCCCTACTTAAAACACATTGTCCTCGATGTGAAAGAGAAAGGAAAAAAAATATGTGAAAGAAAAAGGTTTTAGGAAAACTCCCCGTGTAGTCACTGTCATTCATGCATAGCTGCAAGGAGGAGAAGGTTCGGCATCGCGTGGAGGAGAGGAAGGAAGGGAAGGCGTTCATCAGCTAAGTTGACGTGTTGGGGTACCAAGAATCGACGCTGGCGGCTGTTGACGGCGAAGAAGGGTTCGACGGTGGCACGGCTTCTAGTCCTAACCATGGTGGTGGGAAAAATTGGTGGTGGGGGTGAGGGAGAAGGGGAACGGCGACTGGAGGTTTATTTGGGTGAAAAATAGGGAAAAGTTTAGGGTATGAAGGTTTAGAAGAAAAGGTGTTTGGTTGTAGGGTGGCTGTTTGAGTGTAGGTTTAGGTGAGTATAAAGCAGGGATACGCTATTCCTACTTGGAATAGGGATAGAATAAGGGATGTTTGTGAAAGCATGCCAATTCCTGAGTTTTTTTCCTCGTCGGTTTACCTAGACAGAAGAAGAGAAATTTATTAATATCCAAACAAAATAAAGTAATAAATAATAAAATAAAATAAAATAAAATAAAGTAATAAAATAAAATAAAATAAAATAAAATAAAAAATAAAAATAAAGAAAAATAAAAATTGGGTTGCCTCCCAACAAGTGCTTGTTTAACGTCGTTAGCTTGACGCCCCAACTAGTATTGGGTCTGTTCCAGCTGAATTCTTTTATTCGTATGGGCTTGAAAATTCTCCTTTTTTACCACATCCACCATATTTGGGTTCAATCGTCCTTGCGCTTCTTTCTTTGGTTTCGTATTTTCCTCCAAGAAAATCTTATGTGTGCCTTTCAAGGGGTTAATCCCTTTTAAGTCAGCAATGGTCTCATCATTCTCCAAAAATGCGCATTTGAGATGCTCGGAAAGTGGTTTGAATTCCAGATCTGGTGCCTGCACAATAGAAGGTAAAAGTTTAGTATCCATAGGAGCCAATTATTCATTAACAGATTCTCAAATAGATCCTGAATCGAAATTATCATGAAACAATGTTTCAAGTTTATCTTCATAAGGTGACTCAAAAGTTTCTTCTACTAATGAGTCAATTATGTCGAAACTGTTTACGTTCAAGATTTCACTCGGGTGACTAATAGCGTCATAAACGTTAAACTTCACGATCTCCCAATCAAACTCCATCGTGAGAGTTCTGCTATGCACGTCAATCTTAGTATTTGCAGTACTAAGGAAAGGTCGCCCTAACAAGATGTCTGAAGACCCAAGAGCGTTATCCTCCTCCATTTTTATCACATAAAAGTCTGCAGGAAAGATAAGTCCATTGACTTTCACTAATACATCCTCGAGGACTCCTTCGGGATGCACAATAGACCTGTCTGGTAACTGAATGATAACATCTATTTTCGTCAAAAAATCTGCGTTAAGTGATTCATAAATAGAAGAAGGTATTACATTTATGGAAGCTCCTAAATCAAACATAGCTTTTTTAATTCCCAAGTGGCCTATTTTTCATGGTATTGCGAACATGCCCCTATCTTTGTATTTCGCTGGCATCTTTCACTGTAACACTGCAGAAACATTCTCACCAACGCTTACCCTTTCATTACCAGTTAATTTTCGCTTGTTGGTGCAGAGCTCTTTAAGGAACTTGGTATATCGCGAAATTTGTTTGATGGCATCCAACAGTGGTATGTTGATCTCGACATTTCTGAATGTTTTGAGGATATCCTTGTCCTCTTTACCTTTCCGACATTGGTTCAATCGTCCTGGAAATGGAGGTTGAATTTTAGGCAATAGAGGTCTCATTCGGACCTCTTCATTATTCTCGGGCTTTTTCTGGGCAGAATCTTAACCAAGATTCTTGCCAGGATTTGGTTCCAGTACTTTTTCACTTCGCAACATCACTGCATTTGCGTGTTGTCTTAGGTTAGGTTCCGTTTGTGACGGCAGCTTTCCTTGTGAGTTTATTTTCTCGATTGATGTAGTCAACTCTCTTATAGACGCCTCAGTTTTCTGTTGAAAATCAAGCATATTAGCTGCTAATTTATTAACCATGGTTTCTAGAGAGGTACCTGAATCTCGCGGCTGTTGTGGAAACTAATTTTGGTATGGCTGGTTATACTGCAGGTTTGCCCCATAACTCAAGTTAGGATGGTCTTTCCATTTTGGGTTATATGTATTTGCATAGGGGTCATATCGCCTTTGCGGCGGTCCAAAAAAGTTTCCCACAGCATCTAAATGGGCCATAGTATCGTCACACAAACTAGGGCGTGCATCAGTTGTATGTTCAGGTGTTGCACAAATTTCGCACAGTCGAGTTGGTCCTATTTTTATTGCAAAAATAGAATTCATGATATTAGTAAGTCGATCAACTTTATCTTCTAAAGCTGAAATACTTATCTGGTGAACCCTTCAAGTGGGTTCAGGATTGGCTCGAAATTGTTGAGTATTTGCAACCATCATAGATATCAAGTCCCTTGCTTGTTGGGGAGTCATATTGACCAACGCTCCCCCACTGGCGGCGTCTACTATATTCATCTCTATGTTTTGCAAGCCTTCATAAAAGTATTGAAGTAGAGTCTGTTCCGTTATACCATGTTGTGGGCAACTTGTACATAACTTCTTAAATCACTCCCAATAGTCGTAAAGAGACTCTACTTTTTTTTTACCTTATCCCAACGATCTTCCTTCTTAACTTAGCTGCACGCGATGCTGGAAAAAACCTGTTGAGAAACAAATGAGAAAGATCAGCCCAAGTTGTAATAGACCAATGGGGTAGATAAAATAGCCATTCCCTAGCTGAATCTGTTAGGGAAAAAGGGAAAGCACGCAATTTAATTTGATCCTCAGTTACGCCCTGAGGTTTCATGCTAAGACAAACCATATGAAACTCTTTCAGATGTTTGTGGGGATTTTCATTTTGCAACCCACGAAAAGTTGGCAGTAACTGGATTAAACCTGACTTCAGTTCAAAATCAGTATCCATGGTAGGATAGCAATGCACAATGGCGGTTGTTCTGCCGGAGCTTCGGCCAATTGTCGAATCGTTTGAGCCATAGGTTGATGTGCTAGATTCAGGTTTTCGTGAACCCTAGCGTTAAGCACTTCTTCTGGTGAATCGACTTTTACTTTTTCACTTTCAAGTGTTTGTATAGGGTTTTCGTTAACCCTAGACTCAACTTCGTCGTCGACTTCAAGTTCTGGTGGTGGGTTACTCTGAGTCCCAACCACTCATGACTGCTTTTTTCGTAACTTTGTCTCCTTACGATTGGCTCTCACTGTCTTCTCTATTTCTGAATCAAATGTAAGAATTTCTGGAGCAGATCTGGTCATAAAAAAGAAAGAAACAAGATTAGTACGTTACCAGTCCCCGATAACGGTGCCAAAATTTGATGCAGTCGTTGAGAGCACCAAAAATATCCTATCCCTATAAAATAACAAAAAGAATAGTATAAGGGAAGTAGGGTCAAATCCTCAAGGATTGGATTTGCACAAGTTCCTATTCCTCGAGATCCCGGGCAGAGTCGTGCCCAAGAAAACCTGCGTACCTGGAAGAAAATAAAAAAAAACAGAATTAAAAGTTTGATTGAATTGAAATTTCAAAAATTAAAATTAAAATTGTAAAGATAAACAAAGTTGAGGAAAAAGAGTTTTTTATGGAGAGATTCCAGCCTCCAGTTGTCTCGATCCACCTTGGGTTCAATTCTAGGCTTTTAGGTGATCCTTCTCGAATAGAATAAGCCAGTTATAGTGGAAGAGGACACCTACGACCACCGGCTCCACTTAGATTTTAGACTTACGATTTAGAGGAACCTAACTCTAGCCAACTGTCGCTTTTGTGGGACCGTCTTACACTAGATCATCACTTCTTAATGGCAAATGCCACGCCATTTTATCTCTTGGGCTCTAGAACCACTGACACAGTAAGCTAACAAACTGACTGTGCAACCTTACCAAAACATACAAAATGGCCATTCCTTGCACAAGTTGAAAAGATCACCTTTGAAGGGGCATGGACGGAAGCGTCAGCCCCGTAATGCGGAGAAATGATGAATACTCTTTGAGAAGGCTAAACGCAGATTGTAAGCCTCAAGAACCCTGTTTGGGGAATTTCAACAACCTTTGGCTAGATAAATTTAGTGGCTCATGCTTTTTGGGGAAAAAGAAATAAATGTAATGAAAATGGAATTTTTATTGAATAATATGAAAGGAACAAAGACTAAGCTTTTTGGGAGAGTGAGTGTTTACAGAAAAGATGTGTCAAATTTATGTCACTCAATCCTCTATTTATAGTACTTAGAAAACCTAGTCTAATCCTAATTAAATTCTAAAAGATAAATAAAGATAAAAGCTAAAATTAAATCTAAATAATAATCTTAACAATTATCCTAATATAATTAAAACTTAAATAGAATCTTGTATTTATAAAATCTCTTTTTTGCACTTTTGCCGCCAAGTCTTCCACACTTTGCATTTTCGACACCACTTCTTTCCTGTTTTGCATGCTGGCCCATTTTATCTTTAAATTTACACTTTTTCCCCTAAATTTCCTTTTGCCTTTGATTTAGTCCCTACAAGATAAAAAACCAGAAAAAACCGCACGGGCAAGTCACACGGGTGTGTGGGCTCACACGGGCAAGTAACACGGGTATGTGGGCCCATTTATCTGAATTTTTCCCTAGGGTTGCACGGGTCGTCCCAAACGACTATGGGCCTACTGTAGGGTCGGTAAGAGCTAATTAAACCCTAAACTGTATGAAATGTCTGTTGACATTCTGATCTGAGTAAAATTTTGATGCATGTCTACTTGCACTATTATCTGCTATCTGTATACGATCATAAGCATGTGAGCATGTTAGATTATTTCTCTATATTCGTATATTTCTGTATCTAATTTTGCGGTTGGGATGATGTATATTAGAGGAAGTGATCTGCAAGGCAGTTTATGCCTTTTATCTGGCAGCATGGCTGCATTATATCGGTTACGTACCGTATCTGTACAACATGGTGTGTAGGGATGGGTGGGTTTTTTAAACCCCACATGGTGTGTAGGGATGGCCGGAGATGGTGTGTAGAGGATGGGGGTAGGATATCTGATTTTTGATTCTGATTTGCACATCTGTATCTGTATCTGTAATGGGCTTAAGACCGAATCTGAATTTGACTGATTCTAATTTTCTGGTTGTGTGCATGCTTAATTATGTGGGGTTACACATTGAGTTTACGTAAACTCACTCTTTTTTTTTATTCTGTACAGGTAATCCACAGTCTTAGGCAGATCGGTGCTGCGGAGCCCCTCGGTGACCACATGTTCGAACTGGTTATAGTTACGACTAAAACTTTTATGTTCTGGGTTTATTCTATGCAATTCAGACTTTACGGGCTGTTTTATTTTAATTTGGGCTAGACTGCGACTTTATGATTTTATAACTGCAAAACGTGGTATAACTCAAATTTTACCAAAAGTAAAGGTTTTTCTAAAATCTTCAACGGTTTTCTGAACACAGCGTACTTATTTTAAAGTTTCCGCTACAAATACGTTTTACCTCTAAGCAATTAAAAGAATGAGGGTTTTGAAATTGATAATAGTGATAAGGGCTAATGAACTGGTATGGTTTAACTTGACAACAACGGTTTTTAACCCCTTTTCATGTGACACTTTTGGATTTGGCCATAATGTCTGGGCCGAGTTTGGGGTGTTACATTTAGTGGTATCAGAGCCAGATTAAAAAACTTGACTGTGAATTTTGGGTTCCAAAATATGATTTAGAGAATTGGTTTTCAAGTGGTTTAAAAACATTCTAATTGAGAAAGTGTGTGGTACACCGAGTCTCCGGCGCCGATCCTATAAGTATTTCTGTACTTAGTTAAATTGTTCTGAAACACTATAGTTAGTACTCTTTGAAACTGTAGTGAAACGAATAAAGAATGAAACTCTCGAAAACACTACTGAACTTCTAAAACTTATTACATAAAATATCTGTTAATAAATATTGAACTGATGCATAAAACTCTTAATGTAGATAAACCCGAATTAGACAATGAGCACATGAGGTATCTGTGGACGTGGTACTCGAGGCTGAGGTAGAGGCCGTGGGGGCTCGAGCTGAGTCCTTATCTCTGGGCAGCATGCTAAATCTAGACACTAGCGAGACACCTGTGTCACCTGCTACTGAGACTGGGTCTCAGAGTCGTTCGGCTGGGGACGACGCACTATCCTAAGCCATGCTGAGGAGATTGGAGAGGGTCGCTGGGTCTAATTCTAGATCTGGGGGCCGAGGGTCAGTAATTGAGCGACTCCGATCTATGGAGCTTAGTTGTTTAGGGGTGTCTCTGGAGTCGCCCCTAATGTGGTTGAGTATTGGTTGGAGGCCACTGAGAGAATTATGGATGATCTGGACTGTACCCCCGAGCAGAAATTGAAGGGTGCAGTCTTCTTGCTTCACGATGAGGCTTACCAGCGGTGGTTGATGGTTAAGGAGGGCACTCAGTCGGATCATCTGACTTGGGAATTCTTTAAGACTACATTTTAGAGTAAGTATTTGGGGGCTAGTTATGTCGATGCTCGCAGGCGTGAGTTCTTAAACCTCACGCAAGGTGACCGATCTGTGGCCAAGTATGAGGCTGAATTTTTGAGGCTGAGCTGCTATGCTCGAGGTATGGTGGCATCAGAATATGAGAGGTGTGTTCGTTTTGAGGATGGCCTAAGGGATAATCTGAGGGTATTGATAGCTCCGCAGAGGGAGCGCGAGTTCTTTGTTCTGGTTGAGAAGGCGAAGATCGTCGAAGATGTTAAGCGCGCGGAACGCCATAATAGAGATAGGGAGAGAGGTAAGAACAAGAGGGATTTGGAGCCCTCAAGTTCTATGCAGAGGCCTAAGAAAAAGGCCAGATATGATGGGCCAGTTAGAGTGGGAGCTCCTGTTGCTTCAGCTGGGTTGCAGCCTTGTGGTGATTGTGGTAGGCGCCATACGGGCGAGTGTTGGAGGAGGATTGGGGCCTGTTTGAGATGTGGGTCTTTATAGCACTATATTCAGGAGTGTCCACTGAGGGCTGATCAGGTGCAAGCTCCAGCATCAAGTCCTGCACAGCCGCAGAGGGTAGTTTAGTAGCCACCTAAGGACCGTGGTCAGGCTAGCGGTGGTAATGGTATGGGCCGAAGGCAGAGGTGAAGGTCAGACCGAGGTGATGCAGCCTACTTTGGTTTATGTTGTACGTCACCGAGAGGACAGAGATACTCCTGACTTCATCACCGGTACATTCTTTATATTTGATGTACCTTACTTGGCTTTGATAGACATAGGGTCTACCCACTTGTACATAGCTAGTTCAATATCTGAAACTTTGGGGATTTCTGTGGAGAGCACTTCTAGTGAGGTTATGGTACTGAGTCCTTTGGGGTAGTCTGTTCGGGTTAGTAAACTCTATAGGGATGTTTCGTTAGAGGTGTAATGGACTGTTTTTCTGGCAAATCTGATGGAGCTTCCGTTTGGGGAGTTTGACCCAATTCCGGGTATGGACTGGTTGGTGGAGCATCGAGTCAGTTTGGACTACGCATCTAGGAGGGTCGTTCTGAGGACCAAGGATGATGTGAAGGTGGTTATGATTGGTGAGCATCGAGACTATCTGTCACATGTGATTTCCGCACTAGTAGATAAGAAACTGGTCCGGAAAGGGTGTGAGGCGTACTTGGCCTACGTAAGTGTTTCTGATTCTAGGGACTCTTCTGTTGGGAATACCAAAACTGTAAGGGACTTTTCGGATGTTTTTCCTGAGGATTTACTGGATCTACCTCCGAATCGAGAGGTTAAGTTTAGGATTGAGCTTCTTCCGGGTACGGCTCCGGTGTACATCGCTCCCTACCGTATGGCACCGAAAGAGCTTACTGAGCTTAAGGCTCAACTGCAAGAGCTTCTGGACCGTGGTTTCATCCGTCCTAGTGTGTCTTTATGGGGAGCACCAATTCTGTTTGTCAAGAAGAAGGATGTGACCATGAGGATGTGTATCGATTATCGGCAGTTGAACAAGTTGACTGTGAAGAATAAGTATCTGCTTCCAAGGACAGACGACTTGTTTGATCAGTTCAGAGGGGCTTCTGTGTTTTCAAAGATTGATCTTCATTCTGGGTATCATCAGTTGAGGGTTAAGGAGGCTGATGTACATAAGACTGCATTTAGGACTCGTTATAGACATTACGAGTTTATAGTTATGCCTTTTAGTCTGACGAATGCTCCTGCCGCATTCATAGATTTGATGAACTGAGTGTTTCAGCCCTATCTGGATCAGTTCATCGTGGTCTTCATCGACGACATTCTGGTTTACTCTAAGACTGAGGATGAGCATGATAGGCATCTTAGAGTAGTTCTTCAGATGCTTCGTGAGAAGTAGCTTTATGCTAAGCTAAGCAAGTGTGAGTTCTGGTTGCGTGAAGTGACTTTTCTAGGGCACGTGGTTTTTGCTGAGGGGATTCGTGTTGATCCTCGAAAGATTGAGGCTGTGCTAGATTGGAAACGGCTTAAGAATGTATCTGAGATCCGTAGCTTTTTGGTTTTGATGGGATATTATCGGCGATTTGTCGAGAGGTTCTCTTTGATTACAGCTCCTCTTGCTAAACTTCTGCGTAAGGGTGTCCCTTTTGTCTAGACTGATGCGCAGCAAGAGAGCTTTGAGAAGCTCAAGTCTGTTCTGACTCAGGCTCCTATTATGATACAACCTGAATCCGGCAAGGAGTTTGTAATGTACAGTGATGCGTCACATGTCGGTTTGGGATGTGTTCTGATGCAGGATGGTAAGGTTGCGACTTATGCGTCCCATCAGCTTAAGACATACGAAGGAAACTATCTGACACATGATCTCGAATTGGCTGCAGTGGTCTTTACGTTAAAAATCTGGAGACATTATCTATATGGTGAGAGGTGTATCATCTACACCGATCACAAGAGTAACAAGTATCTCCTTACTCAGAAGGAGTTCAATCTTAGATAGTGTCGTTGGATTAAGCTGCTCAAAGATTATGACTGCACTATTGAGTATCATCCTGGTAAGGCTAATGTGGTAGCCGATGCTCTAAGCCGAAGAGCGATGTCTGATTTGAGGGCGATGTTTGCTCGCGTTAGTCTGTTTGATGATCGGAGTCTGTTAGCCGAGTTATAGGTTAAGTCGACTTGGATGGATCAGATTCGAGATAAACAGTTAGTGGATGAGACTCTGGTGTAACACCCCTAACCCGTATCCGTCGCTGGATTAGGGTTAAAAGCGTTACCGGACAGATCAGAAACTTTTACAAACATTTCATAATACAATTCTTCAATCGCAATCCAAGTGTCCTTTTTATAGGTCAACGAGACCTTAATCATGCTTTAGAATAGGGCCAGGACTAAACCGTACACATATGAAAATTCTCAGAAATTTAAAACTTTTTCTACACTGCAGAGGTCACACGCCCGTGCAGTCAGGCCGTGTGCCTCCAACGGCTACTAGACACACCCATGTGTCTTGGCCGTGCCAAAATAGAGCATGTATACTGACTTATCCACACGGCCACCAGACACGCCCGTGTGCCATGGCCGTGTAAAATTAGGCTAGCTACTGACTTGTTCCCACGGCCACCAAGCACGCCCATGTAACCTACTCAGGCACACTTCGAAGTGGCCCTTGAGCCACACGGAAGAGACACACGCCCGTGTCTCTTGGCCATGTATGCAAAATAGGCCATTTGCAAGGCCAAAATGTCACCCACACTTGGGTCATCCCTAGAAGCATAAACAAGCATATTTCTAAATACAATGGCAACCAAAAGCACACCAAATGGTCATCATATTATCCCATTCAATCTCATTTCTAAACATGCTAATTTGCACAATCATTTCACATGTAAATCCAAGCATAACTTCTCCACAACTTCACTAAATCACTATGGCATCAATTCATCAACAAGCTTACCTTTCATAAGTCCATTTCATTGCCATCTAGTCATACCAAAAAATGCATCATATACCATATTCACTCATGCATATTACCAACATTTATCTAGCCAAATCACATGGCTATTTACATAACTCAAACATATTTTCCAAAACAACTAGCCTATACATGCCATACTTAATATATACATTTCCAAAAGGTACCAAAATGAGCTTAGGTAGTGTGATGACAATCCTCGACGGTCCCGAGCCTTCAGTAGCTTTGACGATCTATAAAACAGAATAAACACACACAAACTAAGCTTTCCAAAAGCTTAGTAAGCCATATACAAATAAACTTAATATACAATACACATAGCCACATAAACACAATGACATTAATGTATCTCATTTACAAATTCATAATATCATCCTTGGCTCATTACTTAGCCATTACTTACTCATATTTCACAACTCAAATATCTCATATGCTCATAACTCATTTAAGCATGTAAATCACATATCATCTCATCGTTTACTCATGTCACATTCATTCATATATCACATTTTGGTTCATTGCATCCAAATGCATATTTACTCACCTTTCATGCCTATTCCAAACCATATTCATCAAACGTACCTGAAGTGGATATACAAATCACATAATCATTCATTTCTCGGACTCGCCCGTTGAACCGTTCGGAATCTAATAGGATACTCAGAGTGATTGGAATAGTCGTGTAATTCCAACGTCCCAGACGTGGTCTTACATGTAACCAGATATCGATGCCACTGTCCCAGACAGGGTCTTACACGAATCAATACGATGCCAATGTCCCAGACATGGTCTTATACGTAAATTTCATATCGATGCCAACGTCCCAGACGTGGTCTTAAATGTAATCAAATATCGATGCCACTGTCCCAGACAGGGTCTTACACGAATCAATACGATGCCAGTGTCCCAGACATGGTCTTACACGTAAATCTCATATCGATGCCAACGTCCCAGACGTGGTCTTACACAAATCAAATACGATGCCAATGTCCCAGACATGGTCTTACACGTAAATCTCATATCGATGCCAACGTCCCAGACGTGGTCTTACACGAAATCTCAAATCAATGCCAACGTCCCAGACGTGGTCTTACATGATATCACATATCGGACACCTATGTCATGACATATACTATCCTATCTATTCTTAGGTTCAAACGGGACTTCTCGGACGTTGACACTATGTCGATTTTATCTCGGAATTCATGTATACATAATCTCATATGCATTCATCCTTATCAATAATCATATGAACACATATAATTCAATACAAATACATTTATTTGTATATCGACTTACCTCGAATTCGGATAGTTGATCGGATTCGGTTATTCGACTATTTTCACTTTCCCTCGATCTAAATCCGTTTTCTTCGGTTCTTGATCTATACATATTCAAATTTAATCCCTTTATTCACTAATTCATTCAATTTAATCCAGACACACATATTTAGGGAAATTTGCAAATTAACCCTCACATTTTACATTTGGACAATTTAGTCCCTAATTCACAAAATCACAAATTATACAAAATTACCATATACCCATGCTTAGAAGAATATTCATGTATCTCATACAAGTCCAAACATTTCATTTATTTCACAAATTAGTCCCTCAAAATTTTATTTTCTCAATTGAGTCCAAAATACTCAAATTCAACAAAACTTCAAATACAAACTATGATAATCAAACACATATCTTTCAGTTTTCACCATCAAACATCTTAAAACACATGAGTTCATCAAAGGCTCATTTCAAAAACATCATCAATTCACAAAATTGAGACATGGGTTTTGAAGTATACGAAGCAACGATTACGAAAACGTAGAAATTATCAAAAACCGAAGTCAAAACTTACCTTAATTTAGCTCAAACCTAGCCGAAACCTTGCTTTCTTCTTCTTTTCTTTTTCTTTTTGATATTCGGCCAAAGATAAGCACCATGGCTTTATTTTCATGTTTTGTTTTATATAATAACTTATAATATATTAATGTTAATATTAACTTATAAAAATTAACATATAAAAGCATATATAAACATTTAATGCCGTCCACTATTCTCATTTATGGCCAATTTGCAACATGAATCCTCATATAAAAGAAGACATACCAATTAAGCCACTTAATCAAATAGAAGGTCGCTTTTACCTTTTATGCGATTTAATCATTTTCTCAAATTAAACACACAAACGACCAAATTTAATCACGAAACTTACACACATGCTTAATCACATATCATAGGCACATAAAATAATATTAAAATTTTTTTTGAACTCGGATTCGTGGTCCCGAAACCACTGTTCTAACTAGGGTCTAAATCAGACTGTTACAATTCTCCCCCCTTAGGATTTTCGTGCCCGAAAATCTTACCGTTAAACAGATTCGGATATTCCTTTCTCATGGAATCTTCAGGCTCTCACGTAGCCTCCTCTATTCCTTGTCGTTGCCACAATACTTTCACTAACGAAATTTTTTTATTTCTCAACTCTTTCACTTCACGAGCTAAGATACGGATCGGTTCCTCTTCATAAGTCATATCAGATCGAATTTCAATTTCAGACAGAGCAATTACATGTGATGGATCAGACCAGTATTTACGGAGCATCGATACATGAAACACATTATGTATCTTTTCTAGCTCAAGTGGCAACAGCAATCTGTACGCAACTGGCCCAATACGTTCAATGATTTCATATGGCCTGATAAATCTCGGACTCAACTTGCCTTTACGTCCAAATCGGAATACTTTCTTCCACGGAGACACCTTCAGAAACACTTTGTCACCGATCTCAAATTCAATCTCCTTTCGCTTCAAGTCCGCATAAGACTTCTGACGATCAAATACTGATTTCAGACTATTACGGATCACTTTCACTTTCTGTTCAGTGTCTTTTATCAGATCAACCCCGTGTATCTTATTTTCACTGAGCTCGGTCCAATACAGAGGTGTACGATATGTGCGTCCGTGCAAAGCTTCATAAGGTGAAATTTTAATGCTCGACTGAAAACTATTGTTATATGAAAAATCAATCAGTGGTAAGTACTGTTCCTACGTACCGTCAAATTCAAGGATGCAGCATCTCAACATATCCTCAAGAATTTAAATAATCCGTTCAGACTGGCCATCCATTTGCGGATGAAAAGCGGTACTGAAATGCAATTTCATGCCTAAAGCTTCTTGCAATTTCTTCCAGAATCGAGATGTAAACCTCGGATCTCTATCTGACACAATGGATAGTGGCACTCCGTGCAATCTCTCAATATCTGAAATGTAAAGCTCGGCTAACTTTTCAAGTGAGAAATCATATCGTACCGAAATAAAATGGGCAGATTTCGTCAATCGACCAACTACTACCCAAATCGCATCTTTCTTTCTCGGAGTCAGAGGCAATCCCGAAATAAAAATCCATTGTCACTCTATCCATTTCCACTCGGGAATCAGAATCAGTTGTAACAAACTAGATGGAACCTGATGTTCAGCCTTAACTTGCTGACATATTAAACATTTTGACACAAAGTTAGAGATATCTCGTTTCATACCAGACCACCATTAGTGTTGCTTCAGATCATGGTACATCTTTGTACTTCCTGGGTGAACAGATAGATGACTATTATGTGCTTCATTCAAATTCAACTGAATTAACTCAGGGTTTTTCGGAACACAAATACGATCTCGAAATCTCAAACAATCGTCGAGAATCCTTTTACAAACTGACGATAATAACCAGTTAGTCCCAGAACTACGGACTTCAGACACATTCTTCTGAGGTTTCTATTCCAGATTAGTAGAAATCTTACTCGTATTCCAGATGCTGATACAATATGTCCCAGAAAACTAACTTCTCGCAACCAGAATTCACATTTACTAAACTTTGCATACAATTGCTTTTCTCTCAGAGTTTGCAATACGATTCTCAGATGTTCAACATGTTCAGTTTCGTTCCGTGAATAAATCAAAATGTCGTCAATGAATACAACAACAAATCGATCTAGGTACGGTCTGAAAATTTTGTTCATCAGATCCATAAAAATAGCAGGAGTATTCGTTAGTCCAAATGGCATAACTAAAAACTCATAATGCTCGTACCTCATTCTGAAAGTAGTTTTCGGAATGTATGAATCTTTCACTCTCAACTGGTAATATCCCGATCTCAGATCAATCTTAGAAAACACAGTGGCTCCTATTTGCTGATCAAACAAATCGTCAATCCTGGGCAACGGATATTTATTCTTTATGGTCATTTTGTTCAACTGACGATAATCAATGCACAGTCTCATCGTGCCATCTTTCTTTTTCACAAACAGAACGGGAGCACCTCAATGTGAGAAACTCGGTCTTGCGAACCTTCTGTCAGTTAACTCTTGCAGCTGAGACTTTAACTCTTTCAACTCTATTGGTGCCATTCTATACAGAGCTATCAAAATAGGTGTCGTATCGGGAAATAGATCAATACCAAATTCAACTTCACGTATCGGAGGCAAACCCGACAATTCTTCAGAGAATACATCAGAAAAATCACAAACAACTGGCACTGATTCAACTTTCTTTTCAGACACTTTCGAATCAATCACATAAGCAAAATATGCTTTTGCAATTTACTACCGCATCATGCAATGTCAACCAGTCCATACTCATAATTATATCAAACTCATAAAAAGGTAACAGCATCAGATCAGCAGGAAAACAGATATCTCGAAACATCAACGGACAGTTCTTACATACTTTGTCAACCAAGACATTTTTACCTAAGGGGTTCGATACTTTTATAACAAACTCGTGAGACTCTCACAGCAAAGTCTTACATGGATACTAGATTCATGCATACATATGAGTGAGTAGAACCAGGGTCTATCAATGCAATCACAGAAGTATCATAAAGTGTAAATGTACCCGTTATAACATCAGGAGATGAAGCTTCCTCACGAGCTCGGATGGCATACGCTCTGGCAGGCGCTCTAGCTTCAGATCTCGCAATAGTATCTTTCATAGTTCTCTTACTACCACTGACATTTCTTACATTTCGAAAAGGTCTACCTCTCACTGGAGTATTGTCGGATCTCGGATTCTGGGCAGTCTCTCGCTCTAAAGACTCTGAGCAATCACGAATGAAATGATCTAATGATCTACATCTGAAGCAAGCTCGGTCATTTAATCTAAAACTTCTCGAATGTCTTTTACCACAATGCTTACATTCAGATCGGTCGGATCGAACATTTTCAACACTTGACATTGATGTTGCCGGAGCTTTGGAACTCAAATGTGATCTAGCTCGATCTCTATTAAAATGTCCCACATTAACTCTCGAATGACTTTGTTCATCTCTGAATTTCTTTGAAGCAGACTGAAATGATTTGCTCGAAAATCTCTTTCTCGCATCTCTGACTTCTGACTCAGCTTTTTTTTTATCTTTCCCGAGAGCCTCAGCTTTGTATGCTCGATCAACAAGCACAACAAACTCTTTTATCTCCAGAATTCCTACTAGCAACCGGATATCTTTATTTAGACCGTCTTCAAATCTTTTGCACATTATTGCCTCGGTAGATACACATTCTCGAGCATATTGACTTAGTCTCACGAACTCTCGCTCGTATTCGGTGACAGACATGTAACCCTATTTCAATTTTAGGAATTCCTTTCGTTTCTGATCTATGAAGCTCTGAATGATGTATTTCTTCCGAAACTCAGACTGAAAGTAATCCCATGTGACCCGCTCTTTCGAAACAACAGAAATCAAAGTTTTCCACCACTGATAAGCTGCATCTCGTAGTAGTGAAACAACACATTTAATACTTTCTTCCGGAGTCAACGACATTTTATCAAATACCCGGATTGTGTTTTCTAACCAGAACTCGGCTTTATCAGCATCGTCGTCATTAGTATCCCTGAACTCTTCAGCCCCATACTTACGGATTTTATTGACCGGAGGCTTGTTCAAAAGATTTAGATTCATAGTTTGAGGCATAGCAGATGTCTGAAGGGGATTAAGCGGGGGCGGAGGTTGTGAAACAGTCAGATTATTTCTCACAAACTGAGTGAACCACTCACTCATCATCTAGAAGAAAGCTTGTTTAGCTTCTCCCTCTGGACCGCTCATAGCCGGTCTCTAATCAGAGGGCGCCGTCCCTTGAGTGGGAGCAGGCGCATTACTTTCTACATCGCCAGCTACGGCTCTTTTGGGATCCATTACTATACAAAAATCACATTTTACACGTCAGGATTCATCACACTATCACAGTTCAGATATATGGCATGTATAGCTAGACTCTCACACGCTACATTAGTCCGAGAATCAACTAAACCGTAGCTCTAATACCAATAAAATGTAACACCCCTAACCCGTATCCGTCGCCAGATTAGGGTTAAAGGCATTACCGAACAGATCAAAAACTTTTACAGACATTTCATAATACAATTCTTCAATCGCAATCAAAGTGTCCCTTTTATAGGTCAACGAGACCTTAATCATGCTTTAGAATAGGGTCGGGACTAAACCGTACACATATGAAAATTCTCAGAAATTTAAAACTTTTTCAACACTGCAGAGGTCACACACCCGTGCAGTCAGGCCGTGTGCCTCCCACGGCTACTAGACACACCCATGTGTATTGGCCGTGCCAAAATAGAGCATGTATACTGACTTATCCACACGGCCACCAGACACGCTCGTGTGCCATGGCCGTGTAAAATTAGGCTAGCTACTGACTTGTTCCCACGGCCACCAAGCAAGGCCGTGTGCCACGGTCCTGTAACCTACTCAGGCACACTTCGAAGTGGCCCTTGAGCCACACGGAAGAGACACACGCCCATGTCTCTTGGCCATGTATGCAAAATAGGCCATTTGCAAGGCCAAAATGTCACCCACACTTGTCATCCCTACAAGCATAAACAAGCATATTTCTAAATACAATGACAACCAAAAACACACCAAATGGTCATCATATTATCCCATTCAATCTCATTTCTAAACATGCCAATTTGCACAATCAATTCACATGTAAATCCAAGCATAACTTCTCCACAACTTTACTAAATCACTATGGCATCAATTCATCAATAAGCTTACCTTTCATAAGGCCATTTCATTGCCATCTAGTCATACCAAAACATGCATCATATATCATATTCACTCATGCATATTACCAACATTTATCTAGCCAAATCACATGGCTATTTACATAACTCAAACATATTTCCCAAAACAACTAACCTATACATGCCATACTTAATATATACATTTCCAAAAGGTGCCAAAATGAGCTTAGGTAGTGTGATGACAATCCTCGACGGTCCCGAGCCTTCAGTAGCTTTGACGATCTATAAAACAGAACAAACACACACAAAGTAAGCTTTTCAAAAGCTTAGTAAGCCATATACAAATAAACTTAATATACAATACACATAGCCACATAAACACAATGGAATTAATGTATCTCATTTACAAATTCATAATATCATCCTTGGCTCATTACTTAGCCATTACTTACTCATATTTCACAACTCAAATATCTCATGTGCTCATAACTCATTTAAGCATGTAAATCACATATCATCTCATCGTTTACTCATGTCACATTTATTCATTTATAACATTTTGGTTCATTGCATCCAAATGCATATTTACTCACCTTCCATGCCGATTCCAAGCCATATTCATCAAACGTACCTGAAGCGGATATACAAATCACATAGTCATTCATTTCTCGGACTTACCCGTTGAACTGTTCGAAATCTAATAGGATACTCAGATTGATCGGAATAGTTGTGCAATGCCAACGTCCCAGACGTGGTCTTACATGTAACCAGATATCGATGCCATTGTCCTAAACAGGGTCTTACACGAATCAATACGATGCCAATGTCCCAGACATGGTCTTACACGTAAATCTCATATTGATGCCAACGTTCCAGACGTGGTCTTACACGTAATCAAATATCGATGCCACTGTCCCAGACAGGGTCTTACACGAATCAATACGATGCCAATGTCCCAGACATGGTCTTACACGTAAATCTCATATCGATGCCAACGTCCCAGACGTAGTCTTACACAAATCAAATACGATGCCAATGTCCCAGACATAGTCTTACACGTAAATCTCATATAGATGCCAACGTCCCAGACGTGGTCTTACACAAAATCTCAAATCAATGCCAATGTCCCAGACGTGGTCTTACATGATATCACATATCGGACACCTATGTCATGACATATACTATCCTATCTATTCCTAGGTTCAAACGGGACTTCTCAGACGTTGACACTATGTCGATTTTATCTCGAAATTCATGTATACATCATCTCATGTGCATTCATCCTTATAAATAACCATATGAACATATATAATTCAATACAAATATATTTATTTGTATATAGACTTACCTCGAATTCAGATAGTTGATAGGATTCAGTTATTCGACTACTTTCGCTTTCCCGCAATCTAAATCCGTTTTCTTCCGTTCTTGATCTATACATATTCAAATTTAATCATTTTATTCACTAATTCATTCAATTTAATCCAGATACACATATTTAGGGAAATTTGCAAATTAACCCTCACATTTCACATTTGGACAATTTAGTCCCTAATTCACAAAATCACAAATTACACAAAATTATCATATACCCATGCTTAGCCGAATATTCATGTATCTCATACAAGTCCAAACATTTCATTTATTTCACAAATTAGTCCCTCAAAATTTCATTTTCTCAATTGAGTCCAAAATACTCAAATTCAACAAAACTTCAAATACAAACTATGATAATCAAACACATATCTTTCATTTTTCACCATCAAACATCTTAAAACACATGAGTTCATCAAAGGCTCATTTCAAAAACATCATCAATTAACAAAACTGAGACATGGGTTTTGAAGTATACGAAGCAACAATTACGAAAATGTAGAAATTATCAAAAACTGAAGTCAAAACTTACCTTAATTTAGCTCAAACCTAGCCGAAACCTTGCTTTCTTCTTCTTTTCTTTTTGATATTCGGCCAAAGATAAGCACTATGGCTTTATTTTCATGTTTTGTTTTATATAATAACTTATAATATATTAATGTTAATATTAACTTATAAAAATTAACATATAAAAGCATATATAAACATTTAATGCCGTCCACTATTCTCATTTATGGCCAATTTGCAACATGAATCCTCATATAAATGAAGACACACCAATTAAGCCACTCAATCAAATAGAAGGCCACTTTTACCTTTTATGCGATTTAATCATTTTCTCAAATTAAACACACAAACGACCAAATTTAATTACAAAACTTACACACATGCTTAATCACATATCATAGGCACAGAAAATAATATTAAAATATTTTTTAAACTCAGATTCGTGGTCCCGAAACCACTGTTCTAACTAGGGTCTAAACCGAACTGTTACACTGGGTATGCGATTTCGTCAAGTTGAGTGTGGTACTGGTGCTAATTTTGGGTTAAACAGTGATGGTGTGTTATGTTTTCGAGGATGAATCTGTGTACCGAACGATTCTGATATGAGGCAGTCTATTCTAAGGGAGGCGCATAGTAGCCCTTATGCTATGCATCCCGGCTGTAATAAGATGTATCGCGACCTTCGTGAATTGTATTGGTGGCCGGGGTTAAAGTGTGAGGTTACCAATTACGTTGCTCGTTGTTTGACTTGTCAGCAGGTTAAGGCTGAGCGCCAGTTGCCTTCGGGTTTGTTGCAGCCAGTTAAGATTCCTTTGTGAAAATGGGAGTGAGTGACGATAGACTTCGTTAGTGGGTTGCCTTTAACACCCACTAAGAAGGATTCTGTTTGGGTCATCATGGATCGATTGACCAAGTCTGCTCACTTTATTCTGGTTCAAACTGATTATTCTCTGCAGAAGCTAGCGAAGTTGTACATTTATGAGATAGTAAGACTGCATGGGGTTCCTGTCTCGATTATTTCTGACAGAGATCCTCGTTTTATATCTCGATTCTGGAAGAAATAACATGAAGCTCTAGGGTCAAGATTGGACTTCATTATTGCATTCCATCCTCAGACCAATGATCAATTTGAGAGGGTGATTCAGATATTGGAGGATATGCTTCGGAGTTGCGTGATTGATTTCTGAGGTAGTTGGGAGTATTATCTGCATCTAGCTGAGTTCGCCTGCAATAACAGTTTCCAGGATAGTATTCAGATGGACCTTACGAGGCTCTATATGATTGTAAGTGTCGTACTTCTTTGTGTTGGACTGAGTTGGGCGAGCATCGAGTTTTGGGTCTTGAGTTGGTTTCTGAGACTAAGGATAAGGTTCGACTGATTCGGGATCGTCTGAAGGCGGCTTCTGATAGACAGAAGTCTTATGTGGATCTGAAGAGGTGAGAGAATAAGTACTCGGTGGGGGACTTCGTCTTTCTTAAGGTCTCTCTATGAAAGAAGGTTCTGAGGTTCGGTCGTAAGGGCAAGCTGAGCCCTATGTTTATTAGACCGTATCGGATTCTGAAGCGTGTAGGACCTGTTGCTTATCAGTTGAAGCTACCTCTAGAGTTAGATAGGATCCATGATGTATTTCACGTCTCGATTCTGAGGCGATACCTATCTAATCTGTCCCATGTTGTCAAAAATATGGCTGTGCGCAGCACACGACCGTGTGGGCCACACGGGCTAGTCCAGGTTGGGTGTGTGGGCCCACACGGGTATTTCACACGGGTGTGTAGATTTTGGGTCAGGTCGTGTGGGCCACATGGGCATGTGGGCCCACACGGGTAAGCCACACGGGTGTGTGAGCCCACACGGGCAAGCCACACTAGTGTGTGGGCCCATTTATCTGAATTTTTCCTTAGGGTTGCACGAGTCGTCCCAAACAACAGTGGGCCTACTGTAGGGTCGGTAAGGGCTAATGAAACCCTAAACTGTATGAATTATCTGTTGACATTCTGATCTAAGTAAAATTCTGATGCATGTGTACTTGCACTATTATCTGCTACCTCTGTACGATCATAAGCATTTGAACATGTTAGATTATTTCTCTGTATTCGTATATTTCTGTATCTGATTTTGGGGTTGGGATGATGTATATTAGAGGAAGTGATCTGAGAGGCAGTTTATGCCTATTATCTGGCAACATGGCTGCATTATATCTGTTACGTGCCGTATCGGTACAACATGGTGTGTAGGGATGGTCGGAGATGGTGTGTAGAGGATGGGGGTAGGATATCTGATTTTTGATTCTGATTTGCACATCTGTATTTGTATCTGTAATGAGCTTAAGCCTGAATCTAAATTTGACTGATTCTGATTTTCTAGTTGTGTGCATGCTTAATTTTTTGGGGTTACTGTAACATCCCGGTTTAGGGCCTAGTCAGAATAGTGGTTCGAGACCACAAATCTGAGGGTTATGAATGAGTTTTTGAGGTTTATATTATGTATGCATGCTAGTGTGAAAGTTTCATGAAGCAATTTTGTGGAATTGTGGTTGAATTGTCCAAAAGGACTAAATTGCAAAAGTTGCAAAATGTGTATTTCTAGAAGCTATTTGTGTGAAATAGCTTTAGATTATTAATTAGAGGTCCTTAAATAGCAATTTACCCAAATTCTAATTTTTGGACAAAATTGGGCATGGATGAGTTAAAATTGAAAGTTTATCAAAAAAGGGCATTTTGGTCATTTAACAAATAAGTGATTAAAATAGGTGAAAAGATGACAAATTCATTCATCTTCTTCCCCTTAGCTGCCAAAAATTTGAGAAGCCATTGTTAGGGTTCTTTCAACTTTTCAAGCTTGCTAGTAAGTGCTCTTAAACCCGGTTTTGATATTCTTCGTATTTTTGAAGTCCCGGTAACATGAGTAAGCTATTTTTAGCTATTTGATGAGCTATGATGGATGTTCAAAAATGTGGTCATGTATGACATGCATGTATTTTGATGTTTTATGGAAGATTATGAAAGCTTGATGTAGTAGAAACATCTTTTGTTAAGAGATTTTCCATGAAAATGCATGTAGGGACTTGATTTTAAAAATCTTAAGTTTGGTCATACATGTGTGATGTAGTTAGAATTGATGAATGCTTTAGTTGAGTAAGTGATTCGGTTAAGCATGAAAGACTAGAAAGTTGAATAAAAATCACTTTACGAGCCTTGGGGCTAAAGTGTAAATATGAGAAAGTTTAGGGGCAAAATAGTAATTTTGCTAAAGTATGAGATGTGGGTCAATTTAGTCAATGTGTGTATTGAATAAGCTGATTTATTCATTATAGATCAAGAAAAATGAAGCCTGGATCGTAACCGAGGCAAAAGCAAGGTGATGGACTAAATTGTACATTTCTGTACTTTTGAGTATTGAGGTAAGTCTATGCATAAACAATGCATTCATACTTACAATTTATGGATGATAGCTAGTGTGTAGCTAATTCGAGATTGATTGAGAACCTATGTGGTTCAAGTAGAATGAATGTAGTAGAAATTGTGAATGAATGTATGATCGAGATTGATTGAGAACCTATGTGGTTCAAGTAGAATGAATGTAGTAGAAATTGTGAATGAATGTATGATCGAGAATGATTGAGAACATATGTGGTTTAAGTAGACTTGTGCATGTGTTGTGATAATGCTAGATGGTAGGCTAAGTGCGACACCATCCTAATGTATATTGACGATGAGCTAGCTACGTGCGAGGCTATCGTGATGTATGTCGTCTAGTGGGCTATGTGCTGAACTACTATGAATACCTTTGTGGTAAGCTAAGTGCAATACAGCCTTATTAAACGATTGTGGTGTGCTAAGTACGAAACCACTGGGATATTGGCTGTGTGGATTAACTGTGTGTATTAGGTGTGTGTAATAGCTGTGTGGATTAGTTATGTGAACCAGCTTTGGACAAACTATGTGGAAGTATTACGAGAAATAATGATGTGTTGTACATTGTGTAAATGTGACATAGAATGCAGGGGTGCATTTTGATGGTTATGAGTATGTGACTCATGATGTGTTGGAAATATGGTAAGGGTCAGAAAGAGTAAGCATAGTTGTTCATTACTTTTGGTAGTATAATGCTAAATGTTGTTTAGCTTATACTATGATGCCTATTTGTTTATGTGTAAACTTACTAAGCTCAAAGCTTACTCCCTTTCTTTTCCCTTGTCTTATAGATTATAAGCGTTGAATAGAGATACGAGGATCATCAGAAGATAGCCCACATATCAGCACACTTTGGTACATGAAACTTAATGTTTGTATATGGCATGTATAGGGGCTAAATAAGTTAGCAAATTTTGTTGTAAATGGCTAAGATGTGTTGGCCTTTAGATGATAGCTCATTTTGTATAATGCCATAGTTGTTGGCTAATATATTATATGAAAAGATGTAGTTATCTATGTGGGATTGCATTTTAATTTAAGTTAATTATGTTGTGTATGTTAGAAGGGTGAAAAGAACTTGACACTTAGTCTTGTTCTTGACCATGTGGATAAACACACAAGGCGTGTGTCTAGGGCCATGTGACACACAGTCGCCCACACGGCGTGTCTTTGTGGCCGTCGTCCCCTACATGTTAATGTTTTAAATCAGTATAGTACACGGGCTAGTCACACGGGCGTGTGATTAGACTTTGAGGCCGTGTGTATACACCACGGTTGGGAAGCACGGGCGTGCCTTGGCCGTGGGCAAATTGGCAGAATACTGAGTTTTTAAGCACGGTCTGGGGACGTGGGCATGTATGTCTATAAACGGGTATGTCTTATCTTGCACGGGCGTGTGAGACTTGTATAAAAGAGAAAAAATTTAAGGATTGTAAAAGTTTTGGATTAGTCTCGAGAGCCCTCGTGTGTATGAGTGAGGCCTCGTAAGTCGAGAATGAGGTTATAGAGAGTAATGACGTTGAGCCTAAGTGGCGATTAAGTGGTTTGAGTTTTATAACGCCTCGGGCCCGATTCCTGGTGTAGAACTCGGGTAAGGGGTGTTACATTTAGTGGTATTAGAGCCAGGTTTAGCTGTTTCTAGAACTACCGTAGCGGGTGTAAGAGTCTAGCTATACATGCCATAAGTGTACAATGATAGTGTGGTGATTTCTGATGATTTAAATCTTGTTTTATATAGTATATGGATTCCGATCCATTGACTGCTGATGAAGTAGCTAGTAATGCGCCAGCTCCTGCGTAAAGAACCGCACTTGTTGAGTGTGGACCCGAGGCTAGGGGTCAAGGGGAAGAGGCACGGAAAGCCTTTCTCCAAATGATGAGTAATTGGTACTCGGATTATGTTCGAGCGAACCCTAATGCTCAACCTCCTTCATCTCCTCCTATACCTCAGCCAAATCCTGTGGCTCCCCAAGGTATGGATGTAGTGAGGATATCAAAACCCCCGGTGGATAAGATTAGGAAGCACGAGGCTGAGGAGTTTAGAGCTAAGGTAAATGATGACCCAGAGAGGGCGGAGTTCTGGTTGGAGAACTCGATGAGGGTGTTCGATGAGCTCTCATGTACACTTGAGGAAAGTTTGAAGTGTGCTGTATCTTTGTTGAGAGATTCGGCATACCATTGGTGGAAGACACTGACGTTGGTAGTCCCGAAAGAGCGGGTGGCGATGGGCTTCGCTCGGAAGAGTTCGGAAGAAGTATATAAGCCGAGGTTTATCTTGTGAAAAAGGAAAGAATTCCTTGAGCTGAAGCAAGGAAGGATGACAGTAGCAGAATACGAGCGTGAGTTTGTTAGGCTTAGCAAATACGCTCAAAAATGTGTGTCGACAGAGACCATCTTGTGCAAGAGGTTCGAAGATGGGCTGAATGAGGATATCAAACTCCTAGTGGGCATTTTGGAGTTGAAAGAATTTGTGGTGTTAGTTGAGAGGGCAAGTAAGGCCGAGGAATTGAGTTCAGAAAAGAGAAGGGTTGTGAGTGAAGCCCGAGATGCGAGAAAGAGGCCGATGGGCAAGTCGTATGAAGCCCAGTCGAAAAGATCCAAGGAAGTGAATCCTTGGACGACAACACCAGTGGGTTATTCGCATCGAGACTTGGGCAATACTCGTTCGGGTTCGAGAGTCTAAGCCCCCTCGATGGAAAGTGTGGACAATAAAAAGAGTAAACCGGAGTGTCCTAGTTGTGGTAGGTATAACACCGGAGAGTGTGGGGGAAACAGTCAGAAATGTTATAAATGTGGTTCCCCTGACCACTTTATCCGTAACTGTCCCGAGAGGGATGATAAGGAAGAGAAGCAGGAAGTGAGACCTAGTGATGTGTCTACAAGGGGTAGACCACCAAGGACCCAAGAGGTGGGGCTAGTGGTAGAGGTGCGCCCAGAGATTCTACTGTGAGACCAGAGGGTCGGGCACCTGCGAGGACGTATGCCATTCGCGCTCGCGAAGAGGCATCTTCCCCTAATGTGATAACGGGTACTTTTTCTCTCTTTGACACCTTTGTTATTGTTTTAATAGATCCAGGGTCTACTCACTCTTATATTTACATGAGATTAGCTTCTAGTTTGAGTATGACCGTTGAGTCTACGGACATTGTGATTAAGGTGTCAAACCCGTTAGGAAAGTATGTGTTAGTGGACAAAGTGTGTAAGAATTGTCCTTTGTTGATTGAGAATCATTTTTTTCCGGCAAACCTTATGTTGTTGCCGTTTGATGAGTTTGATTTAATCCTAGGCATGGATTGGTTGACTACCCATAGTGTCTTAGTGAACTGTGGTAGTAAGTTTATTGAACTGAAATGTGAGAGTGAGGATGTGGTTCGGGTTGAATCAGTTGGATCGGATAGTCTACCCGTGATGATTTCTTCCTTAGTGGCTGAAAAATGTTTAAGAAAAGGATGTGAGTCCTATCTTGTGTTTGTGTTGAATACTCAAGAGATTGGAGTAGAGTTTAAAATAGTACCAGTGGTATGTGAGTACCCAGATGTATTTCCGGAAGAGTTACCCGGATTACCTCCAGTGAGAGAGGTTGAATTTGGAATTGAGTTGGTTCCGGGAACGACACCTATTTCGATTGCTCCGTACAGAATGGCACCTATAGAGTTGAAAGAATTGAAGGTTCAGTTGCAAGAGTTGAGAGATAAAGGTTTTGCAAGACCGAGCTACTCACCGTGGGGTGCTCCGGTATTGTTTGTGAAGAAGAAAGATGGGTCTATGAGGTTGTGTATAGACTATAGACAACTCAATAAGGTGACGGTTAAGAATAAGTATCCTTTACCAAGGATTGATAATCTTTTTGATCAACTGAAGGGAGCTACAGTGTTCTCCAAGATAGACTTGAGGCACAAGTTATTATCATTTCAGTGAAAGAACAAGATGTGTTGAAAACTGCATTTCGGACAAGGTATGGCCATTATGAGTTTTTGGTTATGCCGTTTGGTTTGACGAATGCACCTGCGATTTTCATGGATCTGATGAACCGTGTTTTCAGACCGTATGTGGACAAGTTTGTGGTTGCCTTTATTGACGACATATTGATCTATTCTCGGGATGAGAACGATCATGAAGAGCACTTGAGAATCGTCTTGCAAACTTTGAGAGATAAGCAGTTGTATGCTAAGTTTAGCAAGAGTGAGTTTTGGCTCCGAGAAGTCAAATTCCTCGGACATATTGTGTCAGGTGATGGTGTCAGAGTTGACCGAGTAAGATAGCGGTTGTTGTGGACTGGAAACCGCCGAGGAACGTGTCAAAAATCAGGAGTTTCTTGGGATTAGCGGGATATTACAGATGTTTCGTAAAGGGGTTCTCTATGATTACTACCCCGATGACGAAACTATTGCATAAAGATGTCAATTTTGAATGGACTGAGACATGTCAATAGAGCTTCGAGAGACTGAAAACAATATTGACTGAGGCACCGATTTTGGTTCAACCAGAATCGGAGAAGGAGTTCGTGGTTTATAGTGATGCGTCGTTTAATGGTCTCGGTTGCGTGTTGATGTAAGAGAGTAAGGTAGTCGCTTACGCCTCGAGGCAGTTAAAATCACACGAGAAGAATTATCCGACTCACGATTTGGAGTTGGCTGCGATTGTGTTTGTGTTAAAGATTTGTCGACATTATTTGTACGGTGAAAAGTGTCGAATCTTTACGGATCACAAGAGTTTAAAGTATTTGATGGATTAGAAGGATCTAAATCTGAGACAAAGACGGTGGCTTGAGTTGTTGAAAGACTATGAATTAGTCATTGATTACCACCCGGGAAAAGCGAATGTGGTTGCGGATGCCTTGAGTAGGAAATCCCTGTATGCTCTAAGAGTTATGAGAGCGAGTTTAGTATTGTCTAATGATGGTGCTATTTTGGCAGAGTTGAGAGTTAAGCCACTATTTGTTCAACAAATATGTGAAGCTCAGAGAAATGACAGCGAGATGCAAGCTAAGATAGCTAAGTGCGGATCCGAAAGTGATTCTGATTTTAGAGTGGATTTGAATGGTTGTTTTATGTATCGTGACAGAATTTGTGTTCCTAAAAATGAGGAGTTGATTCGAAAGGTCTTGCATGAGGCCCACAGTGGATGCTTATCAGTACATCCGGGCAGTATGAAAATGTACAACGACTTGAGGAAGTTGTATTAGTGGCCGGGTATGAAAAGAGATATTTGAGTTTGTGACTAAGTGTCCGATTTGCCAACAAGTGAAAGTCGAGCATCAAGTGCCTTGGGATTGCTTTAGCTTGATGATGGTTCCCGAATGGAAGTGGGATCGGGTTACCATGGATTTTGTAATGGGGTTGCCGATGACTCTCAGAAAGAGAGATCTTTGTGTGGGTTGTTGTGGATAGATTGACGAAGTCGGCTCACTTTATTCGATGACGTGTTGATTATTCTTTGGATAAGTTAGTTGAATTGTATGTGGCGAGAGATAGTGAGATTGCATGGTGTACCTGTGTCTATTATATCGGATAGAGATCCGAGGTTTACTTGAGATTTTGGAAGAAGTTGCAAGAGGCCATGGGTACGAAATTGAATTTGAAGATCGCGTTCCATCCACAATCCGATGGTCGATCTGAAAGAGTGATTCAAGTTCTTGAAGATATGCTTCGATCTTTGTGTGTTAGAATTCGAAGGTAGTTGGGAGAGATATCTACCTTTGGTCGAATTCACCTATAACAATAGTTATCAGTCGAGTATACAAATGGCACCGTATGAGGCTTTGTATGGCCGTAAGTGTCGGACTCCTTTGTATTGGACCGAGCTTAGTGAGAAGCGGATCCATGGGGTTGATCTAGTAAAAGAGACCGAAGAGAAAGTGAAAGTAATCCATAATAGTCTGAAAGCTGCTTCGAATCGACAAAAGTCGTATGCAGATTTGAAAAGAAAAGAAATTGAGTTTAAAGTGGGTGACAAAGTATTTTTGAAAGTGTCCCCGTGGAAAAAGATTATGAGATTCGGACAAAAAGGGCAATTGAGTCCAAGGTTCATAGGGCCGTATGAGATTACAGACAGAATTAGGCCTGTAGCATACCGGTTGGCTTTGCCGGTAGAGTTGGAAAAGATTCATAATGTATTCCGTGTGTCGATGTTGCGACGGTATCACTCCGATCCTTCACATGTGATTCCTTCAACGGAAATTGAGATAATACCGGATATGTCTTATGAAGAGGAGCCGATTAAGATCTTGGCTCGAGAAGTGAAACAGTTAAGAAATAAGAGAATAGCACTAGTGAAAGTGTTATGGCAGAAACATGGCGTGGAAGAGGCTACGTGGGAAACGGAAGAAGCTATGAGAGAGCAACATCCAAACCTCTTTTCTGGTAAGATTTTCGGGGGCGAAAATCTCTAAAGGGGGGAGAGTTGTAACATCCCAGTTTAGGGCCTAGTCGAATAGTGGTTCGAGACCATAAAATCCGAGGGTTATGAATGAGTTTTTGAGGTTTATATTATGTATGCATGCTAGTGTGAAAGTTTCATGAAGCAATTTTGTGGAATTGTGGTTGAATTGTCCAAAAGGACTAAATTGCAAAAGTTGCAAAATGTGTATTTCTAGAAGCTATTTGTGTGAAATAGCTCTAGATTATTAATTAGAGGTCCTTAAATAGAAATTTACCCAAATTCTAATTTTTGGACAAAATTGGGCATGGATGAGTTAAAATTGAAAGTTTATCAAAAAAGGGCATTTTGGTCATTTAACAAATAAGAGATTAAAATAGGTGAAAAGATGACAAATTCATTCATCTTCTTCCCCTTAGCTGCCGAAAATTTGAGAAGCCATTGTTAGGGTTCTTTCAACTTTTCAAGCTTGCTAGTAAGTGCTCTTAAACCCGGTTTTGATACACTTTGTATTTTTGAAGTCCCGGTAGCATGAGTAAGCTATTTTTAGCTATTTAATGAGCTATGATGGATGTTCAAAAATGTGGTCATGTATGACATGCATGTATTTTGATGTTTTATGGAAGATTATGAAAGCTTGATGTAGTAGAAACATCTTTTGTTAAGAGATTTTCCATGAAAATGCATGTAGGGACTTGATTATGAAAATCTTAAGTTTGGTCATACATGTGTGATGTAGTGAGAATTGATGAATGCTTTAGTTGAGTAAGTGATTCGGCTAAGCGTGAAAGACTAGAAAGTTGAATAAAAATCACTTTACGAGCCTTGGGGCTAAAGTGTAAATATGAGAAAGTTTAGGGGCAAAATAGTAATTTTGCTAAAGTATGAGATGTGGGTCAATTTAGTCAATGTGTGTATTGAATAAGCTGATTTATTCATTATAGATCAAGAAAGATGAAGCCCGGATCGTAACCGAGGCAAAAGCAAGGTGATGGACTAAATTACACATTTCTGTACTTTTGAGTATTGAGGTAAGTCTATGCATAAACAATGCATTCATACTTACAATTTGTGGATGATAACTAGTGTGTAGCTAATTCGAGATTGATTGGGAACCTATATGGTTCAAGTAGAATGAATGTAGTAGAAATTGTGAATGAATGTATGATCGAGATTGATTGAGAACCTATGTGGTTCAAGTAGAATGAATGTAGTAGAAATTGTGAATGAATGTATGATCGAGAATGATTGAGAACATATGTGGTTTAAGTAGACTTGTGCATGTGTTGTGATAGTGCTAGATGGTAGGCTAAGTGCGACACCATCCTAATGCATATTGACGATGAGCTAGCTATGTGCGAGGCTATCGTGAGGTATGTCGTCTAGTGGGCTATGTGCTGAACTACTATGAATACCTTTGTGGTAAGCTAAGTGGGATACAGCCTTATTAAACGGTTGTGGTGTGCTAAGTGCGAAACCGCTGAGATATTGGCTGTGTGGATTAACTGTGTGTAGTAGCTGTTTGTAATAGCTGTGTGGATTAGTTATGTGAACCAGCTGTGTGGATAGGCTATGTGGATAAGTTAGGTGGATAAACTGTGTGGAAGTATTACGAGAAATAATGATGTGTTGTACATTGTGTAAATGTGACATAGAATGCAGGGGTGCATTTTGATGGTTATGAGTATGTGACTCATGATGTGTTGGAAATGTGGTAAGGGTCAGAAAGAGTAAGCATAGTTGTTCATTACTTTTGGTAGTATAATGCTAATTGTTGTTTAGCTTATACTATGATGCTTATTTGTTTATGTGTAAACTTACTAAGCTTAAAGCTTACTCCCTTTCTTTTCCCTTCTCTTATAGATTATAAGCGTTGAATCGAGATACGAGGATCATCAGAAGATAGCCCACATATCAGCACACTTTGGTACATGAAACTTAATGTTTGTATATGGCATGTATAGGGGCTAGATAAGTTATCAAATTTTGTTGTAAATGGCTAAGATGTGTTGGCCTTTAGATGATAGCTCATTTTGTATAATGCCATAGTTGTTGGCTAATATGTTATATGAAAAGATGTAGTTATCTATGTGGGATTGCATTTTAATTTGAGTTAATTATGTTGTGTATGTTAGAAGGGTGAAAAGAACTTGACACTTAGTCTTGTTCTTGACCATGTGGATAGACACACGGGCGTGTGTCTAGGCCATGTGTGACACACGGTCAGCCCACGGGCATGTGCTGTGGCCGTGCGTCCCTTACATGTTAATGTTTTAAATCAGTATAGTACACGGGTTAGTCACACGGGCGTGTGATTAGACTTTGAGGCCGTGTGTATACACCATGATTGGGAAGCACGGGCGTGCCTTGGCCGTGGGCAAATTGGCAGAATACTGAGTTTTTAGGCACGGTCTGGGGACATAGGCGTGTATGTCTATACACGGGCATGTCTTATCTTGCACGAGCGTGTGAGACCTGTATAAAAGAGAAATTTTAAGGATCGTAAAAGTTCCGGATTAGTCTCGAGAGCCCTCGTGTGTATGAGTGAGGCCTCGTAAGTCGAGAATGAGGTTATAGAGAGTAATGACGTTGAGCCTAAGTGGCGATTAAGTGGTTTGAGTTCGACAATGCCTCGGGCCCGATTCCCGGCGTAGAACCCGGGTAAGGGGTGTTACAGTTACACACTGAGTTTCCGATTCCCGGCGTAGAACCCGGGTAAGGGGTGTTACAGTTACACACTGAGCTTACGTAAACTCACTCTTTTCTGTTTATTCTGTACAGGTAATCCACAGTCTTAGGCGGATCAGTGCTGCGGAGCCCCTCGGTGACCACATGTTCGAACTGGTTATAGTTACGACTAAAACTTTTATGTTCTGGGTTTATTCTATATAATTCAGACTTTACGGACTGTTTTATTTTAATTTGGGTTAGACTGCGATTTTATGATTTTATAACTGCAAAACGTGGTATAACTCAGATTTTACCAAAAGTAAAGGTTTTTCTAAAATCTTTAACGATTTTCTGAACACAGCGTACTTGTTTTAAAGCTTCCGCTACAAATACGTTTTACCTCTAAGCAACTAAAAGAATGAGGGTTTTGAAATTGATAATAACGATAAGGGCTAATGAACTGGTATGGTTTAACTTGACGACAACGGTTTTCAACCCCCTTTCATGTGACACTTCTGGATTCGGCCATAACGTCTAGGCCGGGTTTGGGGTATTACAATTTAAAACTTGTCTTAATAGTATTTTATTAATTTAATATTAAAGTGATTATCTTAATATTAAATTTAATTTAATGTTTATCTTTTAGATAAACATTCTATTATTTTAATAATATTTAATATTAAATTTAATCTAATATTTATCTTGATAAGTATTATATTAATTTAAAATTAAAGTGATGAAGATTAATAATAGTTGAACTTTCTAAACTCTTCCTATATAAAAAGAGCCTTAGGTCATTATTTTTCACACACTTGAATTCAAGAGAAAGTTGTAGAGAGAAAATTCTCTGAAAAAATTATTTCAGAAAATTTCTAGAGATACTTTTTTATTTACAACTTGGCCTAAAAGTTTAGAGAAATTGCAAAATTACCCCATTGGGAATTTTTGAGAAAAAAATTCTGATTCGAAGCGAGACCACACTCGGCAAATGTGAGCTTCAGGATAGTGGAGAAGACTATTTGGTTGAAGCGTTCATCCTATACGAATCGAAAAGGTACAATTTTGATTAAGTGTTTATTTCTTTAGATATCACAACCAAATTCTTGTTTTGGAAAATTTTTAAAACTGTAGTTTTTCCCTAAATTTATTTTTACTGCATTTTCCAAATCTGATTTTCCAACACCGTGGTCGTGGGATCAAACAAGAAGCAAAAAATGGGTAAACAATTAAAAGTGGGGGCATCAGGCGTGGGGAAAGAATCAAAGCTTTTGAGTAAAGAAGAAAGGGAAAATGGGGGGGGGGGTTGGATTTGGAATGACGGGAAGGAAAGTAAGGCTGATGAATTAAAAATCTTAATTTAAGATTTATCAAAACGATATAGTTTTACTTTTGCTTATTCATATTTTTGGATAATCTGAATTGTGTAATTCATATTCGAGTTAAATCGAAAAATTTAATTTTTTATTCGAGTTGATCCGAATAACTTGAATAACTCGAACTATTTAATTCAAAATTTAAATTTTTTATTGAGTTTTTTTGAATCGAATCGGATTTTTCTCACCCCTAGCCGTTAAGGTTCCAAAAAATGAAAATGGGTGTTATTATTAGGGATTAATACGATGGCTTGAAATCCAACTTAAGTTGTGGATTCTTTGAAGCTAGTGTTAGTATCATCGTACTAAGCTAGTGTTAGCAACCCTGATCTGATGCAAGTGCTGGTAGCTCGAATATGTCGACTTGTATAAAAAAATGGGTGTTGTGATTGGGAACTAATTCGATGACTGGAGATCCAATATATGTTGCGGATCCTCTGAAGCTAGTGTTAGCAAATTCAAACTAAACTAGTGTTAGCAACCTGGATTCGAAGCTAGTGTTAATAGCTCGATAATGTCAACATATGTAATCAGATCAATCTTGTATATACCAGTTCAATTTCCTTTAGTTATTCGGGTGAAAAACAGAAATGAAAATGGTACTAAATGGAACCAATATGTTCGACATAAATATATATATGTATATGAATGAAATTATAAAAGTGTTACAAATTGAATATGATTTGGTAAGTATATGTGATATGATGGATTGCTATTTCACTATATGAATGCGTTTTAAGCTTATGACACGTAATCGAACTAACCTATTTGATGTATTTGTGAAAGTATATGAATGTGCAAGATGCTAAAGGATTGCTATGTTTGTACCAATGCATTTTAATATCTAAATTAGTGTAATGCCAAGTTAGGTAAACTTTCATATGGACTTACAAAGCATCCAAAATTCTTACCCGTTGTCTCGCTTTGCCTTGTAGATTTTCGGGTTGCGAAACTCATCGATTGAATCAACTTGAAGATCACACTATTTCATAATCGTATCGGTAGTCTTTTGGCTCATTTTAATCTTGGTTATGTGGAATGTACGTAGGGTTAATATATGTGTTTACTTGAGATAATAGTGATTAGAACTATGGTTGATCCTTGAATATGAAATTTTTTAATGTTTAAGTATATAAGTGAATGTTTGATAACATGTTCAACTTTTGTTAAAGTTTGTGAATGGCCTAGTTGAAAATGAAATGGTTTGTTTGAGTTTTGAAAATGGTTATATGAAAATGAGTATATGATGGTAGTTTGCTAATTGGCGTAAGTTTCACTTGAATTGTAAATTTGGTGGTAATTTGGAATTTACTAGTAGTTGTTAGGTAACCTTATAATGTTAAGATGGTTTGAAACCTTAATTGCTAATAGACTTGAGTAGTAAATGACAATTGATATATATATATATATATATACATGTATTTAGTTTATGAAGTGTTATGTGTGAATGGTAAATGAAGATGTGAGCTTGAATGAAATTTGACTTGAGAAATGAATAGTTGGTATATTGTAATGGTATTAGTAGTTTTGATGTGAAAATGGTGTCATTTGAAGCATAATGGATATTTGGATGATAATGTGTTTTAATATTATGTTTGGAACGTGTTTGGACTTGAACCTATGCAAGTGATATGGTACATTGAACATCAAATGGTTTGTGGAATGTTTAGCTAAGTGAAATTGATGTTAAATGACCTATTTTTGCATAAAGCAGGTTCCTCGTCCCGACGTTGATTTACCTTCATCGCAACGTTGGCCAACAGTTTGTGACGTCTCGATGTCAAGTGGTACAATATCATTACGTAACATATTGTTTTGACGATGTCATGACGTGTAGGAAGTCAAATCACGACGTCGATCCTATATTTTTGAAAAAATATTCAAATATATTTATGTGCTATAACATGAAATTTGATATACTATAATAATATTTTTATTTAACATGTTTAATTTTTTAAATTTAACTCGAACAATTTCACTCAATTCGAGTAATAAAATTTTGAGTTAATCGAGTTCACGAGTCCTATTTTATCATCTTAACTCAATTTGAAATTTTTTCGAATCGAATCGAATGAAATAAAATAGGAGTCGAGTCGAATTGAGTGAAATTAAAAAAATTAAACATGTTAAATAAAAATATTGTTAGAGTATAACTAATTCTATATTATAGCATATAAATATATTTGAAATTTTTTTCAAAGCAAAACAATAAAAAAATAAGATACTTGAGTATGATAAATTAGAATCATTAAATAGGTCCCACAATTATGATTTTAGAAAATTTTTTAAATTTTATATATTTTTATATTTTTTTACAATTTTTTTAAAAATTTTAAAATTTTTTAAAAATATAAATTTTGAATTTCTTAAAAAATTATTTTTAGACCAATTTGCTTACTTTCAAAGCTGACAGGGACTGAAAAAGTATTTACACCAATCTATTATTCGAGTTATTCGAATTGTGAAATTCAACTCGAATCGAGTTATTCGAGTTGACTCAAATAACCCGAATCGATTAAATTAAAATTTGAATTTTTTTGACTTTTTTGAATCGAATCGAGTTTTGCTTACCTATAAAAGTAACCTAGTTAGTTTATAAAAATTTTGGTATTACAAATTTATGGTGTTGGCAGTTGGCTTGAATGGCATGAAGACAAATTATTCAGTTGATTTACGCTACCATTGATTTAATTTTAGTTAAAAGAGAGAGTAATAAGCAACACAAAAAGTAAAAAGGGCCTTTGGGTCTACATTTTATGCTTATCTATATGAGAAGTAAAAATATACATGAGGCCTTTGGAAAAGAGATTTAGTTACTGTTGCTAAAGGCAAAGAGACAAGATAACATCAGATTTTTACATTGTTTTCTTTTTGGGATTATGTAATAGAGTAATAGATATACATGTTTTGATTCAAGTAATATTAGTATTTAACAACATAAACTACTTCATAACTTCAACTACACATTTTTTGGGTTAAATCAACTCAGAATTTTTGAAGTGCAAAGCATAAAGTTGAGTTGACTCGGAACGACCAGAGTTGAACAAGATCTTCAACTTTGAGTCGGTTGTTCTTTACAATAGAATTCCAAGATGTCGTAAGGACATACATTAAATTTTTGCGCATATCCCACCATTTAAAGTTGATTTCAGTTTCCTCTATTGATGGTCCCACTGAGCAAGCTTTAATGGCTTCTTTATTCTTCAAACGCTTAACCTCGGATACATTGAGAAACTCATGGGATTTGACTTGCGAAAACGGTATCAACAATCGACTCGCTTGAGGGTTCACATCGGAGAAAAATAATTTTTTAAAATCACCAAAATGCAATTTGATCCGCCCATGTTTTCAACAATATGTCGTTTCAAGTCTTTAGGCAACGGTGGTTTAGGTGGATAAGAGGTAACGGGTCTCTTGTTCTTGTTACTTTCTCCTTGGATTCGGCGTTTCCTTTTCAATTGGCCATTCTCCTTCTTCTTCATAAAGATTCGCTCTTGCATTTTTTCCTGCTCGACTCTCACAACTTCTAACAAATAAGCTATAGCTGTCCATTCAGGTTCAATCCTTATGTTCTTGAAATCTTCAGAACTAAGAAGCTCCATTTTTGTTTTAGATAATCATATGGCTATTAGGGTAGAAGTATAAATATATAGACATGAGAGCTGAACAGTTTGTGAAGAGTTGTTTTTTTTTTTTAAATATCAAATTAATCCAAATACAAATAAAAATAGGATTTGAATTAATCCAAACCCTTATCCATAGAACGATCCTAATAGCCCCCAATGCTCAGCCGCATTCAAATACATCATGCGATGGAGCTGCTAAAGCCAAACCAGTCCTTGCAGGCAGTGGGGGAGTATTGAGGGACTCCAATGACAGTCATTAATTGATAGATCAACAAAAACCAAAGGAACACCAACATTGAAAACCAAAAATAGCAACTACAAGGAGAAATAAGCACCAATTTGAAATAGGAAGTTACCACACCCAGAGCCAAGTAAAGGTTGCTACAATTGGCCACAGGTCAAGGAAAGGCTGCTGATTCTCGACACACAACAGGTTTCTCCAAAGTATCAGCTACACGCTGGGAATGATGCAGCCAAGTTGACATATAAGGATCTGAGAATTCAACCTAATCTTCTAACTTGAATAGAGTCAGATTTAAGATAAAGTAAACCTCTTTTAACAAGCTTAAATTTTATTCTTACAAGTTGCATCACCTACCGGAAATATGGAAAACATGTTATCCAAAAAAAAAAAAAAAAGAAACTTATGATTGGTTTTAAGAAAGAAAATAGAAATACAGTGTCTGATTCAGGCATTTCATCAAACAACCAAGATTCTCAACACAAACCCAAGAAACTATTACAATCAAAACAACCACTAGAAAATGCTTTAACCCATTTTCCCAAAAACCGGCAAATATGTATCCAGAAACCTATGACAAAAACTCCATTTTTTCTACGTAGATTGATAGAACCAGAACCAAATAGGAATTCCAAACAAAGAATTACAAATATATATATGGTTCCGATTTTCTTGAAGTATATATATGCTTTTTCAAAGATTTAGAGAAGGAAAAAAAAAAATTCAAACAGGGAATCTGTCGGAGTAAACCGAAATATGAGCAGAGAGAGGCTTAGTTACAATTGGTGATAATATCTATTTCAAAAATATCGTTTGAGTTACTTGACTTGGAAGTAAAGAAGCTCACACACTCTCTGTATATTCATACTTTTCACCAAACTCAACTCTCTTTATACCTGTAGAGTATCAGTTGTTTGATTACCTAAGGAAAAAAGATGATGGAACTCCTTGGGTTTGAAGATTTCAAGGACACAAGCGCCGATCCTAAATGGACTGCTTTCGATTACTTGTTACTTGTTAGAGGTTACGAGCGTCGATCAAGAGAAATCGCAACAACGAAGCTTCAAAATCAGAAAAGTTGGAAACAAAAGTCTTGGTTTTGGGTGTTTAGGCTCCATGCAAGAGAAGAACGGATTGACAAGGAAGCATCAATTCAAGAAAGAGAATAGCAAGAACAAGAGACCCATTGTCTCTTATCCACCGACTTTGTTGCCCCAAAGTTTGAAACAACATATCGTTGAAAAATTGGGTGGATCGGATTGTGTTTTGGTGATCCAAAAGAAATTATTCTTCTCCAACGTCAACTTTCAAGCAATTCAATTCTTGATACCGTTTTCACAACTCAAATCCCATGAGTTCCTTTTAAGCATTTGAAGACCAAAAAAGATGCCATTAAAGCTCATTTGTTGGAACCATCAATGGAGGAAATTGAAATCAACTTTAATAAGTGGGTTATGGGCAATAGTTCAATGTACGTCGTTACAACTTGAAAATTACAGTTATTGAAAATTACATTGAAAATAAGCAACGTCTTAGACAAATATCCCTCCTTATTAATTAATTTCTTTTTTGCTTCATGCTCTTAATCTGCTTCAATAATAAAGCCTTCCCTTCGACCCACCAAACCCACTTTGCACACTCATACTTTCGGAGTAAGAAACCTTGTCACTTTTTACCTCCACCGTTACTACCATTATCACTCCCATAATTCCTAAGTTGTATCCTTAGTCTCATATTCTCCCTTGCTAGCTTTCGTTCACCATCCCGTAATTCTCGTAATAATTCATTCGATCATCATACTACTAGAAAAATATGTATTAATAGGTATTTAGTTAAGGAAGATCTTGTTGTTAGCCCTAAATTGTAAAAAGAAAATTGCAGTTGTTGATGAATAGAATTAATTTTTTTTTTAAAAAAAAAAGAATGAATAACATAATAGTATTATATTGTAAAATTCAAATATGTTTATGAGCATACATTTGTTTGATTTGGGTTTGAACAGTGTTACTTTCATCCTCACCTCTAATATTGTATAAAAAATTAACAGAAAAGAACCGTATAATACATAAATAGTATAAATCAGTTATATAATTAACATATGAGAATATTTAGTACTTAACCAATCAAATTATTAATTAAGAAATGTAATTATGTGTTTAGATTTTATAAAATCAAAATATATATACACATAGAGAAGTATTAATTTTGAGTTGGACTTATGTATTGGTACATTTAGAGATGTATGAGCACAATTAAAGAATGTATTGAACATCTAAGGGACGTATCAAGACAGTTGTAATTTGGTTAATGACATGCAATGTACGGAAACCTAGATTCTTAATATCAATACAAAATACCAACATGCTTTAAAAACATTTACAACACCTTGGAATATTTTGGTATTGATTTAAAAATTAAAAAATTTAAAAACATTATATGCTATTATTAAATTTTAAAAATATAAAAATTTTGAGAAAAAAATACAAACAAATTATTTAAAAAAAAGTTTCTAAATCTTAAAAAAAATATGATTTTTGAATTTTTAATAATATTTTAAAAACTTTTATAGAAAAATCTTCAGTTGGGACTTTTTATTAACTTTTAGGAACTTATTTTTTTTTATAACTATAAGAATATTATATATATATATATATTTGAAATTTTTTATTTTTTTTTTAAATTTACATATCTTGTCTATTTCTTCTTTTGGAATTCTTCAATCCCTCCAAACCCTAATTAGGTGAATTTGATTTTTTCTCAGTACTGGATTATAGGTTTGAACATAAAAAGAGAGAGAGTGAAAATGGTTTTATTTGAAGTAATTAATAGTTTGGTTCTTTAATTTCAGTTAACAAAGGTGGAGCCGAATCCATGGCAGAAACCCAGATGCTTTTATTAAAATTACGTGCAATTAATTATTTAATTGTAATTTCTATAAAAAAAAATCTAATTAATCTGTTCTTCGTGGCCTCGATATTTTGGGCTGTAGAGGTAAACAAATTTTTTTTATTAAAAAAAGTATATGCATATAATTAATTCTTGACAAAAAATGGGCAATGGTTATTATGTTCTATTACCAGACAAGAGACCTATTACCTATTATGAAATGATATATTGTTGAAAACATGGGCGGATCAAATTGTGTTTTGGTGATTCAAAAACAACTGTTTATCTTCGATGTGATTCCTTAAGCGAGTCGGCTGTTGATATCATTTTCGCAATTCGAATCCCATGAGTTCCTCAACGAATCCGAGGCTGAGTGTTTAAAGAATAAAGAAGCCATTAAAACTTGCTTGGTGGAACCATCAATGGAGGAAACTAAAATCAACTCTAAATGATGGGATATGCACAAAAATTCAATGTATGTCGTTACTATATATTGAAATTCTATTGTAAAGAGCAACCAACTCAAAGTTGAAGATATTGTTCAACTCTAGTCGTTTCGAATCAACTCAACTTTATGCTTTGCACCAGTGGCGAACCCAGGGGGTGGCAGGGGTCCCGGCCCCCCTAAAATGGAATCTTTCTATTTAATCCCTTTAAAAATTTAAATTTGTAATGATAAAATTGCCCTTTGGCCTCCCAAAAATGATAAAATTTTGATTTAATCCTTTAAAAATTATAAAAGATATAGGCTATTAAAATGGTAAAATTACATTTTTATTATCGTGAAAAAATACAATTTAATTTCGGCCCTTTGTCAAAAATTTTCTGGTTTCGCCCCTGCTTTGCACTTCAAAAACTCTGAGTTGATTTAACCCCCAAAAAGTTGAAGTTATGAAGTAGTTTATAATGGTACTCAATTTTTATCAGACATCCAATGTAGCGGGATTAATAAATTTTACCAGATTCTTATTTTTTATTTTCAGTTTATGTAATATTAAATTATGTTGGTGATGATAAACTGAATTTATTGAAGTAATATTTTTCCATATTCAAGTTTCAAACAATTATATAACCTAAGCAAATTTTTCATCAAAATACATTACTGTATCAGCGTATGGATGCATGCATGCTGCTATATATAAGGCAATGCAGAGTGCTGAAATTTTGTTAAGTTAAATTTGATGAAAGCTTGGCCGAATCTTGTGGTAGACGTTCTTATTCAATTATTGGTGACTCCGCTGGTGGAGATACCACCGGTGCCATTCGAAGCTTGTAGTTATAGGTGCGTCCAATGGAATTAGATGGCTTTTTTTTGTTAACAATATGAGATTTCAAACCATGTAAAACTGCACTACATTTAAGGTTAAATATTATTATTAATTGAATCAAAACATGAAAAATACAAAATCAATTCTATTTATCTATTAGCACCTTGGTTTATCACATGACCCCCTATCATTTACTATTCCCGCAACAACATAATATCAAATATGACCCCATTAACTACTTGCAACTTCATCTCTACATATTTGCCGGTTTTTGGGAAAATGGGTTAAAGCATTTTCTAGCGGTTGTTTTGATTGTAATAGTTTCTTGGATTTGTGTTGAGAATCTTGGTTGTTTGATGAAATGCCTAAATCAGACATTGTATTTCTATTTTCTTTCTTAAAACCAATCATAAGGTTTTTTTTTTTTTTTTTGTATAAAATGTTTTCCATATCTCCGGTGGGTGATGCAACTTGTAAGAACAAATTTTAAGCTTGTTAAAAGAGGTTTACTTTATCTTAAATCTGACTCTATTCAAGTTAGAAGACGAGGGTAAATTCTCAGATCCTTACATGTCAACTTGGCTGCATCATTCCTAGCGTGTATAATGACATTGCCGATAGTTTGGAGAAACCTATTGTGTATTGAGAATCAACAGCCTTTCCTTGACTTGTGGCCAATTGTAGCAACCTTTACTTGGCTCCAGGTGTGGTAACTTCCTGTTTCAAATTGGTGCTTATTTCTCCTTGTAGTTGATATTTTTGGTTTTCAATGTTGGTGTTCCTCAATACTCCCCCATTGCCTGCAGGGACTGGTTTGGCTTTAGCAATTCCATTGCATGATGTATTCAAATGTAGTTGAGCATTGGGGGCATTTAGGACCGTTCTATGGATAAGGATTTGGATTTGAATTAATGCAAATCCTATTTATATTTAAATTCAATAATCCTATTTCTATTTGGATTTGGATTAATTTAATATTTTTCAAAAAAAAAAAAAAAAACCTAACTCTACACCAACGGTTCAACTCTCATGTCTATATATTTATACTTCCACCCTAATAGCTGTATGATTATCTAAAACAAAAATGGAGCTTCTTAGTTCTGAAGATTTCAAGAACACAATGATTAAACCTGAATGGACAACTATAGATTATTTCTTAGAAGTTGTGAGAGTCGAGCAGGAAAAAATGCAAGAGAAGGAGAAAAACATCTTGGAGTTCTATTGTAAACAACAACCGACTCAAAGTTGAAGGTGTTGTTAAACTCTGGTCGTTTCGAGTCAACTCAACTTTATGCTTTGCACTTCAAAAAATCTGAGTTGATTTAACCCCCAAAAAATGTATAGTTGAAGTTATGAAGTAGTGTATGATGTTAAATATTAGTATTACTTGAATCAAAACATGTATGTATATTGCTTTATGATGGAGCTCGAAACTAACTATTATTTCGACAAAGGCAAGCGCACCTATCGAACAGTAGTATAGCTATGGTGAGTCCGGAATACCGTATCCTCAAGGACCAAGAGTACTAGTATTAACTATCTTTTTATTATATACCTAACAATTAAGGGGATTTATTTTTAATCTAAATTAACTAACTAACTTAACTACTATGAACGCGACAGAGAGTAAATTGGGGAAAATACCTTTGGAGAACTTATATAAGATAGACAATACCTAAGGAAGAATCCACCTAGACTTCACTCATTACTTTTGATTCATACGATTTATTCACTTGGCTTAATCCGTAGAAATCCCTAAATTATATTAATACCTCTCTCGAGGCTACTAACAACTGACTCTAGGTTGATTAATTGAAATCTCTTTCTAATTAAAACCCCTATTGCCGCATTAACTCGATCTATGAATTCCCTTATTAGGTTTGACCCTAATCCGGCAGATTTTCGTCGCCCTATCTCTAGGGTTGCGATCAACTCGGCTATATTGTGTTGATCTACTCTTAGACAGGGACTTTTGCTCCACTGAATAAGCACATTTGACTTGAATCAATAACCTAAATTATCAAAATAAGAATAAGAACTCACAATTAAGAATAAGCACAAGTATTTATCTCATAAATCAGATAATAATAAGATTCATCTAGGTTTCATCCTCCCTCGGTATTTAGGGAGTTTAGTTCATACTAAAAGAGGGAAACATCATAAAAGAGGAAAAACAACAAAACATAAGAAAACCCAAAAAAACTTCTAAAGAACTTGATGGGAGATCCTCCGTCTTGATGGAGATCCTTCTCTAAAATTCGCTCCCGACAATTTTGTCTTGGAGTATTTTCTCCTTCTACTCGGCGTCTATTCGACGTCCTGTCGAGCTCCCCTGTTAGGTTGCCCCCTATGGTGTTTATATAGGCTTCGAGATGCCTTTCTTAGCCCATAAGTATCTTATTCCGAATGAAACTCATCTTGATTTCGGTAGGGACGCGACCGTGTGACACGTCCGTGGTGGACTCCCTTGGCCGTGGTCGATCCTGCTCGCCACACACGGCCGTGTGATATGCCCATGGTCGATAGTCCAGGCCGTGTCTCAGTTGTTGCTTGAAACACACGGCCGTGGGTGATAGCCCAAGCCGTGTGAGTCTCTAATGTAGGCCCATTTTGTCTCTTTTCGGCCCATTTCTCGTTCCTTTCGTCTTCCTAAGCTCTCCTGAGTATAAAACATGAAATTAAGAGATTAGGGGCATCGAATTCATCAAATCTAATGAATATTCATCCAAAATTAAGCCAAGCATGGGGTTAAAATATGTGTAAATTATGGGTTATCAAATACCCCCACACTTAAGCGTTTGCTTGTCCTCAAGCAAAATCCTCAACTCACAATTAAAATTAACTCCCTCAATTCATAATCCTCATGAATAATGTTTCATCATAATTCATAGAAAATTCATATATGGATAATTTAACTAAAAGAGTCCTAAAGATTCAAACAATCTAAGTCATAAATTTTTATAGCATGAAAATATAGGTGTCTCCCCTTACCTAAATAATTACCTCAGATTCAAAACCGACAAGGATTGACATCCTCACTAAGGATTCACTCAAATCACTCAAAGTGTTTAAGGTTCAAATTAAGCACTCAGAAGTCAAACATGAAAAGTTAATCCCATAGGCTTGCATGAAAATCAAATCTCCACCACTATAAAATGAGATGATACACAAATCAAAAGGTCTTTAAAAAAGGTTGTAACGGGGCTTGGGTTTAAGGTGTGGATAAAGGCTGAATTAGAGGGTTAAAAATCGAGATTGAATTGAAAAATTACCTAACTAGAAAAATAAACTAAAACTTGAATAATTACAACAATTAAGAATTCATCACTAATAACACGAGCTTCTTCTCAAAATGTGAAATTAACGCATAAGCTCAAATAACATAGAACTAATAATGAATATACTTCATTTTTTTTAAGAATAAGCACATACAATAATAATAAGATAGAATTTAACAACTGAAATAACGAAAATAGTTAAGCAATTGACCAAATCAAATCTCGATATAAGGGTAGTCAAGAGAAATGGTGATAACAAATACAAAGTGGGTTTTTAGGCTAATATTAATGGGTGAGTCAAGAAATGGTTGATTAGGTTTCAAAGGGGTCACTAGGGGTTAATTAAACGGGTAGGCTTTTTAGTGGAATAAGTGGGTTAAAACCTAGGTGCCTTTATCATCTCAGTATATCAAATCATAGGTGTGGTCTCGACATGTATGATCGAAGCAAGTTCTAGAATAACAAATCAATGTTGACACACTCATAATTAATAAAGTGAGCAAAAAAGGTGTATGCTCTAAAAGGCTCAAAATGTCACAAAAATGATGGTTTTTGATGTCAATCTTGCAAATTTCAAACTTTAAAGTAATATTTAAATTTAGGAAAACAACCTAGAAATTTTAATTACGAAAAATAGACTTGTCATGCTTGATTCTCTAAAATCTTAAAGTTTAAATCATCAATGCACAATTAACTATGACTTAATCCAAAACATATCAATGAAAATCATAAATCAAAAGAAATTTCATTCTAATAGTGATATGAGAAAGTGGCTTGAGAAAAAGAAAAAAATTCAGAGATTTGAGAATAATGCAAAAAGTTAGGAACTTGAATAAAATTCACCCCCCACACTTAAGATGTACATTGTCCTCAATGTACAAAAATAGATATCCACAATATAGTAAGAAAATCATAAGAGGGAGAGAAGTGAAACTTCCTGAAGTTTGGATGGAGTAAAAGGAAAGAAACAAGGGAAATTTAGGCCGAGTTGGAGGAGGAAGCGCCGGTGGTAGTGGATACTAGGGTCGTGGTGCGGTGATTCCCTAGCAGCCTTTAGAACCTAAATTAAAGAAATCAAAATATAATAATATAGTTTTAGCACAAGAAAGATAAAGAATAACTGGATAAGTTAGCTGAGTTGTACGTGGAAGAGATAGTGAGATTGCATGGTGTACCTGTGTCTATTATATTGGATAGAGATCCGAGGTTTACTTCGAGGTTTTGGAAGAAGTTACAAGAAGCCATGGGTACGAGATTGAATTTCAGTACTGCGTTCCATCCGCAATCCGATGGTCAGTCTGAAAGGGTGATTCAAGTTCTTGAAGATATGCTTCGATGCTGTGTGCTAGAATTCGAAGGTAGTTGGGAGAGATATATACCTTTGGTCGAATTCGCCTATAACAATAGCTATTAGTCGAGTATACAGATGGCACCGTATGAGGCTTTGTATGGCCGTAAGTGTCGGACTCCTTTGTATTGGACCGAGCTTAGTGAGAAGTAGATCCATGGGGTCGATCTAGTAAAAGAGACCGAAGAGAAAGTGAAAGTAATCTGTAATAGTCTGAAAGCTGCTTTGGACCGATAGAAGTCGTACGCGGATTTGAAAAGAAAAGAGATTGAGTTTGAAGTGGGTGACAAAGTGTTTTTAAAAGTGTCTCCATGGAAGAAAATCATGAGATTTGGACAAAAAGGGAAATTGAGTCCAAGGTTCATAGGGCCGTATGAGATTACAGATAATATTGGGCCTGTAGCTTACCGGTTGGCTTTGCCGGTAGAGTTGGAAAATATTCATAACATGTTCCATGTGTCGATGTTGCGACGGTAAAGCTCTAATCCTTCACATGTGATTCCTTCAACGGAAATTGAGATAAGACCGGATATGTCTTATGAAGAGGAGCCGGTTAAAATCTTGGCTCGAGAAGTGAAACAGTTGAGAAATAAGAGCATAGCACTAGTGAAAGTGTTATGGCAGAAACATGGCGTGGAAGAGGCTACGTGGGAAACGAAAGAAGCTATGAGAGAGCAACATCCAAACCTCTTTTCTGGTAAGATTTTCGAGGGCGAAAATCTCTAAAGGGGGGAGAGTTGTAACATCCCGGTTTAGGGCCTAGTCGGAATGGTGGTGCGAGACCACAAATCCGAGGGTTATGAATGAGTTTTTGAGGCTTATATTATGTATGCATGCTAGTTTGAAAGTTTCATGAAGCAATTTTGTGAAATTGTGGTTGAATTGTCCAAAAGGACTAAATTGCAAAAGTTGCAAAATGTGTGTTTCTAGAAGCTATTTGTGTGAAATAGCTTTAGATTATTAATTTGAGGTCCTTATATAGAAATTTACCCAAATTCTAATTTTTGGACAAAACTGGGCATGGATGAGTAAAAATTGAAAGTTTATCAAAAAGGGCATTTTGGTCATTTATTAATTAAGTGATTAAAATAGGTGAAAAGATGATAGAAATTCATTCATCTTCTTCCCATAGCTGTCGAAAATTAGAAAAGCCATTGTTAGTTCTCCTTCAATTTTTCAAGCTTGCTAGTAAGTGCTCTTAAGCCCGGTTTTTGATATTCTTCGTATTTTTGAAGTCCTAGTAGCATGAGTAAGCTATTTATAGCTATTTGGTGAGCTATTATGGATGTTCAAAAATGTTCATATGTATGACATGCATGTATTTTGATGTTTTACGGAAGAATATGAAAGCTTGATGTAGTAGAAACATCTTTTGCTAAGTGATTTTCTATGAAAATGCATGTAGGGACTTAGTTGTAAAAATCTTAAGTTTGGTCATACATGGGTGATTTAGTCAGATTTGATGAATGCTTTAGTTGAGTAAGTGGTTCGGCTAAGCATGAAAGAGTAGAAAGTTGAATAAAAATCACTTTACGAGCCTTTGGGGCTAAAGTGTAAATATGAAAAAGTTTAGGGGCAAAATAGTAATTTTGCTAAAGTATGAGATGTGGGTCAATTTAGTCAGTGTGTATATTGAATAAGCTGATTTATTCATTATAGATCAAGAAAGACAAAGCCCGGATCGAAACCGAGGCAAAAGCAAGGTGGTGGACTAAATTACACATTTCAATACTTTTGAGTATCGATGTAAGTCTATGCATAAACTATACATTCATACTTACAATTTGTTAATGCTAGCTAGGGTGTAGCATGAATGATAATGAATGAGAATGATTGGGAACCTATGTGGTTCAAGTAGAATGAATGTAATATAGATGTGAATGGATGAATAATTGGGTAAATAGACTTGTCCATGTGTTGTGATAATGCTAGATGGTGGGCTAAGTGCGATACCATCCAAACGCATATTGACGATGAGCTGGCTATGTGCGATGCTATCGTTAGGTATATCATTTAGTGACTATGTGCGAGATCACGATGATTACCCTTGTGGTAGGCTAAGTGCGATACAACCTTATAAATTGATTGTGGTGTACTAAGTGCGAAACCACCGAGATAATAGCTGTGTGGATAAAATGTGTGGATTAATTGTGTAATAGCTGTGTGGATAATATATGTGGATTAGTTGTGTGGATTAGCTATGTGAGTTAGCTATGTGGATGTATATTGTGTATATGTAATATTGAATGCAGGGGTGCATTTCAATAGTTATGAGCATGTGACTCAGGATGTGTTGGTAATATGGTAAGGGATAGAAAGAGTAAGCATAATTGTATATTATATGTTGGTATAATGCTAATTGTGGTTTGGCTTATACTATGATGCTTAATTGTTTATGTGTAAACTTACTAAGCTCAAAGCTTACTCTCTTTCTTTCCCCTTTGTCTTATAGATTAAAAGCGTTGAATCGAGATACGAGGATCATCAGAAGATAGCCCACATATCAGCACACTTTGGTACATGAAACTTAATGTTTTGTATATGGCATGTATAGGGGCTAGATAAGTTAGTGGATTTTGTTGTAAATGGCTAAGATGTGTTGGCCTTTAGATGGATAGCTTATTTTGTATAATGCCATGGTTGTTGGCTATTACATTATATGAAAGAAAGATGTAGTTTTCTATGTGAGAATGCACTTCAATTTGAGTTGATTATAATGGTGTTAGATGAGTATATGTTGTGTATGTTAGAAGGGTGAAAAGAACTTGACACTTAGTCTTGTTCTTGACCATGTGGATAGACACACGGGCGTGTGTCTAGGCCATGTGTAACACACGGTCAACCCACGGGCGTGTGCTGTGGCCGTGCGTCCCCTGCATGTTAACATAGTAAGTCAGAATTGTTACACGGGACAAGGCAACGGGCGTGTCCAGACCGTGTGGATTTAGTCAGTGTTCACCACGGTTGGGAAGCACGGGCAAGCCATGGCCGTGGGGCAGTTGGCAGAATGCTCGAGTTTTTAGCACGACTAGGGAACATGGGCGTGTCTAATCTTGCACGGGCGTGTGGGACCTGTATAAAGGAGAAAAACTTTTAAGGATCGTAAAAGTTCCGGATTAGTCTCGAGAGCCCTCGTGTGTATGAGTGAGGCCTCGTAAGTCGAGAATGAGGTTTTAGTGAGTAATGATGTTGAGCCTAAGTGGCGATTAAGTGGTTTGAGTTTGGTAATGCCTCTGGCCCGGTTCCCGGCGTAGAACCCGGGTAAGGGGTGTTACAATACATCTTTCCAAAATACCAAAATAGATTGCCGATAGTGTGATATAGATGCTGACGATTTCCGGATCCGAGCTAGCTTTGCTGACACTGTAAAACAGAGAAACAAATCACACAGTAAGCTTTCAAAGCTTAGTAAGTTCGAGATACAATACAATTAACTCGTTGAATCAAATCAATGTATAAATTGAACCATTACATAGATAATTTACCAATGATACACAATTTCAACTATATCCAATACTCACATAACATTCCATTCATTTACTTCCAAATTCACCAACCACATAGGTATCATACCTACCATCATTCATAGCCAATAATCCTACTCAACCATTCACAAAAACATACACAATCTCATCAACCACAAAGGTTAAATACATACCTTTTTGTCAACACATAGTTACTCACCAACCATGCTTCTCAACCACTCGGTTTTACATTCCGATCAATCATTGCTACTCTTTTGTTTTATTCGCACACTTAGTGCTAATTTCGTAATCAAAGCATAATTGTCAACGTACACTTAGTGCCAATTCAATAAATTGAACTTATAACGGTATCGCACACACAGTGCCAATTTGGTAAGCCGAACTTATATCGGTGTCGCACACACAATGCCAATTCGGTAAGCTAAACTTATATCGGTATTGCACACACAGTGCTAATTCGGTAAGCTGAAGCTTCAATCTTTTCGCACACACAGTGCTATTCATTTCTGTATCTTTTCTAATTTCGCACACTTAGTGCCTCAATACTCGATCTCATATGTAATACAGTATTAATACAACTCTATACATTTATTCATTTCTCATCACATAGATATAAATTTAATGACTATTTTTATATCCGAACTTACCTCGGACGTCGAAATACCGAAACAGTCGATTAATCGAGTACTTTGTCTTTGCCTCGATCTCGATTCGAACCTCTCCTTACTTGGTCTCAATTTTGCTCAACCAAGGCCGAATACCTAGCTTTCTTATTTCTTTCTCTTTTCTTCACTTTCGCAAGAATAAGATGATAAAATGGCTTTTTATTTCTTTTGTCTTTATTATAGTAACATTATAATATGAAATTATCACTTATATAACTAATATATAAAACTATATAATAGCCATTATGCCGTCCATTAGTCATCCACTACCTTAAAATTTGCTTAATTGCCTCATAAGGCCTCCACATTAAAAAGACATCAACACTTAGGTACTTATAAATCAGCACACAGCTTTTATACTTTATGCGATTAAGTCCTTTTTCTCAAATTGAACACACAATCGATAAAATCTTCACACAGAAATTTCACGCAGGCTAAATCACATACTGTAAACTCAGAAAATAATATTAAAATATTATTCTGACCTCAAATTTGTGGTCTCAAAACCACTGTTCTGACTAGGGTCTAAACCGGGCTGTTACAACGAGAGTGAGTTTTTTCAGCTTAGTAAATATGCTCGTGAGATTGTTTCGACTGAAGAACAAATGTGTGTACACTTTGAAGACAGATTGAATGACGAGATCAAAATGCTTATGGGTGCAATAGAATTACATGAGTTTGTAGTTTTATCTGATCGGGCTCAGAAAATGGAAGAAATTTGCAATCACAAGAAACATAATGAAATGAAAGCTCGCAACTTCAATAAGTGAAATACATCCAAAGCATTTTCTACTTCTCCGCTGAAGAAAATAAAAGAATCTAGTAGTCGTTTTTTAGTACCATCAGGGTTTTCTTGCCGAGGTATAACGAAACAGAGTAATGTGAGACCACCGACAACTTCAATAGTCAATGCTAGTAGTGTACAAAATGTGGATAGTCCTGAATGCAGCCAATGTGGCCGGAATCATTCTGGAGTGTATAGATTAAAAGACGGGTCATGTTTCATTTGCAGATCACTAGATCATTATAAGAAAGATTGCCCGAATCGAGTTGATTTGAACAAAGATCATAATGTGAAACCTATTGTTACTCCTACGAAAAGCAGACGGCTAGAAAATAGTGGCACAGTTGGAGTCAGTTGAAAATTGGTTGGTTTAGAAGGTATGTTTAGGTGCATACGGCCTGCCACACGGCCATGTGACATACACATGTGTAGGGCACGGCCATATGGTTTGTTGAAATTAGGTGTAGGTTGATTTACATAGCCACAGTCTGTTACACGACCTGGCGACACAGCTGTGTGACCCTGGTTTACGCTGCTTTAGTTTGTTACATGGTTAGGCAACCAAACCATGTTATAGAACCACACGACTGTGTGACCCATGTTTTCACTTTTTACCTAACTTTTTGTAAAAGTTTCAGTTTAGTCCAAATTTGTTTTTGGGTTATTTTAAGTACGGGTGAGTATTCAGTCGAGCCAAGTTGAATCGAGTAAAAAATTTTTGAGTTAGTCGAGTTGACAAATCCTATTTTAGCAACCGAACTCAATTTGATTTTTTTTTAATTGAATCGAATTGAGTCAAAAAATTTTGAGTCAAGTCGAGTCGGGTTAACGAATCCTATTATTTACACTCAATGTTGCATTTACATGGATCAATTATTTAACTAGTAGACGAAGTACAATATTATTTAACTACAAAAACAATATAATGATTTTGCCTTTAAACGTAATAAGTAAATATTTATCAAAACGACGTAGTTTTGCCTTTTAACTTAATGGTTTTGAATTTTAACTTTAGAAAAGATAAACATTTATCAAAATGATGTAGTTTTGCCTTTTCTTTTTTAGATTTTCGGATAACTTGAATTGTGTAATGCATATTCGAGTTAAACCGAAAAACTTGATTTTTTATTCGAGTTGATCCGAATAACTCAATTAACTCAAATAACTTGAACTATTTAATTCAAATTTTAAATTTTTTTATTGAGTTTTTCAAATCGAATCGGATTTTGCTCACCCCTAATTTTAAGATCTATGTAAGCTCGATTGAAGTTCGGTTTCTATTGAATATTGTTGAATAATTTTAATTATATTCAATTATGGATTTGTGGATTATTTATGTCAAATTTTTGTATGATAGTGATGTTTAAATGTAAAACCCTTAACCCGTATCCGTCTCCAGAATAGGGTTACAGAGCATTACCGAACTTATTTCTTTAACAATCATACAATTCGAATACAATTCCCATACCAATTAAAAACCATTCAAATACATTCATATAGTCCCTAATATAAGCCCTCGAGGCTCCAAATAGACATTAAAAGAGGTTCGGGACAAAATCGAATACTTAATAAATTTTCAAAAAAAACATAGAAAATTTTCAAAGTGCAGGGGACACACCAGTGTGGACAAGTCGTGTGTCTCACACGGCCAAGAGACACGCCCGTGTCACAGGCCGTGTGGACATTCGAAATGGAATCACATGGCTGTGTCCCAGCCCGTGTCTGACCCCGTGTAACTCTCTGACTTGGGTCACACGGCCAACCACACGCCCATGTGAGTAGCCCGTGTACCCTTCGAAATGGCCTCACACGCCCGTGTGCCAGTGAAAACTAGAGGGTATACTAACTTGTGCCACACGGCCAGGGCACGCGCCCGTGGGCTAGGCCTTGTAAAGCTACTCACTTGGTTTCTAAATAAGTACCAGAGGACACACGGCCGTGTCATCTAGCCATGTATCACACACGGCTGAGACACACGCCTGTGTCTCTACCCGTGTGGACAAACATAGGCTATTTTCCAAGCCATTTTTCTCACCCAAATTTGTATCAACCTAAACACAACAAATAGCATATGACCATATCATCAATTGGCATTCAAACCAATCTCAATCAAGTCCAAATCATGCAATACCAATACCAACAACTCTAATGCTCATAAACATCACAATTTTCCATTTCAAAACATATCAATATCACTTTCAAGGATTCGCCTAAATGGTCAATTTCATATATGCATTATCTTGCCTAATACTTAGCATGCTAATACATTATCAATTTCAATCATTTGCTACCTAATTACCAATTCACAATAAGGCATTCACATAGCAATTATAAACCACATATAAAAGGGCCATTTATACATATTTACATATCAAAACATATGACTACTTACAAGCCAATTCAAATGGCTAAAATTCATCAAGACATAAAGGCTACATTAGCCAAAAGACCTATACATGCCATATAACCATATTACTCAAAGTTCAAAAGTACCAAAACAACTGCTGGATAGTGTGATGAGATCTCCGACAACTTCCAATCCGAGCAAGCTTCGAAATCACTATAAAACACGGAAAAGTTAACAGAGTAAGCTATTAAGCTTAGTAAGCTCGCATGGCTAATAAGTACAACTTACCATTTAATCATAATTTAAGTAATTAAACATGGCATAATGCAACTCAATTTAATCTACAAACATGGCATAATGTAACTCAATTTAATCCACAAACCTAACACATATTCATCCATAAGGTTAGACACAAAATTCACAAATTTCATAGATTCAATGCTTATATAATTCACATGCATACCTGTAATGATACGTATCAATCTCTTATTCTTTCATACCATCAATATACCCATTGAACCATTTAAAATACTATCGGATACTCGGGAATCTCGCACACTAAGTGCCAATACATGATCAAAACCATCTCTATCTCATATCTTGTATAAATGCTCACTCTCGAGCTATCACTGGATCTGTTCACACAAGCTGACGGTCAAGACGTAACTACACAGTGCTGCTCACACAAGCTGGCGAGTAACAACAACACATTCTAAAAACCTCAGCCACCGGTAGAACGTACAGGACCAGCACCCAAAACACGGTAACCCCTAAAGACATGTCATTTGTATCCTATCTATTCTTAAGGTTCAATCGGGATTTATACATTGTCGATAACTTGTCGAGAATTTTTGTGGTGTTGTATCATCTCAATTATAACAATTAAGCATTCAAACACATATAATTTAATGCTTAAACATATGAACTTACAATACGGAAAAAATCGAGCGATCAATCCACTACTTTGTTTTTCCCCCGATCTAATTCCGAACATAGCTTTTCTTAATCTATATATAATCAAACCTAACCACTTTAATACTTATTCTATTCAATTTAATCCAATTTCATGTTTTGGAAAAATTACTATTTTGCCCCTAAATATTTGACTTCTTTACAATTTAGACCCTAGGCTTGTAAAATGAAATTCATTCAATTTTATCCCTACCCAAGCCTAGCCAAATATTAAACATGCTTATAGAAGCCCATATATTTCACATATTCACACTTTTACCATATAATTTATCACATTTCTCAATTTAATCCCTAATTTGCAATTTCATTCAAAATCACTCAACAAATGTTGTTTATCTAACAACAACCATTCATTTTCTACCATTAAACTTCAAAACACATACATATTCAACAATGGTGAAACCCTAATACTTTAACAGTTTCATAAATTAGTCCCTGGGCTAGCTAGATTAAGTTACAACGACTCCAAAAATATAGAAATCATTAAAAACGTGATGAAAAATACTTACATGCATGAGAATTATGGTTGGTCGAATGTTTGAAGCTTTGTTAATGGCTTCCTTAGTGAATTTTGGCAATGGAGAAAGAAAAGAAAGATGATATCTTTCTTTTTCCTTAATTTAATTTATGTTATTTTATTCATTTACCAAATTAACCTTATTCATTAACTTAAAATTTTACATTTATGTTGTCCATCTTTGTCCACTAAATATAATAATGGTCTAATTACCATTTAAGGCCACTCACATTCCAATTTCATAACAATTTGACACCTTTTACTTAAAGAACACAAAATTTACACCTTATGCAATTTAGTCCTTTTTATCAAATTAAGCATGCGAACGATAAAATTTCTTAACGATTTTTTTATACAACAATACTAACATGCTGTAGACATCAAAATAATAATAAAATAATTATTTCAACTTTCAAATTTGTGGTCCCGAAACCATTGTTCTGATTTTACTGAAAACATGTTGTTACATTAATAGTTGTAATACCTTATAGCTCGGGTCAGGTGACGGATTGGGCATAGGGTGTTACAAGCGCGATCCTAAAGCAATCTCCACTCGCAACTGCCTTCACAACATAATAGAAAAGTTCTGAATACACAAACATGAAAAGAAAACTAAAATTTGAATAGTAGAACTGTCTTTCTAGGTTTGCTTAGAATTCCTGTGACCCTAAGGTTGCTTATATAGGCAACGGTCTACTTGGTGACTACTCAACCCAAGATACATTTAGATACCAATGAATAAAATATTTTGCTAAAAGCTAGGGTCCAAATAAGGAAATTTCCCAAATGTTTCATCTAAGGAATCTGCTATATTCTAGACTGCCATCGTCGCATCGTCGTGACGTGGGAATGCTCCTCGTCACGATGTCGCCACTATGAATTACCTCCTTTACTTGTCACGTCGGCATGATGAGAGAAAGCTCATCGTCATGACGTCAAATGTGTCCCGGGCCTTTGGTAGCTTTGTTGGCTTATCAGGCTCCTTGTCTCACGGCCCAATCATCCTTCCTTGTATTCTAAGACTTAGATTAGCATCCTAAACACTTAAATAACTCATTAGTCACTTATGAGGCCCGATTCGGCCGTACGAGTCATCAGAATAGCAGAAAATGCATAAAACACTAATTTTTATTAACTTTTAGTTCCTAACCTACTAATACTAAAAATGTAATATTTAATTATAAAAGTCCTAGAAAACAAACTCGTTAAATACAGAAATAACCTAAAATAAATACTACATTTGACGTCAGGTCATAATGATGTGACCTTTGACAGATGATGTGGCTGTTGATCGATGTTGAGTGGCTAGAATGAATCTGGACAAATGGATGTACAAATTCTTTTGAATCTGGACAATCATTTTGAATGTGGTTCAATATTATATAAAATATTGAAAAATTTAAAAAAATAAAAAAATTAAAATTAAAAAAAAAACTAAAAAAAGCAAGTCCATAATGAACATAGACAAATGGATGTCTATTAGCTTTGATATCCCACGCTTTGATATAACACTATTTAAGATAACTTTTTATTAACTAAGTCATTCCGTGATCAAACATTTTCAATGCATTTTCCAAGACTCGCAAAGTACTCAAAAACATGTTTCAAATGTGGTTTAACTTATGCAAATGTTTTTTAGTCAATACCAAAATGTTCCAAGTTGTTTTAAATGTTTTTAAAGCATTTTGGTAGTTTTGTATAGATATTAAGAGTCTAGGTTTTGATACATTGTAAGTCATTAACCAAATTACAACCTTAAAAAGAGATGTCTCGATACGTCCCTTAGATGTTCAATATATCCTTTAGTTGTGCTGATACATCTTTAAATGTACCGATACATAAGTTGCAGTGACACTTTTTCAATTCAAAATTAATACTTCTAATGACTGTAAACTTGTACAATTAAAATTAATTAATATATATTGAAGTTCGCTATGTATATATATTTTGATTTTACAAAATCTAAACACATAATTACATTTCGTACTAAATATTCTCATATGTTAATTATATAACTGTTGTATACTATTTGTGAATTATAATGTTCTTTCCTGTTAATTTTTTATACAATATTAGAGGCCGGAATGAGAATAATATTTAAGGTTGACAACAAGATCTTTCCTAACTAAATACCTATTAATACATATTTGCCTTTACTAGAGGCGTTAATGGGTCGGACCGAGACTCGGTTTCAAAAAATTTCAAGCTCGAGCCCATTTTTGGCTTGACCCGTCCAAAATTTCCGTTTTACTATTTGAAAATTAATAAAATATTAATATATTTTTTAATTAATATTTTATACTTGAATTTATTTTTCATTATTTAAATTGAATTTGAGCCGGCTAATGTGCAAAAACACTTATCCAAACCTAACCCAAGTTGGGTCGAGTGGACTACCTAACCCATGAATAAACTTAGTCATTACCATATATATGATAAAATTAGTCGATATTATATGATTTGTATATAATATATTTGTGAACAATTGCATTTTATTTTATTGTTTACAATTTTAGAATCATTTTCGCTAACTAGACTTATATATACATTATTATTTGTCATTTCCATATATAAATACAATATTATATGATTCGTAAAAATATATGATGATTTTTTTAATTACATATGATGTTATTTTATAATTAAATAAATCACAATTGAATTCTCTAGATCATGACATTACAACTTTGATATCTTCCATATACTAAATTTATTAGTTAATAATGAACATTAAATTTTAGCATATTTTCGCTCCCTTCATCTCTCTATATAGCATAAAATTGGTGTTTGGGTAAGCAATACATAAGAAACCCTTCGATTTGCAAGGCATGACCATAAAAGAAAGTGAAGCTTGCCTATTTTATCATTGACTCGGTAAGAAAGGCCACCTTCTAGAAAAGAAAGAATGGGTTTAATGAAGAAAGAATACCCTTTGTGGGGTCAATGCTTGTGATATTATGTACAGTTTTTATGCATGTTTATTATATCCATTTTCCCCATAATTTTAGTTTGTTTAATAGCTAAATCAAGTCATTTTAGTAATAATTCATGTTTTTACAGTGTAGGTAGTTAATTTATGTTTTCAGTAGTTTTTATAGTATTTGATAACTAAAAATGGTTATGTGGTTATGTAGGATGAATCGAGAGCTAAATATGCAACTTCGGGCTAAACTTGTTGCCAATGACACAACCACGAAGTATGGAAGTTGCGACACCAAAAACATACACGAAAGTAGCCTCGGGATTGAAACTAGTGTGAATGTCGTGACATTAAAGACAGATGCGAGGAAGGGCGACAATCAAAGTCGATGTTGGAACGAGCAAGGTACTCCATGTTGCGATGTCGTGATGATTCTCCAAGCACGAAAACTACGATTTAAAGGGGCAGTTCAGGGTCTTTTTCAGATTTAAAGCCCTAATTGTTGTATTAAGTAGAAGGGCGTCTTAGTCCTTCGATTTTAGCCTATATAAGTAAGATTATAACTAAGATTAGGGAGTTATTTGGACGACTTTTCATATTTTTCCATTATTTAGTTTTCAGTTTCTACTTAGTTTAGGTTTTTCTGTTTGCTTAATTAGAAATCTTCTATTCTAAAGTTGAGACGTTGCGAGCAGAGATTGTTCTGAATGTGTGTTTTTACATAAATATATCAATGAGCATTCTCTTTCTTATTCTTTTTATTTATATCTCAATTTCATTAATTTAGTTAATTGAATGTTTGTATAAATGTTAGAAACCTTGTGCTTTTATAAATATCTAGCATGAATGGATTATTTAACTTATTGATCAATTACGTAAACAGTTATCTGAAATTGGGTATTTATTTGAGTTTGATAAATAACTTAGTATACTAGGATTGACAATCCTAGTAGAAGATCTAGACAACTGAAACCAAAAATGTATCTTGTTGAGTACACATTTAGTGAATTTGTGCTAAGCAGTGAGACCGAAATGGTACCCGTATGGCTAGGTGAGACTGAAAGGGTATCTTAGGTAGTAACTCTTAGCGAGGATGTGACCGAGAGGGTATTGTTAGTTAAGGGTGGTAAATAACTCAATTAAGGGTAATAATTAGCTTAATTAATAATTAGTAATTTAATTAATTCTAGGCCCATATAGCTCGTATCGTTGAAACTAGGAATAGAAAGTTCCAATTGGTTAATCTAGGTTAGTTTAATTAGTTAGTTTAATTGTCATCTTAATTTAGAATTTGCACTACTGATTCGTAACTCGACTAGACTAGTAATTGTTTTCGAATAATTGATTTAGTAATAGTATTCACCAACCTAGTAACCCCTTGGGTATGATTCTAGAAATACTTATGTGTTTTGTTGTAAACAAAAATCTATATTACAATTTGACATATTCGCTTGCAGATAACGCACTCTAATTCCATATCTAATTGCAGTTTTTTAAGCCTCGGTGCACACACGTTACGGCGCGGTCAAGTTGTTGGCACCGTTTTCGGGGACTTTGACAGTGTAAACTTGTTATTAAATTAGTTGTTCAGTAAAATAATATTAGTTGAAAGATGAACATGCTAGATAGTGCTCTAATTATCTTACATAATTATTTTAATATTTTCACTATTATTACTATTTTGTTTTTTTTACCTTGTTTACAATTTAACTTAATCATGGGTTATGGTGAATATAGGTGGTGTGATGATTATAGGAAGAAAGATCGAGTTAGTCGAACAGAGCCTTGACGAATTAGTGGAGTTATGACGAAAGATATGAGGAGGACTCATCATCCGATGCTTATATGAGTGCATTGAAGGATGGTCTAGCTGAGTGTAGGATGATGTTGTCATTTGTTAAAAGCCACATGTCCCATATGGTGGCCCAACTAAACCAGTTGTCCATCCTATAAGACATAGCGACTCAAATGAATGAATTTTATCAGAAACAGTCCGAAGTAAATACTCCAACAGAACAGGTCGTGCATGATGTTACTGACTCTAATGATGAGGACCATTGTATTGTCGTTAACCAAGTTGAGTTAAACTATAAAGTTCAACAAGTGATTAGAATCAGAGACCATGATTTTGAACTTGGAAGAAGGAGTCTCCAATCCAATTTACGTAGGAGTAGGAGTAGATGTATAACTAACTGGTGACAATGAGCTTAAATAGTGTCTAATTGAATGTGTAATAGAGCCTGTACACGTTTTGGCCATAGTAGGGGATGTGCCAATTGAAAGAGTCAATGAGTTCTTTTCATTCTCATTCGATGATGGAGGCAAAGCTCGAGCAACCAGAGCCACACACGATATTGGGGTGAGGATGTGCGAAGTAATAATATCTTGAAAGCTAGTATGGGGTTGGCTCGTAATGTGGATGTCGTGTCGGTCCAAGATAAGGCACTATTGGTGGAATCAATCGAAGATGCTGGTTCAAATTGATGGAAGAATAAACGAAGGATCAAAGTGTCGAGGACCGGTTGAAAGTTCTTCTACGTTGGCAATACGGGTCGTCCCAGTTTTTAAAGGACTTCTATGCTTTTCTTTACTTTTTTTACTTTTTTTACTTTTTCTTGTTTGTTTATTTTATTTTTAGTTTTAATCCTAATTATTTTTAATTTTTTTCATAGCAAGTGTTGATATAGTAAGGTGATGGAATCGAAAAATTGAAGAAGCCAAAAACTAGGCTCAATGTCGCGACTTTGCAACCCGATGTCACGACAATCAATTCAATATGCTACATCGTGATGAGGTAAGGTTTGGCATCGCGACAAGCTATCTCGATGTAACGACTATATCTGTGAAAAATATAAATGTCGGTAATGACAATATATATCGCAAAGAAAATAAAGAACACAGATTTTACGTGGAAACCCTTTCGGGAAAAAACCACGGGCAGAGGAGAAGAAAATTTCACTATGTCGAATTCAAACCGCAATTACAAGAGGAATAGCCTATGTCTATTTATAGGCTTTTAAAACCCAATTCTAATCAAAGTATAAATATATTATGCTAATAAATGCTAAATATATTATACTCATAAATACTATATCTTCTAGAAAGAAGATATATTTTGTTTAACTTGACTTGCAAGCGATATCTTAGAATTTGGGTCACACAACTCTAACAATCTCCACCTTGACAAGAATTCTCAATAAACAAGTTCTTCATCGCGAACTCTCAACGAACAAGTTCTCCACCTCTTCCATAAAACCCCTTAAGGGTTTAACTTCAACAATGAACACCAACCAAATCTAAGCAATGCTCAAACGTGGTTATAGGAAGTGACTTAGTCATCATATCTGCAGGATTTTCATGAGTACAAATTTTGCTCACAACAATATCACCACGAGCAATAATAGCACGAACCAAACTATGCTTCATCTTATCATACGAGGTCAAAGAATCATAAACCTCATCAACTGTGAGAGACTCACGGCTATATAAAATCGTGTCTCTGAAGGTTGAATAAGACGGGGGCAACGAACAAAGTAGAATCAACCCTAGATCTTCCTTATCATACTGAACCTCTATGGCCTCCAAGTTTGAGAGAATTTCTTTAAACACTGTTAAGTGTTCGTGCACAGATGCACCTTCCTCCAAACGATGAGCATAAAGATGTTGCTTCATATGCAACTTGCTGGTTAGAGTTTTCGACATGCATATTTGTTCTAGCCTCTTCCATAATGCAGCGGCGGTCTTCTCCTTCATCACATCCTGCAAAATTTCGTTAGACAAATACAGATGTAACTGTGTTAATGCCTTTCGACCCTTGCGCTTCTTCTCTTCCTCTGTTAATGTCGAAGGCATCTTATCTACCCCTAACAGGGCTTCCTCTAAATCTATCTGTGCAAGAACTGCCTGCATCTTTATCTGCCACAACGTGAATCTGGTGTTGCGATCCAATAGCGAAATTTCATACTTCAAAGACGCCATTACCGTGATCGAGATGAAAAACCCGGAAGCTCTGATACCAATTTGTGAAAAAATATAAATGTCGGTAATGACAATATATATCGCAAAGAAAAGAGAAATAAAATAAAGAACACACAGATTTTACGTGGAAACCATTTCGGGAAAAAAACCACGGGCAGAGGAGAAGAAAAATTCACTATGTCGAATTCGAACCCTTTACAAGAGGAATAGCCTATGTCTATTTATAGGCTTGTAAAACCCAATTCTAATCAAAGTATAAATATATTATGCTAATAAATGCTAAATATATTATACTCATAAATACTATATCTTCTAGAAAGAAGATATATTTTGTTTAACTTAACTTGCAAGCAATATCTTAGAATTTGGGTCACACAACTCTAACAATATCATGGTGTCACGACGAACACTGAAGTGCCAGGTTTTGTATGAAACTATTTATTTTAATGTTCTGTTATCCATTGCCAACACTTCTTTTTTCCTATTTTTGTTGTTTTACTTTTACATTATTATGTTTCATGTTATTTGGTCGTAGTTTTTCTTTTCGTTAGGTACTTTTTTGCATGCTTGGAGCACGTGGGATCCCGATGACAGTTGACAGCAAGGATGCGACCTTTTCTAGGGAAGTTTCCTTGTTTACACTTCATGTTTTTACATTGAGGACAATGTATGCTCTAAAGTAGGGGGCAATTACATAGGGTTATGTTTGTGTGTTTTCTTTGTTATTTATTTTATGATATATACCTAAAAATTTTTTTTTGTTTGAATTGCATGGTGCTTGGAGTATTTTAATGCTAACAATATTGGTTGAGAATAATAGTTGATTTTTGTCAAGCATGCACTTTTTGATTGATATGAGATGATTTACTTAGTTTTAAGGTAGATTAATTAGTTTACTTAGTTAAATTGCATAATAGACTAGAGGTACCTGTATAAAAATGTTTGATTGTGTGTCATGGGATAAATAAACATTATAGATATTTGTAGATACATGATGGTTGAATTAATTATTATTCATTGGTTTAATTAAAAACACGAAAGAGATTGTGTATTGTAGAATGTTTAGGGATGACCTAAACCATTAGCTAAATAACTAGAAATTAAATAACTTACTCTTATACTATGTATCCCTAATTCCCATATTTGATCATATTTACTCTTCCTTGATGAGCCTTTCGGTAATATTGAAACCTTGAGCCAAGAATTTAATTAAAACTTGAACATTTCCATATCTTTAGTCTCTTATTGCGTTATGAAATAGACGCCAAGCCATGAATATAGAGGGATTAGGTAGAGGTACCTCGGTTGTTTCAAAAGAATTGAGTGGAAAAAACAAGAAATGATACAATATAGTGAGTATATGACTCTTACAAAATTGTGCTTAAAATGAAAAATTAATTTAAAGAAAAAAAGCATTGTGAGAGTTGAAAACAAAACGAGATAATTAAAATATGGAACGAAATAAAATTAAATTTTATATTAAATACTAAATTTATCATTATGCGTAATTATATATCAAACATAAGAGCCTTTGGATACTCGTTCCGGATTCGCATATAATAGCAATGGTTAGTCTATATGTTTCTGCTCGTCTTTTTCTTCTCGTACGCGAACCTGGCCTTGGCCCCGACAAATATAAAATATAAGGTCTTTTTTCTAATTATTTAAAAAAAATGAAACAAAACAATTTAAACTCCAAATTTTAATTAATTAAACAAATTAATTTATTTCCAGTAATACACTTTAATCCGCCAAGTACCTACTTTAACTATATTATTCTCCTTTAAAACTTGCATTCTGTTCGGTTTCTTACCTTTAAAGAAAAAAGAAAAGAAAAGAAAAAACCTTGCATTTAATTATGGCGGGAAACTCCAACCCTCCTTCTTCGTAATGATTTCAACAAAATTTCTTAATAAATTTGCTTATATCCAACGTGGTAATGTTTATTTATTTTTTGAGTATTTTTATCTACCTGATCTTCTTTTTGTTCATTAATTCTTTTTTAAAAAAATTATATTATTGAAAAGAAGTTAAAAAAAAACAAAAAAAAAACCAAATTATAATAAAAGGGCAGAAGCACCTAGGCTTGAGGGATTCAGTGTCAAATTATAATTTAATGTGCTTAGCAATATGTCAGTCTGTTGAATTCATATTTATACATTTTAAACATATTCTATAATTTATTAATATGTTTTATATCAAATAAATTTTAAAATACTTTTTGCACCGGATGTCTCTTTACTCGCTTTCATGAAAATAAGAGAGTACAAATTCCAAGTAATAAAGTCCGGTCCCACTTCCACTAATCTGACGCCTTGATTATCAGCAATAACTCACCATAAAGATCTTGATCATAATCACACGCTAATTTGCCAGAGATCTCAGTATATCTACGGCTGAAATCACATGATCATCAGCTAACCGTTATTAAATTTCAATAAAAACGACTTCGCTCAATAATTACCCTCCACACCATATAATTAAAAAAAATTTAAAAAAAGTTTCAACCATCAAGGGATAACCTCCGACACACTCCAAAAATTCATCCGTCACTGGTTTTTTTTCTATCAACGATCATAAGAAACAGCGAACTACATTTCTATTCTTTTTAAAAAATTTAGAGCTGATTGAGTGAAATTTTTGAAAATCTTTTTCCATTTCTTTTTATGGGTGATAATACTCAGTTACGATCAGATGAAGAGCAACCACCTCCCGCGCAAATCCCTTTGCTCAGTTCAAACCTTCAAAACGACGCCGTTGGAGGCCTCCACCAGCGGCAGCAAGAGATCCGAACGAGTAACCGTCTCGATGATTCGTTGGAATATTTGGAGAGGTTTTTGACCTGCCTCGGTTTCAACCAGTCGTCTTTGCTGAGTTTTTCTTTATCTTGGGCGGCGTTCACGGTGGTCGGGGTTTTGATCCCGGTTTTAGCGCTGGAACTTTCTGAGTGCGACGGTTGTGAGATGTACCAGATTAAGAATTTCGAGGTCGGTATCGTGGCTTCTCAGGCTTGTTTGGCGGCCGTTTCTTTGTTTTGCATTTCGTTTAATCTCCGAAAGTACGGCATCCGGAGATTTTTGTTCGTTGATCGATACGGTGGTCAAATGGTTCGCTTTACCGATCTCTATGTTAAGCAGATTGCGGTAAAGCTTCTCTCGTTTCTTCGAAAACTTGTGGTGTTAAAATCGATTAGTTAGGATTTATACCTTGCTTTATCATATGATTAACGCATTCAATGTTCTGATCTTTGGTTTATAATTTAATGTTAAATATTGGATTCATGTTGCTGGATTGGTCACTGTTACTATAATAGAAAGATTAATCCTAGCTCGGAATGATCTCTGACTTCGACTTTTGCTTGTTTTATAGATTTGGAAATTACTAAGTATTTTAGTAATAATATTTCGGTTTTATTAGATCATTCAACAAAATAAGAAATTTGAATCCTATGTTATTCGGATTTGGGTGAGTTTGTGTTCAGTTTTTCATGTATTTGGTAGGTTCTTGGGGTCCTATCCCTATATATATGTCGAAATGTGTTGAATACAGTTATTTCAGTCAGAATGAACAGTTGAAGCAGCACAGTCTGAATTTTCTAGTAGTTTTAGCACCAGCCATATTGGTAATAATAATGAATCCTATGTTATTCAACAAAACAAGAAATTTGAATCCAATGTTATTCGGATTTGGGTGAGTTTGAGTTCAGTTTTCCATGTATTTGGTGGGTTCTTGGGGTCCTATCCCTACATATATGTCGAAATGTGTTGAATACAGGTATTTCAGTCAGAATGAACAGTTGAAGCAGCACAGTCTGAATTTTCTAGTAGTTTTAGCACCAGCCATATTGGTAATAATAATGAAACTACGACGCACTTGAAAAACTTTCCTTTGTATATCACTGTTTCTTGATCTGGGTTTACTTTTGTACAGGCTTCTATGCGCCTGCTGATATGGTGGTTGCTTCCATGCTTTATTTTGAAGATGGCGCATGAGGTTATCCGAATTTTATATGTGCAACACAATTCACGGTGGATATCTGTTGCTATTTCAGTACCTTTGACTTTGTCCTGGACTTATGTTAGTACGATTAGCCTATCTGCCAGCATCTTGTTTCATTTACTCTGCAACTTGCAATTCATTCACTTTGATGATTATGCGAAACTCTTGGAAAGGGAATCCGATGTTATGGTATTTATAGAGGAGCACATTCGACTGCGGTATCATCTCTCCAAGATAAGCCATAGGTTCCGGATTTTTCTTCTTTTACAGTTCTTGGTTGTCACGGTTAGCCAAGTTGTGACTCTTTTCCAGACAACAGTTTATAGTGGAATGATTAACTTGAGCAATGGCGGTGATTTTGCAGTAAGTTGTGAATACTTATTTCTCTGTAGTTCAATTGTTCAGTCCGTAACCTTTACTTATCTCCTGAATGAAAAAACAGAAGTTGCTAATTTAAATGTTAACTTTCCAGAAATTTTCTTAATTTCTTGGCATATTTTCTTCAGAGTTTAACCATTTAATGCTTTCATTTAATTGCATCATTTGTCTGTTCTTTTTCTTGCCTTTCTCTAGATCTCCGCGATTGTTCAGGTAGTTGGGATCATTCTTTGCTTGCATGCAGCCACCAGAATTTCTCATAGAGCTCAAGGAATTGCATCTTTTGCATGTAGATGGCATGCATTGGTGACATGTACATCTACTGATGCTTGCCTGAGACATTCAAACAGTTTAGGAAGCATGGAACCTTTAAGTCAATCAAACTTGCTAGATATTACTTTTTCGGAAAGTGATCTGGATTCGATGGATTACATTGCCATGCCTACAACCACACAGTTGGCTTCTTATATGTCTTCATATCACAGAAGACAAGCTTTTGGTATGCAATTTATCTTGTTTCTATGGCTAATTCTGTTTATTTCTCATGCAAAGATTTAGGACCTTACTTTTAATCAAGCCAAAATGTGAACCCTCTACTAGCATCATAAATAACCTGGATTAAAACACACACCAGTGGCTGCACTCTATGTTGCTCCACCTCTTAATTTTTCTGAAGTATCCGTGTTTGACACTTGTGTCTGGATATATAAACTCGGGTATAAGACATGATCCTTCAAGTACCCTCCAAATATGTGAAAATCTTGGAAAATGCTGAACATACTTGTTTCAGATATACAGCCATGTCCAACAACTTGAGTCCAAGTAACATAGGCCACACTTGCTGGACTGTTTTTAACGGCATACTTTGTGATGATATGAAGGTATAATACGACTCACCTAGACATAACTAAAATATTGTTTGGATCATGCAGAATTATGTAGCTATTCAGGGTGCTCATAAAATCTGGATTAAAACACACACCAGTGGCTGCACACTATGTTGCTCCACCTCTTAATTTTTCTGAAGTATCCGTGTTTGACACTTGTGTCTGGATATATAAACTCGGGTATAAGACATGATCCTTCAAGTACCCTCCAAATATGTGAAAATCTTGGAAAATGCTGAACATACTTGTTTCAGATATACAGCCATGTCCAACAACTTGAGTCCAAGTAACATAGGCCACACTTGCTGGACTGTTTTTAACGGCATACTTTGTGATGATATGAAGGTATAATACGACTCACCTAGACATAACTAAAATATTGTTTGGATCATGCAGAATTATGTAGCTATTCAGGGTGCTCATAAAATCTCTAAGATATGTTTAATTGCAGCTTCTAGATCCTATACTCCATCCAATATTAATCAATAGAATATGGATGGTTTATATCAACTTTGTTTTGTTCTATTTTTCTTATTGTCCCAGATATTCTTTATCCTTTTGACCAATGTTGCTCCAACTCTTCATTTTTCCAAAAGCACCCATGTTAGACACCTGTATCTGACACATAATTAGAAATAGTATATTACCTTTCGAGGATCCTCTTGATAAAAAAGTTCTAAAATTTTGAAGTTTTGAACATAACTGTCTTGGACACATACCCACATTTGACATATACACCCGAACTTGAATAACATCAATTTTGACCTAGTAAATGGATACATACTTGCTTTGCATCTATAATTTATAGCATTTTTCAACATAGTTGCTTGAAGAAGAGGGCTGGAGATATTTAGTTTACAAGCATGTTCATACTTTTGAAATGACAACTAGATCACCTATAGTGTATCACTAGGCACAGTAAAAAAAACCTGTTCTTTCAACTATAAAACCCTTTTTTTTGGTTGGTTATCTTGTCCTTTTTTTATTTATTGATCTTTCTCGTTGGTTGACATAAATGCTTTGATCGTAGGGTCATAGTTGAATAGCCTAGAGCAGCATTGAGAATAAAAAGTCTAGCTTGTTTCTCTTTTAGGACTGCGACCTTGAAGATAGCATCCATTCAACTTTTTCCATATAATTTAGAGATAAAAAAAAAATTCTTACATTAACCCATGACGTAACCTAGTTGTTTTGTGTATTCATCTTTAAGAGGTGACATCTAAACCGATTCAAGATTTAACCTAGTTGATTTATTATATTGAACCGGACATAAGTTGATATCTGGCTCAATCGGTTTGACCAACTGATTCGGTTTGGTTTTCTAATCATTGCTTATGGTGTTTAATCCTTGGGTATATTGATGCAAGTGGTTCTTTGTGTGATGCAGTGATGTATTTGCAAGCCAACCCTGGGGGCATTACTATATTTGGATGGACGGTTGATCGGGGACTTATCAACACAATATTTTTCCTTGAACTTACACTGGTGACCTTCGTACTTGGACAAACCGTAGTCTTCAATTCTGCATGATAAAATCTCCGATCATCAAATCAGTTTTTTCCAGAGATCACACCTTCGAAATGAGTTTTTCTTTTTTCAGATTTACAGACCGATTGATTGTTCTTAGATCATAGCATTGTTGAAATGACTCGACAACTGCTGCGATTGGTAAATTGTTAGAAATGGCTGAAGCAGCAGCTATAACGGAGTTAGCCAAGGTTTTGCGATGATAAGGCTGTTGGCTGAAGGTTTTGGAAGGTTTGAAGACTGCGACATTCGGAAGTAAGGCAAATTTCTAAACTTTCAATTACGTTAATTTGTTGTACTTCCATTGTATTTATATCTACCTCTATACTGATTCAGTAAGGAAAGTGCACAACCACCGAACTCTAAAATAAGCAATATAAATTTATAAAGGTAATATTACTGAGGATATTGCAAATAAAATTATACCCATTATTTATAGCATGGAAATGATGAAAATTCAAAATTTGCAAATATTTGACTTAATTTTTACTGATTTAGATAGTTTTTTTTTATATTTTAATTATTATTCAAGGATGTAAATAGTAATCTCTAGATATCCCATATTTGAATCCATGTTACTTTTGTTAATTAGGATATTCGCCTTTTTTTTTTCTTTCCAAAATTTACTTTATTGTAAAGATGTTTTTAGACCTACTAAATGTAAATTTTTAATGGATTTGTATATACAACGAATAATTTAATTAATTTCAATTCAAATAATAATTAATCAAATTTAAAGTAGATAATAAACAAATTTGAATTTCAAAGCAAATTTGTAACTTTATATTTTATAGAATTTGTAAATATCGGACATGCTCATCCCTAATTATTTGTCTACTTCTCATGTTTTATTTTTTAAAAACAATTATTTTAAGGGGTTTTTTTTTTTTTTACTTTAAATAAATTCTTTTTTCTATAATTATAGTTCTACGATCTATACGGTTGGCAGGCGTCGTCCAAGTTCGAGTTTCCTAATTACACCGTTGGTTGGAAGGTTGGAAAGACAACAATTTATATCCTTCAATTTCCTACTTGATTTATTTCTTTAATCCTTAATTTTATTTATCAATTCTCTAATTTTGGCCACTCACTCACTTTCTTTCTTTGTTTTCTTTATTTAATCCTTTAATTCCATATTTAAATTTTGATTTATTTTGGTATCTAATTTCAGATTTGAATCAATTGAAACTTCATCTACTATAATCTATTAAAATCCAAATTCTTAAAATCAAGTATCAAGTCTTTGGGTTTTTTTCTCAATAAAGAAATTAAATATCATTAAATCAAAATTAAAATATTATTCGATTCATGATACTAGTTAATAGAGAATTTAAACAACTAGAAAGAGTTCTGCATAATTAAAATAAATTTTGAATTGATATAACATTATCTATAGATCAATTTGGTTAAAGTTACTCTTAAGTCAGGCCAAAGCATTTGTACACTAGTTGCCTTCTCGAAATACATGCTTTAGTGACCTAAATGTCATATTGTTGATGAGTATCCTGCACTCATCAATCAAAAGGGATAAATAAATATTATAAACTTTATCAATAGACATAAATTGAATAATGGTAGTAATGTCCACTACTATTTCAAGAGTAGTAATGTCCATATCTCTAGCCATTGAAAGCCCATCTCTCAATGCCCATACTACCTCAACACTAGTGGCTTTTTGAATATGTTGATAAGCTCCAATTATCTATCTACCAAAATAATTCTTAACGAGAGTTTCAGAGTCCTCTCTTCTAGGATCACTTATAGATGATCTATCAATGTTAAATTTGAACCAATCCATTAAAGATGTTTTCCAAGACACTAAAATAAAACAAAGTAGTTTTTTTTCCTATTCATTGTTGGAAAAAGAATAAACTTTCTAGTCGCAGAGCTCTATCAAATCCACATCAACTAGTCATTGAACATGATTCATAATAAAAGCAAACAAAAATCCTAAAGTTTACAAGAATTGTGATGATCCTCTATAAACCATGTGTTTTATGCCACATGTAAACTTCATTCAATTAGGCACTTTTCCCTTAGCATGAATCAGCAACATTTTCTCAATAAATCTCTCTCATTTAGATGATGAATACAAATAATTCCCAAGATATCAATGTCAATTCAAATGCACAATTCTTCATGAGGAATGTTCCACTTTAGACATAGAAATACCATGAGATTATTATCCTTTGACATCTGAACTGTATAAGGAGTCAATGATATATAATAAAGTAATACCAAGAAAGCGTTCTCAACTCAAAAGAATGGTCTCAAAATTATTTTTAATACCAAAATTCTAAAATTGTGATAAGATACCTTTGAACAATAGGAATATAAATGGAAATAGATCTTAGCCCTCAAGAAATTCATGACTAAATTTATGGTTGTAAAGGAAAATAGGAATGGGAATTTGAACAACTAGACATCACATTAAATGATGATATGGATGGTAACGAACTATAATCTGAATTTTACTTTATTTAGGTTTTTTTTGCATGTAAAAATGTATCTTCTAACTTTATGCTTTGTGTTAGGAAGATTATTTTGTGTATGTAAAATATCTTTTGAACTATGTTTGTCGTGTTTCTTCTCTTATCCTCTACATTAGGAGAAGCTTTAGTTGTAAGATGGCAACTTAGCCTCCAATAATAAAATTTAATATGTTTAATTAGCCATGATTTTCTAAATTTCTCTCTTTTTTTTCACTTAAGAATTTTACTCGAAAATATATTATAAATCTTTAATGATATTTTTGTTAGATTTGTAAAATAAATATAAAATAAAACTGAATAAACCAAGATTTATCAAGTCAAATCATTAAGAATAAATCAAGAACAAAACTAGATGCGGAAGCGTACCTGAATCCATGAATTCCATGAAGTTTTACTGGATCTTAGGGATTTGATCTTCCAAATTAGCACACAAGAAATTCAGAGAATATCTGCTCTCTTTCCTAATGATGGGATATTAGAAAATATATCTTGTGTATAATTTGGGGACCATAACCCTAATATTTATAACATTGGCATATTAGTTCTAATCAAATTCTAATTAGCCCATCATTAATTAGAATTTGATTGGAAGAGTATCTACACATATTTAACCCATACTTTATTTAATAATTAAAGCCCAATAAAATTTTAACCAAATTAGATCACTTTTAATTTGGGCTAACCTATCATGATAGTAAATAATAACATGTAATTACCCTTATTATATATGTGATGTCCATATTTTCCAACAATCTCCCACTTGGACTACATATATACTAATTATTCTATAATTACATGTCATTATATAACCTTATGAGCTCAAAATTTTACTATCATATCCAAAAGGTATTCCGAACAATCTCGTCCATTAATTATGTTAACATAGAACCAAGGCGACTTTCTTTACATATATCGTAACTAAATCCATCCATGATCACATATATTAATGCAACCAAATGACATAGATCAAGTATGGATGTGTAGCGTGGAAATTACATGCAATATGATCTAAACATGTCTATTTCCAACTGGTCCTCCTTAGTGAGATCAAACCTTACCAAAATCAGAGTGTGAATAAACCAAATAAACTTTATTTCTGCAGAAAATAAACTTAATATCTTTAAACTGAAATAACTAAAAATGTGTCTATAACATAAAAGCATTTAAAAATACAAACTCCCACTAAAACCAAATATCCTTTAAATGACATTACACCCATATGAGCAGTGTGCTCTTATAAAACCTTAAGTGTAATTCCTTAGTAAGCGGATCCGCAATCATGGAGTTTGTCCTAACATGCTTTATAAGCACCTAACCACTCCGAACTTTTACTTTAACAACTAGGAACTTAAAGTCTATGTGTTTTTACTTTGATGTGCTCCTGTTGCTATTGAAATAAAAGATTGCAATTTGTTTTCACAATTTGCACCTTAGTGAAAAAAATCTTATATCCATATTCCATCAAAATCGGAGCCTATATACCTGATGATCTCTAACTGATTAGACCTCCGATATGTGAGCATGTAATCTTTTGTTCTCTGAAAATACCTTATAACCCTCTTGGATGCTATCCAATGGTCCAAATCAGGGTTGCTTAAAATATCTGCCTAACATCCCAATAGTGTACACAATATTCCAATGTATACAACCCTGAACGTACATTAGACTTTCCACTGCTAAAATGTAAAAATTCTAATGCATTTTTGTAATTTCAAAATCATTCTTAGGGTATTGATTGAGGCTATACTTATTATTAACAAGCAGTATGTCATTAACATATAAAACCAGAAATATGTACTTACTCCCATTGAATTTGTGATACACACAATCATCAACAATATTCATCTCAAAACCATACGAAACAATTATTTGATGAAACTTATGGTACCATAGACGGGAAGCTTGTTTGAGTCCATAGATGGATTTTGTCAATTTGCAAACCATATTCTTTGAGTCTTTCGACTCAAAATTTTCTGGTTGCACTATATAAATTGTTTCTTCAATATCGCTGATACGGGCACGCTCGGGGGACTATCAAATTTCAAACTTATGGAGCTCGAGCCTGAAGTTCCAAGTGCCGTAGAGTTCATGTGCATCTTTATGCACTTCCAAATTAAGCCGGATTAGCTCATTCTAGCTCAATTTGAGCTCACTCGAGCTCGTTTCAGCTCATTGAGCTGATTCGTTAATTTTAATGCTTTAAATAAATTGAGTATTTAATTTATTAATTTTTTTCCTACAGCAAATTAATGCGTCCTAATATTTTATTTAGTGTCTAAATTAATTTGTCCTAGTCTAAATTAGTTTGTTACATTTTTATTACATGTTTTAAGATGTTTTAAAATTAAAATCAATGTGCAGGTTTTTTTTTCTACTTAAATAGGGGGCTGCCGAATTTAGTATGTGTGCTAAGTGTGTGCTTAATGTGTCCAAAGTGACTATTGATGTGTCTTGGACGTGATTAATTGTTATTCAATTCATTTGGCTTGATTTAATATGTATTCATACCCTTTTGTAGGTACAGCCGAATGTACATGAAGCAATTAAGAGATACATGCACCTAGGTGCATTGTACTTGGCCGAATACATCCATGTATTTGGTGGGTGCATGGACGGCTGGAACATGCATGTTGGCTGTTCATTTTGGCTCCCTAAAGACACCTATTCGGCCAAAGAGTCACCAGCCCTTCAAGTCTCCAAGGTGGCCGAATGACTTCCCCAAAACACATTAAAAACGTTTCAAATTTGCTACACAAATTCAAGGGCTGTTCGGTTGAATTAGTTCACACCATATGACCCTTCCAACGCCATTCTTTTCACATTTGCAAGGCTGATCAAGTTCAAGATCAAATGCTGCTCATTAATCATCTAAAGACATCCATTTAAGAGCCTAATTAAAGCAAGGGACGTACCTAGCTGCTGCATGCATCTTTAAGTGGCCTAAAATGCATTTATCCTTCTAGAATGCTGCCCCTTGATGTCCCCAAAGCCTTCACATGGATTTGGATGAATTTTTGGACCAATTAATCTTCTAGAAAACGACCAATGGAGTGCCATTGCTGACCAAATACAATCAGCTCATTTCCTTCTCCATTAAGGTGGCTATTGGCGTTCCCAAAGGATGAACAAAGACATATCTTCAAGCCTTCATTTGCCAAGTGAATTCAACTATCTAGAAGCTGCCCTTTTGCCTCCCAAATCATCCGAATTTAGCAAGCTATCCAAGGACCATGTTCGGTTGAACCTAGCCAAGCACATTAAGGATTTTCATTCTAGATTTTTCTAGCCACATCTTACTTAGTCTTTAAGCTTGTTAGTGACTATTCGGCTAGCCTTTGTTGACCTATAAATATTTGTTATTTTCATTTGTTAAAAAAAGAATCTTTGATTATTAAGACTTTGAATATATTTCATGAACTTTCGTTCATTGAGTGAGCTTGTCTCCTCTTCGATTTCGTGCAAGTTTCCTAGACTTATCAAATTGCTTGTGGCGTCTAGACTTGTTCCTTCCATTAAACTATACCATTGGTTCTTACTTCCCTAAGTAACGGGTCTTTGGTCCATCTTCGACTTCATCTATCCACCTTAAACTTTATAGAAACTGGGGTGACACATATTTGTGTTGAATCGATTCTTTGTTTAAGTTCAATTCTATCCATCTCCATCAAATATCATCTTATCATTACTTATTTACTTTTCCTTAACCCGATAACCTTTATTATCCTTATTTCTTCCTATCACCAAAACTGAACCTATCATCCTCCATATCCGAATCAATCCCACACTTAATAACCTCCATCCCTAACTTAATCCAATTCTAAACAAATTCATTCAAGAGCTTCCGCAAACTCAACCCTAATTTCTATTCTTTTCCGAAGGCTTGATTTACTCCTCGTAGACGATTGGGCAACTCGCATACAATTCGACTCTTCCCGAGGCGGACTGTATCAATCGCCATTAAGAAACACAGTCTTAACATCCATCTGATGTAACTCAAGATCAAAATGAGCAACAAGCACCATGATTATCCTAAAGGAGTCTTTCGATGAAACTGGAGAGAAAGTCTCTGTAAAATCAACACCTTCTTTCTGAGTATATCCTTTAGCTACAAGACGCGCCTTATACCTCTCCACATTACCATCTGCATCCCTCTTGGTTTTAAATATCCATTTACAACCAATTGGTTTTTCACCTTCAGGTAATGGGACAAGTTCCCAAACTTTATTGTCTCGCATAGACTTATACTCATCTTCCATGGCATCAATCCACTTTTGAGAATTAGAACTTTTCATGGCCTGATGAAAGTTGATTAGATCATCTTCCATCATTCCATTATCATCCTCATGTTCTTGGAGAAATACAACATAATCATCTGGAATAGCATTTCTCCTTTCTCTTGTGGACCTCCTTAATGACACTTGTTCTTGAGGTTGTTGAGTTTGTTCTTCTGGAACAATTATCTCATTTTGAATGGGGAGTTGTTCAACATTGTCTTGCAGAGGTTCTGGATTCACTTCTTGATCAATAATAGGTATGAGAACCTAAACATTATCAAAAGTGATAGTAGGAAATGAGTTAGAATTCAATTCATCATTAAAAGCAATGTCTCTAACCTTATTTCTCCCTCCAAACTCAACATCCTAAAAGAATGTTACAATTCTCGTCTCAAAAATATTCCTAATTGTGGGATCATAAAACTCATAGCCCTTAGATCGTTCAGAATTTCCTTAACCCTTTGTAATCGGCCCATTTTGCCTGGGCCCGTATCAATGAAATAAACCAGAATAAAAAACCAAAAAATAAAATAAAAATATAATAAATAAAACCAAATATCCTGTACAGTCCATTTACAGAGTCCAAATTACAGACCCACTACTCTACCCCAAGCCCAATCACACCCTGGACAAAAAGACCTAACCCAATACCTAAATGGACTACCCAAAGAACCCAAATTAAACCTAAATGACCTGCACCCAAAACCTAAACAAGCCCAAGTAGCCCAAATAGCTTGCGGACGCAGAAACCCTAGGTTTCCATTGCGCGCAAGCGCCCAGCAAGCATCCCAACAGTCACTCGACCACTCCGCCACCAATCGCGCCGCAGTTAGCGCGCCCTATCACTGCCGCGCTCCCTGTCAGTCACCTGCAAAAAAGGAAAGAAAGAGCAGTAAAAATGGCAAAAAAAGACAGATTTTTTGTATTTCTTTTTTAATTTTTTGGGTTATAAAAACCCCGAAATAATCTGTAACAGAATACACAGAGACACGAACACACAACAGAGAAAAATAATACAAATATTCACAAAAAAAATAAAGACAATACAATACACGATTTTTTTTACAGAGGTGATTTCCTATCTTTATTTGCGTCATTTTTTTTATTCGATTCATGCATATTTTTTTTATATAAAATAGTACTAATAATAAAAAAAGGTGCGAATTTACCTTTCGATGGCGCTGAAAAACTTAGGCTTTAGCCTCCGGCCACCATTCGCGGTGGCGCGTGTGGCGCGTGGGGCGCGTGGTCCAGGAGCCCTATGACCGAACTCCGGACAGAGGAGAGGAGGGTTTGAGAGCATTTTCTGCATTTTTTTTTAAAACGGAGCTCAAATGATTTTTTTTTGTATTAAAATTGACTTATATAGCAGCTCAAAAACGACGCCGTTTTTGCTTAAGCCAATAAGCATTAAAACGACGTCATTTAGAAGACCAGGATCTGTGCGTTGACCCGACCCGGGGAGGATCCGCGCGTTTTTATTAAAGGGTCTAATTGCTGTATAGACCCTTCCGCATTTTTATAAACTTACAATTATGCCCGAATAGCATTTTTCCTTATTTTCAATTTTGCCTCAAAACTTATCTTCTGTTTCAATTTGATCCTCGGGCTACTTAAAGCAAAAATATCAACGACGACGTCATTTTGAAAATTTGGCATAATTGTCATATTAACCCCTACGAAGTGTGACAGCGTTTTAATTTAGTCCCTTTATATTTTTTTAAAACCTTTTTATTTTATTTTATTTTTAAATTATTCTAATATTTTATTGAATTATTTTATTATATTAAAATTTTCTATTATTTTTATTATTTGTATATTAATTTATTAATGGTATAAATTCATATGTATTTTTTTACATATTATCTTTATATCTATATTAAATTACTATTATGTATTACTCTATTTGGTTTAATATTATTTACATTATACATTATTTTATAATTTGTATATTAGTTATATGTTATACATTTTAAAATTTTGTATTATTATATTATATTATATATATTACTTCTAAAATCTTATTTTGTATAAAATTTATTTATATTATATAACATATGTTATTTATATTGTTTACATGAAATATATATATTAGATTATTAGATTATAAATATAATTTTATTTAGAGTTATATATTATTTTTTTATTTAATAACATATTTTTCTTATTTTTTTTATGAATATATATATATTATTTTTGACTACTCCATATCATTGTTGCATATTAATTCATTTTTTTTATTCATATTTTTTTATTATTTTACATCATTTTATTTGAAGCCATATGTCTTAATTTATAATATCTATTATAATTCATTCTATATTGTTATTTTATCTTACATGCATGTAAAGTTTTATATTTATGTTTTTATCTTTGGTTATTTACTGCATTATATCTTATATTTGTTTATCCTTTTTTGTTCATTTATCATTAGTATGTTTTGCTTTAATATAATTATTCCATTATTTGTATCACTTGTTGTTTCATATCATTCTTTCTTTAATTTATCTATTAGTAGTAACTGCTAATATAATTTATAGTTATAGTGAATTACTATTGAGTATGTACGTTATAATGCATCAATGCAATATCTTAGTCAAACCATTTTTTTTAAAAACATATTTTGCTAAATGGATGCATTTTATTCAAAGGTTTTTAAATATAGCGATACGCGATATTTTGGGGACCTCGTGAAAATTATACCCTAACTTACTGGGTTTTAATTTTTCTAGTGGAACTTAAGGTATCAAGTATCCTTTTTTTAACCTACAAATTTCAAAATAAAACTTATCATCGAAGATTCAAAATGTTATATCTTAACTTATTAGATATGATGTTTTGTTCTCGAGGTAAAGATTTTCTATAAATAGAGACGAGCCTAGTTTCGAAGTCATGAAATGTTACATCCTAACTTATTGGGTATAGCATTTTATTTCTTTGAGATAGGTAAGTCTTGGTTTTCTTTCAAATAAAAGGGTTGTATTTTCTAAAATATTTCAAAATTTCGACATTAGGATATGAGATTATCAATTAGGTACCAAATTTTGGGCGTTACGAGGGTGCTAACCCTTCCTCGTACGTAACCAACTCCCGAACCCGTTTTCTTGTATTTCGTGGACCAAAATCAATGTTTCGAAATAAAATGTTTTATAAGGTGATCCAATCACACCTAAGTAAAAGGGATTGGTGGCGACTCCCGTTTTTGTTTTTTTAAAGTCGACCCCATTTTTTTTATAAAAACTTTAAAAATGGTTTCGACAGCTTGACGACTCCACTGGGGAACAATAAGAGAGTCAAGTCGTAAAATTGATAATTTCATGTCCTTTTGTCCGAATTTAAAATTCTGATTTGTTAAAAAATGATGATCCTTTTATTGCATGTGGTTCTAATTTTCAATATATACCTCTTCATTGCATTACATGACCGTTGTGGTCGCGCCTTTAAGTGAGAGTGAGAAGCTATGCCTTCGTGAGGTTTTCACCTCCGCATGGGCTAGTGGATTACTTCCGGGATACATCTGTGCCTATGTCTTCGTGAAGTTTTCACTTCCGCATGGCCATAGGGAAATGTATTCCCCTGAACCGAACTCGGTCCGTATGAGCCTATAATGGGTGAGGATCAAGGAATCTGCTGGTTCAGGTACCCCAACTTTAGAGCTAAACCACACGTAGAAAACATAATGACTTACCCTAAGTAGAACCATGTCAAACCTTAGTAGTTACTTAGATAAGTGTTTGTTTATTTTACTTGCTTTATATTTCATTCTGCGGTACTAACTTGTTATGTTTTATTTTTGTGCATGTCATTTCATATTTTAAGAGGTATCGATTCACGACCAGTTTCTAAGTTAGAAAGTTGGTTATGGAGAACGAATTCCTTGATAAAGTGGAAGATAATGCAGCCGTCCGCATATGGTCAGAGCAAAGGCAATTAGAGAAAGGGGATAGCATAGCTGAGGGGTATGTGTCGAAACTATGGGATTTTGCTCGTATCAGTGTCACGCAAAATAAGCTCCAGGAGTTGAAAGGAATATGGACCCGGTGGGATGATGAGGCAAAGTAGCTGTTCTATCGTAATTATGGCGATCTACCTTATTTGCTCGACGTCAAGGTAGATAAGCATCCATTAGGAGCTATGACTCGCTTTTTAGAATTTCGCTTATAATTTGTTTCTCTTTCGAAAAAGTAGATTTACTGCCCACGGTGGAGGAATATACAACCTTGCTTCGCTGTTCGAGGATCCAAGTCGACAAGGCTTATTCTAGGGCTGCTAATGTCCCAACTTTTGTGAAGAAGTTAATGAATATCACGGGGATGAGTGAGTAGTGGGTCTCAGCCAGAATTCAAGAGAAAGGTGAGGGTAAATGCGTACCTTGGGTGAGTTTGAGGGACCTGATCCTAACACATCCAGATGTAAAGAAGAAGATTGATGTTTTTGCCTTGTGTATTTACGGTTTGGTAATCTTCCCTAAAGCTCTAAGACATGTAGATGAAGCAGTTACTGATCTATTCGATCGACTTGACAAAGGGGTCACACCTGTGCCTGCGATCTTAGCTGAGACGTTCAGATCTTTGAATGCATGTCGGAGAACAGGTGAAGGCAGGTTTATTGGATGTGCGCAGTTGTTGTTGGCTTGGTTCCACAATCATTTTTGGAAGGTGGAGAAAGTGTCTTATCGGGTTTTCTCTGAGAATTACTCTCCGTTGAAAGAGATAGTAGCTACACCAAGGAGAGAAGACGTGTCCGAGAAAAGCTAGATGGCGCTCCTTCAAAACCTTCAAGAAGAAGACATCGAGTGGAGGGCTCATTGGATGGTTCCTGACGAAATCCTTTATCGGTGTGGGAGTTTATTTGGGTTCCTTTACTTGGAATTGGGGAGCCGTAGGGTATGCCCTTTGCTTGTCTTGAGGCAATATGGATCAAGGCAGTTTGTACCAATGACATATGGGTGGCTCAATGTGAGTTCTCATACAGAGGGAAAACTATAAGAAGAGGGTTAAGGAGATTTACGGTGCTTGGAATTAGATTCGTAGAATGAAGAGATTATCTACAGGCCCAATGACGACCTCAGAATACAGTGGGTAGAGGATTAGAAGGATTAATGATAACATCCCCGAGCTGAATCCAGAAGGCACCCGATCAAGAGAGGAATGCTTGCAAGTGGTCCCATCAGAGTTAGAGATTGTGAAACAAGATTTCGAAAAGATGAGTTCAGAGCTTGGAAAGAGGATAGAGAGGTTGGATGAAGAGAAAATGTATCTGAGGTTAGACGTGGATGTTCAGAAACTGGAGGTCGATAAGTTAAGAAAAGGGAAGAAAAGGGTCGAGGAAGACTTGGACAGCCTAAAGACAGAGTATAAGAAGCTGCGTCTATCGATGAAAAATACCGGATTGGGGAAGACTTCGGAACAGTGGTAACAAGAGGTTCAAGAGGAAAAGGCCAAAGCTGACCATTAGGAGAGGAAGTTCCTAGAGATGCAGATGCAAAATGAGGCTCTAGAAAAGAGGTTAGCAGAAAGCCAAAAGGAAAAGAGTGGATTAAAAGTTAGAGTGGCTGAATTGAGACGATCTCTTCACCATCATCGAAGCCGTAAATTTGCAAACGAGCTGAAGTCGAGTCTGAACAAGATCGAGGAAATGAAGGGCAAGATTGAAAGATTAGAATCGACATTGCAGAATTGTGAACTTCGAATCGAGCAGCTTGAAGCAAGAGAAGGGTATTGGAAGGAAGAGCTCCACCATTCTCATGACCAAGTTAGAAGTCGGGATTACCTCATAGGTGAAGCAATAGTTGATTCGAGAGAGGTAGCTGATCATCTCTGGACTTTGGCGCACAGGTGGTGATATATTGAGCATGAAGTATGAGCTACAGTCGGATCGTGGTCAAGAGCTAACCTCTTTGTTTGGGAAAATCAAAACTTTGGGCCTTAGGGCGAAAGCATATTTGTAGTCCATTTTATGTAAAGGATTTTATTTTCTAATAAAGTTTTCTAAAATAAAGTTGAATCTGAATCGATGCCTCCTTACATTCATGCATTTGCATTACATCACATCATATGCATTTAAATCCATAGAGAGAGCCTAATTAATTGAAATTATCAACAGAGGAAGAGAGAGAGAGAGAGAGAGAGAGAGAGAGAGAGAGAGAGAGAGAAAGAGGAGGAAAATCTAAAAGCTGAACACCATTCTGGTACACGTGCCAAGACAAAAAAAAATGGATCAAAGACTTGAACAATTCCAAAGAGACATGCAAGACCATATGCAAGAGCAATTGGCAAAGCTCCAACAAGAAATGAGAGACCAAATGTTGGAAGCTCAAAGGAACATGATGGCTCAAATGGCCCAGATGCTGAACGGAGCGATGAACAAAGGAAAATGTCCCATGCCTATTACTGGAGAAGATAGTAAAGGCATTCCCCCGGGATTTACCCCACCACATGCACAAACACAGCCTGAAGAGTATCCCCAAAGGCCACCTGTCACAATTAGGCCTCAACAAGGGCAAGCTGATACTAGACCGCCCATGAACTTCCAAGTTGGCTCAGGATCTAACCCAGGAGATAACCCTGCTAATCCTGTTATCCCTGATTTGGATATAGAAGAGAGGGAAGGGACAAGAACTGAATCCTCGAGGCAGTTAGAGGATCACTGTAGATGGTTGGAAGAAAAGTTCAAGGCTTTGGAAAATGCCGATCATCACCATGGTATTGACGCAAAAGACTTGAGTTTGGTTCCAGATTTGGTGCTTCCTCATAAATTTAAGATGCCAGAATTTGAGAAGTACAATGGGACTAGCTGTCCTGAAGCCCACATCACTATGTTCTGTAGACGGATGACTGGCTACGTGAATAATGATCAACTTTTGATTCATTGTTTCCAAGACAGTTTAGTGGGGGCAGCATCCAGGTGGTATAATCAACTCAGCCGTGCTAGGATTAGCTCCTAGAGAGACCTAGCCCAAGCCTTCAGGAAGCAATACAATCATGTCACGGACATGACGCTTGACAGAATCACCTTACAAAACATGGAAAAGAAGTCAAATGAAAGCTTCAGGTAATACGCGCAAAGATGGAGGGAAGTTGACATGCAAGTTCAACCACCTCTCCTAGAGAAGGAAACCACCATGCTTTTTATCAACACCCTGAAAGCTCCATTCATCACCCACATGATAGGAAGTACTACCAAGAGTTTTGCGGATATAGTGATGGCAGGAGAAATGATTGAAAATGCCATAAGGGGTGGCAAGATTGAAACGGGAGAAACCACTAAAAGGTCTGCTCTTAGGAAAAAGGACAACGAGGTGAATAATGCGAGTACATACAACCAAGGGTACTCGAAGGCAATCACTGTTAGCCAGCCAAAGGTAGTTACGGCTGGGCAACAAGGGTCGACCAGACAAGAATCTGGCACGAGGCAGAACTCTAAAAAGCTCTAATTTACGCCAATTCTAATGACGTATAAGGAGCTATATCAAAGTTTATTTGACGCACATGTAGTGTCCCCATTTTATCTGAAATCGTTACAGCCCCCATATCCCAAATGGTATGATTCAAACGCTCAATGTGACTACCATGCGGGAATAACAGGGCATTCAATAGAACACTACACTGCCTTCAAAAAGGTAGTAGAGAGGCTTATCAAAATGGGGATCATAAAGTTCGATGAAACACCTAGTGCGGAGAACCCATTACCCAACCACGGGGATAAGGGGATAAAAGCGATCGGTGAAAAGGTCGTGAGAAAGATCAAGGGGGATATCTCAGAGGTGAAAACCCCATTGAGAATGGTTTGGAGCGAAATGATGAGAAGAGGATTGGTAGAATCAGATTTTGAGGAAGGATGTGAAGAAATAAGGGACTACTGTGAGTTCCACAAAGCAGAAGGACATGAGATCCAGGAATGCGTTGAGTTCAGGGTTTTGGTGTAAAGCCTTATGGATAATAAGGAATTGGAGTTTTATGAACAAGGCTTAGAAGGAGGAAACATACATGCAACCGAAAGAGAATTGACTGTAACATCCTAAATTTTTGGGCCTATGCATTTAATGGGTGAATATGTGTAATGAGTTAATTTAAGCATTAGGGGTCCAAATTGGGCTCAGGATTGGGCTGAAGCCTTAGTTAAATTTTTGTTTGGGCACTATAGGGTTTAAAAGGTGGTATCTGAGTTTAAAATATCAAAATGGGCTTGTGGCCCAGTGGTCAGTAGCGCCACTTAGGGAGCAAGGAGGTGACACCACACAAGAGAGTAAGGGGCCCAAATTTAAGTTACATGGAGCCCAACTCTTTTAATTTAAGTTAGCTAAATTTTGACATTAGGGTTAGGTAGAGTGGACGGCAACAAGGCTCAAAAATAGGAGGATTTATGTGAATGGGATAATGTAGATAATATAGTTGATAATATGGAAGGAAAAAAAAGGAGAAAAGATAGGAGCTATCTACAAGGCTAGGAGTTGGCCGAAATTCCATCACCTAGAGAAGTGAAGAAATCGGTTTCTTTATGGAAAGGAAAACCGAATTTTCCCTTTTTATTTGATTAATTTTTAGTTATCAGGAAGGGCACTTTCGGTTTTTCATAGGTGAGTGCCGAAATTTCTATAAATAGGGAGGGTTCTCTTCTTTATTTTTCGACATTTAGGGTTTCCACCTTTTCTTTCTCTTCTTTCTCCTAAAAGCCGAAAAATCCATTATTCTCTTCTTTCTTCTAAAAGTCGAAAACTCCATTATTCTCTTCTCTTCTTTCTTCTAAAAAGCCAAAAACTCTATTATTCTCTTCTTTCTTCTAAAAGCCGAAAACTCCATTACTCTCTTCTCTTCTTTCTTCTAAAAAGCCGAAAGCCGACAAAAACTCCATTATTTTTTTCTCTTCTTTCTTTTAAAAGCCGAATCTTTATAGATTTCTTCGAATCATCTTCTCTTCCTGATTTTTCACAAAAAGCCAGAATCCTCTGGGAGTAGCCAAATCTTCTCTAGTAAGATCTCTTAGATCTAAAAGCCGGAAACACTAGTTCCTAAATCTCATATCACTTTTCGGGATTTCAAGGCAGATAGCGGTGGTGTTGGCTACGGATAGCGTCGACTTAGAGGGTCTCGTTCTAACAGTAATCAGGTGTGTAGATCTCTAACACACTAGTAATCTGTACTAAATATATGTTATGGGCTAAAAGTCGGAAAAAGGCTGTAGAGTAATCTGTACTAAATATATGTTATGGGCTAAAAGCCGGAAAAAGGCTGTATAGTAATCTGTACTAAATATATGTTATGGGCTAAAAGCAGGAAAAAGGTCTGTATAGACAAATGATTACCCAAAAAGGGTAGGCAAGGGATGCAGTGCGTAATCATAGAAACTTCTCTATGTGTATCGATGTATGTGATAGGATCGTGAACTTTTAGGTAGTATATTATTTTGATTACTGCATGTATGTATGCATGGGATGGGATTGATATGATGAAGGGGAAGAAGGTCGCATAGCGATCGGTGGCTTTGCCACATAGGTTACATAGTGATCGGTCTTTATGATAGGCAGCTCAGCTGTCGAAATACTACAATGTATTATTAAGGTCGCATGGCGATCGGTGGCTTTGCCACATAGGTCACACTGATGATCGGTCTTTAAGACAGCAACACATTTTATCGATATGGTGTATAGCAGTTAGAGGGTTGATTGTAGAAATCCCCAAGGTGTGATGGTTGGTACGGGTTGGTGTGTAGAGGATGGATTTCTAGGCTGGGATGGGCCATGATGCATATATAGTTACCCTTGTATACGGGCCAAGGCCATAATGTGTTTGTGGGCCAAGCCTTTGATGTGGTTTCGGGATTTACACACTGAGTCTTGGTGACTCACCCTATTATTTTTCCCTAACTTTGCAGATAAACAGTAGATCGTGGACATAGGAGCAAAGGCGGACTCGAGGGGCCAACAAGTCTTTTATTTATTAAATTTCCATTTTATTTTAAGTTTAAATTTTGGAATTATTTGATGTAATAAGGCCTCCATCGCTTAGGTTATCAGTTGATACATGTCAATGTTTATATTTTTTTTTCATTCATGATCAAGGACTTATGATTAAAAGAAATAAAAATAGGATTCTCACACATTATTTAAAATAACACTTGTTTTGGAAAAAAAAATAAAATTTCAAAGATTTTCTACCAGTGCCACCTATTTAAAGATTATCTACAAAAACGACTAAGTTTTTGAGAATCATTCCAAATAAAGTTTTTAACCTTAAAAGCTGTAGCATAATGAATCTGAGTGAAACTTATGGGCCGAGTTTGGGGTGTTACATTTTTGGTATCGAGCCAGATTCAAAACTCGGGCCGTGAAATGGGTCTAGTAGTGTTTTGAAAATTTATGTGAAATTGAGAAAAATGCGGAAGAAGATATGGCCTTCGAGTCTCTGGCACCCGATCCACGCAGTAAGTATTCTAAACTTTTGGATGTGATATGTATGTGGGCTTGATGGGCTTGATGGACGTAGACTAGTATGTTAGGCATTGATGGACTATAGGCTTAGTTAAAACAACTCTTTAAATTCATAAGACTTAATCTATCCAAACAAACCCATGAACAAGTCGATGGGTTAGGGTGTGGCAACAGCATACGCATGTCAGGATTGGATTGTGGAGCGCTTGGTACTTAAGCGATCCTAGTGACTCACCTCCTCTTATTTGGAATCCTACAGTGCGCAGTGGATTGTTCACCTTAGCCACGAGGATTTGTTGACGGGCCAAAATCTATAATTAAAACCTGAAAGGGACCAGCCACCCTATTTCGCAACCAAAATACCTCCAAGTTTTGTAAAATTTCCAAAATACACTTGATTTGTGAAAATTTCCAAACAACCGTGATTTTATAAAATACCCATGCTTTGCAAATTTACCCGAAAACCCCTAGATTTACAAATGTGACCCAGTTTGAAAAATTAAATTTTCCAAAATACCCCTGCTAAAAAAAACGAAAACAACAACACCACCAAGATACCCTATTTTGAGAAAATCACCAAGACACTTTATTTTGGAAAATACCTGTAGGCAAAACTACGTAAATACCCACAGGTAGAGGAATGACGGAAAAAAAAAACCTTATGCGATGAATGTGTGTGCATGGATGCTACTTGTGTGATTGATGTATGCGGGTTGATGTATGTGGTTTCTAGAATTAGGAGATAAACTTGAGACTGAAACTGTAGATAGGTTCGAATTTGACAGAACTACTCCTAAAACTACTATCCATAAGACTGTTCGTGGTTAATCAGTGGAAAAAAACTAATAATTCATAAAATTTCTAATCAGATAAACGTGAATCGGTAGAATGAGTACAAGGGGACGAGGACGCTCCAGATGCGAGTACCAGTGCGTACTCTATCATATTATCCTAAGTGTTTCTTTTGGCTTTAGAATTAGAGTTCGCAATGAAGCATAGTGGTGAGACTTGGGTAGTACGATTAGTAGTTAGTTGGAAATTTCGAGAGGACGAAATTTCTAAGGGGGTAGAAGCGTAACATCCACGAAATTTTAGGCCTATGCATTTAATGGGTGAATATGTGTAATGAGTTAATTTGAGCATTAGGGGTCCAAATTGGGCTCATGATTGGGTCAAGCCTTAGTTAATTTTTGTTTGGGCACTATAGGGTTTAAAAGGTGGTATCCGAGTTTAAAATATCAAAATGGGCTTGTGGCCCGGTGGTCGATGGCGCCACTTAGGGGAGCAAGGAGGTGACGCCACACAAGGGAGTAAGGGGCCCAAATTTAAGTTACATGGAGCCCAACTCTTTTAATTTAAGTTAGCTGAATTTCGACATTAGGGTTAGGTAGAGTGGACGGCAACAAGGCTCAAAAATAGGAGGATTTATGTGAATGGGATAATGTAGATAATATAGTTGATAATATGGAAGTAAAAAAAAAGGAGAAAAGATAGGAGCTATCTACAAGGCTAGGAGTTGGCCGAAATTCCATCACCTAGAGAAGTGAAGAAATCGGTTTCTTTATGGAAAAGGGGGTGTCAAATTTTCCCTTTTTATTTGATTAATTTTTAGTTATCAGGAAGGGCACTTTCGGTTTTTCATAGGTGAGTGCCGAAATTTCTATAAATAGGGAGTGTTCTCTTCTTTATTTTTCGGCATTTAGGGTTTCCACCTTTTCTTTCTCTTATTTCTCCTAAAAGCCGAAAACTCCATTATTCTCTTCTTTCTTCTAAAAGCCGAAAACTCCATTATTCTCTTCTCTTCTTTCTTCTAAAAAGCCGAAAACTCTATTATTCTCTTCTTTCTTCTAAAAGCCAAAAACTCCATTACTCGCTTCTCTTCTTTCTTCTAAAAAGCCGAAAGCCGACGAAAACTCCATTATTCTTTTCTCTTCTTTCTTCTAAAAGCCGAATCTCTATAGATTTCTTCGAATCATCTTCTCTTCCTGATTTTTCGCAAAAAGCCAGAATCCTCTGGGAGTAGCCGAATCTTCTCTAGTAAGATCTCTTAGATCTAAAAGTCAGAAACACTAGTTCCTGAATCTCATATCACTTTTCGGGATTTCAAAGTAGATAGCGGTGGTGTTGGCTATGGATAGCGTCGACTTAGAGGGTCTCGTTCTAATAGTAATCAGGTGTGTAGATCTCTAACACACTAGTAATCTGTACTAAATATATGTTATGGGCTAAAAGCCGGAAAAAGGCTTTATAGTAATCTGTACTAAATATATGTTATAGGCTAAAAGCCGGAAAAAGGCTGTATAGTAATCTGTACTAAATATATGTTATGGGCTAAAAGCGGAAAAAAATTTGTATAGGCAGTCGGATTACCCAAAAATAGTAGGCAAGGGATGCAGTGCGTAATCATAGAAACTTCTCTATGTGTATCGATATATGTGATAGACTGTGAACTTTTAGGTAGTATATTGTTTTGATTCTGCATGTATGTATGCATGGGATGGGATTGATATGATGAAAGGGAAGAAGGTCGCATAGCGATCGGTGGCTTTGCCATATAGGTCACATAGTGATCGGTCTTTATGATGAAGGACTCATTTGTCGAAATACTACGATGTATTATTAAGGTCGCATGGCGATTGGTGGCTTTGTCATATAGGTCACACAGTGATCGGTCTTTAAGACAGGCAGCACAGCTGTCGATATGGTGTGTAGCGGTTGGAGGGTTGATTGTAGAAATCCCCAAGGTGTGATGGTTGGTACGGGTTGGTGTGTAGAGGATGGATTTCTAGGCTGGGATGGGCCATGATGCATATATAGTTACCCTTGTATATGGGCCAAGGCCATAATGTGTTTGTGGGCCAAGCCTTTGATGTGGTTTCGGGATTTACACACTGAGTCTTGATGACTCACCCTATTATTTTTCCCTAACTTTGCAGATGAACAGTAGATCGTGGACATGGGAGCAAAGGCGGACTCGAGGGGCCAACAAGTCTTTTATTTATTAAATTTCCATTTTATTTTAAGTTTAAATTTTAGAATTATTTGATGTAATAAGGCCTCCATCGCTTAGGTTATCAGTTGATACATGTCAATGTTTATGTTTTTTTTTCAGTCATGATCAAGGACTTATGATTAAAAGAAATAAAAATAGGATTCTCACACATTATTTAAAATAACACTTGTTTTGGAAAAAAAAATTTCAAAGATTTTCTACCAGTGCCACCCATTTAAAGATTATCTACAAAAACGACTAAGTTTTTCAGAATCATTCCAAGTAAAGTTTTTAACCTTAAAACCGTAGCATACCAGATCTGGTCGTAACGTTTGGGCCAGGTTTGGGGTGTTACATTGACGAAGCAAAAAGTCAATTATCTGAGGATCATTATCTCCCGACCAAGAAACATGGAGGGTGGAACACAAGTGGTGCCAAAAGTTGTAATCCAGAAGCCTGTTTCCTTTTCTTACAAGGATAACAAAATGGTACCTTGGAATTACGACTGTAATGTGACAATACCGGGAGTGGAAAGCTCAGTCGGCACTTCCGAGGAAGTCCAAAATGAAGGGTCCTACACACGTCAGAGCAGAACCAGTGAAATCAAATACTGTGGCAGTTGAACGAGTGAAAGGACCTGAGGCCCTTATCAATGAACCGGTGAAAGAAGAAGAGGCTAAGAATTTTTGAAATTCTTAAAACATAGTGAATATAGTATGGTAGAACAACTGCGCAAACAACCGGCTCGCATATCAGTGCTGGCTTTGCTTTTAAGTTCAGAAGTACATCGCGAAGCATTGATGAAAGTGCTGAATGAGACTTATGTTACTAAGAATATATCCGTCAACAAACTGGATCGTCTGGTTAGTAACATAAGTGCTGACAACTTCATTTACTTCAGTGATGATGAAATTCCACTTGGGGGTATGGGATCGACCAAAGCTTTGCATGTCACTACTCGTTGTAAGGGATACACCCTACCAAGTGTGTTAATCGATAATGGATCGGCTCTGAACGTCTTACCATTGTCTACGCTGAAAAGATTGCTGATAGTCAGTTCTCATATGAAGACATGCCAGAACATAGTGAGAGCATTTGATGGCACTGAAAGAAGAGTGATGGGAAGGATTGACATACCGCTGCTAATTGGGCCAAACACATATGAGGTGGACTTTTTGGTGATGGATTTTAAGCCCTCTTACAATTGCTTGTTGGGAAGGCCCTGGATTCATTCGGTAGGGGCAGTGCCCTCATCCCTACACCAAAAACTGAAGCTGGTAACAGAAGGTCGGCTGGTTACTATAAACGCGGAGGAATATATCATAGCGACTGTTACCAATGAGACGCCATATTAAGAGGCGAATGAAGAAGTAACTGAATGCTTTTTCCGATCTTTAGATTTTGTGAACGCGACATTTATTTTGGAGGGGAATGAGGTTCTAGTGCCTAAGATATCCAGGACCATGAGGATGGGCTTACAAATGATGGTGGAGAAAGGAGCCCTACCAGGAAAAGGACTGGGCAGACATCTTCAAGGTGAGATTCAAGTTTCGATGTTGAAAGAGAAGAGAGACAGTTTTAGCTTGGGTTTCAGGCCAGATGCTAGACAGAGGAGAAAGGAAATGGAGAAAAAGCAAGAGAGAAGAATAGCACGGTTGAATGGGGAGGAAGTCGAGTGGGAATCGATGACATTCCCTCACATATCCCAGACCTTTGTTTTAGGAGGGATAATTCACCCGGAGAGAGGATTATTGAAAAATGAAAATCCTCACATCAATGCCGTACATGATGGAGAAACTGAGCAAAGAAATCTGTTGGCCATTCGCCATAATGAACCTGGAAGCGTTCTGAACAATTGGACTGCAGAGGAACTTTCTGTAGTATTTAGAGATTACACAGAGTAGTATTCAGAATGCACTTGTTGTTTTTAAGCCTAGGAACAATAAGATTTCTTTTGTGAAATAGGCTCATGTTCAGACATCTTTTTTTTTCAATAAAATACATCTTTAATGACCAATTCTGGCAAATATTCTTTCATTTTTTATTCTTTTAATTTTCCAATTTCATTCTAAATTTTTTATTCTCATTGATATCATGTGAATAGTTATCCTCAAATTCATTCGTTCTTTGTACATTCTTTGGTGCCCACCATAGGTCCCAAGATATCAATGATATGAGTAACGATACTACAGATCCAGAGGTCCATTTTAAGCAAGACATGTGTTTAGAGGAATCTCAAGATTTTGAAGGTGACAGAGATTGTGACTTATCTCCAGATCTGTTAAGAATGGTAAAGCAAGAGGAGAAACAAATTTTACCCCATGAAGAGAAGGTAGAGAACATAGCCTTAGAGGAAGGGAAGGTTGTGAAAATTGGAACGCGCATAGCCGAAGGGACAAAGCGAGACCTGGTTGAGTTATTACGGTAATTGAAAGACGTCTTTGCATAGTCATACCAAGATATGCCTGGGCTAAGTACTAATATTGTAGTGCATCGCCTTCCCATAAGAGAAGAGTGCAAGCCAGTTCAGCAAAAGCTACGAAGGATGAGGCCTGATGTGATGTTGAAAATAAAAGGGGAAGTCAAGAAACAGTTTGATGCTGGTTTTCTACAGGTGGTCAAATACTCAGAGTAGGTTGCCAACATTGTTCCTGTTCCTGATAAGGATGGAAAGGTTCAGATGTGTATAGACTATAGGGATTTAAATAAATCCAGCCCGAAGGACAATTTCCCTTTGCCTCATATTGACACGTTGGTGGATAATACGACGGGATATTCATTGTTTTCTTTCATGGATGGTTTTTTGGGATACAATCATATCAAGATGCACCATGAGGATATGGAGAAAACTACTTTCATAACATTGTGGGGCACCTTTTGTTATAAAGTAATGCTATTCGGACTGAAGAATGCAGGAGCAACATATCAAAAAGCCATGGTAACTTTATTCCATGACATGATGCATAAAGAGATTGAAGTATATGTTGATGACATGATCGCCAAATCTCGAACAGAAAAGGAACATATTGAAGTTTTGAAGAAGTTGTTTTTGAGATTGAGAAAATTTCAATTCAAGCTCAACCCGGCAAAGTGTACTTTCAGAGCTCGGTCAGGGAAATTACTGGGTTTCGTAGTTTGTGAAAGAGGAATTGAAGTTGACTCAAATAAGGTCAAAGCTATACAAGAATTACCTCCACCACGCACTCAAAAGGAAGTTCGAGGCTTTCTTAGGAGATTAAATTACATTACTCGGTTTATTTCACAATTAACCGAGAAATGTGATCCCATATTCCGTCTTCTCAAGAAACACAACCAAGGTGTATGGGACGAAGAATGCCAGAAAGCTTTTGACAAAGTTAAACAATATCTGTCAAATGCCCCAGTACTATCTCCTCCTAATCCAGATAGACCATTGATATTGTATTTGACAATGTTCAATAACTCCATGGGATGTGTGCTTGGTCAACATGATGAGTCAGGAAGAAAAGAAAAGGCGATATACTATCTCAGTAAAAAGTTCACTGAATGTGAAATGAGATATTCATCGATTGAAAAATTGTGTTGCGCCTTGATTTGGACAACTCGGAGATTGAGGCAGTACATGCTATATCATACAACCTGGTTAATTTCGAAGCTTGATCCTTTAAAGTATATGATGGAGTCAACTGCTTTGAATGGAAGGATGGCAAGGTGGCAGATTCTGCTTTCTGAATTTGATATAGTCTATGTAAACCAAAAGGCTATAAAAGGGAGCGCGATAGCAGAATTTTTGGCTAGCAGGGCTTTAGAAGATTATGAACCTTTGAGCTTTGATTTCCCTAATAAAGAGTTAATGTATGTACAACTACTGAAAAATGTCCGTGGATGCTAAATTTTGATGGAGCATCAAATGCTGTGGGAAATGGAATTGGTGCAATCTTGGTATCCCCTAGTGGTGATCATTATCCATTCACATGTAAATTGGATTTTGATTGCACAAACAACATGGCAGAGTATGAAGCGTGCATCATGGGCATTCGAGCAGCTATAGAGCATAAAATCAGAGTGCTAGAAGTATATGGAGATTCTGCACTAGTGATTTACCAGCTTAAGGGTGAATGGGAGACGAGAGATCCCAAATTGATCGATTATTGAAAGATAGTTTTGGGATTGATTGAGGAGTTTGACGACATCACTTTTAATTATCTCCCACGTGATGAAAATTAGATGGCAGATGCTTTGGCAACCCTGGCTTCTATGATCAAAGTAAACAAACCAGAGGATATGAGGCCTATTCAGATGAGTATTGTCAAAATGCCAGCTCATTGTTATAACGTGGAGGAGGAGGAAAAATATGACCACCCTTGGTATCATGATGTATTGCGATACGTAAAAAATCGTGAATACCCGGAGCATGCGACTGAGAATGATAAAAGGACATTAAGAAGATTGGCCTCTGAATATGTTTTAGACGGGGATATCTTGTACAAAAGGAGAAAAGATCAAGTACTATTGAGATGCGTTGATGCTGTTGAAGCTAGGAAAATCCTGGAAGAAGTCCATGAGGGTGTTTGTGGAACACACGCTAATGGATTCACAATGGCCAGGCAGATAATGAGATTTGGATATTATTGGTCCACCATGGAAGGAGATTGTATCAACTATGCTAAGAGATGTCATAAATGTCAGATTTATGGAGACAAAATTCATGTGCCTCCGTCACCATTGCATGTTATGACTTCTCCATGGCCTTTTTTCTATGTGGGGCATGGATGTTATTGGACCAATCTCACCGAAAGCTTCGAGAGGGCATCGGTTCATCTTTGTGGTCATTGACTACTTCACGAAATGGGTAGAGGCTGCTTCATATGCTAGCGTCACTAAGTCAGCAGTTAGTCGGTTCTTGAAGAATGAGATCATTTGTCAATATGGAATGCCTGAGAGGATCATATCAGACAACGCATTAAACTTGAACAACAGCACGATAGCAGAATTTTGTAGTCAATTCGCGATCAAACACCACAACTCATCTCCGTACCGTCTAAAAATGAATGGGGCAGTGGAAGCGGCCAATAAAAACATCAATAAGATAGTAGGAAAAATGACTGAGACGTATAAGGATTGGCACGAGAAATTACCGTTTGCACTCTATGCTTATCGGACGTCCGTCAAAACCTCTACTGGGGCAACTCCTTTCTCACTGGTCTACGGGATTGAGGCAGTTCTACCTTTTGAAGTGGAAATACCTTCTCTCCGAGTTTTGTTAGAAATAAAGCTGGATGAAGCTGAATGGATCCAGGCTCGATATGATCAGTTGAACTTAATTGAAGAAAAGAGGCTAAGGGCTATTCGTCACGGTCAGATGTACCAAAAACGAATGATGCGAGCCTATGATAAAAAAGTCCACCCAAGAGAGTTTCACGAGGGGGACCTTGTGCTGAAAAAGATCCTTCCCATACAAAAGGATTTCAGAGGAAAATGGATGCCGAATTGGGAAGGACCATATGTGGTTAAGAAAGCTTTCTCTGGAGGTGCACTGATTCTGACTGAAATGGATGGGAAAAGCTTACCCAATCCTGTGAACTCGAACTCAGTCAAAAAATAATTTGCTTAATAAGGAGAAGAGGCCAATGTGAAAACCCGCAAAGGGCACCTTGAGACTTCTAAAAAAAAAAGGAGAGGCCAAGGTGAAAACCCGCAAAGGGTGCCTTGAGACCAAAGGGGTTTTGAGTTGAAAACCCGAAAAGGGCGGCTCAAATTTTGAATGGACATGCAGTGATCTTGCTATACTTGAATCAATAAGAAATGAAGTATGCTGCATATCGGGGCATCAACAAAGTACTTTGGGTATTCTAAACACATGTTAAGCTCAAAGCAGTCTCCATGGAGTCTGTATATAGAAGCCCAATCTGTGATATCTAGGGCATCTGATCTTTGTCCTATTCATTTTACTATCTTTGGATTCTTTTTTCTTCGCAAAGACATGTTCCCAGTTTAATTTCTTTTGTATTTTTGATAATTCATTAAATTCTCCTTGAAATAAATCTATTTGTTACCCATTACTCACAAGCATGTTGCATTGAAATAATGATTGATGAACTAATAATTTCACAAAAGAGGTTCAACATATTACTTTGGAAATTTCTAGATAAAACAAGAAATCTAAACATGACAGTTGTTTAGAATTTCCATGTACATAGATTAAAAATATTTAAGAAATAAGAGTCTTGATGGAGACCATTTCTCTAAATTCTTTGTCCAATTGGTAATTAGACAGAATAATGAGTTGTTGTGACGAAAGTAAACAATGTCATTGGGTTATTCGGAAAATGGTATGACAGACCAATTCGACAGAAAAAGATTAAAAAAAAACCCTAAATTGTGGTAGAATGAATTGAAGTGAAACAAGTCCTGTATCCTTAAGTTGCAGTAAGGACGGACAGAAAAATTTGTGATTCTTGGGGGGATGGTTTGAAGTTGATATACGACCCGGGTCCCAAGGTTCAAGAGGAGTGAGCCCTAAAATTTCCATGAGGCAAATTATTTGAGCAAGAAAATGATGCTTCAAGGGAAACGAAGATGAAACCTTGATGAATGAATGAGTGATAACACCTCGAGTAGGAATCATACTCATATCATTTTTGCATAGCATGTTTGAGTAGGAGCATTTGACTCATTTTGATCACGGCATCCTAATCATTAGGCATAAGTATATACCCATTCTGCATGTCATGTCTTCTATAGGACAATGTAGTAGGGTAAATTGACACCGTCAGATCTTGTCTCCCTGAAGTTGCAGTGGAACAGATTGAAGACGACATATCTTACCTTCCTGAAGTTGCAGGAAGAAGATCAAAAACCTCAGCTTGACCTCTCTGAAGTTGCAGTGGAGCAAACTGAAGAAAGCAGATCTGGCATTCCTGAAGTTGCAGGAAACAGATTAAAAACATCAGTCTTGTCTCCCTAAAGTTGCAGTGGAGCAGATTGAAGATAGCAGATCTAGCATTCCTAAAGTTGTAGGGAGCAGATCGAAGACATCAAATCTTATTTCCCTGAGTTTGCTGTGGAGCAGATTGAAGATAGCAGATTTGGCATTCCTGAAGTTGCAGGAAGCAAATTGAAGATAGCAGATATGATATTCCTGAAGTTGTAGGAAGCAGATCGAAGACATCAAATCTTGTCTCCCTGAGTTTGCAGTGGAGCAGATTGAAGATAGCAGATTTGGCATTCCTGAAGTTGCAGGAAGCAGATCGAAGACATAGTAGATCTGGCATTCCTGAAGTTGCAGGAAGCAGATTGAAGAAATCAAATCTTGTCTCCCTGAGTTTGCAGTAGAGCAGATTGAAGACATCAGATCTGGCATTCCTAAAGTTGCAGTGAAGCAGATCGAAGACAACAAATCTTACTTTCCTGAAGTTGCAAGAAAAAGATCGAAGACGTTAGCTTTGGCTCTCTGAGTTTGCAGTAGAGCAAGCTAGAAGACACCAGTCTCGTTTCCCTAAGTTTGCAAGGGAGCAGAATAAAGATAGCGGATATTGCATTCCTGAAGTTGCAGTGCAGCAAATTGAAGCCATCAAACTTATATTCCAATACCCCTAAAGTTGCAGTTGGGTTGGAAGCCATTTGGAGAAGACGAGGGCCAAGAAGTCAAGATTCGGCAAGGTCGGGCAAAATTGGTCCTTTTATAGTCTTTGCTCCATTCTCGTTTCACGACAATAAGCAAAGAGTGGCAGCTGTAATCGGCCCATTTTGTCCGGGCCCGTATAAATGAAATAAACCAGAATAAAAAACCAAAAAAATAAAAAAATATAATGAATAAAACCAAATATCCTGTACAGTCCATTTACAGAGTCCAAATTACATACCCACTACTCTACCCCAAGCCCAATCACACCCCAGACCAAAACAGACCTAACCCAATACCTAAATGGACTACCCAGCAACCCAAGTTAAACCTAAACAGACCCAGACCCAAAACCTAAACAATCTCAAGGAGCCCAAATAGCTTGCGGACGCAGGAAACCCTGGGTTTCCATCGCGCTGCAAGCGCCCCAGCAAGCATCCCAACAGTCACTCGGCCACGCCGCCACCAATCGCGCCGCAATTAGCGCGCCCTATTGCCGCCGCGCTCCCTGTCAGTCACCTGCAAAAAAGGAAAGAAAGAGCAGTAAAAATGGCAAAAAAAGACAGATTTTTTGTATTTCTTTTTTAATTTTTTGGGTTATAAAAACCCCAAAATAATCTGTAACAGAATACACAGAGACACGAACACACAACAGAGAAAAAGAATACAAATATTCACAAAAAAATACAGAGAATACAATACACGATTTTTTTACAGAGATAATTTCCTATCTTTATTTGCATAATTTTTTTATTCGATTCATGCATATTTTTTATATAAAATAGTACTAATAATAAAAAAAAGGTGCTAATTTACCTTTCGATGGTGCTGAAAAACTTAGGCTTTAGCCTCCGGCCACCATCCGCGATGGCGCGTGGGGCGCGTGGTCCAGGAGCCCGATGACCAAACTCCGGACAGATGAGAGGAGGGTTCGAGAGCATTTTTTGGAATTTTTTTTTAAAACGGAGCTCAAATGATTTTTTTTTATTAAAACTGACTTATATAGTAGCTCAAAAACGACGCCGTTTTTGCTTAAACCAATAAGCATTAAAACGACGTCGTTTAAAAGACCAGGATCCGCGCGTTGACTCGACCCAAAGAGGATCCGCGCGTTTTTATTAAAGGGTCGAATTGCTGTATAGACCCTTCCGCATTTTTATAAACTTACAATTATGCCCGAATAGCATTTTTCCTTATTTTCAATTTTGCCCCAAAACTTATCTTCTGTTTCAATTTGATCCTCGGGCTACTTAAAGGCAAATATCAGCACGACGTCGTTTTGAAAATTTGGCATAATTGTCATATTAACCCCTACAGTGTGACGCATTTTTTTAATTTAGTCCTTTATATATATTTTTTAAAACCTTTTTATTTTATTTTATTTGTAAATTATTCTAATATTATATTGAATTATTTTATTATATTAAAATTTTCTATTATTTTTATTATTTGTATATTAATTTATTAATGGTATAAATTCATATGTATTTTTTTTTTACATATTATCTTTATATCTATATTAAATTACTATTATGTATTACTCTATTTGGTTTAATATTATTTACATTATACATTATTTTATAATTTGTATATTAGTTATATGTTATACATTTTAAAATTTTGTATTATTATATTATATTATATATATATTACTTTTAAAATCTTATTTTGTATAAAATTTATTTATATTATATAACATATGTTATTTATATTGTTTACATGAAATATATATATATTAGATTATTAGATTATAAATATAATTTTATTTAGAGTTATATATTATTTTTATTTAATAACATATTTTTCTTATTTTTTATGAATATATATATTATTTTTGACTACTCCATATCATTGTTGCATATTAATTCATTTTTTATTCATATTTTTTTATTATTTTACATCATTTTATTTGAAGCCATATGTCTTAATTTATAATAACTATTATAATTCATTCTATATTGTTATTTTATCTTACATGCATGTAAAGTTTTATATTTATGTTTTTATCTTTGGTTATTTACTGCATTATATCTTATATTTGTTTATCCTTTTTTGTTCATTTATCATTAGTATGTTTTGCTTTAATATAATTATTCCATTATTTGTATCACTTGTTGTTTCATATCTGTAATAGCCAATTTTGTCCTGAGGGCAAAAATAAAACAAATCCACAAATTTAATAGTCCAAATAAACAATAGTGTCCATTTACAAACAAACCAACCCAATGTCGGCCCAAATAAATTTAAACCTAGCCCCAATCTACATCATCCCATTTCCAAGAAAAGAAAATAGAAGGCAAACCCTAGTCCCCTAATGCAGTCGCCGCCCCTAGACCTTCCATCTGCCTCCACCACGCGCCTCTGCCACCACCTCGCACGCCTCTGACCGCCTACAAATCAAGGAAAACACGCAACAACAAGAAGAAAACGACAGAAGCAACAGAAAAACAAAACGAAAGAAAACAAAAAAAGAATCTATCACTCGGTTTTAAAAACCGAAGAGAACCCCCTGTAATTTCGGCTTCTCTTTTTTACGAACCTTTACGAATCATCAGAAATCAAAAGCAAAAATTAAAGGTTGATTTCCTTTTTTTCATTTATTATCTACTGTCGTTTTATTATTTTTTTTTATTTTCGAATCTTTAAAAACAAAAATCAAAGGAAAAGGGCGAGAACTTACAGAAAACCTCACTGCCCGTCGTGAATACTCTCTCCATCGTCGAAATTTGGCCTGAGGGTGGGTGTCGAGGACCCCTTCTCCGTCGCATGAGAGGCGCTGACTGTTGGAGCCTTCGGGATCTTCGAGCGGGGCGCCTAAGCCCACCTCCACACGATGCCGACCACCAAATACGGTGGTGGTGCGTAGATCGACCGGAGAACCCACTCGCCGGAGAGAGGGAGAGTTGAGAGGAAGAGAGGATTTGCTTGGATGGCTACTGTTTTTGAAAAAATATAGGGCTAAAATGTGTTAAATTTTTTTTTTGGGTGTTTTAACATTAAATGAAACGACGCCGTTCGGCATTTGGGGGGGGGGGAACCGCGTGTTGTCCCTAAAAGGGAGATTTGCACGATTGGTCCATCCCTTTTTGAAGCACTGTTCAATCAGATTTTTTGTTAGTTTCCTTTTTACAGATTTTCCCTTAAATTTTTTCGGGTTTTCAATTGGGTCCTTGACCATAAATGCGCATAAGAAGGCTAGGGATATTGCCCCGATCAGTCCCCTGTCTTAGCTTATTTTCTAATTTAGGCTCGTAATTTCATTTCTATTCTAATTCAGTCCCTAATCTGTTAGTTTTTAACCCCTTTTTATTTTTTATTTTATTTATTCATTCTAATACTTTGCATATTATTTATTTTAAACTATTTTATTCATTCTAAATCTTTAGATATTATTTATTGAACTATTTTATCATATATATTATCTGTTTTTTATCTGTTTATTTTAAAACTATTTTACATACTATCCTAGATTTTATTTTTATATTGTTTTTTTATCTTAATTTTTTATATAATATCCATTTTAGACTTTTCTTGTATATTATTTGCTTTTTTTATATATATATGTATACTCGTTTTAAATTATTTTAATATATTATTTACTTTAAATTTCTCTTATATGTATTGTTTATTCTAAATTTTGATATATATATATATTTCCTATTTTAAAAAGTTTTATATGTGTTACTTGGTTTAAGCTACTATTTATTTTAAATATTATGTTATTTATTTTGAACCGTTTCTATATTTATATATTATGTATCTTAAATTTCTTTTTTTTCATATTATTTATTTTAAACCTTTGACATTATTTTAAATTGTTTCATATATTATTTACTTTATTTCTTTTTTTTACTACGTATTCTTTACTTAAAATCGTTCTCTTAATTATTTTAAATTTGTTTTATGTATTATTTCTCTTTAAATTGTTTAATTCATTGGTCTTTGATTATTAATGTTATTACTTAGATGGTGGACATTGTTTGGTTATTGCTCTTGCATGTGCCATGATTCATTTATTTGTATTGTCATATTATTGTAGTTCATTATATAATTTTGTGTTTATGTATTATTGTTCCATAATCGTTATTATTTTCATATTATGCTATCATATTGTGCATTAAACCCTAACACATTTATCCAACTTAGATCGTCGTATTTTACTTTAAAACAAAATAAATGTACGCCTTTACATGTTGTATTCGCTATTATTCAAAAACCGAATTTTTTTCAAAATAAGGTAATATTTCGTTTTTTTCGAAAATTTGAGAAAATCGTGCCCTAACTTACTGGGTTTCGATTTTTTTTCTCGTTTAGCCTAAATAACGGAATAACCTTTTAAAACAAAATACAAGTTTAAAATAAAAGCTTATTCTCGAGAGTATAAAGTGTTGTGCCCTAACTTATTGGGTGTGACATCTCGTTACCTCGAGATAAGATTTTCTAAAAATGATAATATTCTGCATTTAGAAATTCGAGAGATCGTGCCCTAACTTACTGGGTTTCGTTTTTTCACGTTTAATCTAAATAACCGAATATTATTTTTAAATTAAAATACACGTGCTTTTAAATAAAAGACGGGCTTATTCTCAAGGATTCGGGGTGTCGTGTCCTAACTTACTGGATGTGGCATTTCGCCGCTTCGAGATGAGATGGTCTGTAACGATTATTTCAACTCATTCAAATGTTTTAAAATCAACATTAATATAAAAATGACCGCATTTTTAAATTCGTTCTCGGTTTTCAACTTTCGACATTAAGACACTAATTAATCAATTTGGTACCAATTTTGGGCGTGACGAGGGTGCTAATCCTTCCTCGCACGTAACCGACTCCCGAACCCATTTTCTCGAATTTCGTAGACCAAAAACACCGTTTTAGTAAACCAAAACGTTTTATTAAAACAAAGGTGATCCGATCACACCAAATAAAGATCGGTGGCGACACCCATTTTTATTTTCGTTTTCAAAACCCTAGTCGACCTCCATTTTTCCAAAAAAATGGTTTCGACAGCTTGACGACTCCACTGGGGACATGAGAGAGTCGAGCCGTAAAATTGATTGTTTTCTGTCTTGTTGTCGAAAATTGAAAATTTGATTTGAAAAATTACGATGCTTTTACTGCATTTGTTTGTGTCATTTGATTATTGTGGTTTGAGTCTCGCATCATATTGCATAGAGACCATTTTGGTCTTACCCCTTTAAGTGGGAGTAAGAAACTACGCCTTCCTGAGGTCTTCACCTCCGTATGGGCTAGTGGATTGCTTCCGGGATACATCCGTACCTATGTGCTTCGTGAGATTTCCATCTCCGCATGGCCATAGGGAAATGTATTCCCCTAAACCAAACTCGGTCCGTATGAGCCTATAATGGGTGAGGATCGAGGAATCTGTCGGTTCGGGTACCCTTACCTTAGAACCAAACCCCATATAGAGAGACCTAAGAGCTGACCCTAGGTAGAGCCATGCCAAACCTTAGTGGTCACACGATTAGGTACTTTATTCTGTTATTTATTTCTCCTGTGCTAACATGTTTGGTTTTGTTTATGATTGCATTGCATTGCATCGCATCGCATCATCTTAGAAAGGAGGTGTTGATTCATATTCGATTGCTAAATAGAAGTGTTTGTCATAAGGAAATGGGTTACTTGATAAAGTGGATTATAATACGGTCGTTCGAACATAGTCCAGGTAAACAACGAGAGAAGGCTGATAGTCTGCAGAAGAATACAAGACTTTGCCCGAAGATTCAAGCCGACAAGGATTATTCGAGAGTCATCATGTCTCAATGAACATCGCGGAGGATAAGTGAGTGAAGAGGTACGGCCTGGACTAAGCAACAAGGAGCTAGAAGAGGCATCTGTTGAGAAAGTTCATGGGACACGTCCATAACATCCGGATACGAAGAAAAGGATTGGTATTTTCACCTGGACTATGAGGACAAAGCCGTATATGCAATCCGTTTTATGTAAAGAAATTTATTTTTTAGAAAAGTTCTTCTAATGGAATTGAATTCATAATCAACGCCTCTCTTTCTTTTTTACATTCATTCCATGCATTTGCATTGTATTTCATGCATTTTCATTACATCACATCATATGCATTAAAATTTGTAGAAAGTTTCTAATAGATTAAAAATTATGACAGTTACCCTGGAAACCAACTAAAATCCACTAACTACATATCGCTACAATACCCGTCGCAAGACGAAAGCAATGGATCAGAGACTAGAAAGATTAGAACAGATGCAGAAAGATATGCAGGATCAAATGCAAGAACAATTGGCTAAAATGCAACAAGACACGAGGGATCAGATGATGGAGTCCCAAAGAAACATGATGAACCAACTGGCCCAGCTATTGGCCGAAGGTCCCGATAAAGGAAAGAGCCCTATGACCAATCCTGGTGATGACAATAAGGAGCCTGCCTATCATCCGGGTTTTACCCCAACAAACACTCAAGCACAACCAGAAGTGTACCCGCAAAGAGTACCTGTTACTATTAGATCCCAATATCAAGCGGGTGCATCGACACCGATAAACTTTCAAATGGGCTCGAGTTCTAATCCAGGGGATAATCCAACTAACCCCGTTGTCTCGGATCTTGACGATGTGGCAGAGATGGAGAAAACGAGGAGGGATCTGCCAAAACAATTTGAAGACTGGTGCCAATGGTTGGAAGAGAAGTTTAGGGCAATGGAGAACATCGATTATCATTGTGGAATCGACGCAAGAGATTTAAGCTTGGTTGTAACATCCCAAATATGGGGTTATTTGGAATTTGATTATTTTTTATATTGTTAATGGAAGAATAGAACTTAATTTAAGGCTTTGAGTATGCCCGGTTTGATAGGAAAATTTCAGTTTTTTAATTTTAAAAGAAGGGAGCCTTAGTAAGTGGGTGTTATAAGAATAAATGTGGGTAATTTAACACTAATTAGGCCTTGGTAAAGTGGCAAAAAGAAGCCCACTTAGGAGCTAGCATGTGACGCCACATCAAGAGGAAGGGAGAGCCTTGGTTCGAGTCACAAGGATCCCTCTTTTTGCATTATGGATGGACGGCACATGTGGAGAGTTTTTCTCCCTTTGGATTCTTTTTGTTTTGGATAATAAAAGGGGTTAATATTATTATTATTAAGGGCTAATTTAAGCACTTTAAATTGGTTTTAAATTGCTTAAAATTGGTGATAATAAGGGATTTTATTATATTGATAATAAGAGGATAAAAAAGAAGATATTAGTTAGATTATTTTTGGATTAAGAGGGGATTAATTCAATTAAGTTTGAATTAAATTAAATGGGTGGCTTGGAGCAAAATAAGGTGATGGCCGAATTTTAAACTCCTTGGTGGAGTAGTGTGGACGGCAATGCTACTAGAGGGGGGTGCCGAATGTCTATAAAAGGGAGCAACCTAGCACCATTCTTTTCTTTTTTTTCAATTTTGCTACTTGCCGAAAATCCCTAATCCCTCCTTCTTTGTGCTTCTTTTATTTTCTCCACTCTCTCAAATCCCTTTAGCCGAAACTTTTAGCACCTTCTTCTCTATTATTTTCTTTCTTCCCCTTGGCTGAATATACCCTTTTGAAGTACCGAAATTTCACACTCCTCCCTGGTTGCACTTTGGCCGAATTGTACAGTGGCATAGATACTCCGGGATTTCTCTATTATTCAATCGATTATAAAGGTAAGGGATGGCCGAACCCTCCTTTCGTATTTTCTTTTCGTTGTCGACTTGTTGGATGAAATGAAAGCTGAAATTTCGGCAATCAGTAGCAAGGGTTCTAACGATGTGAAATCAATGATAGGCGCCGGGATCTCAAAGCGGTGAGATCGAGATCTTGCATTCTCGACAATCGGATTTGGGTAAGTGGTGGTAAGTGCTTACTTATAAAAGATTATTCTTCAAATGATTAAGGAAAAGCCAAAGGCTATTAAGTGGCTACTAATAGTTGCCGATTTTGGAAGTAAAATCATTCAGAGTATAGTGACTTGGGTTCAAAGGCACTCGGGTAAGGATTAGGGTTCAAAAAGAGAACCCTTTTAAATATTTGGTTTGGCCGAATAGGCCATAGTACTAACTCCCATGTTTGGCCGAATATAGGGGCTAGTGGATCTAGGTGGCCGACTTCTTCATTTGGGATTTAAATTATTCGTGGTGACAGGTGTGTACATACACACTTATAATAGTTAATAAAGTGTATTAAGTGTATGTTATGTGTAAATCGCTTTCTATGTAGATATGGCATTAGTGCCTTAATGGTACAAGCGAGGATCCCGGTAAGTCTCTGTTTGTATGAGATTGATAATAATGCTTTTGGGAAGCATGGATTATTTGATACATGTGATATATGTATGTTCTGTTATTAACTGCTTGACATGGGTTGATGAGAGGAGGGGGCAGTGATATCGTGCTGACGAGCACCAGTGTTTTGGTAACACACTGTGACTATATGTCACCAGAGGTTTGGTACCTCCAGAGGTTTGGTACCTCATAGCGACTTGTCCTCGTGGTTAACACCACCGTGGGTTGGCCCCACTTGAGATATGGGATCGTCGCGCGGTGATTTGGTATCACACGATGGGTTGGCCCCATCACCCGATTTGTGTCTACGGACACCAGTGCTTTGGTAGCACATTGTGACTATATGTCACCAGTGGTTTGGCACCACCAGTGTTTTGGTAACACATCGTGACTACGGTCACCAGTGGTTTGGTACCACATGGGGTAGACAAAGGCGTTTGGTTGGTTAGGTTGGGTACACGATACTCTGCATAATTAACTGTTATATGTTGTGTATGAAATGTTGTATTAACCTGGGGAAGGGTTACATATCGAGTCTTGGTGACTCACCTTCTCCTTTAACATTTTTAGGTGACTCGTAGATGGCGGTTGAGGAGCCGGTTGGACTCGAGGTGGCCATGCAAAGGATTTAAATTTCTGTAACTTTAAATTTGATTAATTTCATTTTGGGTTGTAATAAGGCCTCCATAAACTATAGTTGTGTTTTTTTTATGTTGGATATTTACTTAAAACTATATCATTAAATTGAATTAAATCACATGTTTTCTTAAGTTAACACGAAAAAGTTTATTCGTGCGTGCCATGCCAGCACACTTGAAACCAGTATAACAATTGGACTTAATTAATTTTCCAAATTAAATCTAAGGATAGCTTTGGCAGGATAACCGAAAACGAGAAGCTTTCAATAAAAATTAAATAGGTATCGAAATGGTGTTCACAAGGTTTTTCTCCGTAACAAATCAAATTCGGTCGTAATGTTTGGGCCGGGTTTGGGTTGTTACAAACTGGTATCGAGCCAGGTTCAAAGCTGTTGTGGGGCCCAAGGCCCAAAAATGTTTTAATAGGCCTTTTCGAATTGTTTTTGGGTTTTAAGCAGCATGGCCCGAGTCTCCGGCACCGATCCGCCCAGGTAAGTACATCTAAACCTTTTTGTGAATTATATTCTGTAGAAGGGTAGGAAGCATGGAACATAGATAGACTTATAGGACTTGGACCCTAAGGCTAGATTGCTCAAACACAAACGAAGCATAAGACTTAAAGAACTAAACCAACCCATGACTTAGTCAATGAGCTAGGGTGTGGTACCCCACATGCGCATGTCTTCAGGATTGGATCCGGAAGAGCTTGGTATTTAAGCGGTCCTCGTGACTCACCTCCTCTTCGCAGTATCCTACCCGGTGCGTAGTAACTGGTTCACCCTAACTCGGAGGGCTCGGTGGTGTGGTAACCTCTGTGCGCATGTCTAGAAAGGTTCGGTGAGAGCTTGGTATTTAAGCGGTCGCGTGACCCACCTCCTCTTCACTCGAATTCTGCACTGGTGCGTAGCTTGGGTTCACCACGACCGTGAAGGCTCGGTCATAGGCTAAAAACAATGATTAAAACCCGAGAAGGGAATTAGCCTTGTTTTTCGAAATGGAATGAATAACAAGCCCTAACGTTTTCAAAACTTGTCCAATAACCCTCTTAAACCCTAGAACACTACGTATACAATGTTTTTCTCAGAAAACTTGACTTGTGAAAAATTACAGAAATACCCTTAGGAGTAAAATTACCAAAATGCCCCTGACCCATAAAAAAATTAACTCAATGGTTTTGCCCCAAAATTCCAATGATTTTATAAAACATTCAATAACTTAGCTTTGGAAATCATCAACCAAAATATTTTGGGTTCTGAAAATTACGAAAATACCCCCAGTAGGAAAAAGACGAAAATACCCACAGGTTAGAAATGGGCGTAAATGTCCGATGAGTGAGTAGGTATGGAAAGTATTAAGGAATGGATGCATGGACTTCTTTGTGTGAACTAGGATAGGAAAGCTGAAACATTGTTTGCTCGAAAGAATCTACGATTAAACCTCATCCATAAAACTTCTTCTTGAGTAATAAAGTGAAACAAATGCTAAACGCATAAAATTTTTCTTAATCGATTAAAAGCGCGGTAGATAGAATGAGTTCTAGAGGACGTGGACGCCGTGGACGTGGTAGGGGTAGGATGACGGTGTATGAACCCCGTCAGTCGGGACAAGGTTCGAGAAAATGAGGTACCATCGCCACCACCACCTCCTACTTTTAGAGTCGAGGAGCCGGAGCAGACCGGTGGCGAGTCGGTATCGCAAGGCGTGTTGCAGTCTTGGAGATGGTGGTGGGGTGGTGGAAATGTTGGAGCTCGGAAATCGTCCCCGGCGACTCGATCTAACTGGAGCGGAGGTATTCCGAGGTGTGTCGAGTGGCACCCGGGCTGTGGACATCTTGGCTAGAGTCAATCGAAAGAATCATGGATGACCTTGACTGATCGAGGAAGAGAAGTCGAAAAGGCGGTGTCGCTTCTAAAGGATGAAGCGTATCGGTGGTGGCTTACGGTTCGAGATGGGGCTACACCGATGATTTGACTTGGGAGTATTTCGAGAACCACCTATCGAGAAAAAGTATGTGGGCATCGGCCACACCGACGCCAGCAGAGAAAGGCTTTTCCGGATTAGTGCAAGGAACTAAGTCCGTGTCGGAATATGAGGCGGAATTTCTAAGGTGAGTAGATATGCGAGGGGCATCGTGGCTCATCGAACATGAGCGCGTGTGTCCGCTTTGAGGACGGACTCGAGATGATTTAAGGTTACCGATTGCCCACAAGAGTTCGTGAGTTCTCATCTCTAGTGGAGAAGGCTAAGGTAGCGGAAGGAATCAAAGGAGGTCGTGGAGGCGGAACTATAGTAAGAACAATCGAAGAGAAGTTTTGGGTCATTTGGATCAAGCGGAAGTGCTCGAGAAAAAGGCTAGGCCAAGTGGGCCCAATCAGGTAGCAAGGCCCACAACCGCTAATCAAAGGCCGACTCGGTGCTGCACCGCTGTGGAAAGACCCATTGGGAGGTTGTTGGACCGGTGACAAAGGATGTTTTGAGTGTGGGTCTTTGGAGCATCGCGTACGAGATTGTCCCCAAAAACTAGCTAAGAAGCGACGGAAGGGCGTAACCGTGCTCGGGATAGAAATGTAGGACCACGGAGGGTCGTGGTAATGGTAGAGGAAACAACGGTCCTAACCGAGGTCGTGGAACTCAAGGCGAGGTTCAGCAACACAGAGGCTAGGCGGCTGGCTTAGTTTACGCAGCAAGGTGTCGCGAAGAAGGTGACGCACCGGATGTCATAACCGAATGCGTTTCTAATTTTCGGTTTTCCTTATGTTGCATTGATTGATGTGGGCTCGACGCACTTTCGTACATTGCTAGTAGTGTGGTAGGAACTATGGACCTAAACTCAAAGCGCTTCTAGGGAGATGACTGTAGTTAGCCCCTTAGGTCACTCCGTAGTCGTAAATAGACTTTATAGAGGCGTACCCTAGAACTCCAAGGGGTAGTATTTGTAGTCGATCTAATGGAACTACCGTTTGGGGAGTTCGATTTGATCCTCGGTATGGATTGGTTGGTTAAGTACCAAGCAAGGTTGGACCGCTTGTGACCAAGCGCATGGTTCTTAAGACGGCGGAAGGTGATGAAGTGGTTATGATAGGAGATAGGAGGAATTACCTATCCAACGTAGTGACCGCCTTGAAGGTGAAAAGATGGTCAAGAAGGGTCGTGAGGCGTATTTGGTTCAAATCGTGCTTTGGAAGCTAAGGGGTTAGTAATTGAAAAGGTCCGAACGGTTGGGGAATTTGTTGATGTGTTCCGGAGAAGAACTTCCGGTTTGCCTCGGATCGAGAAGTCGAAGTCGGTATAGACTTGCTACTACCGAAGTACACTGTGTCCATAGCACCATACCGAATGGCACCAAAGGAATTGGTGGAGCTAAAGGCTCAAATTCGAGGAGCTCTTGGATAGAGGGTTTATACGACCAAGTATATCTCTCGTGGAGCGCGCTGTGTTGTTTGTCAAGAAGAAGGACGGTTCTATGCGGATGTGCATCGACTACCGTCGTTGAACAAATTAACGATCAAGAACAAGTATCCGTTGCCTCGGATTGACGACTTGTTTGATCAATGAAGGGTGCCTCGGTGTTTTGAAGATAGACACGAGGTCGAGGATATCATCAACTTAAGGTAAAGGAGGTCGACGTTCACAAAAGCGGCATTCGAACTCGGTATGGGCATTTCGAGTTCTTGGTGATGCCATTCGGGTTGACCAATGCACGGCGGCATTTATGGACTTGATGAACAGAGTATTCCAAAGATTACTTGGACCGGTTCGTCGTGGTGTTCATAGATGACATATTGGTTTATTCAAAGACGAGAAGAGGAGCATGACAAGCATTTACGGATAGTTACGCAAGTATTGAGGGGGAAGCGCTTATACGCCAAATTCAGTAAGTGTGAATTTTGGCTTAGGAAGTGGCTTTCTTAGGTCATGTAGTATCAATTTGAAGGAATTAGGGTAGACCCTCGCAAGATTGAAGCAAAGATTGGAGTGGAAACCACCTAGGACGGTGGTGAAATACGAAGTTTTTGCGGGTTTAGCAGGATACTATCGGAGATTCGTGGAAGGATTCTCTCTAATAGCAGCGCCGTTGACTAAGTTGCTAAGGAAAGGTGTCCCATTTGTATGGACGGAAAAGCAAAGCAAGAAAGCTTTGATAAGTTAAGGAAGATTTTGACGGAAGCTCGGTTTTGGTACACCAAGCAGAAAGTTATTCACAGTTTATTGTGATGCATCTCACACCCGGTTTGGGATGTGTGTTGATGCAGATGGGAAGGTAGTAGCCTATGCATCCCGTCAATTAAGACCGCATGAGGTTAACTACCCAACTCACGACTTAGAGTTAGCAGCGTGATCGTCTTCGCTCAAGATATGGAGACATTACCGTATGGAGAGAAGTCGATGGTCTACACGGATCACAAAAGCTTGAGGTATCTTCTGACTCAGAAGGATCTGAATCTGAGACAGCGTCGATGGATTGAACTACTAAAGGACTATGATTGTTCAATCGAGTACCATCCGGGAAAGGCTAATGTGGTAGCTGACGCATTGAGCCGGAAGGCGGTAACGGACTTAAGAGCAATGTTTGCTCGGTTAAGTCTGTATGATGATGGGAGTCTTTTGGCAGAACTTCAAGTAAAGCCGACTTGGATTGAGGAGATTAAAGAAAAGCAGTTAATGGATGAAGGCTTGAGCGCTAAGAGGGTACAAGTTCAAGACGGTGGTTTGGAAGGGTGATCTGTCTAGTGATGGAGTGCTTTGTTTTCAGGACGAGTATGCATGCCAAAGGATACTGAGAATTAAGGCAGAGAAAATTCTCCAAGATGCACATAGCAGCTTTATACGCTATGCATCCCGGGGAAGCAAGATGTATGGAGATTGGCGGAAAGCAGCTCGTGGCACAGGTTGAAGCGTGAGATAACGGAGTTCGTAGGAAGTGTCCGACGTGTCGGCCAGTTAAGGTGAACATCACCACCATCGGGACTACTTCAACCGATAAAGATCCTCAATGGAAATGGGAGAGGATCACCATGGATTTTGTTAGTGGGCTACCCTTACGCCCACCAAGAAGGATGATTTGGGTAATTGTGGATCGCTCGACTAAATCAGCTCACTTCATGCGGTGAGAGTGGATTACTCACTCCGAAGCTAAGCGAAGCCGTATGTGGGAGAAATAGTGAGATTGCATGGCGTGCTGATGTCGATTATCTCGGATAGGGATCCCGATTCACGTCAAGGTTTTGGAAAGCATTGCATCAAGCTTTGGGTACACGGTTAGATTTCAAGACGGCTTTCCATCCACAATCGACGGACGATCGGAAAGGGTGATCTGATTTTAGAAGACATGTTAAGAGGTCGTGTCTTGGATTTTAGTGGTAGTTGGGAGGAGTACCTACCATTAGCGGAATTCGCTTATAACAATAGTTATCAAGCGAGTATTCAAATGGCTCCATCACGAGGCCCTATATGGACGAAAGTGTCGTACTCCTACATCTTTGGACGGAGTTGGGAGAAAGACAAGTTCGGGTCCAGAATTGGTAACCGAGACGGAAGACAAAGTCAAGGTGATTCGGTCTCGTCTCAAGGAAGCATCGGATAGGCGTAAGTCTTATGCCGATCTCAAACGCAAGGAAGTGGAGTATCTTTGTGGGAGACAAAGTCTTTACGAAAGTGTCGCCTTGGAAAAAGGTGTTGAGATTTGGGCGAAAAGGAAGCTGAGCCCAAGGTTCATTGGCCCATATACGCTGATTAAAGCGAGTGGGACCGGTAGCTTATCAGCTAGAGTTGCCGGCAGAACTGAGTCAGATACATGACGTCTTTCACGTATCAATGCTGAGACGGTATCGGTCAGACCCATCGCACGTTGTGCCAGTGGCAGAGATCGAGGTGGAGGCGGATTTATCTTTTGAGGAAGAACCGGTTCAGATTGTAGATCGAGATGTGAAAGTTCTACGAAGGAAGGCAGTGCCTTTAGTAAAAGTGTTATGGCGGAACCACGGAGTGGAAGAAGCTACGTGGGAGCCCGAGGAGGTGATGCGGCAGCAATACCCCCATCTCTTTTGATCAAGGAATTTCGAGGGCGAAATTTATTTTAAGGGGGTAGAACTGTAACATCCCAAATATGGGGTTATTTGGAATTTGATTATTTTTGATATTGTTAATGGAAGAATAGAACTTAATTTAAGGCTTTGAGTATGCCCGGTTTGATAGGAAAATTTCAGCTTTTTTAATTTTAAAAGAAGGGAGCCTTAGTAAGTGGGTGTTATAAGAATAAATGTGGGTAACTTAACACTAATTAGGCCTTGGTAAAGTGGCAAAAAGAAGCCCACTTAGGAGCTAGCATGTGACGCCACATCAAGAGGAAGGAGAGCCTTGGTTTGAGTCACAAGGATCCTCTTTTTGCATTATGGATGGACGGCACATGTGGAGAGTTTTCTCCTTTGGATTCTTTTTGTTTTGGATAATAAAAGGGGTTAATATTATTATTATTAGGGCTAATTTAAGCACTTTAAATTGGTTTTAAATTGCTTAAAATTGGTGATAATAAGGGATTTTATTATATTGATAATAAGAGGATAAAAAGAAGATATTAGTTAGATTATTTTTGGATTAAAGAGGATTAATTCAATTAAGTTTGAATTAAATTAAATGGGTGGCTTGGAGCAAAATAAGGTGATGGCGAATTTTAAACTCCTTGGTGGAGTAGTGTGGACGGCAATGCTACTAGAGGGGGTGCCGAATGTCTATAAAAGGGAGCAACCTAGCACCATTCTTTTCTTTTTTCAATTTTGCTACTTGCCGAAAATCCCTAATCCCTCCTTCTTTGTGCTTCTTTTATTTTCTCCACTCTCTCAAATCCCTTTAGCCAAACTTTTAGCACCTTCTTCTCTATTATTTTCTTTCTTCCCTTGGTGAATATACCCTTTTGAAGTACCGAAATTTCACACTCCTCCTGGTTGCACTTTGGCCGAATTGTACAAATGGCATAGATACTCGGGATTTCTCTATTATTCAATCGATTATAAAGGTAAGGGATGGCCGAACCCTCCTTTCGTATTTTCTTTTTCGTTGTCGACTTGTTGGATGAAATGAAAGTGAAATTTCGCAATCGTAGCAAGGGTTCTAACCAAAGGTGAAATCAATGATAGGCAACCGGGATCTCAAAGCGGTGAGATCAAATCTTGCATTTTCTCGACAATCGGATTTGGGTAAGTGGTGGTAAGTGCTTACTTATAAAAGATTATTCTTCAAATGATTAAGGAAAAGCCAAAGGCTATTAAGTGGCTACTAATAGTTGCCGATTTTGGAAGTAAAATCATTGAGTATAGTGACTTGGGTTCAAAGGCACTCGGGTAAGGATTAGGGTTCAAAAAGAGAACCCTTTTAAATATTTGGTTTGGCCGAATAGGCCATAGTACTAACTCCCATGTTTGGCCGAATATAGGGGCTAGTGGATCTAGGTGGCCGACTTCTTCATTTGGGATTTAAATTATTCGTGGTGACGGTGTGTACATACACACTTATAATAGTTAATAAAGTGTATTAAGTGTATGTTATGTGTAAATCGCTCTATGTAGATATGGCATTAGTGCCTTAATGGTACAAGCGAGGATCCGGTAAGTCTCTGTTTGTATGAGATTGATAATAATGCTTTTGGGAAGCATGGATTATTTGATACATGTGATATATGTATGTTCTGTTATTAAGCGCTTGACATGGGTTGATGAGAGAGAGGCGGTGATATCGTCTTTGGCGACGAGCACCGGTGTTTTGGTAACACACTCGTGACTATATGTCACCGTGAGGTTTGGTACCTCCGGAGGTTTGGTACCTCATAGCGACTTGTCCCCGTGGTTAACACCACCGTGGGTTGGCCCCACTTGAGATATGGGATAAATGCGCGGTGATTTGGTATCACACGATGGGTTGGCCCCATCACCCGATTTGTGTCTCTGAGACACGGTGCTTTGGTAGCACATTGTGACTATATGTCACCAAGTGGTTTGGCACCACCGGTGTTTTGGTAACACATCGTGACTACGGTCACCAAAGTGGTTTGGTACCACATGGGGTAGACAAAGGCGTTTGGTTGGTTAGGTTGGGTACACGATACTCTGCATAATTAATCTGTTATATGTTGTGTATGAAATGTTGTATTAACTGGGGAAGGGTTACATATCGAGTCTTGGTGACTCACCTTCTCCTTTAACATTTTTCAGGTGACTCGTAGATGGCGGTTGAGGAGCCGGTTGGACTCGAGGTGGCCATGCAAAGGATTTAAATTTATAGAACTTTAAATTTGATTAATTTCATTTTGGGTTGTAATAAGGCCTCCATAATCTATAGTTGTGTTTTTTTTTATGTTGGATATTTACTTAAAACTATATCATTAAATTGAATTAAATCACATGTTTTCTTAAGTTAACACGAAAAAGTTTATTCGTGCCATCGGGCACACTTGAAACTGGTATAACAATTGGACTTAATTAATTTTCCAAATTAAATCTAAGGATAGCTTTGGCAGGATAACCGAAAACGAGAAGCTTTCAATAAAAATTAAATAGGTATCGAAATGGTGTTCACAAGGTTTTTCTCCGTAACAAATCAAATTCGGTCGTAATGTTTGGGCCGGGTTTGGGTTGTTACATTGGTCCCTGACTTGGTACTCCCACCGAAGTTTAACACTCCGGAGTTCGAGAAGTATAATGGGACTAGCTGCCCTGAAGCTTATATTACGATGTTCTGTTGTAGGATGACAGGATACGTCAACAATGACCAGCTGTTAATCCACTGTTTTCAAGATAGTCTGATCGGATCTGCGGCCAAGTGGTATAACCAGTTGAGTCGTGCCCAAATTGGTTCATGGAGGGACTTGGCTCAAGCTTTCATGAAACAATATGGCCATGTAACGGACGTGGCACCCGACAGAATCATGCTACAGAATATGGAAAAGAAATCGAGTGAGAGCTTTAGGTAGTATGCCCAACGATGGAGGGAAGTGGCGACGCAAGTCCAACCACCACTCTTGGATAAGGAAACAACCATACTTTTCATCAATACTTTGAAGGCTCCTTTCATTAATCACATGCTGGGGAGCGCTAATAAAAGTTTTTCAGATGTCGTGATGTCCGGAGAAATGATAGAAAATGCAATCAGATGCGGCAAGATTGAAGCAGGGGAAACCATTAGAAGGTCTGCTCCTGGAAAAAAGGATGACGAGGTGAATAATACAAGCAGGGGGTACTCAAAATCGATTACCGTTAACCAGCCAAAAACAATGACTACTGGGTATCAGGGTTCATCAAGAAAAGAATTGGGCACAAGGCAAAACACAGAAAAACTCCAATTTATGCTGATCCCAATAACGCACAAGGAGTTGTATCAAAGTTTATTTAATGTGCACGTTGTGTCCCCCCACTACCCAAAACCGATGCAACTCCATACCCAAAATGGTATGACCCAAATACCCAGTGTGAGTACCACGCGGGAGTCACAGGGCATTCGATAGAAAATTGCCTTGCTTTCAAGAAATTGGTGGAAAAATTCATCAACATGGGTATTGTGAAGTTAGATGACGCGCCAAATACAGAAATATGAACATGGAGAGAGTTTTGAACAATGGGACTGTGGAAGAAATCCTTGTGTTTTTAGAATTAATTTAGAGTAATATTCAAAACACGCTTGTTGCCTTAAGCCTAGAGGCAATAAGAGTCCTTTTGTGAAATAGGCTTGTGTCCAAAATCTTTATTTCAATAAGATGCATCTTTTGAGCAAATATTCTTTTCTTTTTTTTTCTTTTTTCCATTTCACACTATGAATTCTTTTATTCTTTGAGTTCTCTATCAAATATTCTTTTATTCTTTATCCATGATCATACCATACAAATAATCATTCTTAGATTCATTTGTTCTTTGAATATTCTTTCGTACCTACAACAGGTCCCTAGATATCAACGACATGAGCCACGCTGCTACTGACTCAGAGTCTACTTGTAAGCAAGATATGTGTCTAGAGGGATCTCAAGACTTTGAAGATGATCGAGACTAGAAATCACTTCCTAATTTCTTAAGGATGGTAAAATAAGATGAGAAACAGATCCCACCTTACAAAGAATACGTAGAATCTATGACTTTCTCCATGTAGGGCATGGATCGCAGTGGGTCGATCTTGCCAAAAGCTTCTGGCGCGTATCGATTCACCTCTGTGGTCATCAATTACTTCACCAAGTGGGCGGAAGATACTTCATACGCCAATATCACAAAGTCGACAATCAGTAATTTCTATGTCGATATGAATCCCAAAAAGGGATCATATCTGACGATATATTTGAACAACAGTGCGACATCAGAAGTTTGCAGTCTACTCAAGATTAAACACCGTATCGCCTCAAAACGAGTGGTAAAAAAAATTGCGGGAAAATGATTGAGGCTCATGAAGATTGGCATCTGTGCTTGTCGAACGTCTGTTAGGACCCTCACCGGGGTAACGTTTTTCTCATTGATTTATGAAATAGAGACGGTTTGGCCCATTGAAGTCAGGATTCCTTCTCCCTAAGTTTTATCAGAGTTGAAGTCAGATGAAGTAGAATGGATCCAATCCCAATATGATTAGCTAAACTTGATCGAAGAAGAGAGGCTAAGGGCTATCTACATGGTCAATTGTACCGAAAGTGAATGATACGGGCCTATAACAAGAAGGTTCGCCCTAAAGAATTCCATGAAGGAGACCTAGTTTTGAAAAGGATCTTTCCCATATAGAACGACTTCTGAGAAAGTGGATGCCAAACTGGGAAAGACCTTATGTGATAAAGAATACCTTCTTTGGAAAAGCGTTGATTTTGACCGAGAGGGATAAAAAGGACTTGCCTAATCCTCTGAGTTCAAATCAGGAAATATTTCAGTAAAAAAGGGAAAAAAATAAAAAGGAAAAAAAAAGAAGAAGATAAAAAGAAAAGAAAAACAAAGGAAAAAAGAAAAAGGAGAGGCCAAGGAGAAAACCCGCAAAGGGCGTTTTGAGACCAAAGGGGATTTGAGTTGAAAACCCGAAAAGGGCAGCTCAAATTTTGATCAAAAATGGGGCATGCGGTAGTCTCGCTTTCTCCGAATTAACAAGAAGGAGAGATGTTACATCTTAGGGCATCAACAGAGTACTCTAGATCCCCTCAGCACATATTGAGCTCAAAATGGTCCTCAAGAGGTTCGTACAGAGAGGCTCAGGCTGCGATATCTGGGGCACCTAGTTTCCATTTTACCCATTTTGAGTTTGTTGTCTTTGATTACCTTATTCTTTTCAAAATACACTCTTAATAAACTTTCTTCTTCATTGCATTTGCTAGCTTTGATTAACTTGTTTGTTTCGAGCTATGCTCCCAATAAATTTCCCTTTCATCCATAATTATGATATTTTTCAAGCATTTTGCATTGAAATAACGATTAGTGGGCTAATAAAATTTTCATAAAAGGAGTTTCGCATATTACTTTGGAAGTTTCTAAATGATACGAGAACCTGACACAGGTCTCTCACCATAACTAAAGGTTGGAAAGGAGTCTAATTTGAGACTACCTGTTAAGATTTTTTGTCAAAAGTATCAGTTGAATGAAAAGGCAAGATATTGCATCGACGATACAGCCTCGACAAATGATGAGTAACCCAAGCATTAAAATGGGATTATTCTCAAAGAAATTCGACATTCATATACATCCGATCATGACACCCAGGGAATGGAAGATGTAGCAGATCAAATTGATTACCCCTGAGTCGCAGTGGGATGGATTGAAGATGACACAGATCCTATACCCCCCTGAATTGCAGTGAGAGGGCCAAAAGATGGTACAAATCTTATGCCCCCAAGGTACAGTGGAAGGGACCCTGAAGTTACAGTGGGGCAAATCTGTTGAACAAAATATAATTATTTTCTCGTTTTCTGTTGAGAATACCAGCAGAACAAGATGACATCACAATACGTCAGTGATAAAGCCCTGATAAATAATGAGTGATGACACCTGAAATAGGAATCATTATCATAACATTTTCGCATTTATATATCATAACATGTCTAAATAGGAGTGTACCCATTCTACAGGTTATGTCCTCAAGAGGACAGTGTAGTAAGGTAGATCGAAGACATCAGATCTTGTCTCCCTGAGTTTGCAGTGGAGCAGATTGAAGATAGCAGATCTGGTCTCCCTGAGTTTGCAGTGGAGCAGATTGAAGATAGCAGATCTGGCATTCCTGAAGTTGCAGGAGCAGATTGAAGATAGCAGATCTGGCATCCCTGAGTTTGCAGTGGAGCAGATTGAAGATAGCAGATTTGGCATTCACGAAGTTGCAGGAGCGATCGAAGACATCAGATCTTGTCTCCCTGAGTTTGCAGTGGAGCAGATTGAAGATAGCATATCTGGCATTCCTGAAGTTACAGGAGCAGATTGAAGATACCAGTCTGGCATCCCTGAGTTTGCAGTGGATCAGATTGAAGATAGCAGATCTTGCCTTCCTGAGCGAAACAAATCAAAACCCCAAATTCTCATCTCCTCAAAGTTCTAGTGGAGTAGGTTGAGGCTACTAATCCCTTCTCCCTAAGTTTACATTGAGGATCAATCCTTATTTCTTTGAAGTTTTAGCAGAGAAGATTGAGTTTACGAATCTCTTCTCCCTAAATTCTTCTCTCCTCGAAGTTCCAGTGGAGTATGTTGAGGCTACAAATCTCTTCTCCTTGAGTTTACATTGAGGATCAAACATTATTTCTTTGAAGTTTCAGCATAGAAGATTGAGGTTACAAATCTTTTCTCCCTGAATTCTTCTCTCCTCGAAGTTCCAGTGGAGTAGGTTGAGGCTACAAATCCCTTCTCCCTGAGTTTACATTGAGGATCAATCCTTATTTTTTTGAAGTTTCAGTAGAGAAGATTGAGGTTACGAATCTCTTCTCCCTGAATTCTTCTCTCCTCGAAGTTCCAGTGGAGTAGGTTGAGGCTACAAATCCCTTCTCCCTGAGTTTACGTTGAGGATCAATCCTTATTTCTTTGAAGTTTCAGTAGAGAAGATTGAGGTTACAAATCTCTTCTCTCTAAATTCTTCTCTCCTCGAAGTTCCAGTGGAGTAGGTTGAGGCTACAAATCCCTTCTCCCTGAGTTTACATTGAGGATCAATCCTTATTTCTTTGAAGTTTCAACAGAGAAGATTGAGGTTACGAATCTCTTCTCCCTGAATTCTTATCTCCTTGAAGTTCCAGTGGAGTAGGTTGAGGCTACAAATCCTTTCTCCCTGCAGTTACATTGAGGATCAATTCTTATTTCCTTGAAGTTTCATTGGAGTTGATCGAAACTACAAATCTCTTCTCCTTGAAACTACATTGGAGCTGCTCGAAGCCACATTTCTCATCTCGTTTAAGTTCCAGCGGAGTTGATCGAAGCTACAAATCTCTTCTCCCTGAAATTACATTCGAGCAAATTGAAGCACTAATTCCAATACCCCTAAAGATGTAGAGGAATGGAATGAGGCTATTCGAAGAACAGAAGCACCAAAGAAGTCGAAGACTAAGTGAGACTGGGCAAAATTGGCTCTTTTGAAGTCTTTGCTCAATTCTCATTACACGACAATGAGCAAAGAGGGGCAGCTGTAATAGCCAATTTTGGCCCGAGGCCAAAAATAAAACAAATCCAAAAATTTAATAGTCCAAATAAACAATAGTGTCCATTTACAAGCAAACCAACCCAATGTCGGCCCAAATAAATTTAAACCTAGCCCAATATACATCATCCCATTTCCAAGAAAAGAAAACAGAAGGCAAACACTAGTCCCCTAATGCAGCCGCCGTCCCTAGACCTTCCATCTGCCTCCACCACGCGCCTCTGCCACCACCTCGCACGCCTCTGACCGCCTACAAATCAAGGAAAACACGCAACAACAAGAAGAAAACGACAGAAGCAATAGAAAAAAATGAAAGAAAACAAAAAAAAATCTATCACTCGGTTATAAAAACCTGAAACACCCCACACCCGACCCACGAGCCTGAACCGGATCTGGTATGTTCCTTGAGTAAACCGGTTTCAAAATTCTTTGTTTCTTAGAGAAAATTCATGTATTTTCAGGAAAATTTCGTTTGGGGTTGGGCTTAGATTAAAAACCCATTTATTTAATTTTATAAATCCAATTTAGTTCGTGACATATTATCTAGTAGTAAAGCAAAAAGAAATAAAGAAATTCACTTGGGCCTTATGGCCTTATTACATCAATCAAAACCCAAAAATAATAAAATTTAAGTACTTAATATAAATAATGAGTCCCAAATAATAAAAGTCTTTCCTGCTATGCATGGCCACCTTTAGCTCCTGCCGACCAGGCCCATTCTTGATCATCTCACGAAAAAAATATTCCCAACGGGTGAGTCAACAGACTCAATGTGTACACAAACTAACATTCAACAATTCAGGCATACATGTTCATATCAAAGACATATTCATAAAAAGAATGATGCAACCCAAACCCAAGCCTATTTGTCCATCCGCTACACACCACCGTGCACTCAATCAATCACAGTGGGGACTACTAAGTCAACCCTCCATCCACTACACACCATCGAAGCGATCATTTGCGATCGGCGTGCTCATCGCCCATATAATTTGTGTCATTAGACACCATATTCAAATAATGTAACCGAAGTTACCAAATTCAGATAATGTAACCGAAGTTACCATATTCAAATTTTTGTGACCGTAGTCACCATATTCCGTTGGTGAGACCGAAGTCAACACCTTTTTCCCCTTTCACATATATCCCGAATGCCCCATATATTTTATATCATGCATAACATACTTAATTTCTCATTATTCACATGTAACAATATACATATTCAAAATCCTATCAAAAGTAGGAAACGTACCTGGGTACTCTTACCACATTTGTGGTACTTAGCCACATTCACGTTCTTATGCATATTCATATATTAAAATAATTACCATATATTGAAAGTTAGTGTGAGTACACACCTGATTGGCTTAATAGATTCCTTGAAATCCCGAAACTCGATCATCGCCTTAGATCTCAAATTCCTACATTTGATTAATCACTTACTAATTTAATAAAAAGCCATTCGGCCATAAATCCAAATCCTAGTAGGATTAGTATTCTTAAAACTTACCTTGAAATTCTCAAATCCCAAAATCCTTGTATCCTCTCGTCGAAATCCCTATAACTACATGTTAGATCAATTTCTAACATTTATTCACAACAAATAACCCTTAGCCGTATGTTAAATATGACTTACCTTAGATTCTTAAATCCGAAATTCACCGAATAACTAGGGAACACGCGGCTTATGGTGTACCTTCGGGAAAAGAACTTCTCCTTCCTTGTAGTCGACACTTAGTAAATCCCGAAAGATCTCTTCGACATGAGATATTAAGGGTATTAAAATCTTAATTTTGACAGTGACCTTAAAAGAAATAGAATGAGAATCTAACCTAATCTTACCCTCATCAAGAATTTGATGGAACTCTTGCTTGAACCCTTAGCAGATTCGGCTATGGCTTTGATGTGGATAACAATTTCGGCTCTTGAGGCTTAGTGAGAAATCGACTAGGGCTATTGGTATCTTGGCTTTTGATTGTGTTTGTAATAGAAGAATAAAAGAAAAGAGAAAAGAGAATAATGGTGAGAAAATTTACAGAGAGAAGAGGAGAAACTTTAGAGAATTTTCTGCAGAGGTTTTCTTGAAAAGAAAAGAATGAATGAAGAATAGCCTTACTCTTCCTTTTATAGCCAAAATTACTAGCTAGAGTCCTTTACTTGGCCACCACTCTTCTATTTTGATAGCTTTATCCCTTGATTTATCACTTTAATAAAACTTAATCCAATAATTATCTCTTATCTCTTAATAAAAATAATACTAATAATAATCCTCTTTTATCTCTTCCTTATCTATCAAAATAAAAGAAATAATATCCACATTTATCTCTTGAAAATAATCTAAAATAAATCCATTATTTATCCCTTATTTATCCACCCTTTATCTCTTAAAAATAAAAGAATAAAAGCTCCTAATTTATAGCCATGTGCCGTCCAATTCACTTCTTCCGGAAGCAAAATAAAATTTCTTTTATTTACTTCCCATGTGACTCGAACTCAGGCCCAACACCTTGCATGTGGCGCCATTTCCAGAGGCCCTAAGTGGCATCTCCAGGCCACTTTTCCAAGCCTGTTTGTGTGTCAAATTCCTCATATTATTTTTCTTAAGGCCACCTTGCCTTAGTTTTCTCTTTTTAAGCCTTAAAACTTGACATTTCTTTACATTTCCAAGTTTCCAAAAATTTTCGTTTGGCTCTTTAAACTTGACATTTCCTTACATTTCCAAGTTTCCAGAAATGTTCACTTTCCTCTTTTAAACTTAACGTTTCCAAAGCATTTCCTTACATTTCCTTACATTTCCATACATTGCCTTACATTTCCATACATTTCCATGCACCTTAGGGTTCCTAGAACTCCTCAGAACACATCCAACACACCCACTAAGCCCACTATCTCATGAATTACACACGAACGCATAACCCCTAATCTAGGATGTTACAAAACCGAAGTGAACCCCCTGTAATTTCGACTTCTCTTTTTTACGAACCTTTACGAATCATCAGAAATCAAAAGCAAAAATTAAAGGTTGATTTCCTTTTTTTTCATTTATTATCTACTGTCGTTTTATTATTATTATTATTTTTTATTTTTGAATCTTTAAAAACAAAAATCAAAGGAAAAGGGCGAGAACTTACCGAAAACCTCACTACCCGTTGTCGGAATACTCTCTCTGTCGTCGGAATTTGGCATGAGGGTGGGTGTCGAGGACCCCTTCTCCGTCGCATGAGAGGCGCTGACTGTTGGAGCCTTCGGGATCTTCGAGCGGGGCGCCTAAGCCCACCTCCACACGATGCCGACCACCAAATACGGTGGTGGTACGTAGAACGGCCGGAGAACCCACTCGCCGGAGAGAGGGAGAGTTGAGAGGAAGAGAGGATTTGCTTGGATGGCTGCTGTTTTTGAAAAAATATAGGGCTAAAATGTTTTAAAATTTTTTTTGGGTGTTTTAACATTAAATGAAACGATGCCGTTCGGCATTTGGGGGGGGGAACCGTGTGTTGTCCCTAAAAGGGAGATTTGCATGATTGGTCCCTCCCTTTTTGAAGCACTGTTCAATCAGATTTTTTGTTAGTTTCCTTTTTACAGATTTTCCCTTAAATTTTTTTGGGTTTTCAATTGGGTCCTTGACCATAAATGCGCATAAGAAGGCTGGGGATATTGCCCCGATCAGTCCCATGTCTTAGCTTATTTTCTAATTTAGGCCCGTAATTTCATTTCTATTCTAATTCAGTCCCTAATCTGTTGATTTTTAACCCCTTTTTATTTGTTATTTTATTTATTCATTCTAATACTTTGCATATTATTTATTTTAAACTATTTTATTCATTCTAAATCTTTAGATATTATTTATTGAACTATTTTATCATATATATTATCTGTTTTTTATCTGTTTATTTTAAAACTATTTTACATACTATCCTAGATTTTATTCTTATATTGTTTTTTTTATCATTTATCTTAATTTTTTATATAATATCCATTTTAGACTTTTCTTGTATATTATTTGCTTTTTTTATATATATATGTATACTCGTTTTAAACTATTTTAATATATTATTTACTTTAAATTTCTCTTATATGTATTGTTTATTCTAAATTTTGATATATATATTTCCTATTTTAAAAAGTTTTATATGTGTTACTTGGTTTAAGCTACTATTTATTTTAAATATTATGTTATTTATTTTGAACCGTTTCTATATTTATATATTATGTATCTTAAATTTCTTTTTTTCATATTAATTTTTTTAAACCTTTGACATTATTTTAAATTGTTTCATATATTATTTACTTTATTTCTTTTTTTTACTACGTATTCTTTACTTAAAATCGTTCTCTTAATTATTTTAAATTTGTTTTATGTATTATTTCTCTTTAAATTGTTTAATTCATTGGTCTTTGATTATTAATGTTATTACTTAGATGGTGGACATTGTTTGGTTATTGCTCTTGCATGTGCCATGATTCATTTATTTGTATTGTCATATTATTGTAGTTCATTATATAATTTTGTGTTTATGTATTATTGTTCCATAATCGTTATTATTTTCATATTATGCTATCATATTGTGCATTAAACCCTAACACATTTATCCAACTTAGATCGTCGTATTTTACTTTAAAATAAAATAAATGTACGCCTTTACATGTTGTATTCGCTATTATTCAAAAACTGGAATTTTTTCAAAATAAGGTAATATTTCGTTTTTTCAGAAATTTGAGAAAATTGTGCCCTAACTTACTGGGTTTCGATTTTTTTTTCTCGTTTAGCCTAAATAACGGAATATCCTTTTAAAACAAAATACAAGTTTAAAATAAAAGCTTATTCTCGAGAGTATAAAATGTTGTGCCCTAACTTATTGGGTATGACATCTCGTTACCTCGAGATAAGATTTTCTAAAAATGACAATATTTTGCATTTAGAAATTCGAGAGATCGTGCCTTAACTTATTGGTTTTCATTTTTTCACGTTTAATATAAATAACCGAATATTCTTTTTAAATTAAAATACACGTGCTTTTAAATAAAAGGCGGGCTTATTCTCAAGGATTCGGGGTGTTGTGTCCTAACTTACTGGATGTGGCATTTCGTCGCTTCGAGATGAGATGGTCTGTAACGATTATTCCAACTCATTCAAGTGTTTTAAAATCAACATTAATATAAAAATGACTGTATTTTTAAATTCATTCTCGGTTTTCAACTTTCGACATTAAGACACTAATTAATCAATTTGGTACCAATTTTAGGCGTGACGAGGGTGCTAATCCTTCCTCGCACGTAACCGACTTCCGAACCCGTTTTCTCAAATTTTGTAGACCAAAAACACTGTTTTAGTAAACCAAAACGTTTTATTAAAACAAAGGTGATCCGATCACACCAAATAAAGATCGGTGGCGACTCCCATTTTTATTTTCATTTTCAAAACCCTATCCGACCTCCGTTTTTCCAAAAAAATGGTTTTGACAATATCATTCTTTCTTTAATTTATCTATTAGTAGTAACTGCTAATATAATTTATAGTTATGATGAATTACTATTGAGTATGTACGTTATAATGCATCAATGCAATATCTTACTCAAACCATTTTTTTAAAACATATTTTGCTAAATGGATGCATTTTATTCAAAGGTTTTTAAATATAGCGATACGCGATATTTTGGGGACCTCGTGAAAATTATACCTAACTTATTGGGTTTTAATTTTTCTAGTGGAACTTAAGGTATCAAGTATCCTTTTTTAACCTACAAATTTCAAAACAAAACTTATCATCGAAGATTCAAAATGTTATATCTTAACTTATTAGATATGATATTTTGTATCTCGAGGTAAAGATTTTCTATAAATAGAGACGAGCCTAGTTTCGAAGTCATGAAATGTTACATCCTAACTTATTGGGTATAGCATTTTATTTCTTTGAGATAGGTAAGTCTTGGTTTTCTTTCAAATAAAAGGGTTGTATTTTCTAAAATATTTCAAAATTTCGACATTAGGACATGAGATTATCAATTAGGTACCAAATTTTGGGCGTTACGAGGGTGCTAACCCTTCCTCGTACGTAACCGACTCCCGAACCCGTTTTCTTGTATTTCGTGGACCAAAATCAATGTTTTGAAATAAAATGTTTTATAAGGTGATCCAATCACACCTAAGTAAAAGGGATTGGTGGCGACTCCCGTTTTTGTTTTTTTAAAGTCGACCCCGTTTTTTTATAAAAACTTTAAAAATGGTTTCGACACCCTTAACTTTATAGACATCAAAGAAGTCAGAAGTGATGTCATTTCAACCTTATCATTTTTAGCAAAACGTTTCTCAATTTCGTCAAGGAAACCTTGGCCTGAGTAATCTTTTCAGATTCTGTGATCCTAAAAGCTTCTGAAATGATGTGCTTCATAATCTTTAGACTCATGCAATTTGAACAATCCCACCTCTCAAAATCCCTTTTAACATAATGGGTGTTTTCCGCAGTGAGAGGTGCGGGTTGTTCTTCCCTTAGTGCAATGTCTATGTTCATACAGCCAAGCACTATAAATAAGTGCATTTTCCATTCATTGAAATTAGTCCCATTAAGCATGGGTATAGAATTTATATTAGCAGATATTGTGGCAGTAGAATATGAATTAGCTGGATATAGAACAAAAATAAATAAAAATAAGCTCACATCAATATTCATAAGTAAACAATAAATTCAAGATAATGGCTAATTCCATCTCAAGATACCAAACACAACATTAATATCAAGTCTTTGGACAGTAATATTAACAGTAAGCGGTACTCTTGTTGTAGCAATCAAACATTGACAATAAATTATGTCAAACAATTAATTAATCTTTGGACTAACTTATTGCTCACATAAAATACCTTATAATTGTCACACATTTTTCACCACAGATGTAGTTGAAATTCTGCCAAATATTAACTTACCTTTGGGTCAATTAATAAACGCATAAATCACAAAAACATATAATCATCTTGATATTTCAAATAAACTAATTTACACAAAATAGGTCACTTTGGCGGCATTTTGTTTCAACTAATCTATTTAAAATATTAGACATCCTTAATTAAAACCCAAAGCCAAAATTTGAATTTATTTGTTTCGAAATATTTCTTTTAATTTCTTCAATCAAATTAAAAGATATTAGTATATATATGTATATATAGTTATTCCAAAACAACATACAGTGATGTTGGCAAATATAATAATAGTTGAATAAATCATAAACCATAAACAACTTCACATAAGACTTAAAATTTAGACCAAAATAATTTGAATAAAGGTAAACCTCATCTTAAGATATCGGACACTCCATTAATATTTCATCTTTGAACAAAATATTAACTTGTAAGTGATATCTTGGTGTAGTAATAAAACATTGACAATAAGAACATGTCGAATAATAAATCTTCCTTTGGGCTGATTTATTACTCACGTGTAAAACCGAATAATCGTCACAGGTTTATCACCATAGTTGCACATGTAATATTATTAACCTTCATTTGGGCCGATCAATATCAACATAACTTAAGTTACATGCACACAAACTTTTATATTTTAAACAAAATAATTTATACAAAAAAAAATCACTTTGGTGACTTATTGCTTCAATTAAGTTATTTTAAAATATATATAAACATACCAATATTCAAATTTAAAATTTTCCCAATAGTTAAATGTCAAAACTATTTTTTTATTGCTTTATAGACTCCGAAATAACCCAAAATAAGGTTGCCTTAATAATGCAATAAAAAAACGAAAACCTTAATTTTTTGACTATTTCTTTTTTTTTGTTCCAAAACCATATATATCAAAACCAAACAGAAATAATGTAGTGGTTCAAAACCAAATAATTAACAAGCACATGTATTCATAATTTTGGCATGGATAAAAACAACAAAGAAATTCACGCATATACATGTATTCATAATCAAATAGAAAAACTTACCTTGAATTTACCATGTAAATCCAAAGTTATATTTATGATTAAACAGATATTCACATGAATACTTGAAAAATATTTTCAAGCCAATAAATCTCAAAAAAATAAAATCATAAAAGTTGGCATATCCTACAATGTATACAATAAACCATATCATCATAATTTAACCAAATATTTGGAACCATAAGATGCCAAAACCTAAGATTATAGAACCAAACTTAAAACCAAAATATTTAAATATGTATATAGTTGACATGAATTTGCACCAAAGCACCCATAAAATTGAATATATAACCATAATAACAACAAAAAAAAAGTTAACAACTTCAACGATATCCATCAAAACTTAGTTTCACCAATAAAACTATAAAAGATATCTTATTGAATAATGGTTATAAACATTTATTCACACAAACTATAATCATGCATCAAAATCATTGATATGCATATAATATATATACACACATAATATGTACACACAATTATAATAATATAAAAATAATACTGGCTTACCTTGCATATTTCATGTAAACTCAAATTTATATTCATGACTAAAGATATTATCATGAAACTTCTTTATACACTCAAATACTTAAAAAAAATCCATAACCACTAAATATAAAAAGAATCCCAAATTATATAAAAGTCTTTATATGCGCAACTACTTATGAAAATTCATAGCCACCATATTTTTTTAAAAAAAAATCTCAAATATTTTAATTTTAGTCGGGTACCATAAGGACTAAAACTTATATAAAATAATTATAACAGAAACCAAAAGTAATCATTCGTATATATGAATTGAATTCAATGGTGAATATAATTCATCATGAATAAAGACAAAATATGATAATTCCATATATATTCAACCACAAACAGAAAATTTAAAATAAATAGTGCGAAAAAAAAACAAACATCTTACCAACATTCATTTATTCGATTATCAAGTGAATTAACTTTCAAAACCAATTATACAACCCAATTGGAATTCTTCAATTGCAAAAAGTTGTAAGTCTTTAACTTTAATTTAATAATGACTTTAACCAAAATTTATAAAATAATTGTGTGAAAAGAAGAGAAAGAAATCTCACAAATCAATTTTTATCAATTGATTATAAATAAATAAACCTTCATCTTTCGAATAGCATATGCAAATATTAAACTAGATTATATTTATAAAACCCTAAAACTTTATTTAAAGAATCAAAATCCAAAAATTTATCAGGAATCTCAAAGATTCAACATAATATATAATTAAAATATCAAATCCATAAAATTAAAAAAGAAAAACGAATCAATCCAAAAATAATAAAGAATCAATTCATTCTCAATGATTCAACATGACAAAGCTCTGATATCACTTGTTAGATTTGTAAAATAAATCTAAAATAAAACTGAATAAACCAAGATCTATCATGTCAAATCATCAAGAATAAATCAAGAACAAAACTAGATGCGGAAGCCTACCTGAATCCATGAATTCCTTGAAGTTTTACTGGATCTTAGGGATTTGATCTTCCAAATTAGCACACAAGAAATTCAGAGAATATCTGCTCTCTCTTTCCTAATGATGGGATATTAAAAAATATATCTTGTGTATAATTTGGGGACCATAACCCTAATATTTATAACATTGGCATATTAGTTCTAATTAAATTCTAATTAGCCCATCATTAATTAGAATTTGATTAGAAGAGTATCTACACATATTTAACCCATACTTTATTTAATAATTAAAGCCCAATAAAATTTTAACCAAATTAGATCACTTTTAATTTGGGCTAACCTATCATGATAGTAAATAATAACATGTAATTACCCTTATTATATATGTGATGTCCATATTTTCCAACAATTTTTTGAAAGTATGGTTTACATTTGTCACGTTGATTGAATTTTGTACATAAAAAATTTAGATAATGATAATAGTAATTATTGGAAAATAAGGTAAAAACATTGCTTAAATTATTGTAGGTAAAAGGCAATGTCTCATCCTAAGCCAAAATGAAAGAATTTCTGTATATATTCAACAATAGAAGAGTTACAATATATATAACTTACGGCACATGAAACTTTACAGGGAAAGAGTTGAAGAACCCCTATAATCAAGGATTGACTCAATCCTAAATAAATAAATAAATAAAATATCATCAAATTATAATCAAGGATTGACTCAATCCTAAAGAAAGAAAGAAATAAAATCTTATCAAATTTGTCTCAATCAACTCATTGATTTCTATCACTCCCCCTTAAGTTGGTGCATGGATATCACAGATGTCTAACTTGCATAAAGTTTTATCAAAAGCTTTTTTAGAAACAACCTTGGTAAGTATGTCAGCATAGATCCCAAGTGCCACCGATATAGCTCTTGGGAGGCTAGTAGAAGGGCTTGAGAGTTGATCTTCAGACTTTACAAAAGGCAATGAAATGGTTCCAGCTTCAAGTTTTTCTTTTATAAAGTGTCTATCAACTTCTATGTACTTTGTAGATCATGTTGAACTGGGTTGCGAGCAATCTCAATCGCTGAAGTATTATCACAATATAAGTTCATTGAACCTTGAGGAATAAGTTCTAATTCTTCAAGCAATTTCTTCAACCACAACAATTCACATACTCCAAAAACCATTCCTCTGTATTTTGCCTCTGCACTTGACCTTGCAACGATTGGTTGTTTCTTACTTCTCCAAGTTACAAGGTTTCTTCCAACGAAAGTGAAATAACCTGAAGTAGACCTTCTATCATCAGTTGATCCTGCCCAATATGCATTACTATAACCTTCTATTCTCAGATGAACACGTTTCTTAAAAATTATCCCTTTTCTTGGAGCATCTTTTAAATACTTCAATATGCGTTCAACAGGCTCCATATGTGACTTTCGAGGATCATGCATAAATTGACTTACCACACTTACTACATAAGCAATATCAAGTCTAGTGTGAGATAAATAAATCAATTTTCCCACAAGTTTTTGATATCTTGCTTTGTCAGTTGGTGATTCACCTAAACAGTAATATAACTTATGATTTTGTTCAATGGGAGTAGTCACAGGTTTACAACTAAGCATTCCTGTCTCAGCTAACAAATCAAGAATATATTTTCGTTGAGATAGGAAAATATCATTCTTTAATCTAGCTACTTCAATACCAAGAAAATACTTCAGATTACCCAGCCTTTTCATTTCAAACTCAAAGGCCAAATATTTTTGGGGATTTTCTATCTCATCCAAATCATCACCTGTTAGCACCATATCATCCATGTAGATAATCAATGCGGTCACCTTTCCTTGTCTATGTTTCAAAAACAATGTGTGATCAGCATTACTTTGCTTGTACCCAAACAACTTCATGGATTTCATAAATCTACCAAACCATGCCCTTGGAGATTGCTTCAATCCATACAACTTTTTTTTAGTTTGCACACCATTGTAGTCTTTGAGTACTTTTCAATTCCAATAGGAGAATCCATGTAAAGTTCTTCAATGAGATCTCCGTGAAGGAAGACATTCTTGACATCAAACTGAAGAAGAGGCTAATCTTGATTAGCAACCAAGGATAACAATACTCTTACTGTATCAAGCTTGGTAATAGGTGCAAAATTTTCTTGATAATCGACTCCATAAGACTGTGTATATCCTTTTGCAACTAATTGTGCTTTGAACCTTTCAATCGTTTCATCTACTTTATGTTTAACAATAAATATCTATTTAGACTCCACTATTCTTTTTCCATCGGGAAGAGGCACCAGGTCCCAAGTAGCATTTTTTTAAGTGCTGCCATTTCTTCTACCATAGCTTGGGTCCACCTTGTGTCTCCTAAGGCTTCTTGTAATTTACTAGGAATAGATATAGATGATAATTGCAATACATAAGATGCATATGACTTTGATAAACGATGATAAGACACATTATTAGTAATGGGGTATTTTGTTTTAGCTTTAATATAAGGTTCATATCTAGCAGGAGGTATACCACAGTTAGCACGAGTTGGAATATGATATTCAGAAGTTACCTCAGGTGAAGATTGACATGGTCGGTTGGGTGGTATAGGAGGATCAATACTATCTGTGAGAAGATCATCTTGTAATTAATCATATCCACCCAGCTCAGTGTTTTCATTTTCATCACCTGTCTTTGCACTTTCTAGATCAATATTTTCATCATCTCTCTTTGCAATTTATGGAATATGTGGTTGTGCTCTCGGTGCAGTATTTTTATCAATACTCTTTTCATGCAATGGGAGAAATTCTTGTACTACATCATCAAGATTAATCACTTCATTATGTTTCTCCCCCTGAAGTGAAGAATCTGTAGAGTAGAAAAACTCATTTTCATGGAAGACAACATCCATAATGTCATGGAGCCTCTTAGAGGAAGGATCGTAGCATTTATACCCCTTTTAATAATTTTCATATCCCACAAAAATTCATTTTACAACTCGAGATTCAAACTTACTTCTTTGATGATGATACAAATGAACATAAACAACACATCCGAAAATTTTGGGAGGCAGATGAACAACAGGTGGAAGACTGTAATGGTCAGACAATACATCTAGTGATCGTCAATAATCAAGAGTACTTGAAGAGTACAATTAATTACGTAAATTTCAGAACTTAAAGCTTCACCCCATAAGTAAGATAGAACATGTCCTTCAATTAAAAAAGATTGAGTGACATCCAAGAGCTGTCTATATTTCCGTTCTGCAATGTCGTTTTGCTGCGATGAGTAAGGGCATGTCGTTTGATGAATCATACCAAAAGAGCCCATGAATTATTTTAGTTCTTGATTTAGATACTCCTCTTCATTATCTGATCTAAAAACCTTTATTGACATACCAAATTGAGTTAAAATCATCTGACAAAAAGGCGAACAATAGAAATTACATAACTTTTCTTTTTCATTTGATAAATCCAAGTCATCTTAGTGCAGTCATCAACAAAGGAAATATACCATTTCATTTCATTAAGAGTTGAAGTGGGTGCTGCCCCCAAACATCGGAGTGAACCAAGGAAAATGACATACTTGTTTTATTTTCGCTTAAAGGAAAGTGAGCACGATGACCTTTTGCAAGGGCACAAGTTTTACAAGCAAAATCTAAAAAACTAAAACCAACAAAAAATGAAGGAAATAATCTTTTCAAATAAAAGAAAGATGGATGTCCCAAACGTTTATGCCATAACCAGATTTGTTCTTTTTTCTTGTCAACTGAATTCTCTTGTACCACATAAGCTTGCCCTTTGCTAAAACATTGAAAACCATATTTCAGTTAGTACAATCCTCCCATTTCTCTACCACTACCAATCTTCATCTTGGTGTGAAGGTCCTGAAAAATACAGTGAGTGGGAAAAAATATAAGAAATATTATGATATTTGGTTAATTTTTGTACTGAAAGAAGGTTGCAATTTAATGATGGCACAAATAAAATATTTTTTATATCAAAAGAAGGAGATTATGGGATAGTACCAATACCAACAATTGGAGAAGAAACTCCATTAACATTAGTGACAGTATTCATAGAACAATTAGATACTTGACTAATTTTTTATCTATCACAAGTCATATGATCTATTGCACCTAAATCAATTATATCCAATTACTATTACTAGTAAGGGATGTACCTGAAATAAAACCCCAATGCTTTCTTCCACTAATCTTATTCTGGGCATTTAGGGACCATTCAATATAGTAGGTTCCATCAAGGTGATATAGGGTGATTAGAGAATTTTTTTGTATTGAGAAAATAGTTGTAAGGTTGTTTGTTTCATGAGAACCACTATCACCCTTTTTAGAATTAGACATAGTGACCATGGTACAAGGAAGAAGCTTACAACGAAAGCGTTAAACAGAAATAATAATTGTGTCTGCTTCAATTCCAAAAGAAATTGTAAGAGGCTCTGATACAATATAAATTAACACAATTATGAAAGAATTTCTGTATATATTTAACAATAGAAGAGTTACAGTATATATAACCCACAACATATAAAGCTTTATAGAGAAAGAGTTGAAGAATGCTTATAATCAAGGATTGACTCAATCCTAAAGAAAGGGGAAAAAAAAATATTGTCAAATTTGTCTCATTCAGCTCCTTGATTTCTATCAAAATGTATAAAATTTCTACTAAGGATTTTTCTAAGGAAAGAGCTTCAATTACGATTTTTGATAATCAACTTATTCGACCTTCTATCTTAAAAGCACTAATAACCATGTGTACTTTCCTTTAAAAAGCCATCATGTGAAAAAAAATCATCTTTATATAGAATTACTTGAAGATGAAAAAAATCCAAACCACTGATCTTTCTTTGTAAATCAATATTCATAATTATTTCACTGACCATACGAGTACAAGAGTAATGCTTGACAATACCTTTTTAATTATTATAAAAAATGAATATTATCATTACGCTTTAAAAGGTTAAATCTGCTATTAGTTCTATACTTTATAAAAGTTATAGATTTAGTCCATATACTTTAATTTGATCAATTTTAGTTTTTTTTTTTTAATTTTTGAATTTTAATCCTCACCCAAATAGTAATAGCTACATCTATTTGGTTAAATTCAATTACTTGTCCTGTACTACGCGTACAGTTGTAGATTTGACCTATACTCTCCAATTGAATCATTCTATGTCCCTGCACTTATCGAATTTTTAGATTTCAATCTTGATGCAAATGACAGTCGTTAATCCATTAACTAGACTTTTAGTGAGTAATATATGAAAACAAGTTAACATGGCATTACACATATGATGATATGTTGGCACATCATATTTTAGAAATAGTAGAACTTAATAAATTTAGCAGTTATCGTTTGGTAAATTTTAAAATTTGAAGTATAGAGACAAATCTATAAATTTTGCAAAGTAGAAAGAATAATGACAAAATTTAATCCACTAGGTAATTGAGAAATGTGATTGGATACTTCAATTATTTACTTGCAATGAAATTCGAATAAAAAATTATATATTAAAATATTTTAATATGAAAAATCTTATTCCAAAAAACCTGTCTAATGAAACGAAAGGATCAACTCAAATCCTTTAAATAAGTGTAATTAATAATTGACAACTTTCTAAAAAGCAAACCCTTGGTCCAAATATGTAACTCGAACTTTTACATTTATCATGTTGCAGGTTAACAGTTCACTTTTTTCATAGACGAGGACATAACCTTTGTTTACATGAAAAATTATAAAAAATAAAAAAAGTCATATGTATTCCGAATGTACTCATATTTGAATCCGAGTAATACGAAAACACATTATATATATTTAAAAGAAGTGGCAGAACAAGTATTGAAGTAAGTGAGATTTGGCTACCAACAACGGGGAGGCAACTTGAAAGAGAAAGAAGAAGGCAAGTGACCGGTTCTCCTTATGTAATCCGCCCTTTCTGAAGTCCTCATTGCCTTTTCATTGAGTTTTGATTCTGCATTTGCTCGCTTCTCTTCAGCTATTCTCCTTGTTGCCGCTAGTTTGTTTGCACACTTTTCTTTTGCACGTGCTTTCAATCTCTCAGCTTTCACCTATACATCAACATAACAGTATAGGTAAAGATGAGATGGAATACTATTGTGTGCTTGGGACTCGAGAATGAGTGTCGAGTGAAAGTTATATCACTCCTGTTCTTCATTTTTCTTGAAATATCTTTATCGGGCACTTATTTGGAAATGAGTAGAGAATAGAAAATTGTAGAAATATTGAACATGCTTGTACCAATTACATACACGTATCGGACGCTTGCACCCAAGTCCGAGTAACATAGGACACAAGTATATATCCTACTTGAGTGTACTCAATTTTTTCCAAGTTTTTACATATATGCACAATATCATATCTTTATACCCATGTTTGAATATTTGTCAAACATAGATATCTTAAAAAACTGAAGAGTTCCGGTAACATATACTGATTGGATAAATACAAACATACACTTTATGCAGACAAGTCAAACTGTAAAACCATCTAAAGGGTCTTTGGGTTTGGCTCTGCATTATAACATTCTCTTGTGCTTGTTTAAAAAACTAGGTTCATATTCAACCAACACTAAGAAATGGAAATTTTCTGGCATTGAGTAATTGCTGTTATAAATGCTTAATACATAGCAGGCATAACAGGGAAAGATATGACTCAATACTAAGGATGACTTGCCATGCCTTCAAAGTGATTCAGTTTATGTAAAATTCACCATGCCACTCAGACTCTGGTGCGAGTGTTTGATATAATTATGCTTAAATTTTTTTCTAAGTTTTGGAGGGTTTCTAGAGGATTTTATTCCCAAACCCATATTCCAATTATGCTTTCGATACAAGCGCCAAACATGAGTATTGCAATGAAAATAAAGATTCGGAGCAACATAGGTCATATGGATCTAGCTAATCTCGTACCTCCATTTTCTTCATCTCCATTTCTGCCTTTCTCTTCTCATGATTTTCCCAGGCCTGTATCTTCACTTCTTCACGCTTATACCTATAATGCAAGACATGCTAATCAGATCAGCTAGAGTTAAACACACACACACACATTATTATTATTATTAACAACATCTAATCCTATAGAAATCACAATTCTTAAAACTAATTACACATCACCTTGCCATATATTTGGCACGTTCAGCCTCATCCCAAGCCATAGCTCGAGTTTCTAGTGTATTTTGCTTGCTAACTTGAACTGAATTATTGTTTTCATGTATCCTGGACTCTTGTTCATGCAGTCCATTTGATCCATTTCCCCTGGCAGCTCCGTTAGTTTCATGTTCACCCTTGGCATCAGTTGATGTTGTTGTACCTGCTTGATGGTTCTCTGCACAGGCTTGACCATAGTGGCAACGGACCGGTGTGGAAGATCCCGAAGTGATAGGAGTAGGATTCCTTGCTGAAGGACTCATGGCTCGTATAGGTGTTGCTGTTCTTGATGGCTCTTGGCTTGCGGCAGGGGTCATCTCAGTCCCCATATCTCTCACACATACTGATCTAACAACTGATGTTGAGTTCTGATTTGCAGGCTTGTAATTGATTCGCCAAATCGATTCATCGCAATCTACCTGTTTTGTTTCATCTTGGTATTCAGATGGCACTGCTGCAACAGCAGTGGCAGCCATTGCCGATCCATTTGTTTCTTCTGCTGCTGAACCTTCACCTTCACTGCTTGAACAATCTTGTTCTTTTTGTGGAACCGGTGCTATCAATCTTCGGTCATCAGCATTGGAGTTTCGAGGTGTGGTTTCGGGTTGGCCCTTGTTTCTGCCTCTTGACAGCCCCACCAGCCATTTCTGCGCATCATCCCATTTTGAAGGTGTTGGTTTGCCAAAGCCACCTGTTCGATGATGAGAACCACGATTGGTAGCTCCATTCCCTTTATGAAACTCAAAACTAATGCCACTGCTGCTTGAAATCTCATAGTATCCTTTATCTTCAGTTGTTCTCATTTTCTAATGAACAAAAAGCTTCTATAGGAACTATGACAATTTGTTTACACAACAAAGGCCAAAGCCGTAAAGATGTGAGGATTCAAACCCCAAATCTGTTGGATGTTACTTTTAAGAGGGTTTACATAAATCAACCAGATTAAATCCGAGTTCAAAACTTTGAGAATCTTGAAGCTACTAAAAGCTAACCACCAAAGACTTGTAGTTTGCAAACCTTAAGTGAAGAAGTCTGCAAAATCTTCTCCACGGATTCGAACTTCAAATCTATTAGATGTCACTTTAAAAAAAAGTGCATAAATCAATGAGATTAAATTCGGATTCAAAAATTTAAGAATCTTGAAGCTATTAAAAGCTAACCTTATTGAAGAAGTCTGCAAAAGCTCTAGTTATTACCAAGAGAAAACTTCTCTGAGTCATTTTTACAAACAATTAAAGCACAAATGGCAGAAAAGTATTAAGAGCAAACAGAAAAGAGAACCAAATAATGTTTTTCAACAGGAACCATTGAAATATCTGAAACTTGGGTTCACAAAAATCAAGGCAACAAAAAGGGTCCCATCACCCATGTGGGATTTATCCATTAAACTAACTAATCACCAATTTTTATAAATCACCCCATTAATCAAAAACACCTAAAAGCTATCTGTTAAAGCAGTGGTGGTGCCAATGAAAACTTCAATGATTTCACAAAACCCAATAAACAAATAAAATAGAGATATTAGTGACACCATTGTCAGAGATAAGTTAAAAAAAAAAAAAAAAGAGAAGAGTTTCAGAATTTGAGATCCATTCAACATTAAATAAAACATTGCATGGTTGGAAACTTGAACCATTTGCATGACTACAAATGTGGTAACAATTAACATTTAAAATGACAATGATAAACTATTTAAACCTGAAACTGAAAGAACCAAAAAGGGCAAAAACCAAACAAAAGGCACTTTGGCAGATGCTTGGCAAAATAACTAATGGCATAAAAGAAATGGAAATTCTAAACTCTTTTTGCCTTGCACTAACAATGGGAATCTTGGGAATCGAATATGAATAAATTACTGACTTCCAAGAGAGAAAGGTTTGTTGTTCTTGAACTATGGTTACCCATTCAACGGTTACTATGTTAGTGAAAGAATGTGGTGTTAGATGATGGGCAGCAAGTGGATTGAGGGAGCATTTGTCACATGAAAATCTCGATTGCATTGCAACTACATTTGTTTATAAATCTACTGGATGTTTCTGCCTTCTTCTTCTTCTTCTTTTTTAATCTAATCTAATATTTATATTTAAGCATTTTATTAAATTCAACATGTATTCTATAATATTAAAATACAAATTTATTATCACTCAACCTATATTCATTATTGATTAAATTTTAAAATATATATTTTTAGTGTAAAAAAAATCTAATTTTCTAAGTCATGCTTATTTTATTTAATTCGAAATTATAGTTGTTTAACGATAACATTTAATATTTTTATTATTAGAGTTAATATATAATTTGCCCCTTGACCACTTGTACCTAGTTGTTATCAAAGTTTTAAAAACAGGATTGATGGTTGAACTAGTTAGACCACCAATTTGTTCAATTTAAATAAATAAATTATTTAAAAATTCATAAAAAAATATTAAATATAAAAAATTGATTCAATCGATTTTTTTTAACTTAGTTCTGAGCGATTTGCGAGTCAACTGGTTTAACCCCTCTTTTTGGAATAATTCCGAGTCTGATTGGTCGGCTCGATCTAATTGAAACAACATTAGTTGGTACCCAAACTTTGTTTTAACTTAATTGATACTTAAACTTGAAATCCGTCACATAATTTGGTACTTACCCTATAGCACCATTAGAAAGTGATGATATGCTACTGTTAACTAATAATACTATGGCACATGGCAGATTCATATTATGACATGTGGCAAGTGTCAAAACAATTTTTTTGTTTGGAAAACGGGCCGACTTTAAAAAGGAAAACAGAGTCGCCACCAATCTTTTTTGAAGTGTGATTGGGTCACCTTATAAAACATTTGGTCTACGAATTTTAAGAAAACAAGTTCGGGAGTCGGTTACGCACGAGGAAGGATTAGCATCCTCGTAACGCCCAAAATTGGTACCTTATTGATTGATTAATGTCCTAATATCGAACAATTGGAAGAAATTTTAAAATATGAATCTTTTAGAAAATGTTTGAATAATTCGAATTGGATATCAAAATTCTCTTGTTCCGAAAAGACGAAATACCACATCCAGCACGATAGGACACGATGTTTCAAACTCTCGATACCAAGATCATTTCATGATTTCCAAAATTCATGCATTGCAATTTAAAAAGGGTATTCCACTATTTGGCCAAACTAAAAAATTGAAACCCAGCACGATTGGGCACGATTGGGCACGATTCTTCGAATTCCCAAATATGAAATATTGCCCAATTTAAGAAAGTACGGTCAAAATCTTAAAAGGATATTTAGTCATTTGGACAATCAGAAAATCGAAACCCAGCACGATTGGGTACGACTCCTCGAACTTCCAAACACGAAACATTGCATTGTTTAAAATTTTTTTTATGAGTTTGGGCAAAAAAGTGGTAAAAAGAAAAAGTCGATGTAACCTTTAAAATTGAAAATCAGTTAAAACGAAAAAAAAGGTTCTACTAAGCGACTAGTGGTAATGTAAACACGATAACAATAAAGAGTGATAATAATAAATGATAAATAGTAATAATAATCACAATGGAAAAAAGTTTAAAATAAAAAATAATATTAATAATAAAAATAGTAATAATAGGTTTAAAATAAAAATAATATTAATGATAAAAATAGTAATAATAGGTTTAAAATAAAAATAATATTAATAATAAAAATAGTAATAATAGGTTTAAAATAAAAATAATATTAATAATAAAAATAGTAATAATAGGTTTAAAAATAAAAAAAATATTAATAGTAAAAATAGTAAAAATATTAAATGTAATAGTGATAATAAAAAATATTAGCCGTAAAAAATATAAAAATCAAAATAATATTGGCAAGAACAAAAATAATAGGAATACTAAAATAGCAATGTAAATAATAAAAGTAATAAGAGTACTAATAATAATAACAAATATAATACTAATAATAAATATAATCAAAATAATAATATATACATATATATAAATAACGGTAATAAAAATAATAATGAATATAATAATAATTTTGAAAATAAATAACCATAATGAAATGATGATAATATAATAATTATAGATAATAATATATATGTAAAATAGGGTATTAATAATAAAAATAATAATAATAACGTTAATAAAAATAATTATAAAAATAAAAAAATGGTAAAAATAATAGTAAAAATAATATAAATGAAAATGATATAAAAAAATAGTAAAATGAAAACAGTATTAATAATATAATAGTAACAATACTAGAACTAATAATAAAAATAAAAATAAATAATAATAATGATAGATGATAATAATAAGCAAATGATAAAAATAATAAATAGAAATAAAATAAAAATCTAAAATAAAAAAAATGGCAGAATAAAAAATATATCAAAAATCACAAAAAGCTAAAAGAGGACAAAATTGAATTTTTAAATGAAAGTTTGGGGCAAATTTAAAATAAAAGAGGACTGAATCGAAAGAACTAAAAATGCGGAAGGGCTTGGAGCGCAAATAGCCCATTTTTAAACAAAACGCGCGGATCCCTTCGGGTTGGGTCGACTGCGCGCGGGTAAGCCCTTGAAACGGCATCGTTTTGGGGCTATAAAAGCCAGCCCTAAACGGCGCCGTTTTGTATGCCTATAAATATCAATTTTTTTTCAAAAAAAAAAAACTCATTCCTCCTCTCTTTTTTAAAAAAACGACGCAGCTCTCCCCTTCTCCTTCCCGGGCAATTTTAGTGAGAATTAAAGGCGCCAATCGCACCGCCGCATCGCCACCGCCATCACCATGCATGTGTGGACGAAATTCCAAAATAGGTAAAAATTCCCCTTTTTTTAAGAATATTTTAATATATATATATTGTAGTTTCAAAAACAGAAAAAAGAAGAAGAAAAACACAAGTATTCGAATTCAAATAAAAAGAAATAGGAAAAAGGAAAAAAAAAACCTCTACTGATTTGGGTATTCGCTTTCTTTGTATTAAGATCTGTTTGTAAAAAAAAAATGTTTGCTCTAGTATTTGTGTACTCTTCTCTCAATTTTTTAAAAAGAAAAAAAAATCCTCCATTTTACAGATTTTCTATTTTGCTTTTATAGCCCATTATTTACAACTGTTTTTTTTTTGTTTGCACATTTGCAGGTGCGTGGTGGATCATGTCTCTGACGTGGCGTCGTGGCGGCACACGTTGCGGGTGCGGAGGTTCCGGAGGGAGGGTCTTGCTGGCGCGGGGCGTGCGGCGCATCAGACTTAGGGTTTTTTGCTTTCTGTTTTTTTCTTTTGGGCCGTTGGGTTTGGGCCAGTTTGTGTTTGGGCTGAGATTTTGTTGTAATGGATTGTGGGTTAATTTTTTATTAGGGGCCCGGGAAAATTTTGCCCATTACAGCTGCCCTTCTTTGCTCATTGTCGTGTAACGAGAATAGAGCAAAGACTTTAAAAGGGCGAATTTTGCCCGGTCTAACTGAATGTTGGTTTCCTGTGGTTTCATTCCATCCACTGCATCTCCAAGGGTATAGGAATTTTGGTCCAATCTGCTCCACTCCTACTTAGTGGAGATAAGATCTGCTCTCTTTGGCCTGCTCCACTCCTGCTCAGTGAAGATAAGGCTATAGTCTTCAGTCTGCTCCATTGCCGATACATGGAGATAAGACTTGCCGTCTTCGATCTGCTCCACTCCTGCTCAGTGGAGATAAGATCTGCTATTTTTAGTCTGCTCCGCTCCTGCTCAGGGAGATAAGGCTAGTGGCTTAAATCTGCTCCATTACCGATACATGGAGATAAGATTTGTCATTTTCGATCTGCCCCAATCCTGCTCAGTGGGGATAAGATCTGCACTCTTCAGTCTGCTCCATTGCCGATACATGGAGATAAGACTTGCTATCTTTGATCTGCTCCACTCCTGCTCAGTGGAGATAAGATCTGTTATCTTCAGTCTGTTACCCTACTGCTTAGGGAATTAAAATCTGTAATTTTTGGCCTGTTACCCTACTGCTTAGGGGATTAAGGCTCATCGTCTTCAATCTGCTCCACTCCTGCTCAGTGGAGATAAGATCTGCTCTCTTTAGCCTGCTCCACTCTTACTCAGTGAAGATAAGGCTATAGTCTTCAGTCTGCTCCATTGCCGATACATGGAGATAAGACTTGCCGTCTTCGATCTGCTCCACTCCTGCTCAGTGGAGATAAGATTTGCTATCTTTAGCCTGCTCCGCTCCTAGTCAGGGAGATAAGGCTAGTGGCTTAAATCTACTCTATTGCCGATACATGGAGATAAGATTTTCCATTTTCGATCTGCCCCACTCCTGCTCAGTGGGGATAAGATCTGCACTCTTCAGTCTGCTCCATTGCTGATACATGGAGATAAGACTTGCTATCTTCGATCTGCTCCACTCCTGCTCAGTGGAGATAAGATCTGTTATCTTCAGTCTGTTACCCTACTGCTTAGGGAATTAAGATCTGTAATTTTTGGCCTGTTACCCTACTGCTTAGGGGATTAAGGCTCATCGTCTTCGATCTGCTCCACTCCTGCTCAGTGGAGATGGGATCTGTTATCATTAGCCTGCTCTGCTCCTGCTCAGGGAGATAAGGCTATAGTCTTCAGTCTGCTCCATTGCCGATACATGGAGATAAGATTCGCCATTTTCGATCTGCCCCACTCCTGCTCAGTGGGGATAAGATCTGTACTCTTCAGTCTACTTCATTGCCGATACATGGAGATAAGACTTGTTGTCTTCGATCTGCTCCACTCTTGCTCAGTGGAGATAAGATCTATTATCTTCAGTAACTCCAATCAATTTTGCTACATTGTCCTCTAGGGAACCTACCTGTAGAATTGATTTTATGGGGTCTATGCTTATGCCAAATGATTAGGATGTCATGATTGAAAAATGCTCCTAACCAATGGATTGCGAATGAATGCATGAATGCGAAATGTCATTAGCATGATCCAATTTTTTAACTTTTGGGCTATCATTGCTCGCTGTTTATTAGGGCGATATCTCCGATTTATGTCTTCTTGTTCCGTTGATACTTCTAACAGAGAATCTAAAGATGTCGTCACCGCTTAGACCCTTATTTCAGGGGTTCCGAGCCCCTTTAAGCCTGGTGAGTTCTAAATAATTGTTCAGTTTCAGATTCTTGCATTGTTTAGAGACTTTCAGAGTAATACGCAAAACTTCTTTTGTGAAAGCCTTATTAGTTCAATAATCATTATTTCAATATGAAATGCTTGGACAAAGATTATAGAGATGAATAAAACTGAAATTTATTCGGGACAAAACCCATGAAGAATGGATTGAGCAAAGGAAACAAATTTTGCTAAGGTACAAAATGAGTAAGAGTGGGATTGGTGCCCCAGATATCACAGCCTGAGCTTCTCTGTACGTACTTCTTGAAGACCATTCCAAGCTCCACATGTGTCTAGGAGATCTGTGGTACTTTGTCAATGCCCCGAAGATGTAGCATATCTCCTCATTATTAATTCAGGTATAGGATGGCTAGCACATGCCCTATTTCCCCCAAACCTTTGAATCACCCTTTACGGGTTTTCAGTTCAAATCTCCTTTGGTCTCAAAGTGTCCTTTGCGGGTTTTCACATTGGCCTCTCCATTTTTTTAACTTAAGATACCCTTTGCAGGTTTTCGCCTTGGCCCGTTTTCCTTCTTAAGCGAAGTACTTCTTGACGGAGTCGGCATTAACTGGGTTTGTCTGACTTTTACCGTCTATCTCGCCTAGTATCAATGCCCCTCTAGAAAAGGCCTTCTTTACAACATAAAGTCCTTCCCAATTAGGCATCCACTTCCCTCTGAAGTCCTTTTGCATAGGGAGGATCTTTTTCAATACCAAGTCTCCCTCATGGAATACTCTGGGGTGGACCTTTTTGTTGTAAGCCCGCATCATTCGCTTCTGGTACATTTGACCATGACGGATGGCTCTCAACCTTTTTTCCTCAATTAGATTCAGCTGATCATATCGAGACTGAACCCATTCCGCTTCATCCAACTTTAGCTCTGACAAAACACGGAGAGAAGGAATTTCAACTTTGATGGGCAAGACTGCTTCCATCCCATAAACCAATGAGAAAGGTGTTGCCCCGGTGGAAGTTCTAACAGATGTTCGGTAGGCATAAAGGGCAAGCGGTAACTTTTCATGCCAATCCTTGTAGGTCTCAGTCATTTTCCCCACAATTTTCTTGATATTTTTATTAGCTGCCTCAACTGCACCATTCATTTTCGGGCGATATGGCGACGAGTTGTGGTGCTTAATGTTGAACTGATTGCAGACTTCCACTATCGCGCTGTTGTTCAAGTTTAACGCGTTGTCAGATACGATCCTTTCTGGCATACCATAACGACATATGATCTCTTTCGTCAAAAACTTGCTAACTGCCATCTTCGTGACATTGGCATATGAAGCTGCCTCTACCCATTTGGTGAAGTAATCGATGACCACGAAAATGAATCGATGTCCATTAGAAGCCTTCGACGAGATTAGCCCAATAACGTCCATGCCCCACATTGAGAAAGGCCACGGAGAAGTCATAACATGAAGAGGTGAAGGAGGCACATGAATCTTGTCTCCATAAATTTGGCACTTGTGGCACCTTTTGGCGTAACGGATGCAATCTCCTTCCATCGTAGACCAGTAATACCCGAATCTCATGATTTGCCTGGCCATTGTAAACCCATTGGCGTGCGTCCCGCAGACACCTTCATGAACTTCTTTCAGGATTTTCTTAGCCTCAACAGCATCGACGCATCTTAACAGCACTTGGTCCCTCCTCTTTTTATATAGGATCTCCCCGTCTAAGACAAAGTCATTGGCCAGTCTTCTCAATGTTCTCTTGTTATTTTCTGTTGCTTGATCAGGGTATTCCCGGCTCTTCACATATCGCAGAATATCATGATACCAAGGATGATCATCTCTCCCCTCCTCTTCGTCGATATTGTAGTAGTGAGCCGGAGCCTCACAGATACTCATTTGGATGGGCTTCATACCTTCCTGCTCATTTACTCTGATCATAGAGGCTAGCGTAGCCAAGGCGTCAGCCATCTGATTTTCATCACACGGGAGGTAAAAGAATATGATATCATCAAAATCATCAATTAGCTCCAAAACTAACTTTCGGTAACTGACCAATTTGGAATCTCTTATTTCCCATTCTCCTTTGAGTTGATATATCACCAATGCGGAATCTCCATATACCTCTAGTACCTTGACTTTGCGGTCTATGGCTGCTCGAATTCCCATGATACATGCTTCGTATTCTACCATATTATTCGTGCAGTCAAAATCCAACTTGCAAGTGAATGGATAATAATCTCCATTTGGGGATACCAGGACTGCCCCAACTCCATTACCAATGGCATTTGATGCTCCGTCGAAGTTCAATTTCCATGGACAATCTTCTAGGGTATCTTCCTCAGTAGCCGCTACAAACATCAAATCTTCATTGGGAAAATCAAAGTTCAAGGGTTCGTAATCGTCTAGTGCTCTGCTGGCTAGAAAATCTGCTATTGCACTCCCTTTTACAGCCTTCTGGTTCACATAGACTATGTCGAATTCAGAGAGCAAAATTTGCCATCGGGCCATTCTTCCATTCAAAGCGGCTGACTTCATCATGTACTTAAGAGGATCTAGCTTCGAGATTAACCAAGTCATATAGTACAGCATGTACTGCCTCAGCCTCCGAGTTTTCCAGACCAAGGCACAACATAGTTTCTCAATTGGCGAGTATCTCATTTCACACTCAGTAAATTTTTTACTGAGGTAATATATTGCCTTTTCCTTCTTTCCTGTCTCATCATGTTGATCGAGCACACATTCCATTGAATTATCGAATACCGTCAAATACAGAAACAACGGTCTATCAGGACTGGGCGGCATTAACACTGAAGTATTAGACAAGTATTGTTTAATTTTGTCAAAAGCCTTCTAGCATTCGTCGTCCCAAATGCCTGGATTGTGCTTCTTAAGAAGACGAAATATGGGGTCACATTTCTTTGTCAATTGTGAAATGAACCGGGCAATATAATTTAGTCTTCCTAGAAAGCCTCGGACTTCCTTTTGAGTGCACAGCGAAGGCAATTCCTGTACAGCCCTGACTTTATCCGGGTCGACCTCAATTCCTTTTTCACTGACCACGAAACCAAGCAGTTTTCCTGACCTAGCCCCGAAAGTACACTTGGTTGGATTGAGCTTCAGCTAAAATTTCCTCAACCTCAAGAACAGTTTCCTCAAAACCTTTACATGCTCCTTTTCTGTTCGGGATTTCGCGATCATGTCGTCGACGTAAACCTCAATCTCCTTGTGCATCATGTCGTGAAACAAGGTTACCATGGCTCTTTGGTATGTTGCTCCCGCATTCTTTAACCCGAATGACATTACTTTGTAACAAAAAGTTCCCCATAAGGTTATGAAGGTGGTCTTTTCCATGTCTTCAGGATGCATCTTTATTTGATTCTATCCAGAGAAACCATCCATGATGGAGAATAATGAATACCCTGCCGTATCCACCAAAGTGTCGATGTGAGGCAGTGGGAAGTTGTCTTTTGGGCTAGCCTTGTTTAGGTCCCTGTAATCGACACACATTCATACTTTTCCATCTTTCTTAGGAACAGGGACGACATTGGCTACCCATTCTGAGTAATTCACCACTTGTAAGAACCCAGCATCAAATTACTTCTTGACCTCTTCTCTTATTTTGACTGCCACATCAGGTCTCATCCTTCGGAGCTTCTGTTGGACCGGCTTGCATTCTTCTTTTATGGGAATACGGTGTACCGCAATGTCAGCACTTAACCCAGGCATGTCTTGGTACGACCATGCGAAGACATCTTTGAACTCTAGCAGAAGTTTAACGAGATCCTGCCTTGTTTCCTTGGTTATACAGGTTCCAATTTTCACCTCTTTCCCCTCTTCTAGAGTCACATTCTCAATTGTCTCTTTGTGAGGTAGAATTAGCTTCTCTTTCCGCTCTACCATCCTTAACAAATCCGGGGATAAACTGCAATCTCCGTCATCTGTAAAGTCCTGAGGTCCCTCTAGGCACATGTCTTGTTCATCAGGGAATTCTGGGTCCATAGCAGTGTTGCTCATGACATTGATATTTGGGGACCTATGGCAGGTACGAAAGAATACCCAATGAATCTAAGAACAACTTATTTATGTTATGATTATGAATGGAATGAATGGAAAAAGAATACGAGAATAATTGCCCGTCATGAAACAAAAAAAATGTATTTTTATTAAAAGTAAAGATGTTTGAACTTGAGCCTATTTCACAAAAGATTCTTATTGTTTCTAGGCGTAAAACAACAAGTGTGTTTTGAACATTACTCTGTGTTAGTTTTAAAAACTACAGGAATTTCTTCCGCAGTCCAGTTGTCCAGAACACTTCCAGGCTCATAGGGGCGAATGCCCGCTAAGTTTCCTTCCTTCAGACCCTCTTCCAACACGGCGTCGATGCTCAAAGCTCTCATCATATCCTCGGCCATTTCTTCATTCATATTCTCTGGCCCTGGATGGATAATTCCTCCTGACACGAATGTATTTGATATATGGGGAAAAGTCATTGATCCCCATTTGACCTCAGCACCATTCAATCGTGCCCTTCGTCTTTCACGCTTTCTCTCCAGTTCCTCCTTTCTCTGTTTGGCATCTGGCCTATGCCCTAGACCAAAAGATCACGCTTGTCAACCAATCCTGGCACTTCGACCCGTCCGTGGAGGTACTTTCCGAGTCCCCTCCCAGGCAATGCTCCTCTTCCTACCATCAGTCGCAGGCTCATCCATGTAGCTTCGGATATTTTTGGCACCGGGACCTTGCCACCCTCACTGATGAAAGTCGCATTGACAAACTCTAGTGACCGAAAAGAACACTCTATCGCCTCAGCATCATTTTCGATGTATGGCGCATCATTAGTAACGGATGCGATGATGTCCTCCTCCGCATTTATAGTTATTAGCCGACCCTCTGTCACCAACTTTAACTTTTGGTGCAATGATGATGGTACGGCTCCTGCTGAGTGGATCCAGGGCCTCCCCAATAAACAATTATAAGAAGGCTTGATGTCCATCACGAGGAAGTCTATCTCGTACGTATTTGGCCCGATTAGGAGGGGTATCTCAATCCTTACCATCACTTTCCTTTTGGTGCCATCGAATGCTCTCACTATATTTTGACATGTTTTCATATGAGAGCCGTCTACAGGCAACCTGTTCAACGTAGATAGGGGCAAGACATTCAGTGCTGATCCGTTGTCAATTAATACCCCCGGTAGCGTATACCATTTGCATCGGGTAGTGATGTGCAGAGCCTTGGTGGATCCCATGCCCCCTGGCGGTATCTCATCGTCACTGAAAGAAATAAAATTATCGGCGCTTATATTGCTAACGAGGTGGTCTAGCTTGTTCACCGAAATATCACCGGTGACATAGGTTTCGTTCAATACCTTTATCAACGCGTTACGGTGTACCTCCTAGTTTAACAGTAAAGCTAGTATCGATATGCGTGTTAACTTTTTGTGTAATTGCTCCACCACACTGTACTCACTGTGCTTTAGGAACTTCTGAAACTCTTTGGCTTCATTCTCTGTTACTAGCTCATTAACCAGCGGTTCTGTCCTTTCTTCCCCCTGTTCAATCACTAGAGACTTTCCTTTTGCAAGTTCGACTTTCGTATCTGGCATGCTAACCGGACTCTCCTCTCCCAAACATGCCATATTATAGTTGTAATTCCAGGGCACCTTTTTGCTATCCTTATAAGGAAAGGTCACGGGTTTTTAAATTATAACCCTCGGTGCCATTTCCGCTCCTGCTTCGTTGATTCTTGGTCTTGTAATGACCACTATTGGGCGATTGACCTCAGAGACCTTCCTTGCTGACCCTCCTTCTGTGGTGCACACGTCATCCTCTTCAGTAAAGTCAAAGAACTCCAACTCCTTGTTATCCATTAACCTTTGCAATAGGGCTTTGAATTCACTGCATTGCTGGATCTCATGGTCCTCCTTGTTATGGAACTCACAGTAGTTCCTTGCATCCCGGGATTTTCTCTCCAACTCTTACGGAACTAACCCTCTTTCTCAAATTTCTTTCCAAACCTCCCTTAGTGGGGTTCTTACTTCAGAAACCTTCAGCTTGATTCTTCTTCCCATGTTCTCGCCTATCGCGTTTACCCCTTTATCAGTGTGGCTGGGTAACAGATTTCTGACACCCAGTGTATCATCGAACTTTACAACACCTGCTTTGATAAGCCTTTCGACTAATCTTTTGAATGAGGTGCAATTCTCTATTTAGTGTCCTGCTACTCCCGTATGGTATTCACACTGAGCATTTGTGTCATACCACTTTGGATATAGGGGTTGCAATGGTTTCAAGTAGAAATGTGCTACCACGTGCGCATCGAACAGAGTTTTATACAACTCCCTATACGTCATTGGTATGGGAGTAAACTGGAATTTCTCGGCATTCTGCCTCGTGTTGGGCTCTTGCCTTGGTGAGGCCTGTTGGCCTGTAGCTACCGTTCTCGGTTGACTGACAGTAACAGGTTTTGAGTAGCCCGAGCTCACATTGCTTACTTCATTTTCTCTTTTCTTTGGAACTGATCTTCTCATGCTTTTAGCTTCTATTTTCCCACACCTTATCGCGTTCTCTATCATTTCACCTGACATTACTATGTCCGCGAAACTCTTAGTTGCACTCCCCAACATATGATTGATAAAAGGTGCTTTCAGGGTGTTAATGAAGAGCATGGTCGTTTCTTTCTCTAGCAGCGGCGGTTGGACTTGTGTAGCGACTTCCCTCCACCTCTGGGCATATTTCCTGAAACTTTCGCCCGCCTTCTTTTCCATGTTTTATAGCGTGATCCTATCAGGTGCTATATCAGTCACATGGCCATAATGTTTCATGAAGGCCTGTGCTAAATCCTTTCATGATTTGATTTGGGTACAACTCAGCTGATTATACCATTTTCCTGTGGCCCCAGTCAAACTATCCTGGAAACAGTGGATCAACAACTGGTCGTTGCTGACATATCCCGTCATTCTCCGATAGAACATTGTAATGTGGGCCTCAGGGCAACTGGTCCCGTTATATTTTTTGAATTCTGGCATCTTAAACTTTGGTCGGAGTACCAGATTAGGGACCAAACTCAACTTCTTAGCATCTACCTCGCATTGGTAATCAGCACTTTCCAATGCTCTGAACTTCTCCTCTAACCATTTGCATCGATCCTCAAACTCCTTTGGGAGCTCCGCCTTTGCTTTTTCCCCTTCTGCTGCATTATCAAAGTCAGGGACCGTTGGTTTTGCCAAATTATCTCCAGGGTTGGAGCTCGAGCCTGTCGGGAAGTTTACCGGTGCTAAGGTACCGGATTGATACTGAGGTCTGATATTGATAGACACTCTTGGTGGTTGTTCTTGGGAATTTACCGGGGCCAAGCCTGGAGGATAAGCAGAATTTTCATTATCATCTCCGGTATCGATCATAGGGCCCTTTCCTTTATCATGCCCTCTAGTCAACAATTGCGTTAACTGGCTCATCATACTCCTCTAGGATTCCAGCATTTGATCCCTCACGTCCTGTTGGATCTTAGCCAACTGTTCTTGCATCTGAGTTTGCAGTTGGTCTTGCATCTCCTTCTGCATCTGCTCTAACTTTTCTATCCTTTGATCCATAGCTTTCATTTTTCTTCGAGTGTAGTAGCGATGTTCCAGGATAACTATAATACGATCTCTAGTTAATAGGGTTCTTTTATGATATTTAATGCATATGATGCGATGTAATGCAAATGCATGATATGAATGCAAAAATAAGAGGCGTCGATTCTGGTTCAATTTCTTTTAGAAAACTTTATAAGAAAACAAAATCCTTTACATAAAACAAAATTACATATACGGCCTAGCCCTTATGCCCAAAGCTTTAACTTTTTCAAGAAGCCAAGCTAACTCTCGACCCCGGTCCGACTCTAGCTCATATTTCACACTTAACACATCAGCCTAGACTGCTAAGGTTTGTAGATGATCGGCCACTTCTCGTATCTGAGCCACAGCTTTGCCCATGACGTAATCTCTTCTTCTGTCCTGGTCTTGAGATCGTTGAAGTTGTTCTTCCCCTCCCTCATTATTTGCTTCCAATAATTGGATTCGTAGCTCACTATTTTGCAGCGTTGTTTCGAGCTCTACCACCTTTCCTTTCAACTCTTCAATCTTGTTTAGGCTTGATTCCAACTTCACCGTAGAGTTGCAGCTTTGACACAATGCCTTCTCTAGTTCTGCTACTCGAGCTCTTAACATCTCATTTTCGCTTTGGCTCTCACCCATAGCCTTTTTCAGAGCATCATTTTGTGCTTGAGCCTCATGAAACCTCTTTTTCCACTGATCGACCTTGGCCTTCTCTCCTTTAATTTCTTGACGCCATTGTTCTGAGGTTTTACCCAACCCAACAGTCCTCATCGATGAATGCAACTTTTTGTAATCAGTCTTCAAACTGTCCAAATCTTCTTCGGCATTCCTTTTCCCTTTCCTAAGCTTTTCAGCCTCTGATTTCTGGACATCAATATCTAACCTCAAATGCATTTTTTCTTCTTCCAGTTGTTCTATCTTTTTCCCTAACTCTGAATTTCTATTTTCGAAGTCCTGTTTTATGATTTCCAACTCAGAAGGGACTACTTGCAGGTATTCCTCCATTGGTCGAGCACGATCCTGTGTCGGTCTGGGGACATTATCATTGATTCTCCTACTCCACCATGCGTTATATTCGAGGGTTGTCATCGGACCTACAGCAACCCTTTTCATTCGGCGAGTCTGCTTCCAAGCATTAGAGATCTCTCGAACCTTCTTTTTATAATTATCCCCCTATACGAAAATTCAAACTGAGCTAGCCCATGCATCGTAGAACAAACTGTCTTGACCTGTATTGCCTCAGCACAAGCAAATGAGCATACCCAACAGCTCCCCAAATTCCTAACAGAGGGACCCAATCATAACTCCCACACCGGTAGAGAATTTCGTTGGGAATTAACCAAGGAGCTCTTCACTCAACATCCTTTTCTTGGAGATTCTGAAAGAGCGCGATCTAGTTTTCTTCTGATATGTCACCTCTTCTGGGCGTGGCTACCAACTTCTTTAACGGGGAGTAATTCCCGGAAAAGACCCGATAAGAAACTTTATCTACCTTCCAAAAATGGCTATGGAACCAAACCAACAATAGTTGCGCGCACCCTATAAATCTGCCCTCACCGGCTTTCCTGTATGCATTCAAGGATCTAAATGTCTCAGCCAAGATTGTAGGGACATGTGTGACCCCTCTGTCAAGTCGGTCGAAGAGATCTGAGACCACCTCATCTACATAGCCCAATGTCCTAGGAAAGACCATTAAACCATAGATCCTCAAAGCAAAAACATCAACTCTCCTCTTCGTATCAGGATGCACTAGAATCAAATCCTTTAAAAACCTCCATGAGATGCACTTATACTCCCCTTTTTGCTTGACCCTCGCTGTAACCCACTGTTCACTCATCCCTGTAATATTCATCAACTTCTTTAAAAAGGTTGGGACACAAGCAACTCTAATATAGGCCTTGTCGACTTGGACCTTTGGGCAACGAAGTAAAGCTGTATATTCTTCTATAGTGGGTACCAAATCTACCCCTCCAAAGGTAAAGTAGCTATAGGCAGGATTCCAATACTGAGTGAGGGCCCGGAATAGATGCTCGTCTATCTTGATGTCAAGTAAGTGAGGCAAATCCCCATAATTCCCATAGAACAACTGCTTAGTCTCTTCGTCCCACTGGTCCCATATTTCTTTTAACTCCCACAGATCATTTTGCATCGTACTGATGCGAGTGTAATCACATAACTCCGATGTATATCCCTCGACTAGGCTGTCCCCTTTTTCTAATTGTGTTTTCTCTGACCATATACGGGCGACCGCATTATCTTCTACTTTATCAAGGAATTCGTTCTCCATGACAAGCTTCCTAATTTAGTAACCGAACGTAAGTCGACACCTCTTTAAAATGAAATGACATGCAATCACAATAAAATGCAACAAGTCAGTATTATGTACCAGAAAAAAAATTCAAAGCATGCGAAAAATAATCTAGTACCTATCTGGGTAAGTGCTAGGGTTTGAGCATAGTTCTACCTAGGGTAAGTTCCTAGGGCTCTCTATATGCGGTTGGGCTCTAAAGCAAAGGTACTTGAACCAGCAGATTCCTCGATCCTCACCCATTATAGGCTCATACGGACCGAGTTCAGTTCAGGGGAATACATTTTCCTATGGCTGCACGGAGATGAAAATCTCACGAAGACATAGGTACGGATGTATCCCGAAAGTGATTCACTATCCTGTACGGAGGTGAAAACCTCATGAATGAGTAGCTTCTCACTCTCACTTAAAGGTGTAACCACTACGTTCATGCAACATGATGCAAATGTATCCTAGACATTTAAATCGTAACAAACATATGACGTGACCCAAACAAATGCGATGGAAACAATCAAAATAAGATTTTTAATTTTCGATAAAAGGACAAGAATAATCAATTCTACGGCTTAACTCTCCTATTGGTCCCCAGCAGAGTCGCCAAGCTGTCGAAACAATTTTTTTGTTTGGAAAACGGGCCGACTTTAAAAAGGAAAACGGAGTCGCCACCAATCTTTTTTGAAGTGTGATTGGGTCACCTCATAAAACATTTGGTCTACGAATTTTAAGAAAATGGGTTCGGGAGTCGGTTACGCACGAGGAAGGATTAGCACCCTCGTAACGCCCAAAATTGGTACCTTATTGATTGATTAATGTCCTAATATCGAAAAATTGGAAGAAATTTTAAAATATGAATCTTTTAGAAAATGTTTGAATAATTCGAATTGGATATCAAAATTCTCTTGTTCCAAAAAGACGAAATACCACATCCAGCACGATAGGACACGATGTTTCAAACTCTCGATACCAAGATCATTTCATGATTTCCAAAATTCATGCATTGCAATTTAAAAAGGGTATTCCACTATTTGACCAAACTAAAAAACCGAAACCCAGCACGATTGGGCACGATTCTTCGAATTCCCAAATATGAAATATTGCCCAATTTAAGAAAGTACGGTCAAAATCTTAAAAGGATATTTAGTCATTTGGACGATAGGAAAATCGAAACCCAGCACGATTGGGTACGACTCCTCGAACTTCCAAACACGAAACATTGCCTTGTTTAAAAATCCTTTTTATGAGTTTGGGTAAAAAAGTGGTAAAAAGAAAAAGTCGATGTAACCTTTAAAATTGCAAATCAGTTAAAACGAAAAAAAAGGTTCTACTAAGCGACTAGTGGTAATGTAAACACGATAACAATAAAGAGTGATAATAATAAATGATAAATAGTAATAATAACAATAGAAAAAAGTTTAAAATAAAAAAAATAATATTAATAATAAAAATAGTAATAATAGGTTTAAAATAAAAATAATATTAATAATAAAAATAGTAATAATAGGTTTAAAAATAAAAAAAATATTAATAGTAAAAATAGTTAAAAATATTAAATGTAATAGTGATAATAAAAAATAGTAGCCGTAAAAAAAAATCAAAATAATATTGGCAAGAACAAAAATAATAGGAATACTAAAATAGCAATGTAAATAATAAAAGTAATAAGAGTACTAATAATAATAACAAATATAATACTAATAATAAATATAATCAAAATAATAATATATACATATATATATATATATATAAATAACGGTAATAAAAATAATAATGAATATAATAATAATTTTGAAAATAAATAACAATAATGAAATGATGATAATATAATAATTATAGATAATAATATATATGTAAAATAGGGGTATTAATAATAAAAATAATAATAATAACGTTAATAAAAAAATAATTATAAAAATAAAAAAAATGGTAAAAATAATAGTAAAAATAATATAAATGAAAATGATATAAAAAATAGTAAAATGAAAACAGTATTAATAATATAATAGTAACAATATTAGAACTAATAATAAAAATAAAAATAAATAATAATAATGATAGATAATAATAATAAGCAAATGATAAAAATAATAAATAGAAATAAAATAAAAATCTAAAATAAAAAAAATGGCAGAATAAAAAATATATCAAAAATCACAAAAAGCTAAAAGAGGACAAAATTGAATTTTTAAATGAAAGTTTGGGGCAAATTTAAAATAAAAGAGGACTGAATCGAAAGAACTAAAAATGCGGAAGGGCTTGGAGCGCAAATAGCCCATTTTTAAACAAAACGCGCGGATCCCTTCGGGTCGGGTCGACTGCGCGCGGGTAAGCCCTTAAAACGGCGTCGTTTTGGGGCTATGAAAGCCAGCCCTAAACGGCACCGTTTTGTATGCCTATAAATATCAAACTTTTTTCAAAAAAAAAAAAAAACTCATTCCTCCTCTCTTTTTTTTTAAAAAAAAAAACGACGCAGCTCTCCCCTTCTCCTTCCTGGGGCAATTTCCGACGAGGATTCCGGCGTCGATCGTCGCCGCTCGCCACCGTCGCCGGCCACCGCGCGAGGTGGACGAAATTCCAAAATAGGTAAAAATTCCCCCTTTTTTTAAAGAATATTATAATATATATATTGTAGTTTCAAAAACAGAAAAAAAAACACAAGTATTCGAATTCAAATAAAAAGAAATAGGAAAAAGGAAAAAAAAATAAACCTCTACTGATTTTGGTATTCGCTTTCTTTGTATTAAGATCTGTTTGTAAAAAAAATATGTTTGCTCTAGTATTTGTGTACTCTTCTCTCAATTTTTTAAAAAGAAAAAAAAATCCTCCATTTTACAGATTTTCTATTTGGCTTTTATAGCCCATTATTTACAACTATTTTTTTTTTTGCACATTTGCAGGTGCATGGTGGATCATGACTCTGACGTGGCGTCGTGGCGGCGCACGTTGCGGGTGCGGAGGTTTCGGAGGGAGGGTCTTGCTGGCGCGGGGCGTGCGGCGCATCAGACTTAGGGTTTTTTTGCTTTCTGTTTTTTTCTTTTGGGCCGTTGGGTTTGGGCCAGTCTGTGTTTCGGCTGAGATTTTGTTGTAATGGACTGTGGGTTAATTTTTTATTAGGGGCCCGAGCAAATTTTGCCCATTACAGCAAGCATTGATAAAAAATAAAGGTTTGAGAGGTAAAAAAGGCTCTCGAATTTTGGCAAAAAAATTAATTAAGCCCCTCCACGAAAAACACATACAGTTAAGCCCTCGAACTTCCAAATTGCATTAATTAAGCCTTTTAACCATTATTTTTTTTTCTTTGAATGATACATCACTAATGTTGCTATTAATGACTACTAAGTCAGCCATTCTATTGTTGACATGGTGGTCCACATCAGTTATGGTTGCTGACGACTACCATGTTAGCAAAAATTCAAAAAAAGAAATTAAAAATATATTTTTTTGAAATTTTAAGCTTAGAATGAACTTTGTTTAGGTTCATTTTAGATGTAATTTTAATATATTTTTATACTTAAGACTTTATAAACAATTATTAATTACAAAAAAATTAATAAAGTAACCTAGAAAATAAAAATTTTATTACATTTTAAATAATTTTTAATATTCAAAAGCTTTTTTATGATTAAAAATCATCCATAATGAATCTACATATGGTTGTCCAATCTCATTTGAATCTGAGCAATCATTTGTCCAAATTTGTTATAGACTATATTTTTAAAATATTTTTTAATAAATATATTTTTTAAAATTTTATTTAAAATTTTAATAATTTATAATAATATTTCACAAATTTAAAAAAATATAATTTTAAAAAACTACATTGAGAATGAACCTAGACAAATGGTTTTCTTGACTTAAAATTTGTAAATTATTTTTAAAATTTTTGAATTTTTGCTGACCATTGTCACATTATCAATGAAACATGTTAGGTCCAAAAGTACCAAGAGGGTTGAATTGGTATTTAAATTTTCTTTACAAACTTTTCTAAAAAAAAAAAGCTTGCAAAAAATTATTTACAGTGGTTCAACCCCAGTTGCCTATATCCACTACATTAACTTTCCACCATTATGAATTTCTCAATTCACTACTAAAATTGATACCTTTGAGGACAATGTATAACATTTATAATTCTATCTTTTCAAAATCTTAGATAGGACATTTCCCTCTTGGTTTTATGGTGAAATGAAGACAAAACAATAACAACCTCTAAGAAGGCAGATGTTTAAAGTTTTGATCTCTAAACAAATATATATGAATGATAAAAAAATTGACACTAAGCTCTTAAAGAATATTTACAAGAGAAATGAAAAAACAAA